>JAVLUX010000031.1:11845000-12445000 GCA_032164185.1 Moxostoma hubbsi | reverse complement strand
TATCTATCTATCTATCTATCTATCGATCGATAGATAGATAGATAGATAGAGCATGGATTCCACCAGGAACCCCTACAAGTTCTTGACATAAACCACAGTCATCTGTGGAAGGCTGTGGAAGATATAATTCACATAAACACACAATACATCGCAAATCAATCTTCCTTGAGAGTAGGAATCTGACATTGGGCTTCTGAGCTCTTGCAGTCTTGGTAAAAACAACCTGTCCATTTTCATGACACCTTCTCAGATTCAAATGCTGAACTTTTCACTGCTTTTCCAGGGAGCTGACCCTGTCGTGGCATCCATACTAGATAAACAGTACATGAGGCTTGGGGAAGCTACTTTGAAACTGTAGTTTGACAAGCTACTCATAATTTTAAGTAGTTAAGCTACATTCAAGCTACTCTTCTGAAAAAGTAGTTAGCTACCCTACAAGTTACTATCAAAAAGTAGCTAGCTACATTGAAGCTACTTATTGAGGCAATATATATATTTTTTAATGTTACTATCAAACCAATAATATTAATACAATTTACACAAATGACATTTATTTATTAATTTGTTATTTATTTATTTATGTATTAATGAAATACATTTAATGTGTTTAATTAAATAAATTACATGTATTTAATACATTTAATGAATAGTAACATTAATACAGTTAATAATGGCCATAAAATAAAATACAACTGTATATAATAAAAACAAAAAAGATCAGACGCCATTAAAAATGATTTTTTTTATACTGTATTTCACACGTTTCAGTCCTGCTTTCAATTTTCAATAAAATTTTTATGACAAACTGGCTGGCAATTTTTGTCCTTATCACATAATATTGAGTATGGATAATATGTGAATAAAGATTCAGGGCTTGTTTCTCCCCTCACCTGGGTCACATACAGAGGTTGCTCTACAAATATTTTTTGCTTTGTTCAGGTCCAAAAAAGTGGATGAATGGTCATCCTAGATAGTTGCATAATAATACATGCCATAAATGATTTATTTTACCAATTATTTTACACGAAAATAATAGTTAATGAAATGCTAAGAAATGGAGAACTCAAATAGTTCAGCATGATATTAATTATTAGAATAATATATACTGTATATTTATAAATATTATAATAATAATTCACTCGCTGCTCCCAGTAGGCACAGATGATGAGAAGTGAAATAAACACATTACAACAGAAACAAAATGAATGAAAATACATTTTTGAATTATTATATTTAAAATAGTAACAGTAAATATGCTGTTGCGTGATCTATTAAGAACAAAGTGTCTGAAACATTTTTGTTTGTAATCTGCCATTACAAAAGAAGATGACTGTGGCACGGTGGAGGGCGGGACCGGCGCGTGATTGCGCACGCCCGGTCCCGTATCAGGCTAAATTGAGCCATCAAGAGGGATAAAGGCCACTCGCAGACGGCGATCGAGAGAGAGAGCTTAATCAGCAGACATGTCTGCTGTCCTATATGTTTGTTTTAAGTTCTTCATTAAATTATTATTTATGTTGACAAGCCGGTTTCTCGCCTCTTCCTTGCCCATGAATATGATCTGTCTTTACAATGACGCTACCTGATCCTGATCAGCAGACAGAAATATGCTGCCAGATCGTTTGCCGGTAAAAGTTTGTCTTCTACACAATAAGGAAGGCTATTAGTTATAATCTTACCAACATGATGTAGCATTTGGTCATGCTACACTGCTGCTTACTGGAAAAAGTAGTTCACTACTGGAAAAGCTACTCTGTTTAAAAGCAGCTGAGCTACTGTCAAGCTACTGAAAATGTAGTTAAGTTAGTAGCGTTGATACATGTGGTTAGCAACTCGCCAACACTGTAGTTGGGACATGACTACAAATTGAGTTTTCTGCTCCATACGACTTGTGGCTCGTATTGTTTAAGGGCAGGGACAGAGAAATAGTTACATTACTACTATCCTGCCCTGTGCCACACACAAGCGCTTTCTGTCTGTTTTCTTTCTCTTTCTATTGTTCCTATTTGAGTGCATATCCTTCCACTTTTTGATATTAGCATGTTAATACATTAAAGGGCTAGTAAGCTATGAAAGCACTGGCTCTGTTTCAAAACCCAGTGAGTTTTGAAACCCATTTTAAGACATCATGGACAATTCTTGGCAGAAAGTAAAGCCAAAAAGTAGGCAGTATTACGGTGATTCCTTCTTTTAGCAAAATTCTAAGGCAGTACCGCAAAAATCCTTCATGGGATAGCAATCCTAGAAAACATTGCGATGATCTCACAAGAATACACTGAGAAAAATGCAAGAAGGGAGACAAAGCAAGGGAAATGCTGATTATATATATTTATTTAAATTATCCAATATTTGTGCAATATAATTTTATGCATATTAAAATATTCTGGAATCGGCTCAGCAATATACTAGAATCAAACATTATTGAAACCAAACCTGACAAACACATAAATCTTTGATATTCCTCACTTCACACTCCTAGTTTTGAATGGAATACATCACATCCGGTCCGACAGTCATATACAGTCTAGTTGCGCAAAGATGATCAGGACGCACAGCAGCGACTCTCAATTGGCAATGAATGACTTCCGGTATATCATCCGTTGTTTGGGTTTGTTGAAAAGGCAACTATAGCATGCAGAGAGCTGTTTAAATGATGCACATTACTGCCTTTGAAGAGAGCTACAAATCAGTCACATGAGATTCCATTAGGATGCTACCTTAGAAGTAACCTACCTAGGCATTAAACATCAAGACAGCTCAATGGGGTTTAGCACAGAGCTAATGACTGAATACAAATTTGTGTTCATACTATAAGTGTGTGTATGTGTGTGTGTGTGGAGGGGGAGGGTGGGGGGGGGGGTGTTCGGTTACAAACTGGCAATTACAAGTGTAGTATGTATAAAGTATAAAACTCATTATGTATATGGAGAGTCATCATTAGGATAGCCATGTGTGTGTGTGTGTGTGTGTGTGTGTGTGTGTGTGTGTGTATGTGTTATACTTGTATGGTCAACACTGCCCAATACTGAACTCCACTCTCTCTGTGTGAGTTTTAGTTTCTCTTCACTCCAATGCTAAAGTCACTCAACCCTCAATTGAACACCCAGTCAGAAATTACTCTGGCCTCTCAGGCTAAAGTAGAGCACAGCCTGTCTTTTCTATCTATAGTGTCTGACTGACTAAAAAGGGTTTAACTGTGCCTGTACACAATTACCACACCCTGTGCCACTACCTCTTGCCAAAATGATTGCCCCTCTCGCTTGTAATATTGAGCCCCTTTCAATTTTATTCCCCAGACTGGTCATTTGCAATTCTCCCTTGCTGACCTTCGATGTTGGATGTGGTCATGCTTAAACTTTGTGATTTGTGGTTAATAACACTGAGGCATTTATTAGAGGCAGCGCAGCAAAACCAGGCCCGGCTATAGCCCAGCCCACAGCTATCACTCGAAGGGGCCAAATTCTGCCAAATTTAGCTGGATCCAGTTCTCTTTCAGTTGCAGTATCTTATGTCTGGTGGTACCAGCACACTCTCTGACCTGAGCTGCATTTCATCAAGTACAGTATAAAGAATTTATGAGTATCCAGAGCCAATAACCAATAACTGACCTTGCCAGACAGAAATTGAGTGGGAAAGAAATTAGATGACAAAAAATACTTTAATGCCAAGCCTCAGAAAGAGCAGCCATGAGCGCCGATTTTAATATATATCCAGTAAATCACTTTTGCCTTGAAGACTATCATTATTTTTGTGAAAAAAATGTATCATTAATGATAACTAAAGCAACAACTTAGCATGCTTGCAAGCTGAAATAAAAATAAAAACTGGACTGAGAAATTTCATAACACATTGAAACTGTGAAAATTACAAGTGTTAAACATTTTTAAATTATATCAATCAACGAACGCATTAATATTGGCAGACCTAAAATACTACAATTAAAATAAATAAATAAATAAAACAGAAGCTAGAAAACATTAAAAAGGCTGTTAAATAAATAATACTATATTGAAACTAAAAAAAAACATGGAAACGGCTAAACTATATATAACAATCATAGAGAAAATTTATGAAACTGAATGAAAATTTATGAAATTAAAAAGACAAATTGAAAATAAATAAAAACTTTACAATAAACCTTTTTTATATGACCTAATTCTGACCGCAATACTCTTTGAGGAAACTGTGAAACAGAGACTCTTGTGAATGTCAGACATTGTCCTTGTTGTATATGTGTTGGAGGGTTTGCAGGTGCTTTGTGTGGAATTACATGAAATTATTTTTCATTGTCAGGCCCCCCAATCAGCAAGTCGATTTACATATGCATTTTATTTGCATAAACGATGCATAATTTCTAGTGTTATTTCACAGCTGTCTTAACAAATTATCAAAGTAGCAAGGAAAGAATTTCACTTCCTCCCAAGGCATGCTATGTGATTATGATTTTTCCATTAATCAGCATACATTCTGCATACTTTAAAAAAGATGTTGCATTTTGCATTGTGATGTTTTTTTTATTATTATTTTTATTTTTTTTAGTTGTAATGAGATCATAGCTAAATATGATTATATATTATTTAGTTGAGTGTTTTCCCATATAGAACTACATTCTGATTTATACACTGCTTACTGCAGTATCTTAAGATCAGCAAAATATAAAAAGGAAAATAATTAAAGCTCATGACATTTCTAAATAAGAAACAGGGAAATTTTAAAATTAGCCTGTGGGAATGATTTTAACTTGATGAGAGACATGAGCATGTGTGTGTAAATGCTGTATGAACCAGCCAGACTGCTGTTTTCAACATCCGTCTATGATCAAAATGAGTTCAATTAGATATCAGACATTCAACCTTTTTAAAAGTATATGTATAACCAAAATACCTTAATGAATAAATAAAACAATTTGGACTGTCATTTTTGAAACAGGAAACTGAATTCAATGATTCTTTTTAAACAAGAAAAAAATGCCACTTCATTGCACACACAAGCAAACTTCTTTTTTTTTAAGTTAGGAAAAAGCTTGTGTTATTAATGCAAGAGAAATATTAAATAATCTGTTACTGATGCTTGTAACAGTACAAAAAACAATATAGAGCTTTCAACACAGATAAGCAGAAATACTCAATGTGTAAAAAAACAAAAAAAAAGTTGCTTAGGGCCCCCCAAATGGCTAGAACCAGCACTGGTTGATAGGATGCTTTGCAACTATTTCCTGAATTACTATTTTTCTGAAGAATTTGAGCTCTGTCACAAAGTCTGACAGAAGCTTTTTGTAAAAGAAACTGTTTTACACATAAATCAAGATGTTAAATTTTCTGTTTGATAGCAAAGAGTGCTTCAGCTTATTATATAACCTGTCATCTTTATTTGGTTTGACAGAGAATTTAAGGTTCAAAATAACATGAACATTCCAATTCAACATTCATGGAAATGCTGTATGAGAACATTTATTCATTTTATTTTATATTCTTGCCACACTGGAATATTTGAGGGTAATATTATAATATTTTCATAATACATACTGAACTCATAAAAATACTGAAAGTAGAAATGTATTCCTTTGGTTAATGTGTGGGTTAAGTGGTTTGTATGTGTTTAGTGCGCCATGAGATGGCGTATGTGTGGAGTAATTCGGCAGCCTACAAATCTTGCTAATGATTACCATGCATAAACCACTAATGCAAAACTTCTTGCTGGGAGTTTCAGATGCACAGCAGTGCTCATATAACCACAAGCAGGGGTCTCATTATTTTATATAAATACCAGAGATGATGCCACACTTTCCAGGCCTGAGCACCAGCCACACTTGCTTCCAACACATGGAACAGAAAATTTGCTCAATGTTAAACTTATAGACTGTCACCTAGGAGACACTAGTATCGCTCATTCTGCTTAAATAATAGACTTATTTACATTTTCATGTTTGGGTGAACTATTCCTTTAAGACAACAACAACAAAAAATAACAGTCTCGTATCTGGTCTGAACACGTTTCTGTAAACCCCAAATAGCGACAAAAACTAAATTAGCTCTTACCTCAGGCTGTTTTCTTCTAAATGAGACATTATGTACTTGACTATGAGCTTGCTTCGGGAAATAATCCAATGTTATGTTTCTAATGTCCAGAAAAAAAAATAGTCTGTCTAAGCATGCATCATCAAACATGATTAACAAATCATCTGCAAAATATGTTCTCAACTATCAATTATGAAATATATTCAGGGTATGTAATTAGCACCTCCCACATGCCAAATGCGGGTACTTTTTGTGCAGTGGCAGGTAAGACTTTGTGGAGTGATGTATGAAACAAAAATGCATTTAGACACACAGACTCACGCTTCAACAAACACACCTGGTTATATTTTGAAGAACAGACGAAAGAAAAGCCGTCAGTGCGCGTCTGATTTCGCCATGTTTCAGTGACGCTCTGTCAGTCATGAAAACACACTTCTCACGGAACAAGCACGTTTGGAGAGTTTTCTCTCTTTCTTCACTGTATGTCATGTGGATACAATTTTGCAAGAAAAGTGTTGAATATTATGTGAATGCTGCAAGTTATCTCCGACCATATCAGGAGGTGCTCAGTTTAGTTAACTTTATTTTGAAGGAGCTGTTCGTGTTTATGCATTGTGAACTCAACTCTGCAGGTTCACTGCATTATGACATTATAATTTGAGACATGTCTTGCTGTATATGTTACTGTGTAAAGCAAAGACATGAGGACTTCAGATGTATTGTCATGTGTAGTCATAATAATTCAGTACAGCCTCAGAAATGGTGCTTGAACAATACATTTCCATACTGTTCCATACTACACTACTTTTTTAGTCTCTATGTGTTTATTGCAAATGTACGATTATGATAATAATAATATTATGGTATTCAATGGTATTATGTGTTTGTAATTGGTGGGGGATTGAAGCACATGTCATGCCGAAGGGCATGGATGCCGGGCCACCTTCCCCTCACACTCACCACAGCCCCGGAAAGCTGGGCCGCATAAAGGAGCTGCCGATATTCAACGACACAGTGGGGGAAGGTGCGTGGGATCACAAAATAGGCTGAATGATTAATGAAAAGCACATGGTGAGTGATCAGATGTGTTAAAGTTCCACCTGCATTTCAGATCTGCCATCAAGTGGAATGAAATAGCACCTTTTGCAGGGGACATAGAACAGAGCCTGAATCACAGTACTTCAAAACAGAATAAAAAAGTATGTTTGTCATAAGATCGTAAACATGTACAACATTGTTTATGAATTATTAGGATCTTTTTTTTTTATTTGGGGAAGTTTCTGTAAATTGACACCGATATATTGTAATTAGTCCACTTTGTGTGTAAAGTGAGCTTGTAAATTTGGATGTGAAAAACTACAGTAGACAGTTAAAATATGCAGCTATGTTTAAAGGGGGTAAAAAAAAGGGTACATGATCTTTTGTCTTGTGAAGTTCTAGAAAAAGACCCTGCCAAAATGAATGTTTTACCCATGAAACTGTATGGCATTGTACCTGATTGAGGAGAATATTCTGGCTTGTTTTTCTTTGCAGCTACACACATTAATGGCTGCTTGCAAACAACAGACTGCCCTTTTGGGAGCTGATTATCTTTTTATTTATCTGTGTTAAACAGGGTGTGCATCCTTCACATCTAATCTGGTGAATTAGGGAGGAGGAGTATTCTTCTGAGAAACAGTTAGAATTGTGCATTTGTCATTGTGGTCAATGATTCAGGATGTGAATATGTAAGGATATTACCGACTTTGCTGTCTAAGCTGCCGAAAAAGATTTGCATATGTAATGTTGAGGATTTTGGATTTTTTGAGGTTCAGAGTACATTTACTCCCAGTAGATTTTCGGATTTAAAAGATGGTTTAACAAGATTGAGCTTTTCATGCCACTAAATGTGAAATGGTCCCATATGATTGAGAATAATGATTGTACAATCACATTAAGAATGATCTCTTTACCTATTGAGCTGTTTAAAGGGGAATTTAGAAGACTTCATGGTGGTGAGCATTCACTCGATCTGCATTGTAATATCAGCTTAAACAAAACATTGGAAATAATGCTGCATTCAAGTCATATCTGAATTACAATAATTACAAGTTTCTGACTGGTGTTCATATGCCATTGTGTTATGGCCAATGCTACCTTTCTTTGTTCTTAAATATTTAGCAAGAAAACACAGAGGTACATTAATGTAGTGATTATATATTTGTTTCTGTCATTAACAACAAAGCCGCACAGGAATCCATTTTGGTGTAATGAGCATTGTCATATAAATAAAGATTATGAGTCCCCAAGATGTGAACAGCTCATAGTAACATTGTTATTCTGCGTAATTCCGACATATCGTGAATGCAGCAAAAATCTACTATAACAGATAGGTCTAGATATGAGCTACTTAAAGTGAGAGATGAGTGTGAAAGTAAGTGAGAAATGAAAGAAGCGAGTCTTCTGCCCTCAGCTGAGTGTGTAGCTACTCAGCCTATGCAGCGAGCTAAACAATACAACAAGGAAAGGCGGTTCCAGGAATGACAAGACTCTTTCTTCTCACTATCTTTCCTTCTTGTCTTTTTACTGTAAAACCGTGAACATACAAACAAATTATATTAAAGATACATTATTTAACAAACCAAAACACATTGTTGTGCCTTTACATATTGGAAATGATTAGAATACAAAACATAAGAATCACAAGATTACAGTGATTAAACAATACAGCTTGTATCAAGTCGCTATCATGCGGGCTGCTGAATATACTGCAGATAATTGTGGTTTCAGTACACAAATTCACAAGCAGCTCAGAATACTGTTCAACGTGTCTGAGATCCCGACATATATTCCCGCTACTGAATAAAGTTGTAAATTTTGTTCTTTCTACATTATTTTGTAAAAGTAAAACATGATTTTCCCTTTTAGTTACATTTAGTCGAACGCGAACTCAGCCAGTCTTCGTCAAAGCTATACAGGAAACACCGAGACTATTCGTTCAACCTTTAACAACCTATAAATACAATCTGACGACCGGGTTGAGAGAAAAACAGAGCTAACATCGACTTATAGTATATTGCGCGTTCGCATACTAAATGCGAAGCTAGTAACGTTAGCTAGGAAGAGTTAACATAACCTCTCAAATAACAGATTATTTAGAAAACAACATATAGGCCATAAATTACTTACAGATTATGTAATATCAACGCTTCTCGAAGATATACGGGGGTCTGAGAGGAGAGTAGAAATGTAAACGCCTCAGGAACATTTCCCTCACACCGCGTGAGACAAACTTTTCTGCCTGTTGCTTCCGCACATCACTAACGTGCGTTGAACTAGCGCACGCGTAATATCATAGTAGAAACCCAAACCCGCTAAAGAAGATACTGACCCCTAGAGGGTAGGATAAAGAAATACAGCGGCAAACTAATGCAATACCAGAGAGCATAGAGAGCCAGAACACTCCCCGCCTGACATCAGTAAGATGTCATCCATAACCAGCATTTGAATATAGACAAAATACAATAAACCAAGATCCCTGATATTTTTTTTTAAGCATTGTCCTTGGACACCAACAACACAACCTCACTTACAGGTCTTATGTAGGCTCTGAGTTCACCCTTGCGGAAAATCTTCACCTCTACTTTCCTAACAAGTCCATCCCCGCTTGGGAAGATTTTGGTGATGAGTCCAAGTGGCCAGTTATTCCTATGTTCAAGTGCCTCCTTTAGCAGAACAACATCTCCTGTTTGTATATTTGGTTTTACTGTTTTCTATTTGCGGTGGTTCTGAAGTCCTGAGAGGTATTCCCTTTGCCATCGGCTCCAGAAAACATTGGCAAGGTATTGCACGCGCCTCCATTGCGCTCTGTAAAGATCCCTGCTTTCAAACTGACCTGGTGGGACTCGTGGAGTCGCAACCTTTTGTGTGAGTAGCATGGCAGGGGTAAGAATGGCTGGGTTTTCTGGATCTGTAGAAACTGCTGTGAGCAGACGAGCATTTACTCTCGCAGTGATTTCAGCCATTAATGTCACTAATATCTCATGAGTGAGTCTTGCATGTCTGTGTTCCAGGAGCATTGCATCGATGATTTTACGTGTGACCCCAATCATGCGCTCCCAGGAGCCACCCATATGAGATGCATGAGGGTTGAAATGCCATTTGCAGCCAGAGTCTTTGAGAAAGTTGTGAAGTTTGCTGTTGTGACAGCCCTGTTTGTCTATTTGCAGTTCCTTGCAGGCGCTCACAAAATTTGTGCCACAATCGGATCTAAGAAGTTTGACTGCACCCCTGATGGCGAAGAAACGACGCAGGGCATTTATGAACGATGACGTGTCCATCGATTCTATAGTTTCAATGTGGATGGCGCGTGTGCTCATACACGTAAATATGACTGCCCATCGCTTAGCATCCGATTGCCCACCACATGTTTTTCTGACTATGACAGGCCAGGGGCCGAACACATCAAGGCCTACATTAGTGAAAGGAGGGTTCGTGGACAGCCTGTCCTCTGGTAGCTCAGCCATGATCTGTTCCTGTTGTCTCCCCCTTAGTTTGCGGCATGTGACGCAGTTAAATTTCACTCTGCTTATTGCTCTTTTGCCTCCCACAATCCAAAAACCTGCAGCCCTTACTGCCCCTTCAGTAAAATGTCTGCTCTGGTGGCATACTTTCCCGTGGAAGTGTTTTATAATGAGCTGGGCAAGGTGGTGCTTTCCAGGGATGAGTATGGGATTTGTTTCGTCCGATGTCAACTGTGCACGTTTTAGTCTCCCACCCACTCTGAGGATTCCATTCGAGTCGACAAACGGGCTCAGTTTGCTGAGCGGGCTTGAGTTCTCAAGGGGTACACCTTTTTCAACTTGTCTTATTTCCTCTGCGTAAACTTCTCTTTGGACGGTGCGAATGATCATGTTCTTGGCTTGGTTGAGTTGATTCTCGGATGAGTGTTCGTTACAGCTGTGCCAGCCATGACAGGAGCTCTTTGGGTTCAGCTTGAACGACTGGGCAATGTGTTGTAGTTTGGATATAGCTCTGAGTAGTACATTCCAACTCGAAAACCTTTCAAATCTGATGCTACTGAGTCCATCCTTTGAGATAGTGGTGGCACAAGTAGTGACCTCAGGTCTCAGTTCATTGTCAGTCTCTGGGTCTACAAGATCAAATAACTCTGCCTGTGCTTGACTTTTTCCTGAATTGGAAAGGAAAGCGGGTCCACTGATCCATGTGGCGTTAGAGAGCTGCTCAGCGGGCAGTGCTCGTGTGGCATGATCGGCAGGATTTAAATGAGTGGGCACGTAATGCCACTGGTGGGTTTGTGTGAAGCGCCTGATGCGTTCTACTCTGTTGTGCACATAAACATGAAAGCGTCTCTTTTTGTTAAAGATGTAACCGAGCACTACTTTGGAGTCTGTGTAGAAGCTCACTTGTTCGACTGCGATGTCTAGCTCCTAAAGGACTATCTCGGCCGCCTCAACAGCCAGGACTGCTGCGCAAAGTTCAAGTCTGGGTATAGTGATGTCTGGTTTTGGGGAAAGCCGTACTTTGCCGAGAAGGAAACCCACTTCACTGTGTCCATCTCTATCTGTGAGTTTGAGGTAAGCAACAGCGCCCACTGCCTTAGTGGAGGCATCACAAAAGACATGGATCTCCTTAGTTAGAGCTGCAGATAGTGGTATTGAGGTGATCATTCTGGGGATTTCAAGTTGTTGTAGATATTTGAGAGAGTCCTTCCATTGTTGCCACTGTTGTAATTTGTCTTTAGGCAGTTCGGTGTCCCATTCACAAATGTCAGTGGAAATGTCTCTCAGTATGGCCCTGCCTTCTACAATGACTGGGACGCAAAGCCAAGTGGGTCGAACACACTATTAATGACTGACAGCACTCCCCGTTTATTGAAGGGCTTTTCATTGACTGTTACCTGAAATTTGAACAGGTCTGTGGACAGGTCCCAGCCCAAGCCTAAGCTGCACTGGATGGGTGGAGTAGTCTGCCCGAGGTCAAAGCCCTGCATGTCCGTTGCAAGGTCCTCACTTGGAAAAGCACTTGTGATGATAGGACAGTTAGATGAGATTTTGTGCAGGCGTATGTTACACTGAGCCAGCATCTTCTGGGCTCTACAGAGAATGTCAATGGCCTCATCTGTGGAAGAGAATGATTTTAGTCCATCATCTACATAAAAGTGACACTTAAATTGGTTTTGTATACTATTCGGATGATAGTGAAACTTTGTAGTATGGCACTTTTCATACCACTGTCTCCTTAAGATGATTCGCTTATGTTTTTCCTCTTTTGTAAGTCGCTTTGGATAAAAGCGTCTGCCAAATGATTAAATGTAAATGTAAATGTATTTAACTAGTGACTTAGCCTAGCTATGTGTGAATTCTTTCAAAATTATGACCTAAGATAGTGATGTGTGCCAGTCTCACCTTGTTAAATATGCACTTCTATGTGTCAAGGTCAAAAGCAGACCTTACCGTTCAAGCTCAAAGAAGTAAAGCACCATCAACCACCTGATCATTTTCAGAGGAAAAACTCTCCCAGTGTGCTGCAGTGAAACCAGCTTATCTGCCAAATTTAAATTTAAATCTTAGACAAAGAGAGAGACACAAGTTAATTGGCCACCCAATTACAAGTTAAAGGACCACCATGTGAGCTGATTGGCTTAACGTGTTTTTAAATGTGATATAAATAAATGTGACTGACTGATTGACTGATTTGTCATGAGACTATGTGGAGTAATCTTGGATGGTCAATAAAAAGAAAACTAATGTTTTAAAAAAATAATATACATGAATACATTTTAAAAAAAAAACTTTTTGCTTTTGATTAAAATTAACCAAAAAATTAACAAGAAAGCAAAATTCAAAACAAAAAACAAAGCTGTATACATACTGTAGATACAAATTTAAAATGTCTATTAAAACATCCCCTATCTTTTGTGTGTTATTACTGTATGTTTATGGGTAATTCGTATTCAGTTCATTGTACCAAATTTAAATTATAATTCTGCATATTGTTGTGTTTTCTACCTCATTTTCTACCTAATTCAAATTCATAGCTGTCTACATATGTCTATCAGCCTAAAATCTGTACATATGCCATGTAGAATACACATGGAAAGAACCTATATAAACATATATGTTTTAATATAGGTTTTGATATAGGTTTGTAATATATGTGACATATAAAATTGGCCGGTTTCCTATATTATATGTACATATATGCACATATATGTACCTATATAGGTGCATATATGTGTACATATATGTGTGCATATATGTGCGTATATGTGTACATATATGTGTGCATATAGGTGCGTATATGTGTACATATATGTGTGCATATATGTGCGTATATGTGTACATATATGTGTGCATATATGTGCGTATATGTGTGCATATATGTGTGCATATATACGTGCATATATGTACCTATATATGTACCTATATGTGTACACATATGCACCTATATGTTCACCTATATATGCACCTTTATATACCTATATATTAGTAAAATTATTAAAATCCATAGCTACTAGGCAACATAAATAATAGCCCAAAATTTAGAAATTTACATTATTTATTTAAGAACAATCAAATAGTACAAGAACAAAAATAAGTCAAAAAACTGAACAGAAAAAAAAATATATATTATCTTGTTGATCTTCTCAGCTCCATGAGCTTCGAATTGATAGATGTGCCTTTCTGCCCTTGGCTGGTTGCCGGCCACTTCTTCAATGTAGCATCTAGAGAAGACAAAAATAATAAGACAGATTAATAATAATAATAATAATAATAATATAGTGCTTCATCAGGAACCCAAAGTGCTTACAGTACAGCTGCGATTGGACACATATTTTGGATAAAGGGCTGATCATAAAAAATGCGTCATGTACACGTCAATTGGAAGATTCTGATTGGATTCTGCTAAATCTGAAGGAAATTCTGATTGGAAACATCACCCCCTCCCTTTTTTTTAGCGGCATCGTTCTTTCATATGCACATGTCCGTCATGGGGACTGCATTGTTAACAGTCAATCATGTGCATCCAAAGCAGAGAAAATTCATGGATAGGAAAAATTTTGCCACTCCCGTGTTTTTTGGTTTGCTTAAAATACAGGTGAAGTACAACTTCTGCAGTTGTTTTAGATTAGATTAGATTATGCCGCGCACGCAGCCACACAAGTTGGTGGCTCAGATATCAGAGAATTGGAATTAATTTGATGTTGCACCCTGCATTCTGGTGGTTTGTGGGGAGGCCCAAAGCCGGTGATAGGGGCAGCCTACTGAGATGGACAATATTGGTTACATTCTGTGAAGCAAACATAGCTTAAAGTCCATCCCCAGGAAATTTTTGATTAAGTAGATGTGATTTCCTGCTTTCTAGTGGATTTTTGGGTGGTCTGCAATACCTGAACTTATTCTGATTCATGTTCGGCATCATGACTTGTAGGGCCTTCTAGACTTGAGCTGAACATTCAATCAGAAAACTATTGTTGTGCCTAAATGACTGCCTATGTACCACAATAAAGCCTAATTCATAGACCAGTGTTTAAGATTTAACCTAGGTAGGTTGATTTTGATTAGAGTGGTATTAAACTAATTCTTAACTGAAACCTAGCCTATGTTGTGAATAATTGTATTCTTAAGAGCACTTAATGATTTATGTTCAGCCAAAAACAACAAGATTAGTTAGGGAGGGAAATTATTCTTCATTTAAAGCCTCCCACAGAAACAAATAAAGTGCTTAAACAGTACAACTTTTTCAAGCAGTAAAACAGATGAATGAATTACAAAAATAACTAAAAATTAGGCATAATCAGATGCAGATCAGAAGCTGGGTTAAGTCCTTGTCTATGATCTGTGGGCATGGTTATACTGGCCTGTGGCATTCTTGGAGGCCTTGATGATATCTGAGGGGGGCTCCCATTTAAAGCAGGGCTCCAGATTGGCCATCTTTATGGTCATTATTGATGACAGGGTGCCATCCAATGCTAGGCTGCTTCTTCTCTTGGTTTTGTTCAGTCCCACAAGTGAAAACACCCTCTCAGCATCTGCGTTTGCATGGGGCAACACCAGGAATTCTTTGGCTCCTGTCACCTATGCACCAACAACACAATGGAAAAACATACTTTGATTTTTGATTGATTAATACTGCAAGTATACTTCAGGTTGATCCATTAACAAAGTTCAGATAAAAAAAATTCATAATTTGCAACATGCATGACATATATGCATGCAACAGATGTAGCCAAGCCACACCTGTCAAAAGGAAAGACAAAAAAAAAGTGTTTACCTTATGTTTCCATTTCAGCCCAGAAACTTTCCATTTCAGTTTCATCCTGCAGGGATATCATTGGCATGGTATGATAATTTAGAAACTCCTCACCCAGAAGGTCATGCTCCTCTGGCCCATGGTATGGAAGGAGATGGGGAAACCTATTTATGAAAGTAGAGTTACAAGTTGTTAAGTTTTAGGTATATTGTCATCAACCAGCAGCACAAAGTAAATGTTTTGCAGAGGAGAAAAATCTCAAATAGTTTGGGAAATACCAGTGTCATTCGACTCATCCGTAACAAGGGTATACGGGGCTTTTTTCATCTCCTTCACAAGCTCCTGTGTGAAATATGGTGCAAGTGCTTCATTGGTAATGCAGGATGACTTAGTCCTGGCACACCTGTACTCCTGCGCTGTCTTCGAATCTCCGAAACATTCTTTTAGGAGAGGCCCCCAGGTGGTCCGCAAAGGCTAGGGGGATGTTGTGAACTACCAACCCAGCTGTCACTTTGACCTCAGCCCTTCTTGTCTGTAAGAAATTACAAATTATTAATCCTCCCTAAAGAGCATAGTTTATTTCAAATAGACACCTGCGATAATGGTAAAAAACACATTCAGCAACTAAGATCTCAAATTAAGAAACATGGACTGTACTACACTGAAATACAAACCAATTAGTCAAAACTATCAACCATGACTTTACTGTGATCAACTATAACACAAAACTCTTGACTGAACCTTGACAGGACCATTACACATATCATACCTTAAACTCTTGTGCAGACATCCCCCCAACAGAGGGAACGGGCATTACATATTGGGATATTATGGATGTGGACTGGAGAGCCCGTGTCTTTTCTTGGTGGCCTTTGCTTTTTATGTGCCGCACTACATCTGCCACACCCTGGTGGCAAAATGAGTTTTCAATACGGCAGACTGCACACCAGTAGTGTGTCTTGAGGCTTCCTCTGGTAATAAATGGCCATGAAGAGGTCCACTCATTTTTGAAAATGGATCTATATGTTGCTGCTCCAGCCAGAGCACGACTATTCTGGCCCTGCTGTTGGATTGGGGGGTCTCTTCTGTCTGTGCCTCTGTGTCTTCTTCCATCTGCCCTGTTGGTCGTTCTATTTGTCCTGTCTGTTGCTCCTCTGCATGTGCATTTATCTGTCCTGTCTGTTGCTCTTCTGTCTGTCCTGTCATTTCTATCAGTCGTTCTGGCTGTTCTGTCAGTGTGTTTGTCTGTCTTTTCTCACTTGGCTGGTTCTTTAAATAAAATAAAAGGTTCCGCTTTTGTCCTGGCAAAGGTCTCTTACGGGACATCTCTGAAACCTTAAAGAATTCATGGTTATGTTGGTTTAATAACTCTACTCTGTTACAAAAACATGCCTACTTCTATGCACAAAGTTCCTGTATTTATGTTAAATTCTTTTGATTACATATTACCTGTTCGAAGTGCTGTTTGGTCCTACAGAAAGTCTTCATCCACAGTGAGTCCTTTATCTTTGGCCTGTTAATAAAAATATAAATGCCATGTGAGTAAATAAACAATGCTATGAGCTGATGTTTTGAGCATGCAGTACAGGTGAACATTGAAAAATTAGAATATCATGCAAAAGTTCATTTATTGAACAATATAAAACATTTTCAAGTTTCACCTGTATACCACGAGGTTAAGAAGGTGCTCTCCTGCTGCTTGTGTGCTGTCATAACAGCTGAGTTTATTCACTCATGTTCACAGACACACGCAGAAGCACAAACACAAACAAATAATTTCTTTCAAGATTTAAAGTTTAAGAGAGTGAGTCAATTGGACGACATTTCATTGTTACATACCTGATCTCATCATCAGACTTCTCGAGGTAGTTTCTCCCGTTGTCTTTCGCGGTATCTTTTCTTCTTTCGCTAACTTCGGGGTGCAGCGCATAGGGTTCAGTGGCGCTCATCAGCGCCATCTACGGTCGGGGAGTTTTCAAGATCGGTTTTTTTTTGCGTGAGAAATTGAATGTGTGGCGTGAGTGCGTGAGAAAACAGGCAAAACCGTGTGTCACACGGCGAAAGCGTGAGAGTTGGCAGCTATGGAAGCGTGACCTTTTCATCGTAATTGCGTATTACGTGAAATTGTAAAAAAGGCTTGATTGACAAAATAAAAAAACGACAAACCATTTTGTTATACATTTCCTGCTTTTCCACTATCTTCATACAAGAAAGAATTGACCTTGTAAATGTTTCAGGAAAATGTGTAGACATCATAGCTTTCCATCTCCTCTCACTTAATTGCCATAGTTAAATTCCATAACATGCCAATTACATGTAATACCAATTTGTAATGTGATACCAATACCGTGTATGACAGTTGCCAAAGTGAGATATGAGCTACAAAATGACTAGATCCTGCCATTAGCTATATAGGAGACATATCTTGTATGCACATATAGGGCTTATATGTGGATATAAAGAAGCAATACAGGAGACCTATATGGCCTGTATATGCACATATATGCACCAATTTTGCCTATATGTGGCATATATGCGCATATATACAGCATATATATTATCATATATGTGCATATATGCTGTATATATGCAGCATATATGTGCATATAAACTGCATATAGGTTTCATATGTGCACATATATCCTCATATAGGTTCTTTCCATGTGGGGTCATGCGACCCACCACCCTGTTACCATTAGACAGAAGAGCAAACAGAATTAGTCAAATCAGAGCTGGCACTAATTTTCCACACATAATGGATGACCAATCAGAGAAGAGCAAGGCATGACTTACTGGCTTGGCATCACACAATGTTTGGTTTTTCCCAGAGAAAGAACAATGGTTGAAAGTCCCTTAGTGAATGAAGGTGTCTCTGGTATAACAGGGCTGGCATATGGACTCATTGATTTATGGATTACCTGACCTGCCAGTTCAATTCCTTGTCTGATGTTGTATGATTTTGCCCAAGGTCCTAACAACACTGTGCTTTTCCTAGATTCATTACTGTACTTCCCCAAATCGCTTTATCAGTCAATAGAGCAATGAAAAATTTTGGCATGACTGATGGTCCAGTCAAACCCCAAATTCTTTAACAAACAAGCTGAAGCTTCTTGCTTTCAAGCAGTTGTGCCTCTCCTCAATGCTTATGAATGGCCCCAACAGCTTATGCCTTTAAATTGGACATCTTTTTTAGCCTTCTGTATTGTCAAAGCACTCCATGGTCTTGTTAAAGTCCCCCATTGTTTCATAAGGGAAAAGAAAGGGCTTTGATAGATGATTTCCCAGTCATTGCAGTAAAATAAACTTCGCTTTTCTCATACACTGTATCAGCTCGTTTTTGGGAGTAGAAACATTCTCTGAGATGAAAAATAATTGACACCCCCTTTACACTTATTTGTCAGCTTTCTGAGATCCAAACAACCAAACATATTTTAGATAATTGTTTTCCCACTTTAATTAGAGCTGGAATTATGAGGGTACACATACAAAGGACTAACATTCTTATATGTTCTGAATGAATAAAATAAAAAAGAATGAACGAACATTTAAAGTGAAATAAACACTGCAAAAACAGAGCAATTTATTTAAAGGTCTACAAAGCTTTCTACTGTACTGAGTAATATCCTGATTCACAATTTACTATAAATACTCTCTGAATTTGTGTAGTACAGTGTGATATATTTATTGTATGACTCTGTTTAAATAAATACATTCCTACAAAAACCCACAAAAGCACCACAAACACTGACCTAATGACAGCAGTAAAACCGAAGGAAAGAAAAACTGTGGGAACACACGCAACTAACTAACTATTGTTGCTATGGATCTGATCCAGTTTGTTAAAATACTGAAACTAGCAGATCAACCATGTTAAAACAAAGTCACATCAGTCCCAGTTCTATGGTGTGTTTGAGGGTGTGAATACAAAGCACCCTCAATTGAAAATGTAAGCCTAATAATACTGTATTATAGGCAAAGCAGATTTCCTTGAATCCCGACAAACAAACACACACACACACACGCACACACGCACACACACACAAAATCCCTCCACAATAAATGTGTATGATCTTGTAAATCAATGTGTTCTAATTTGCAGGAACAGCATTATGCCTTCATGCCTCCAACATACTTATAAGCATTTGATTGGTTAAAACCTCTGCTTGTTAATATAGAATTTGTAGTGGAATTATCGCACTAAATCCTGTTACTTCTGATTTCTGCTCCAAGAAAAAGCTGCCCATAACTGCTGGTGTAGGATAAATTTACTCAAAGCCAAATCCAAACCTTAACTAGTGAATCGTGACAACTGACTCTTAAGTCAGTGGTTGAGGATAACATCTTCCAACATTGCTTGTTGCATTCATGAGCAGAGACAATTTGTCTATAAGAGATTCTACCTTCTTTTTTTTTTTTTCTTTTTTAACTTTAAAACATTTAGAAAAAGGCAGTACAAATTGTGGATTAAATATTATGTTGTTTTGGTAGCATTAAACATGATTTCATCATCATAATAATAATATAAAAAATACATCAGGGCACCCCCACTATTTTCAGAAGCACCCCCAGTGATTTTGATTTGGAACTATGCCTAGGTCACATATCGACCTAGTCAAAGATATTGGCTATAAATTAAAAATGTATATATCATGGCTTTTCTTATTAGTTCTATGCAGCTCCTGATTTAAACTCATGTTATCTCAAGATTGGATTATTGCAATGCTATGTTTACTGACCTTCCAGCTTGTGCAATTATGACTCTATAAGTTTTCAGAATATGGTAGAACCAGGGTACAAAGGTACGAAGTCACTGGAATCTTCATGTAGTAGGTTGAAAAAAAAAGTGTATAGTTGTTAAAAATAAAAGACAGAAAAAGTACCCCCCTTTAAAATTTTGTATTGTTCAAAAAGATATGGGCCTTCGTTAATATATGGTTCCAATCATTGTTACCTTTGTTGTGGGCTAAGAAAATGTTGCTGCTATTATTGTCTCCTGTAGAGGGCGTTAAGCGCTGTTAAAGTAAAGTACTGCACCGAGAGCGTCAGAGTTAATTAAACTTTGCCGGAGCTTGCAGCCAGTACTCCTGTCTCACAGCGTTTGCTTTATTATTTTACAGGTGAGCAAAAACTATTCAAAAACTGATCGAAACTGATGTTAAACACTGTGTTTCAAACATGTTGATGTTGATGGGTTACTGAGAACAAACTGTTAGTTTTCTTAATACGCATGCAGTAATATTGAGTCACATATTGGATTACACACGAGTGACAAATATGCAAATTTGTAGTGAAATGAGAGAAAATACTCATGTGAAAAGAGTTTAGGAATGTGTCTAAAGTGCTTTATATGTTGATTGTAATTGGATGATAAAGTTTGAGCGAGTTAAATGTACATTTGCTACCGGAGTTATCTCGCGCCAAAATAGAGGCGCGTGAACTAGAGCCAAAATGGCGACTTGCATGTAAAACATGAGGTTAGGGTGAAGCCAAATATGTGAGATTTATTTGTGTTAGTGTGAAAATGGAATGAGTGTTTATGATGATGCGAAAACACTAACAGGTCAATGTATTGTGATTGATTATAATGTGTTACAGACAAAAGTAACTTCTGAAAAGCTTTATTGAAAAGATATTTTCTTTATTGGAATGTGTTGAGTAATAGAGAAACGAGTAATTGTTGTTCTGTAAAGTCACTTATGTTACTGTTGTGAATACATTGGAGAGTTAATTAAACTTTGCCGGAGCTTGCAGCCAGTACTCCTGTCTCACAGCGTTTGCTTTATTATTTTACAGAGAAACAAAGCCGGCAGAGGGCGGTTCATTCAGATTATCCATCCAGGCTTCCCAGTCTGGAGGCGGGTAACAATTTGGGGGCTCGTCCGGGATCAGCGCCACCTGGTGGTCGGGTGCTGATCAGTCAAGAACCGCAGTGGTTAAACGTCATTCATTCCAGACCAGCGAGTTGAACGGCAGACACCAGCAGTCCAGTTATGGCGACTCTTCGGAAACTACGGTGGGAGATCGAGAAACAGCTCCACCTGCTGGTCAGCTCTTCGAACTGCGAAGCACTCTACAACGTAGCCCTGTGTTGCGCGGGGGAGGAAGGAGAGGTGGTGCCAGGCGGGGATCCAACCGAAATGGAACTCTATGACTTCGTCGTTGATTTCATGCGAGGAGAACAACTGCAGAGTCTAGAGGACCAAGGAATGGCTCGCTTGCTGACCCTCCATGACCTCGTTCGCGAGTTGACCGCTACAGAACAAGGTTTCGCTTCCAACGTCGAAGAAAACGAAGAGGCTGTGGGACTGGTATCGCAATCTGCACGGACATCAGTAGCAGCTGGGGTGCAAGTAGCCCAAACTACAGGTCTTGCGTCACATGCAAGTGCTGAACAAACTGTTCCATTGCCTAAAGTGACTGAACACATGACTGGCCTGATCAAATTCTCTGATGTGGCGTCCTACTTGCCACGTAGAGAGTTAAAAATTTACGGTGGACAAATTTCTGATTTAAATTCAGACTTGAGTTTCAACAGTATTTGTAAACAAATTGATGAAGGTATAGCAGATAATTTTTCAGAGTCAGAAATCATACGAACAGTGTTTAAGGTAATCAAACCTGGTACCTTCAAAGAGATGCTTATCACGAAAGACCGTCTTACAGTAGCTGAGTTGAAACGGTTCCTTAGAGCTCACCTTAGGGACAAAAGTAGTACTGAATTATTTCAGGAATTAAGTAATGCAAAACAACAAGACAAAGAATCTCCTCACCAGTTTGTGTATAGGTTAATGGGTCTCAGGCAGAGAGTGTTGTTTGCTTCAGAACAGACAGAATGTGAGTTTCAGTATGATCGTAAACTGGCCCAAGGTGTTTTCTTACACTCACTCTATCAGGGTCTGAATGAAAAACACACATTTGTCCGGAGGGATATTAAGGCCGCGATAGCAACACAGGCAGCCACAGATGATCAGATTTTAGAACTGATTACACAGTCCGTTAGTGAGGAATCTGAAAGACAAAACCGAATAGGTCATACACACAAATCCAAAGTCACAATTGCAAGTGTAACACAGCAGGATGACGTGGATAGACAATGTTCTCCCCTGAGTCACGCAGAAGTTAAAGCCAATCGTGATGCCATTCATGAACTTTCTGCTCAAGTATCTGCGCTGACTAAGAATCTGGAGAAAGTGGTTGTGTCCATGGGCCCTGGTGTTCAGCAGCAAACCAAAATAGTCGCAGCAGGTGCACGGCCATTAAAACCAGAAGTAAAGGGTAAATGCAAACAGTGTATCGCCCAAAATGTTGAAATGTGTACTCACTGTTTCTTGTGTGGTCAAGCAGGGCACCGAGCTGTGGGATGTCTCATTAAAAGCCAGGCGTTAAAAGGGAAGAGGTCACTGGGGAGGGACCACCAGTGACCGCTGGAGACACCGCGTCCCAACCGTCTTTCTGTGCAACTAGAGGTGAGCAACCTGGAACGCAAAACACATCCAACAGAGCGAATGAGATTGGAGAGAAACGTGTGGCGCAGCTAATTGGCAGTCGCTGCATGATACAGTGCCAACTGAATGGTGTTCAGACTCAAATGCTGTTGGACAGTGGAGCCCAGGTCAGTATAGTTGGACGGGTGTGGCTAAAGAAATGCTTACCCAACATCAACATCCAACCACTAGAATCGCTACTAGCGGATAGCCAGCTTCATGTTACTGCAGCAAATGGGACAGCCGTACCTTTTGATGGATGGGTTGAGGTTTTATTAGAAATCACAAGTAGTAAACAAGACACAATTGCAATCCAAGTTCCCCTTTTGGTGAGTCGAAAGTGTCTGGATTGTCCGCTGCTCGGTTTCAATGTAATTGAGGAGATCATAAGGGAGAATAAGAGTTGTGCAAATAACATCAGTCTAATTGACCTTCTTTCTGAGGCCTTGCAGATGCAAAAAAATGCTACTGAAACCTTGGTTGCCACCGTGAACTCCACCCAAGAATGCATTGCAAGCTGTACAGTAAAGACGGGGAAGCTAGGAGCCACCATTCCCAGTGGTCAAGTCTTGGAGGTAAGATGTCGATTGAAGGCGTGGTACAAAGGTGGAACCATGATGTTTGAACCAGCGTCAGAAAGTTTAATCCCAGAAGGTTTGGAGTTATTTCCTGCTATTGTAAACGTACCTCCTGGTGCCTCTAAGACGGTGAAAATCCCAGTTCAAAATTCCACAAGTCATAACATTTACCTACCCCAGAGACTTGTGTTGGGTAACATCGAACCCATCATTGAAATGAGACCAATATGTACGTCATCCAATGTTAAGGATTCAGATAGGCAGACAGACAACGCACTATTGTGTTCATCCCAGCTCACATCAGCAGATGATGTCGGTAGAAGAGAAGAACATCATGAGAGTAGAGTGGGAGGAAAATGGCACCCACCTGTTGATCTTGAACACCTCAATAAAAGAGAACAAGACATTGCGAGAAGAATGTTGTTTGAAGAATCAGATGTGTTTGCTCAGGATGAGGGAGACATCGGATGTATCCACGAACTTCAGCTGAAAATCCATCTATCAGATAACACACCAGTCCAGAGGTGTTATAACGCCATTCCAAAACCCCTTTATAAGGAGGTCAAGGACTATGTACAAAACCTGTTGGACAGAGGTTGGATCAAGAAGTCATCCTCTTCATATTCGTCTCCAGTGGTATGCGTTAGAAAAAAGGACCACAGCCTGCGCTTGTGTGTCGATTTTCGAAACCTTAACCGTAAGACCATCCCCGATCGTCATCCCCTTCCCAGGATTCAAGATCTCCTAGACAGCCTCGGTGGTAATACTTGGTTCTCAATTCTAGACCAGGGTAGCGCTTACCATCAAGGGTTTGTTAGTGAAGAATCAAGACATGTGACCGCTTTCAGCACCCCATGGGGCCTGTATGAATGGGTGCGCATTCCATTCGGTCTGACCAATGCACCTGCAGCATTTCAGAGGTGTATGGAGTCGGTGTTAGAGAGTATCCGTGATGAGTGTTGCACACCATACTTGGATGATGTACTGTGTTTCTCCAAGTCATTCAGTGATCATGTAGAACATCTTAGGAAGGTACTGCAACAAATGAGAAAGCATGGAATCAAACTTCGTCCAACGAAGTGTGAGCTCTTCAAAAGACAAGTTAGATACATTGGTCGTTTGGTGTCAGGAGAAGGGATTGAAATTGACCCTCAGGACCTGGAAGCGGTGAGAACGCTGAAAAATAAGGAACCTCGAACGGTGGGAGAGGTACGGACACTGCTTGGATTCTTTAGTTATTACCGATCATTTATCCAGGATTTTTCTCGTCTCGCAAAGCCTCTGTTCGAGCTTCTTCAATGTTCAACCGAAGCCAGGGGAGTGGTCTCCTCACATCCTCATCAGGGAGGAGGTAAAAACAGGAAACACGAAAAGGGACAACTTCATTCAAGGACACCTGTGACCTGGACGGACAGGCATCGGAGTGTTGTATCTATATTCATTGACAAATTGACCAGTCCACCCATATTAGCTTACCCAGATTTTGATTTGCCATTCGTATTGCACACGGACGCTTCAAGTGAAGGTTTGGGAGCAGTCCTTTACCAGCAGCAGGGCAATCGACTTCGAGTTGTTGGTTATGGGTCCCGTACTTTAACACCCGCGGAAAAGAATTATCACCTCCACTCTGGCAAACTTGAGTTTCTGGCACTTAAGTGGTCTATTTGTGACAAATTCAGGGACTACCTCTACTATGCACCTACCTTCACAGTGTTCACGGACAACAACCCGTTGACTTACATTCTTAGTACGGCCAGGCTGAATGCTGTAGGTCACCGCTGGGTGGGTGAGTTAGCAGACTTCCATTTTGATATAAGATACCGGCCTGGAAAGTCCAACATTGACGCCGACACCTTGTCAAGGTATCCTTTAAGCC
Source organism: Moxostoma hubbsi (assembly GCA_032164185.1). Classification (NCBI taxonomy): domain Eukaryota; kingdom Metazoa; phylum Chordata; class Actinopteri; order Cypriniformes; family Catostomidae; genus Moxostoma; species Moxostoma hubbsi. The sequence goes on along the minus strand of JAVLUX010000031.1, from coordinate 12,419,790 downwards.
TTCAAGATCACATGAGTGAGTATAACATGACCGTGTCACCAGAAACTGTTGCTGCAGTATGGCAGGGTAATAGAGCAGTTATGGATGATGATGTTCCTTGGATAGCAGCTTTACAACTCCAACAACCTAGTGAAGAACCTACAATGGGAGAGAGTGGTTTCCTGAGGGTGACGCCAGAAAACATTCAAGCCGCTCAGCGTGAGGATGTGGCAATCGGCGAAGTCATCTCACTAAAGCAAAGAGACTTGACACCAAAGGAAAGCAATGGACAGCAGCTAACAAGAGAAAAGCGCCGATTATTCTATGAGTGGAATAAACTGGAACTGGAGAAGGGAATCCTGTATCGGAAGACAAGACTGTTCAAGCAGTTGGTACTTCCTCAGAAGTTCAAGACCTTGGTGATGAAGAAGTTGCATGATGAGATGGGGCATGTGGGGGTTGAGAAGGTTCTTCAATTGGCACGTGAGCGGTTTTATTGGCCTTCAATGAAGCAAGAGATTGAGGACTATGTGACGACAAAATGTGCCTGCATTAAACAGAAGCACCCTCATGTGCATCAGAGAGCACCAATGGGTTCTATTTCCTCAAGTGCACCGTTTGAATTGGTGAGTGTAGATTACCTCCACCTTGAGCCAAGTAAAGGTGGGTTTGAATACATTCTTGTTTTGGTAGACCACTTCACCAGGTTTGCTCAGGCATACCCCACGAAGAATAAGTCCGGTACGACTGCTGCCGAGAAGATTTTTCAAGATTTTATTCCTCGCTTTGGATACCCTGAGAAACTCCACCATGACCAGGGAAAAGAATTTGAGAACAAGCTGTTTGCAAGACTACAACAGTTGTCAGGTATTGCACACTCCCGTACCACTCCATACCACCCTCAATGCAACCCAGTGGAAAGACTGAACCGAACGCTTCTCCAGATGTTGCGCACCTTGGAGGAGGAAAAGAAAAGTGAGTGGAAAGAGTATCTACCTCACATCGTACATGCCTATAATTGCACACGGCATGAGGCGACAGGTTACTCACCATTTTTCCTTTTGTATGGTAGGCCTCCAAGGTTGCCGGTCGATTTGTTGTTCGACCTAAAGGATGAAACAGAGAAAGAAAATCATCAGGTCTTTGTACAGAAGTGGACCGACAGGATGAGACAAGCTTACCAGATAGCTTCAGAAAACAGTCAAAAGTCATCAGCTAAAGGCAAGAAATACTATGATCGCAAAGTGAGAGGCACCATTCTTCATCCCGGTGACAGAGTCTTAGTGAGGAACCTGTCAGAGCGAGGTGGGCCAGGTAAACTACGTGCCTATTGGGAGAAGAATGTGCACAGGGTTGTAGAACGCATTGGAGAGGGCTCAGTGTACAAGGTACAGTCGGAACTGGGTAACAAGACCTTACGTGTGCTCCATCGCAACCTTTTGATGGCTGTGAATGACCTACCGGTGGAACAACCCTTGTCTGTTGCTAAAGAGACAAAGAGAAGAAGACCGGTAACAACTCAGCCAGTAGAATGCTCAGCGACAGATACCTCGGACGAGGAAGAGCATACTCATCAATATGATTTGCGGAGAATCCCATGTTACGAACTGGTAGAACTTCCACGAAGGGTCACCGACACGGTACCGGTGTTACCTCAAAATCCATCTGACCTTCATCCAACTGCCCCTGAGTTTCAACCAGCAAAAGTATATGATTTACCACATAGCCAAGATCAGGAGTCAGGCCCAGAGGATCAGTTACCCAGCCCAGACTCAGAATTACAGGTTTCGGATGAAGACCGAAGAGGAAGAGAGGATGTGCAAGTGAGAGTGGAAGAACATGAGGTTGAACATGGGAAAGAGAGAGAGATGGAGGAGACGAGGGACAGAGAATTAAGAAGATCTCAGAGAACTAATAAACCCAAGGAAATGTTCACTTATGATACTCTTGGTATTCCATCTTTCCAACCCTGGAGAGCAGAGCTAAACTCACTACAACTCACACAGCCATACATATCTCGAAATGGGACACATTACTTTCAGTATTTGCCTACTCACCCTTGTTGTCATTGGTGTCAGAATGTGTACTGAGGTAGTGGTTCGAAGAATAGAAGGAAAGCAAATAAAACAGTTAGAGATGCCAGGAGTCATCCAATAAAAATAGGGGAGAGTGTAGTAGGTTGAAAAAAAAAGTGTATAGTTGTTAAAAATAAAAGACAGAAAAAGTACCCCCCTTTAAAATTTTGTATTGTTCAAAAAGATATGGGCCTTCGTTAATATATGGTTCCAATCATTGTTACCTTTGTTGTGGGCTAAGAAAATGTTGCTGCTATTATTGTCTCCTGTAGAGGGCGTTAAGCGCTGTTAAAGTAAAGTACTGCACCGAGAGCGTCAGAGTTAATTAAACTTTGCCGGAGCTTGCAGCCAGTACTCCTGTCTCACAGCGTTTGCTTTATTATTTTACAGGTGAGCAAAAACTATTCAAAAACTGATCGAAACTGATGTTAAACACTGTGTTTCAAACATGTTGATGTTGATGGGTTACTGAGAACAAACTGTTAGTTTTCTTAATACGCATGCAGTAATATTGAGTCACATATTGGATTACACACGAGTGACAAATATGCAAATTTGTAGTGAAATGAGAGAAAATACTCATGTGAAAAGAGTTTAGGAATGTGTCTAAAGTGCTTTATATGTTGATTGTAATTGGATGATAAAGTTTGAGCGAGTTAAATGTACATTTGCTACCGGAGTTATCTCGCGCCAAAATAGAGGCGCGTGAACTAGAGCCAAAATGGCGACTTGCATGTAAAACATGAGGTTAGGGTGAAGCCAAATATGTGAGATTTATTTGTGTTAGTGTGAAAATGGAATGAGTGTTTATGATGATGCGAAAACACTAACAGGTCAATGTATTGTGATTGATTATAATGTGTTACAGACAAAAGTAACTTCTGAAAAGCTTTATTGAAAAGATATTTTCTTTATTGGAATGTGTTGAGTAATAGAGAAACGAGTAATTGTTGTTCTGTAAAGTCACTTATGTTACTGTTGTGAATACATTGGAGAGTTAATTAAACTTTGCCGGAGCTTGCAGCCAGTACTCCTGTCTCACAGCGTTTGCTTTATTATTTTACAGAGAAACAAAGCCGGCAGAGGGCGGTTCATTCAGATTATCCATCCAGGCTTCCCAGTCTGGAGGCGGGTAACATTCACAATTTTTCAACCTTGATCATGTTCAATTCTCACACATATAATCAACATTCATACTTGTATTTTTATAATCAATATTTCACTGAGCTCCAGCAGACTTCCTGAAATCCAGAAATGGGGATTGTTATTTATTTGTAGTCAGTGCTGGGCAGATTACTTCTGAATTGGGTACTGATTACAAATTTAAATTGTAATTTGTTACTTGATCATTTAGATTACACATATTAAGCAATCTAATCTGATAACTTTTGGATTTGCCATTGCATATTTTGATCAAAAGCCAATCATTAATTTTAAATGCATTAAATACCAATTGACAATCATTTCACTCCTTTAAACATTAATAAACATAAAATCAAATGGCAAATTGCTTTTTATCAGTTTCTGAGTCATAAAAATGAATGTGACATAAGATAGAACACTATGAGAATGTCTCGGGTTACTTAACTGTAACCACTGTTCCCTGATAAAAGCGGAACGAGATGCTGTGCTGTCTTAGTGTTTTGGGAACAACTTTAGGTGTGACCAGCTGTGAATATGTGTGCAACACATCAATGAAATTGACCAGGATCTATAGCCTCTGCTGGTGACATCATTGGATCGTCAGGTATTTTGTCTGAAGAGCAGTCCTGAGGCATCTCAGTGCGGCAATGAAGTGCATCATCTTGTTCCGCTTTTATCAGGGAACAGGGGTTACAGTTAAGTAACCCGAGATGTTCCCTGTCAAAAAGCTACACTTTGATGCTGCGCTGACTTAGCGCTTTGGGAACGAGAGTACCCACGCCGCCACCCTGTGGATGTCCGGACCCCTCACGGTTGTGTAGTGTGCTCACAAGAGTGCGAGAAGTCTCAGACATGAGCTTGTGATGTTGACTCAAGGACATAAGAGCCCGGAGTGGCATGAACATCCAAACTCTAAAATCTTATGAATATGTGCGGAGAGGACCAGCCTGCCGCATCACAAACATGCTGCAGATGGACACCTCTAGCCAAGGCTTTAGAGGAGGCAACCCCTCTGGTAGAGTGAACCCTGATACCTACTGTCGAAACTTGACCCTGTGCCTCATAGGCCAGGGCAATAGAATCCCTTACCCAATGCAACATAGTCTGCTTGGTGGCTGCCGCCCCCCCATGGCAAATGAATAGTTGCCCTGACTTACGCCACTGGCTAGTGCGGTGGACATAAGTCTGAAGGGCACGTACTGGACAAAGTCTGTCAAGTCTTTCCTGCTCCGGCGTTGTAAATGGCGGGGAGCAGAAGGTTTTGAGAGTGACTGGATGTACAGTCGAGAAAGGAACCTTAGGCAGGTAGTCAGGATGAGGGTGCAAAATTGCTTTAGCCATTCCTGGGTCAAAATCTAAGCAGGCTGGCAGGGCAGACAGAGCCTGTAGATCCCCAATTCTTTTTAGAAAAGTAATTGCCATAAGAAAAACCATCTTGAGAATCAGAAGTTTATCAGACGCTGACTCTAGAGGTTCAAAGGGGGTCTCAACTAGACCCTCAAGGACTATTACTAAGTCCCAGCAAGGGATCCTGGTCCTAGAAGGAGGTCTCAGTCGCATGGCTTCATGAACAATGCGAGCGAGCAGAAGATGTCTCCCCAACAGCACCCCGTCAACCAAGGTGTGGCAAGCCGATAGAGCGGCCACGTAAACCCTGAGAGTGGTGGGGCATGTGCCTGCCGACAATTTTTACTGCAGAAAGTCCAGAACTGAAGCAATCTGGCAGTTAACTGGATCTGCATTATGTGCACTGCACCATCTTTCAAAGACACCCCATTTATTGGCGAACTCTGACCAAGACCCAGCATCCAGACCCAGGGGGGCTGGGTGACTCAGAGAGAAGTAGAGGGGACATTGCGCTGTCTGTTGAGAGGCGAAGAGGTCCACTTCTGCCCTGTAAAATCTCACCCAGATTTGTTCCACTACCTCGGGGTGGAGTTTCCACTCCCCCATCGGCATTTGAAAATCTGCTCCCACATTCAGGCATCCAGGCATATAAACTGCTCTGATTGACATGAGCTTGCCCTGGCCCCAAGGAGAATCTGCCATGCAATCTGTTGGACGTTATTTTCATACATTATTTTCAATGTAGAGTGCAAATGCAAAAGCACAGTTTGGCATTTATTTGTGCATTAATTTAGAACCTAAATTAAAAACAGAAACAAAATGCCTTGTGTTTATTTGTGGATTGTATTAAGCCATTCAATGCAGTGTATCAATTTCAGTAGCGACATGCACACATGGTTATATATATAGAGAGAGAGAGAGAACATATACATATATATTTATATATATGTATATGCATATTCCATCATGTTAAAAATAGCACAAAATAAACAGCTAAATGAGATGACTGGATTTTTTACAAATTAAAATTAAAATACAAATAAAATTAATTTAGTCATCTCATTTAGCTGTTTATTTTGTGCTATTTTTAACACGATGGACTATGCATAATAATTAAATATAATAATTGCACACAATCAAGTCAAATGAATGATAAAGTTTGTTTATTATAGCTGCTTTTCCATAAAATAAATATAAAGCCCATCATGGAATTAGAGTCAAATTAAAAAATGCTTTCAACAGGGTGCAAAGTCAAAAACTATTGCTTTTCGTTTACAAAGAAATATTAAAATAACAAATAGTTAGGATATATAATATAATTTCTAACCTTGGTTATATGCTTAGCTCTATTTATTATGACTATTTTCATAGCAGCACAAAAGTGTTTTGCTGCCAAAGTGAAGTCAAAAGTGTCCAGTGTTTATCTACAACTTGAGATTCACATAATCCTGTGCTGTCTCATCCAGAAGACGGCAACGCAAAGCCAATTTAATGTGATTCTGAAGTGAGAAACTTCTGGCTAAGTGCAGGTGAGATGCATATATTGCAGTAACAGGCTGCTTTTGCCAATGTGTGGGTGTAACACAGTTCAAGTTCATGGGCAAGGAAGAGGCGAGAAACCGGCTTGACATATAACTTAAAGGTTTAATGTAAAACTCAAAAGACAAACACATAAGATAACGGACATGTCCGTGAACGATCTCTCTCTCTCTTGCATCGCCATCCGCGAGTGGCCTTTATCCCTCTTGACGGCTTAATTAGCCTAATACGGGACCGGGCGTGTGTAATCACATTGGGATACAATGCTGTGCTCTCGCAGATTAGGAATTCGCAAGCTTCTGGAAAGTTAAAACCATTGTGATCACTGGGATGGCATCATGCTGTACACTTGTGGCATGAACTAAAGTGGTTGCTGATGCTTCATGTTAATATTTTTACCAGACATTGTGTCTGACAATGTTTGAATTTGTTGGAAATATGGATATTTCAATGGTCAAAAAATGGTAATTACCGGCTATCAGAAACCCTGATAGTTTATATATATATATATATATAAGTATACGTAAAGAAATATAGATAACATAGAGAACATCCAAACTCTTTATAAGAGTGCAATTGTCTTCAATGTATTATTTCTACATGGTTAGGTCTTTTGCACAAGGCTCTGGCTCAGACAGCTCTTTAAAAATGTAGGAGCATAATCAGTACTGGCTGCATAGTGATGTAATCAAGAATGTTTTCAAATTCAATCTGATTATGTAGTATGTAATATATAAAATGGAATTTATTAAAAAATGTTCCCAACAGTGTGATTAAACTTTGCAAGAGATTGCACTGATGCAACTACAAATTTAGCCGACTCTATGATTGTGCGCTGACGTTTTTTTTTTTTTTTACACATTAAACGGCAAATGTTCAAAATGTGAAAGGAAACAGATCTACTGGAATTAGTCAACACGGCTCAAGGTTCAATGAACAGATCATCACAGAGACTTGCATTTACACGTGGACCAGTCTCGAGCGCTCAGACATGCAGATCATCACAAACAGCACTGCATGAAGCACAGGCTGGGTTGCGGATTCGTCATTGATTATTTGTTAAAAACCTCTATGACAACCCATAATGTGTCGATAGTTAAACTAGTATAAAATCATATTAAATGGCCCCAACATTCTAAACAGCATTGAAAAGGAATTCTGTACCATGAACAGACAGAAATCATTGCTAAGACTTTCAATCCACACATCACCTTTGGTTACTATATTATTATTCCAAATAACACATCCTGATACAAAAAAACATGAAAGAAAACGTCTTGGTTACTGATGGAGGGAACAAGACATTGTTGTGCCTCATGTATTCAGATACAAGACAAAAGCAGGCCTAAAACAGTCGTAAAGCCTGACTGAGCTGCAAACATACAGTCATAAATCTTGCTGATAAAAACCACGCCAAAATAAAAAAAGGGAGTCCAAAACCGACTATAAATAACATGAAGCCTTGTTCACTTTACACCAATGTGTGAAATTCCAAAGGTCAAACTTTCAATTCCTATTGGATGAGGCGCTCAACAGAATGCCCCTCGACCATGATGTCATCAGGAGTAGAAATACCTCAGAGATCCTTCTGGGCATTGCTTCCAGCGACTTTGCCGTGCCGTGGATAGACACAGCTTATCACTGCTCTCAGGTGTAGCCTCATTGCACAAGGAAGTAACATACGACTTGAAACTGTGGCCATACAATCTCCCTGGACGAGTTGAGATTACTCTGTGTTCCAACGAACACTTTATCGGATCCGAAGGAGACCACCGAGCAATCCGCATCTTCATCCGTTTGTCTGCAGAAGTGAAGAAAGAACATTTCTCTTCCCTCTTCAACCAAGTCAATGGCGCTGATTTCTCCGCCAGCCCGCTGAGAATCAGCAGCCATACTGCCCGCCGACAGAGTGAGGAAACGGCCTCCCATTATCACCCGAGCCTCGAGGAACCGAGTTGGAGTTAAAGGACGAATGAACACATTCTACCTGCATCCTCATACGATCCAAGTAAGAGGTTAACATCTGGGCAGAGATAGAATATTTTAGTGTGTTATTCTTGTGTATCAAGTATATAGCTTGTACAGGTTACGGACAACAGAGTCTGCTCATTGCTGCTAAATAATACTCAAGGTATTACTGTAATGTACTGTTACCACGAATGAGATTTGCTGTGTTGTAATCCAAACACGTTGGACTTTTGTGTATTTATGCCATCGCGGATGAGACCGGCACACTGTGTTTATACATTAAAGGACCAAAGACCGCGGCACAGGTTACGAGCTGTTCACCGCGTCTCTGAGTGATAAACTAACAGCTGCCTTCTCTCACATGATCAACCGGCTTCGGCGCCGCCACTTTAATCTCTCTCTCTATCGTACTAACCGCACACACACGTGACCCCTCACAAACATTTGGCTTGAAGATAAAGCTCAGTTTTATCCCCAGGTTATCCTATAAGCGGAGACACGCAGTAAACGGGCAGACGCCAATAACTGGCTTCTCTCCGCCCACATTTGCGGACATATTCTCTGGCCGGAAATCTCGTGTGACGTACACTCCACGAGGGTCACATCTGCCATTTTGTGCATGTCACTCCTTACACACACACACACACACACACACACACACACACACACACACACATACATACATTCCTTTCATGTGTTATAGGCTTATTTTGGTTACCTAATCACGTTACTGTTTAGTTTGAAGTTGGAAGTTTATTCACTGCAATGTATTGATTATTAATTGATTTTACTTCATCAATACACTTTGTTATATTTCAAAGAGATGTGTTTTGGTTTGTTTTGCATACACCTGTGTCAAAGGCTGGCAGATAATGCCAGTGCTCGGATTCAAGCCTTCATTGTTTCCTTTTGAATATTGATATTGAAGAGAACAATCTAATATTGAGACTGTCTGGTTATTAGTCCCTGATCCCAGGGTGGTGCCCTGGCAATATTAATACTTATTAATATTCTATTGACTTTGATAATTGACAATTAGCTTTGATGATTGTTGAATTTGAAGGATCAATAAGCTAGTGTTAATTCAAATCAAATCAAATCAAATCACTTTATTGTCACACTACTGTGTACACGAGTGCAACAGCAGGTGAAATTCTTGTGTGCAGTTCCGAGTAACATAGCAGTCATGACAGTGACGAGACATAAACCACTTTACAATAAACAACATATTTACACAAAACAATTTACATAACAAATGTACACATACTTACACAACAATTTACATAACAAATGTACACAATACACACAATGTAGAATACACATACACTAGATACGGGTATAAATATATATAAACACTAATTGAATTGGGAGAATATATTGACAGAGTGATGATTAATAAAGTGCAGTGCTGATTGTTGATCGTGAGAGATCATGTGTTCAAAAGTCTTATTGCTTGTGGGAAGAAGCTGTCATGTAGTCGACTGGTGCGGGTCCTGATGCTGCGATACCGCCTGCCTGATGGAAGCAGTGAAAGCAGCCCATGACTCGGGTGACTGGAGTCTCTGATGATCCTCCGAGCTTTTTTCACACACCGTCTGTTATATATATCCTGGAGGGAGGGAAGCTCACCTCCGATGATGTTTCTGGCAGTTCGCACCACCCTTTGCAGGTCTTTGCGGTTGTGGGCGGTGCTATTGCCGTACCAGGCGGTGATGCAGCCAGTCAGGATGCTCTCTACAGTACTGGTGTAGAACCGTGTGAGGATGTGGTGGTTCATTCCGAACTTCCTCAGCCGTCTCAGGAAGAAGAGGCGCTGGTGAGCCTTCTTCACAATGGCCTCAGTGTGGACGGACCATGTGAGTTCCTCAGTAATGTGGACACCGAGGAACTTGAAGCTGCTGACTCTCTCCACCGGTGCTCCATTAATGGTGATGGGGCTGTGTTCTCTGTCTTTCTTCCTGAAGTCCACCACAAGCTCCTTGGTTTTACTGACGTTGAGGAAGAGGTTGTGCTCCTGACACCAGCGTGTCAGAGTGTGCGCCTCCTCTCTGTAGGCCGTTTCATCATTGTCAGTGATCAGACCTACAACCGTCGTATCGTCAGCAAACTTAATGATGGCATTGGAGCTATGTGTTGCCACACAGTCATGTGTGTAAAGGGAATACAGGAGTGGGCTGAGAACACAGCCCTGCGGGGCTCCAGTGTTGAGGGTCAGTGATGAGGAGATGTTGCTGCCCATTCTAACCACCTGACGTCTGCCTGACAGGAAATCCAGGATCCAGCTGCACAGCGAGCTGTTTAAGCCCAGAGCCCGGAGTTTCTCATCAAGCTTGGAGGGCACTATGGTGTTGAATGCTGAGCTGTAGTCTACAAACAGCATTCTCACATATGTGTTCCTTTTTTCCAGGTGGGAAAGAGCAGTGTGTATTGTAAATGCAATGGCATCATCAGTGGAGCGGTTGTTACGGTAGGCAAACTGCAATGGGTCCAAAGAGGTGGGCAGAACAGAGCAGATGTGATCTCTGATCAACCTCTCAAAGCATTTGCTGATGATGGGGGTGAGGGCAACAGGACGCCAGTCATTTAAGCAAGTGATTTTTGATTGCTTCGGTACAGGCACAATGGTTGATGTTTTGAAGCATGTGGGGACTACAGACAGGGATAGGGACAAGTTGAAAATGTCCGTAAAAACACCAGCCAGTTGGTTCGCGCATGCTCTGATGACGCGGCCCGGAATGCCGTCTGGACCCGCGGCTTTACGGATGTTCACCCGTCGAAAGGATCGGGTTACATCCGCAACAGAGACGGAGAGTGAACCATCATCTGTAGTATCGGCCGCGAGTGCTCTCTCTGTGAGGGCGGTGTTGTTGTCCTCGAAACGAGCATAAAATGTATTAAGCTCGTCCGGGAGAGAGGCAGCGGTGTTCATGGCGGAGTTTTTATTCCGTTTATAGTCCGTGATGGTGTTAATTCCCTGCCACATACTTCTGGAGTCAGTGGTGTTAAACTGTTCTTCAATTTTGTGCCTGTACTGGCGTTTGGCTGCACGGATGGAGTTACGGAGGGCATAACTGGCTTGTTTACGCTCCTCCGCGTTCCCGGAATTAAAAGCGGTGGTCCGCGCAGTAAGTGCCGCACGAACATCGCCGTTAACCCATGGTTTCTGGTTGGGGTAGATCCGTATATTTTTTGTTGGAACAACGTCCTCTTTGCACTTTCTGATGAAACACGTTACGCTATCAGCGTAAACCTCGATGTCGTCATCGGAGGCAGACCGGAACATCTCCCAGTCCGCGTGATCAAAACAGTCCTGTAGCGCAGAGTCTGATTGGTCCGACCAGCACTGGATCATTCTGAGGGCGGGTGCTTCCCGTTTCAGTTTCTGCCTGTAAGCGGGCAGAAGCAGAACGGAAGAGTGGTCAGATTTGCCAAATGGTGGGCGGGGTAGGGATTTGTAGCCATCCCGGAAAGGAGAATAGCAATGATCCAAAACCCGGTCCCCTCGTGTGTTAAAGCTGATGTGTTGGTGGTATTTTGGTGCTATTGTTTTGAAGTTGGCTTTGTTGAAGTCCCCGGCAACAATGAACGCGGCCTCAGGGTGCGCGGTTTCCTGCTGACTTATACTGCCATACAGTTCCCTAAGTGCCCGGTCTGTGTCGGCTTGTGGGGGGATGTACACAGCAGTTATAATGACCGCTGTGAATTCCCTCGGTAGCCAGAATGGTCGACACAGAAGCATGAGAAACCAAGTTGGTCTCAAGATGGCACCGAGTATGGCTGCTGCGTCGCAAGCTCCGTCAAAACACTGCAGTTTATTGTTTGTTTTGTTTACAGTTCTGTGTTTTTTTGTCTTGGATGTTGTCTGCCTTATTGTGTACGACAGACAAACGCTTTTGGACATTGGTTCGGCAATCACACACCGAAAACCGGACTTCACATTCCTCAATGCCGACCCGCGGTTTACAAACACGCCAGCGGATCCCTTTGTTTGGGCTGCCCGGCCGCGGAAACGCAGACGGAAAAGGGGAAAAAGAGCCGGCGTTCTCATCAGATTAAGACGTCGCGCAAATCGCCCCCCGCTACCCAGTATACTACTGGCAAATATTCAGTCTCTGGACAACAAGCTCTGCGAGCTGAGAGAGCGGATCTCTTTCCAACGAGAGACGAGAGAATGCTGTGTTATCTGTCTTACGGAAACCTGGATGTCCGCGGAGATTCCAGACTCGGCCATCGAACCCACGGGTTTCTCCGTGCACCGAGCGGACAGAGCGAAAGACCTCTCAGGTAAAAGCAGAGGTGGAGGTGTATGTTTTATGATCAACAAATCATGGTGTGATCAGAGGAATATACATTTTATCAGGTCTTTCTGCTCTCCTGATCTGGAATTTCTCATGAATTTCTCATTCAACATTAATTATAATCAATGTTCCATTCATTTTAATAATTAATGAATATCTTTGATAATAATTAATGTTCTATTGAATTTGACAATTGATGGTTGTCATTGATGATTGTTGATTTAACCTGTTGTTTTACAACATAAATGCAGCTCAGATTGCATAGTTTGTTGAAGAACAACGATGAAGGGTAATTCTTTCAGGCAGGATCTCATGTAAACAATGGAGACTATATCAACATTTCTCAGATTTATCCCTTTTATGGACAAAAAGTGCTATTGGATGTTTTTCAATGAACGCTTGTCATGGACAATTGACCGAAGTGTGGTGATCTGGATTCATCTGGTGATCGAGTTTTCATTTGACAAAGGTATGAAGTCCCGTTTTGATATTGCATGTTTTTATTTGTACTCCTGGAACAAATAACTAAATTGCTATTTCTGGAGCATTGCTATCGTGAAACAGATTGGATATCAATGTTGAACTCTTAGACCTTTGAAAAGATGTATAATTATTTAACATTAATTATATTTATAGATGGTAAATTCTATATTAAATTTATGCAGAGTGACGTCACCATCACGTGCGGGGGAATTGCAAATCAACAGGTTAAAGGATTAAAAAGCTAACATTTATTCTAAAAAGTGTTCTATTTTAGTAATTGATAATTGATTAATTATTACTAATAACCAAACCTGTACTTACAATGGGAATAGGTTGCATCAGCTGTTTTGACCTTTTCTCTTTTTTTGAAAATGAAAATTCACTTTTCTGGGACCAGTATATATTCGTGCCGGGGAAGGTGTTCTTTTCCCCCATGGAAAAAGTACCAAACATGGAAAGGAGTTACTGCGGTTGGTCCTACCTGGAAGAGAGGAGCTCTACATGTGCAGTGACTGGTGGCAGAGTAGAGCTCTGCCCAGTGGAAGACACAGGTTTTCCAACAGTCAAACCGTACCATAGAAAATACATTGAATGGGATTACAGACAGGGAACCACCACATATGGAGCACCTATCCCAAGTACAGGGTCTGACCTGACAGGGCATACTTCACGATTGCTGGGCCTGACATCAAAATCCTCTGGCGAATTCGCCTGCTTCAGGGTGCTGGTGGAGAAAAGCTATCTAGGGTTTGCCGGTCCCGGAAACTCACGTGGATGAAAAAGTGCACATTTTTCCCTAGGGTGCAAGCAGTACACCCAGCCAGCTGCCCGCATATTTACCTGTTCGTACACGGGACGAAACTGGCTCAACCCAGAGATTGCAAAATATTGCAACGGTATTGGGTGTCACCCAGCCTGCTGTTCTACAGATGTCTGTTAGAGAGGCACCATTAGTGGTGTGTGCTCATACGCCCTGGGTCTGGTATGCCAAAGCAATGGCATCCACAATCCAGTGGGCACACGAGGGAATGAAGTGTGATCTGGGAGGATTCAACCTCCTGGAGCCTCTAAGGAACCAGATGATCACATAGTGCTTCCCCAAGGACTTACCGTCTACCGCATTGTGGTGTGCCACTATGGTGGCCACATACACTTTTAAGGTGGAGGGAGACAGCCCCGATTGAGTTCACCTGGGATGTGAGTGGCCCTCAATGACTTCAGTCACTGCTGACTCTAAAGGAGGAGATGGCAGGCGAGTTACGACATGCAATGTGAGCGTAAACTGCCTTGGTGACTTATATATGCTACTGTCGCACATACTTGCCTTGGATCAACGGCCGAAACCTCAGCAGAGCTAGCAATACCGCCAGCAACTTGAGGCAGTTGATATGCCAACGCAGTCGAGGTCCTGTCCAGGAGCATCCCAGCCTGATGTGTATGTTGTGATAACGACACGCCTGGATACCTGTTCTAGGGGAACCTCTGCCCATAGAAATGCAAGGTCCATCCATAGGCTGAATGTGCGGCGACAGACCACTGTTATAGCCACACAATGCGTACTGTGGAACCATGCCCATCTCAGGACTCCAGTCTGAAGCCAGTGCTAAAGTGGTCTCATATGCATCAACCCAAGCAGTGTAACCACCACTGAGGATGCCATATGCCCCAGGAGCCTTTGAAATGTTTTCAGTAGGAACGCTGTTCTTCCTCTGAATGTCTTCAGGCAATTCATCACTGATTGAGCGTGCTCGCTTGTGAGGTGCACTAACATAGTGACTGAGTCCAACTCCATCCCAAGAAAAGAGATCCTCTGCACTTGGGAGAGTTTGACCTGAGTTTGATCCTCTGCACTTTTCCCAGTTGACCTGAAGCCCCAATCGGCTGAGGTCTCTGAGCACCAGGTCCCTGGGCACACACAATAAATCTCAAGACTGAGCTAGAATCAGCCAGTCGTCAAGATAATTGAACGGTGATGGCGAGGTCGGTCGCCAAGTGCAGCAATCCTGGGTCAGAACTATCCTTGTGCAGCTCTTTCAGTGCCTTGGCCTGGTTGACCTGCAGGAGGGCCATGGCATGCAAGGCAGAGGCGGCTTGTCCAGAAGCACTGTGAGCCTTGACCTTGAAATTACAGGCCTTGGACCGGAGCCTAGGACGATTCCGCCAGGTGGCGGCATTTGCTTGCACAGGTGCACCGCAATCGCCTGCTCTACATGAGCAAACTCTGTGTACCCCCTGGTCGCCCCGCCATCAAGTGTTGTGAAAGCAGAGGAACTCAAGAAACGGGACCGGGCAGTAAAAGGTGCCAGCCACGAATTTGTGTGCTCCTCATGCCCCTCCGGGAAGAAAGGAACTAGGGCAGAGTGCGGCTGTGTGTGGTACACTGAGCCCAGGAACCAATCGTCCAGCCGTGAATGCTCAGGGCAGGGTGGAGGGTTCTACTCCAGCCTGACGCTTGTGGTTGCCTGGCCAAGCTTGGAAGCCAGCTCCCTGACCCATCCATGAACTCGACTGGTGGAAACCAGTGGGGGAATGGGAGGTTCGTAGGGATTCACCCGGCAGAAATGCTCCCATTGAAGTCCCCAAATTTTCCCTAGCACTAGCCGCTGTGGACTTGTGCATGTGTCATATTCTCGCAGCGTTTAATGTTTCGTTCTCTGCACTTATCTGTGCGAATAGGGAGAACCTGCTGTAAAATGCGCTGTAAATCCAACAGCCTTTAGACACAATGGAACGCCAGTGCACACCGATCGGCTCCGGAGAACAAAGTGGATGCAAGCCCTCTCCTTTTATAACTGTATGTCTGGGGGAGTGGCATGCAAATTCTCATTGGCCTTTTCTCAAGTATCAGAGGTGATTAGGGCTCTCAAGTTCGACCCCTACTGTCACTACATCGACACAATTTTGAGTGAGTGACAGATAGAGAACTAATATCCAGGTGCAATACATTCAATACAACTTTATTTTTCACAAAGATGTCACAGACATACGGAATGTTGGTCTCGTTCTTTTCAACCGGAGCTCTGTCATAGACACACACACAATGGCTCATTTTGACTTTCTGTCTGCTTCCATGTTACATGGAGATCAATGAAATAAAAAACAGAGTTCTGTGTGAGCATGTGAATATTAAACATGATAATAGACATAATTTTGATATGAGTCATAAAGTAACTTTGCCCTGAGTATGTGTGATTGTGGACTATCCCCTTGACGTCTGTCGTAGAAAGTGTAAAAAAATAAACAGACAGTTCCCTCTGACTGCTGTAACATCGGCTTTTATTGTCAATTCTAATCATTTTAGTGAATGAATATCGTGGTATCGCATCACGTCTGGTTGGCAACAGGTACGATGTGAAAGTGTTCAACTGATATCTGTAACCTGCCATAACAAAACAAATGAAATGGCTCTATTTATTTCATTATTTTTTGTACATTTTTCATAATCTTGTGATTTTATTAAGATACTTTTTTCTAAGGAACAGCATCCAACAGCATCCAACAACTTAAGTAAATAACTAACAAGGGCCATGCAAGCAAAGCAGATATCTAGCAAGATAAGTAGTTTTAAAGAAGTAGAAGTAACTTGTGTTTTGTTATACCATTTAATTTAATTGCTTTAAAAAAAGTTAGGTTGAGCATTTTGGTTTGGTGCATTAACACTTGAATTTGCTGAACATAACTGAACATCACATTTCTGAAAAATAAAGATATGTAAGTAGCTGGACTGGCAATCTCAATGTGATTTGTAAAATCAGACATTGTAAACGATATTACAGATTTCTTAAGCGTGAGTTTGTGATTTCTTAAGCCATGAATTTCAAACCCAGAACTAATGGAAACTAATTAAGCTTTAGGACTTTGATTAAGAAGATGTATGTGCCTGTCAAATACACATTCCTAATTGCTTTGCCACTATCCTCCTTTACCTTTGGCCTTTGCATGACAGATAGATCAGTTTTATTACATTCATTTATAGATACATTATCTAAAAATCTGCATGGTTCACTCATTGACTCATTTTTTATTTGAGTGACAAAACCTGCTTCTAGTGAGACTGAATTTGCTGTGTATGCAGAAAAAGTTACGAGTTTTAAAAAAATTCCACAAATTTGGAGAGATAGGTAAACCAACTGATGTAATCTGTATGTAGTGAAAAAAAACTGTTACAGATTGGGGGGGTTTCTAAACTTTGCATCGTAAAACATATTGCAAATAAAACTTATCGATGTGATATATAGGGTTGCCAACTGTCCCTGCATAGACTGACGATGACTACACCTTTAATCTCTCTGATTGTCATTACTACAGAAATATGGAAGGGACAAAATGGAGTGTTTTTAATCACATTTTACAGTACATAATGATAAACGCACCCATCTTTTGGTCTTTGAGCGTATCTGAGGCTGAGACACATTTTAGTGGGAACTATTCATTTTAGTTCCAGTTATATTTAAAGATAAACTTCGTATAAATGACAATGACATATCATCGCTGTCCAATGAATAACACGTATCTCCACTTTTGGTCATTTTGAAATTTTACCATAGATGGAATGCACTGATTGAATTGTGTATCTAAATGACCAATGAAAAGATGTTTAATCAGGATCTTTGTTTAACAATTATCTCCTCATGCCTTGATAAGTGACAATCAAAACCATGTCTGTTCCACCCTTATGTTTTGAAGATTGTCAACTAATTTACATCAGCTGTCCCTTGAAGCTAGAGTTGGTTTGCTTATTTATAACACTACCACCAAGGTAAATGGTCTGCACTTATATAGTGCATTTTTAACCTTAGCAGTATTCAAAGCACTTTACACTGCATCTCATTCAACAATGCCATTGAGAGCAACTTGGGGTTCAGTGTCTTGCCCAAGGTACTTCGGCATGTGGAGTCATGTGGGCCGGGAATCGAACCACCAACCTTGCGATTAGTGGACAGCCCGCTCTACCACCTGAGCCACAGCCACACCAGTAGGTAAAGTATGTAAAACTATGAAAAGGTGTCCAAAAGCATAGATTTGTGTAAATACATTTAAATGTAAATAGATTTGTAGTGAAGAGATTTTATATCCAAAAATAAATTCTCTAGCAATCAATTACCTACCAAATGAGTTCTGGGAAAACGAACAGCTAGACTCCAGTCTGTAACTGAACATGCGCCATTGGAACCTGTGATAAGAAAACCGTGTATTTCCATATTCGCTAGAAAAAAATCCATGTAAGTCCAATTCAAATATCAAACAGTTCACTTACTGATGTGCAATGATAGAATTCTATTTATGGTGCTGAAGGTAACTAATTATGTTATTTCCAAATAATTCTTAATATTTTTATGAGAAAAAGAGTTTTTCCATGCTCTTGAAAAATTTATTTTTGGATAACCTTTGATTAGCAAATCATTTCAAAACAGTCTGTCTTTCCATCTCAATAAATAATTTTTAAACTTAATCTATATTTTGAAACCAGGCTATATTCTGGTTTGGAATTAACCAAGGATTTTATCCTAACTCCACTTTGAATGTCTGTATTTATTGTTGGATATATGTATGATGTGAATACACATCAAGCCAGCAGAAAATCAATTGCAGTAACTGTAGCATTTAAAGATCTGCAGAGTTGAGAGAAGATAAATCAAAGTGTTTTGAACGGGAGTGTTTGCAGAGGGACTGCAAGTTTTATGCGGTTCAATTGTAAGTCAATACTTAGATTGACTTAGATATGATAAGAGGTACCATAAACCTTGAGAAAAAATGCAGAGAGAAAATAATTCTAAAAAGGAATGTGTGCTGTACTCACAGTATACATTCACAAAGCAGCAGAATATGTTTTTAACTAAAAGTGGCTTAATCACTTTTGGTTAAAGGCACTTTTGGTTAAAGGCATTATTTATGGCGAAAATCACGTGAATAGAAAATCAAATCACTTTATTGTCACACTACTGTGTACACGAGTGCAACGGTAGGTGAAAGTCTTGTGTGCAGTTCTGAGCAACATTGCAGTCATGACAGTGACGAGACATATACCAATTTACAATAAACAACATATTTACACAACACATAGTACTAATATACAATGTATGTACAGTAAACAATGCACAACATATTTACACGACACAATTTACATATTAAATGTACACATAATTACACAACATAGTACTAATATACAATGTACAGTAAACAATACACACAATATAGAATACACATACACTAGATAAGGGTATATAAAAATATAGATACACCCTTTTGTATATATACACAAAAGGGGCTTGACTTCAGTTATTCATACATTTGATATTCAGGCCATTCCTTTCAGATGTTGAACAGGACAATTCAGGAGTCACACATGTTTGTAAATGCAATTGTCAATCCAATAATACACTGACTGTGCGAACATAGACTTAATTATAGAGAGCTTTTAAAAACCTCCAAATTTCATGTCCAGGCACACCTGCTATCATTCAGACAGAGAGACTTCATTGATTCAAGTTCACCGATAATAAATATGTGTATTGTCCTCCGTAATAACATGCTGAAAATCACATCAGTAAACAAATCCATCATTGCTGAGCTTGTTCAGTCAACTTGTGCTGAGCTCAGTCACTTCACTGTGTGGCTTTGTATGATATCTGCGACTTTATCCTGACAAATGAAGAGTCCCAAACACAGATCACTGTCACTGCAGTGGAAAGAGTAAATGACAGAATGTGCACATCTGCTTATCATTTCCAGCTCTTTTCACCCTCATGAGTCTGAGAGTGACATTATAAACAGATCAGAGATCTTCTGTGAATGCACTTCATCACAGACTCTGACAACACAGGTAGATGCCACATCGCTCCTACAAATTAACCCTATTTTGTAGGAGACAAATTGGGAGATAGAATAGGTCTGAAATAATTAAATTGTTCACTTAAAGGTTAATAGTGTCATTTCTGACAATGACAGTTGCTCAGCTGGTGCATACAGCTACAGAAGTATGTGAACTACTTATTGGGCCCACGTTTTCGGACCCAATCACATGAGTCGTAAATGCCACGTGACAAATCACTTACACACACACACACACACACACACACACACACACACACAGTCAACAAAAAAAGAAATGTCCTCTAACTTTCAACTGCTTTTATTTTCAACAAACTAAACATGTAGAAATATTGGTATGAACATAAAATTATTAAAAAACAAAGACGTAAACTAAGCAAGTTTCACAGACATGTGACTAACATAAATTGAATAATGTGTCCCTGAACAAAGGGGGTGGGGGGGTCAAAATCAACAGTAACAGTCATTATCTGGTGTGGCCACCAGTTGCAATAAGTGCTGCAGTGCATCTCCTCCTCATGGATTGTACCAGATTTGTCAGTGTTACCCCACTCTTCCACCAAGGCACTTGCAAATTCCCGGACATTCCTGGGTGGAATGGCCCTAGCCCTCATCCAACAGGTCCCAGACATGCTCAATGGGACTGAGATCTATTGGCCATGGCAGAACACAGATATTCCTGTCTTGCTGGAAATCAAGCACAGAAAACTAAGTATGACTAGTGGCATTGTCATGCTTGAGGGACATGAGCCTGCAGGAAGGGTACTACATGAGGGAGGAGGATGTCTTCCCTGTAACGCACAGTGTTGAGATTGCCTGCAATGACAACAAACTTAGTCTGAGGATGCTGTGACACTCCGTCCCAGACCATGACGGACCCTCCATCGATTTCGACCCCGCTCCAGTTCACGCAAATGAGCAAGGACCCTGGGCATCTTTCTTTTGGTGTTTTTCAGAGTCAGTAGTAATTTCTCTTTAGTGTCCTAAGTTTTTATAACTGTGGCTTTAATTGCCTACCATCTGTAGTTAGCTGTTAGTGTCTTCACGACCGTTCCACAGGTGCATGTTCATTAATTGTTTATTTGTTCATTGAACAAGCATGGAAAACATTGCTTAAATCCTTTACAATAAAGATCTGTAAAGTTATTTGGATTTTTTTTTAAATATCTTTAAAATACAGTGTCCTGAAAAAGGGACGTTTCTTTTTGAGCAGAGTTTACAATAATGTTTTATTTTTCAAAGCCCAAGTTGTAACCTGCAGTTGTTATCTTACATAGTTGTTTCTACTTGACCTAACCCTTAAAAATAGTTTTGTTGGTATAACCTAATGTATTCAGGATGATTCAGACATGATAAATAATATGAATTGAATAAAACCAGTTTGTTTAAATGTTACCACATGAAGCGTTTTTGTGTTTTTTTTTTTGTTTTTTGTTTTTTAGGTGTGTGCAATTACACTAAAAGCCTTTAAACTTGGATGCATTAAATGGAATGTAGTAAATAAGGTATTTAGAGAATTAAAAAGGCAGGAAAGTGTGGCTGTTGCTGTTAAAAGTGACATTTGCATGACAGAGGTAATTTGAATGCGTCTTATTAACTGAATTGTTTAAAAACATTGACAGCACAATGGGCATTATTCATGAAACATGAGCAGAATAATTGTGTGTTGGGTTATTCTGACACCAAAATTCTGGCTTCGGTATTATACCAGCCCTGGAACCTCGGTATCAATACTAAATCGATACTGTAATCAACACATAAAAGCCTAAAATAGAAAAAAAAAATTAAAATAAAAAATGTATCCCCATTTCTCCCAATTTGGAATGACCTATTCCCACTTCTTAGTAGGTCCTCATGGTGGTGCCTCACCTCAATCCAGGTGGTGGAGGACAAGTCTCAGTTACCTCTGCTTCGGAGACCGTCAATTCGTGCATCTTATCACGTGACTCGCTATGGATGACACTGAAAAGACTCCACATGTGGAGGCTCATGCTATTCTCCATGATCCACGAACAAATTAACACGTGCCCCATTGAGAGCAAGAACCACTACTTGCGATCACAAAGAGGTTACCCCATGTGACTCTACCCTCCCTTGCAACCGGGCCAATCTGGTTACTTAGGGGACCTGGCTGGATAAAGCCTTAAATTTTTACTGAAATTACACAGAAAATTACTTGATGAGCTACATAAAGTCTCACAGATACAAATTATGCATTTTGCGTTTTAATTAATCTGGATTCCATGTAATGATTCCATAAAATGTATGATCAAATGTTGTATAATCAAATTGATACATACAGTTTTAATCATTTTATATTACGCACACACACACACACACACACACACTTTTTACTTTTTTGGTAAAATAAATGAAAACATGAATGGGAAAAAAAAAAAAAAAAAAAAAAAACTTGGTTACCTGTGGCACAAAGGTTGCTATGGCTGAATCACAACATGCTGATAAAACACTTACATTTGTGATATTGCTTACAGATAATAATAGTTTCGACCCCTATGGTTGTCTAAGGTTATAAGGGGGTAACATTTTAATTGTGAATGGGTTTAAGGTGTGTGTTATGTTTGCAAATGACAAAAGCAACCAGGCAAGTATATGGTATAAAAGGTCATTTATTCTTAGGTGTATCACCGTAACAAAAAGTCAGTGATAAATGAGTAGGGTATTTACATACAAAAAAACATACCAATAATGAAACCAGCGGGAAAAGGGACATGAGTGGAGCCAAAGAAAATAATCAAAACAATTCTAACTTATTTTTATAGCCCTCTAATATCACTAAATTGTCAGTTCAAACAAAATGCAAGAAAAAAAATAAAACAGGTCTTCAGCGTTGGAAACGCCATGTCTGAACTATTCTGCCAGCTCTCAAAAAAAAAAAAAAAAACACCAAAAGTACAGGGGTTGGCACTCACACCTAACCAAAGGTGTCTAAAACAAATAATAATCTACATGGTGCAAGGTGTATGTCACGTGACGTCTTACCCGTCCACTTTTCCACTCTGAGTATATGAGCAGCGAGTTATATAAATAACAATGATGAAAAGTCACATAAACAAGGAATGGGTAACGAGTGACTTTGTCTGTATACAAAATGAATGTACAGGGTTACAAAGAACCAGAGAAAATACACAAAACCAGAAGTTAACAAGCAAAGCTGTCATCAAATAGAGAAGCTCCAAACACATGGATTCAAACAGATTTTAAAGGGTAGGAAGGGCTGTCTATTGGTGGAGAGTGGAGATGATGTCATCCACCAAAGATTGGCAGCCCAGATAACCAATTACAGCAACCTAATCAGAGTGTGTAAAAGAGAGGGAAACAGAGAAGAGAAAACAAAACAAGCATGCATACACATACATGCACAGGGATGTAACACCCCAACCCTTAAGAACAAAAATATATGTTTTGTTCAAATTAATCCAAAAATCAAACATTACATTATTAAACTCTAGAAAGAGCATCCGCAGTAACATTATCTGTTCCGTTCTTGTGTTTAATTTCTAAGTTATAACACTGTACAATCAGAGACCACCGCATAAAGCGCTGATTCAGATTACACATACGGGACAAGAAGACCAAGGGGTTATGATCAGTATAAACAATAACGTCTCGGGTTACTTAACTGTAACCCCTGTTCCCTGATAAAAGTGGAATGAGATTCTGCGCTGACTTAGCACTTTGGGAACAACTTTAGTTGTGACCAGCTGTGAATATGTGTGTGTGGCACAGTGGAGGGCGGGGCCGGGTCGTGACTCAACACGCCCGGTCCCATATTAGGCTAATCAAGCCACAGAGAGGGATAAAGGCCGATCGCGGAAGGCGGTGCGAGAGAGAGAGATCGTTTACGGACATGTCCGTTGTCCTATGTGTTTGTCTTTTCAGTTTTCCATTAAAACTATCATTTATATGACAAGCCGGTTCCTCACCTCTTCCTTGCCCGTGAGGGCGAACTTCTTTACAGTGTGCAACACGTCAATGAAATTGACCAGAATTTATAGACTCTGCTGGTGACATCACTGGATGCACCTGTAGCAGGGCTATAAATAGATGTGTCACAGGTGCATCATCAGGTATTTTGTCTGAAGAGCAGTCCTGGGACATCCCAGTGCAGAAATGAAGCGCAGCATCTCGTTCCGCTTTTATCAGGGAATAGGGGTTATATTTAAGTAACCCGAGATGTTCCCTGTCAAAAAGCTACACTTTGACGCTGTGCTGACTTAGCGCTTTGGGAACAAGAATACCCACGCCGCCGCACTGTGGATGCCCAGACCCCTTATGGTTGTGTAGTTGTGCTCACAAGAGCGCGAGAGGTCTCAGACATGAGCTTGTGATGTTGACTCAAGGACATAAGAGCCCAGAGTGGCATAAACATCCAAACTATAAAATCTTATGAATGTGTGCGGAGAGAACCAGCCTGCTGCATCACAAACATGCTGCAGAGGAACACCTCTAGCCAAGGCTTTAGAGGAGGCGACCCCTCTGGTAGAGTGAGCCCTGATACCTACTGGCGAAGCTTGACCGCGTAGGCCAGGGCAATAGCGTCCCTCACCCAATGCGACATAGTCTGCTTGGTTGCGGCCGCCCCCCCCTGTTGCGGCCCACATGGCAAACAAATAGTTGCCCTGACTTACACCACTGGCTAGTGCGGTGGTCATAAGTCTGAAGGACACGGACTGGACAAAGTCTGTGAAGACTTTCCTGCTCCGTCGTTGTAAACGGCAGGAGCAGAAGGCTTTGAGAGTGACCAGATGTACAGTCGAGAAAGGAACCTTAGGCAGGTAGTCAGGATGAGGGCGCAAAATTGCTTTAGTCATTCCTGGGTCAAAATCTAAGCTGGCTGGCAAGACAGACAGAGCCTGTAGATCCCCAATTCTTTTTAGAGAAGTAATTGCCATAAGGAAAACCATCTTGAGAGTCTGAATTTTATCAGATGCTGACTCTAGAGTTTCGAAGGGGGTCTCAAACAGACCCTCATGGACTATTGCTATGTCCCATGAAGGGATCCTTTTCCTAGCAGGAGGTCTCAGTCACATGGCTCCACGAACGAAGTGAGCAAGGAGAGGATGTCTCCCCAATGACACCCTTTCAATCAATGCGTGGAAAGCCGATAGAGCGGCCACATAAACCCTGAGAGTGGCAGGGCATGTGCCTGCTGACAATTTTTCAGAACTGAAGCAATCTGGCAGTTAACTGGATCTGCATTATGTGAACTGCACCATCTTTCAAAGACACCCCATTTATTGGCGTAACTTCTTCTAATATAAGGAGCCCTAGCACTTAGAATGGTCTCGAAAACTTCAGGCGAAAGCCCAGTGTCCCTCAGTTGGTACCCTTCAGGGGCCAAATATGAAGGTTCCACAGTTCGGACCGGGGATTAAATATTGTCCCCTGCGCCTGAGACAGAATGTCCCTCCTGTCCGGAATCGCCCAAGGCGAGCGTCGAGGAGAGACATTATCTCTGAGAACCATACTCTGTTCGGCCAGTGCAGCACTATCAGTAAGAGGCAGGACCCTTGCTGGCGTACTGTGGCCAAGACTCCCGGGAGCAGAGAAACTGGGGGAAACACATACAGATGCATTCTGAGCCATGTATGCGCCATCGCGTCCAGACCCGGGGGGGGGCTGGGTGACTCAGAGAGAAGTAGAGCGGACATTGCGCTGTCTGTTGATA
The DNA here is from genome assembly GCA_032164185.1 of Moxostoma hubbsi. NCBI lineage: Eukaryota > Metazoa > Chordata > Actinopteri > Cypriniformes > Catostomidae > Moxostoma > Moxostoma hubbsi. Next base: position 12,394,435 of record JAVLUX010000031.1, on the reverse strand, counting down.
GGCGAAGGGGTCCACTTCTAACCCTGCAAAATCTCACCCAGATTTGTTCCACTACATCGGGGTAGAGTTTCCCCTTCCCCAGTCAGTATTTTCTGTCTGGACAGTAAATCTGCTCCCATATTCAGGAATCCAGGGATTTAAACTGCCCTGACTGACAGGAGCTTGCCCTGGGCCCAAAGGAGAATCTGACGTGCCAGAGTGTTTAGCTGGTGTGAACGTAGACCTCCTTGATGATTTATGTAAGAGACTGCTGCTGTGTTGTCCACCCAGACCAGGATATTGCAGCCTCTCAAATGCTGGAGGAAATAATTCAGGGCCAGAAATACAGCCATCAACTCGATGCAGTTGATGTGCCAATCAAACTGATGACCCTCCCATTCCCCTTGAGCTGGACGACCACTTAAGACTGCCCCCCAGCCCGTCAGGGAGGCGTCTGTCGTTAGCAACTTGTGACGGCAAGACGCACCTAGAGTAGGACCCAAAGTAAGGAACCGGGGTCTGAACCACATAGAAAGGGAATGAAGAACACAGCGTGTAACCCTTATTGGTCTTAGGGGACTGGCCCTTGGATGAAATCCCCTGGATTGTAGCCACAACTGAAACTGTCTCATATGCAGAAGGCCCAAAGGGATCACCGAGGACACAGATGCCATGAGACCTAGTATTCATTGATACTGATGAACAGTGTAACCTTGGCCTAGCCTGACTTTGCTCAGGGTGTTCTGAATGGACATGATTCGAGTGGGAGACTGTCGAGTGTTCTGTGTCCTGGACTAAGGCAGGAAGCAACGGTACACCCAACATTTCGCTGGAAGCCTCTAATTCCCGAAACACCAGAGGCAGTGGGAATGGAGAGGTTTCATGGGGGTATCGGGAGGGTTGAAGTGGATGATACATGCACCCCGTCCCGAGGGTGGCTACCCCCACAAGGCTGGGTGCAAGACCGTCAGGGTTTTTTCCTCTTTGAAATGACTGCCCTGAGGTCTTGCTTTGTGGGCAGCTGAGGGTGACGAGCCGTTCCCCAGTCTCTACGAGCAGGAGCACGACTCGCCACATTTTGTTTCTGAGCCTCCCTTCTAGAAGGACCAGGGTGGGGCTGGGTGGCTGACGCTCCCTCCCCCTGAGTGCGGCGAGGAAGGAATTGCCCGAAGGCTTCCTCTTGATTTTTTTCCTCCTGGAACCTGGTAATAACTACATTCATAGCGTCACCAAATAAGCCAGAAGGCGAAACCGGGGCATCGAGAAGGAAAACTTTGTCCTTGTCTCTGATGCCCAACAGGTTGAGCCATAAGTGTCTCTCCGTGCTGACTAAAACAGACATAGATAGGCCAATGGCGTGGACCATCTGCTAGAGACATATCTGTGCCTCGATGAAGCTCGGAGAAAGCCTCTTCATCAATCGTGGTGCCCGCACTCAGGTTCTTCAGCAGATCAGCCTGGTATGCCTGTAACACTGCCATAGTGTGCAGGGCAGCACCAGCCTGTCCTGCTGCCTGATAAGCCTTCCCCTCAAGCATGGAGTTGGTCCTGCACGGCTTTGTGGGGAGAGTGGGTCTTTTTAACGATGATGCCAAGCCAGGCGAGAGATAACCCGCAATTGTCTCTTCAACCGGTGGCATCACCGAATACCCCTGTGCCTCAATACCCACGATAGTTGAATATATCGATGTCGAGGGCACGAAGACACGGGAAGTATAAGGTTTCCTCCATGAACGAGAGAGCTCGTCATGGAGGTCATCAAAGAAAGGAAGGGACTGATGAGGCGTTCCCTTCCCTTGGCCACTAGACAGAAATCTGTCCTCCAACTTGGAGCGTTTGGGGGTCTCTTGTTCATGTGGCCAGTCTAATTGAAGCCTGGCCAACGCACGAGTAATCACCTCGAGAAATTCCTCAGATGATTTATTATCATGCCCGGAATGCTCAGAGGTGGGTAACTCGAAGTCCGCAGACTCAAGAGATTCATGGTCCCCCTCATGAACCGAAGAGGCGCTGGAGCGCACTTCAGGATCGCAGGAAGGACCAGCTGGATCTGGGGAGAGAGTGAGCAATAGGGATGGACCCCTCTCTCGCTCCTCAGCCAGATCCATATGAGAGCCCCACGATGGAAGTGTGGGCGCTGACTCTCTGAAGTAAGCAAGACGAGTGCAAAGCATTTTGACTGAGAACAGATCGCAATGCTTGCACCCGCCCTGCCCCAACGCAAGAGCAGCATGCTCTTACCCCCAGATATACAAAACAGAACTGGTGTGTATCTCTCTCAGACATAGAGCGTAAACAAGGCAACAGACACTGCTTGCTCTGTCTTTCAGTCATTTTCTTTTTTTTCTTTTTTTCTGCGCACTGCCTTACAAAATGTAACTCCTAACAGAGGAAAGTAGAAAGTTTCTGACAGGCTCATGAAGCACACACACACAGAGTGATCTGAAGACAAAAGATCTGATGATGCACCTGTGACACCTCTATTTATAACCCTGCTACAGGTGCATCCAATGATGTCACCAGCAGAGGTTATAAATTCTGGTCATTTCATTGACGTGTCACATATTCACAGCTGGTCACACTTAAAGTTCGGCGTGTAGTAGGAGCTGGAAAATCAACAATAGCTGTTAATTTAACTTCCACAGGACAACCATTTAATTTTATATAATTGTTATTATGAATATCATTGCTACTTTTTGAATATTACATTTTTACCCAGTAGTTATATTTTTATGTCTTCAATTTCACATATCTGGCTGAATAGAACTTTCATTTAAGATGGACTTTTATTTTGACAGACCTTTGAGTTCTTCCTGTATTTGACAGGTTTTTATATCAAGCTTCCCATTGATACCGAGATACTCCTGTCATGACTTTTGAGCTGAAATCTCTGAGCTCTACCAGAGGAGTTAATTTAAGTGTTAACAACCATTTATACTTTAAACACACTGCATGAAAATTAAGCACCCGTGTATGTTTTGCATTTATGTGAGTGTGTGAGCATGCATGCGTGTGTGTGAAGCAGATGACAGGTCAGAGTCGCACCTCTTGGACATTCTGTAGTGTGCAGTGCATGTGACTCTATAGTATTTAATTAAATTACATCGATCTGCTATTAAATGATCGCACTTGGCCATATCCAGAGGTTTTTCAATTTATTTCAATGTATTTATAGTCATTGATTTAATCTCAAAACTGTCACATCTCATATAATTTTGCTAATGACAGCATACTGTATTATGGTACCAAAATTTGTCACAAGATGATATCGTACCATTTAATTTTTTTGGTATCACATTATTTCGTAAGTATTGGTTAACCACGCAACCATAGTACATTCTTACGTAAATTGTCCCATTGATTTGAATTGCAACGATCTCCACCAGAGCAGCCGATTCTCTAGCTGCTTTAAAAGAACACTTAAATATTGATGTTTCTCACTCACACCTAATATATTGCTTCTGAAGACTTGGATTTATTCACTGGATTCGTATGGATTACTTTTATGTTTCATTTATATGATTTGTGGAGCTTCAAAATGTTGGTCAGTATTCACTTGCATTGTGAGGACCTACAAAGCTGAAATTGTCTTCAAAAATCATAATTTGTGAGGAAGAAGGAAGAAAGTAATACACATCTGGAATGGCTTGAGGGTCAATGGCTTGAGGGTGATCTATCCCTTTAAGTTGACATTTGTTCCAAAACTTCCAATTTCATAAATATTTGTACAACTCTAAATGTATTCAAAAGTAAAAAGGGCAATAACAATCCATCAGTTTTTTATGTTTCGGTGTCTATGCCAACATACAAATCTACACTCACTGGCCACTTTATTAGGTACACCTGTACATCAATATATTAATTGGATTATCTAATCAGCCAGTCATGTGGCAGCAGTCTAATGTATAAAATCACGCAGATATGGGTCAGGAGCTTCAGTTAATATTCACATCAACCATCAGAATGGGGAAAACACGTAATCTCAGTGATTTAGACCGAGGCACGATTGTTGGTGCCAGACAGTATGGTTTCAGAATTTATAACAGCTGATCTCCTTGTCATCAACAAGCCATTTTCGCACATTTGGCACTAACAATCATGCCACGGCAAAACACTGAGATCACATTTTTTCACATTGATGTAAATATTAACTGAAGCTCCTGACCCATATCTGCATGTTTTTATACATTAGACTGCTGCCATTGGCTGATCAGATAATCGCATGAATAAGTACATGTACAGCTGTAACTAATAAAGTGGCCAATGAGTGTGTATGTGTGATAGAACCACACTTTACATATGAATACACAAAAACTGGTGAGATCAAGTTGTTTAACCAGAAGTCTTTAACCCTCTGGGGTCGATGGACGCGCTGGTGCGTCCTGCTGGATTTTTTCATCATTACAGAGAAAACAACATAAAATTCTCCATCATTTTGTGGCATACAGATAAGTGTAAGACATCATTAGAGACAATAAAGGGTCTACTTCTATTTGTGTACTCTCACAATAACAACAAAACCTTGTGCTTTTGTAAAATAAAGAAAATAAAAAGGGTGAGCTGTCAGCAGTCTCTGGGTTTGCGAGCATATATCTGAAACACGTCACAAAAATGAACTGAAACTCCGCGAATACTTATCACACAAACATGAAACATATGTCTAAAGAAAGCTTAAAATGTCACATTGAAATATGTCCTAATAAGCAAGTTTTAGTTACATTTAAATGCTGTTTCGGCTAAAGCAGGCATTTAAATTGTATGCTGTATGATATAAATATGATATGTAATATGATATAAAAATAATATGAATGTTTAGATTATATTTTAACAAGTGTTTATGCTTCCTCATTAACATCAACAAAGCTTGTGCTTGCAAACATGTGTTCAGGTTAAATGCACTTTTAATATGCCCATTATTAGAAAATCAGCATATTATAATGATTTCTGAAGGATCATTTGACACCGAAGACTGCGGTAATGATGCTGAAAATTCAGCTTTGATCACAAATGGCATTTTACCATATATTCAAATAGAAAACTGTTATTTTAAGTTGTAAAAATAGTTCAAAATATCACTGTTTTTACTGTATATTGGATTAAAAAAAATGCAGTCTTGGTGAGCAGAAGAGACTTCTTTTAAACGGTAGTGTAGGTCTAAAATTAAGTCTTTATGTAAAGAAAATGTATAGTCAGATTAATTATTTTAACTTAAAACTTGATTTTGATCATTAAGTCTCCTCACATTCGTTCTCTTTCCGTCACATTCGTCATTGATACGCCCAGGGGAGGGGTCTTTTGTCTCCTCATGTGTGAATTACATCCATATTCATGATAGTTCACTCCTCCTCGCATATGACCTTTCTAACACTAAAAGTGTCTCACAAAAGTTAAATTACTATAGTGTTTTGTATGAATGAGTGATCAGGATGGTTTTCACATAATTTTGTAGCAAAAACTCTACAAGATCCAGTTCTCAAAAGGCTTGTGGACAAATGTTTAGTATGTGTTGTATGGCTTCATTTCAATGACTTAAAAATTTAGTTTTTTCAAAAACCATGCATAGGCCTAAATGATATTTTCTCAAAAATAGAAACATGTACACACATGTTGCTCACATATTATTGTAGCCCAGTTTGTGCTGAATACAGTGTTATCAGACTTTAGCCATTAATATGTTTTTAAGCAACTGAAAAAAGCACAAATGTCAAGGCATGTCCAAACTTCTCCAGGGCCCAAAACACCCTCAGACCCCAGAGGGTTAAATATGCCTACATGATCCACAAATATGGATACAGATTGCTGGGTTAAAACATTTTTCTCTTCCATTTTGGAACTCAGAGTGTTCCACTGCTATTTAATTCATTTCAGGCCTGGTTTAACTGCACGTTCATGCTGCTCTGATGGGGTGCTATCATCTCTGGCATCCTTTAAATCCTTTCTGTCATGATAAAGAGATTTTTCTCTGTGAGCTTTTGCTTTGCAAGCCCTAATCTTCACTAGACAAGCTGGTCTGGGTGTTTTATCCTGGGCTCATCACTGTTTGATGGTGTGAGACAGGGGGACGTGTCTTGCTGACCTCAGCCTTGCAGGGATGGTTGAAACTGCAATCCTGTCATCAGTGTTTCCATTCTGATGCCAACATAGAGACGTCCATCAGGGATGGTGATGACAGCAAGGAGAGCGCTTCATTTATAAAACTATAGTAAAGATAAAACTATAAAATTATACTGTAACTCAATACCAGAGCTGATATAATTTAAAGGAACGCCCAGTAAGCAATTTTGCTTTTGTTCTATTAGATTTTTGTCAGTCTGCTACTGGGAACATGCTCTAACGATCTGCTCTAATGATTTTATCTGTTGAAGTATCAAATACTTTCTCATTATTAGACACAACTGCAGGGGAACTTGCATTTAAAGCACAAAATCCCTCCTCCATGAGAATAGCTCATCTGGTCACCAGACAGAATTATAAACTACAATTGGGTCCAAAAGTTGAGACCAGTGAAATTGTTCCACTCACATTTTAATTATTTAATACAAAATTTCATTACAATTATCAACATAAAAATTTGAGTGAAAAACTGACATAGGAAACTTTTTTGGCCGTTTTTCTTTAATGGCGGCATGCTCTCAAGCTGGCATGTACTCCACAAGTGTGTTCTATACTTGATGATCCATGTTATTGAAGCATGATTTCACTATGTTCCAAAATGCATCTGGTGTGCTTCAATACAAGCAAGTTAATCTGGCCTTTTTCACAAACAAAATTATATAGTCAATGCCACGTTTGCTTTTTTGATCAGTGAGAAACATTTTTTGATAATTTAAATATTTTCCTTCATTTTACCTAATAACATTTTGGTAACACTATACATTAATGTTCATTTTTCTAAGGGATTATAAAGGGGTTCATTAATGACAAAACAGTAAATCATATACAAATGCATTATAAATCATTGATATGCAGTTATAACAACATAAATAAAAGGTGTTTTTCATGTAATACTAGTCAAAAAGTGAGCATTTTAACTTAGATGATTTTAGTGCATAATAAATACACGTATTCATATTTATAAATCATAAATTATGGCTTTTATTTTTTTGATATGTCACAATGCAGCAAAAATAGACTATTATGGTAAGATTGAAATTAGGGATTATGTCATTTTGTTAATGTCTTCTTTGTGTTTATATTTATTCATGTAATGTCTTGGCTCACTGTTTTCACTTTCTTTGTCACAATGATCTCAAAACAATAGTGCTCCTCTGAGTGGTGTCCCAATTAACCTAGTCCTAGTTACCAAAAGTCCTCTGCAAAAACACTTTTTAGGTCTTCATGCTCATTCACAGCATATATATTATAATAAAGCCTGACTGCCATCAAACCATACTGATCTATATGTACATGTGTTTCTAACGTTCACAACTTCTTAATAAATTCTTCATGTTGTCAACTTCCAAGAATAATGTTCTTAGTAATTTTTTCAGAAATTTTACCAGAAGTGGCCAGCATCACGAGGAGATGATTTAGGCAAAAAAAAAAAAAAAAAGAAAAAGAAAATGTTTGTCAAAAAATTACTTAGGACATTTTAGGAAGGTGACGATATGTGTCTACTTTACATTTAAGTACATTTTATAGGTTACTAATCTTATATAAGTGTTATAATGCTTTAATAAAATGTGAGGTAAAAGGGCTCACTATTTGACAGATATTGCATTAAATTCACCATTTATATGCATGTTCATATACTCACATATCTATTATTCATAAAGCATTTTTACTGTAAATGAATTCTTAATCATTATTAAAACCCTTAATATTAAAACTATTAACAAATGAACAATTAATGTAAAGTGTCACCAACATTTCTTTGTTTTAACAATTTTAAAATCCAAAAACTTTTTTTAGACTTCAGGAAATTTTAGAAATTAGATTTTGAATGTCAGATTTTCAATCTGAACTCTAACTTTTGAACCCCACTGTATCTCAGGGGATGTAAGGTCTGGCAGCTCCAGGTGTCTATAGTTAGGGAATCAATCTCAGTCTTCTCTAAGAACCATTTCCCCTGATTTCACTGCAGAACTCAAGAGGTCATTTTTAGACAAAGGGGTTAAATCCCTGGCAGATTTTTTTTTTATCTTTTCACAATTTGTCAACTACAAGTCTGGCTGTGTGTGTGGAAAACACTGGTGTGCAGATACAGCTGGAGATCATTAGAAGAGAAATGGAGACCAACAGAGAAGACGGCAATTCATCTTCTCACAGACCCGCTGTCTTTTTTTGCTCAAACACAGGAGGGAACCTCAAGAGTACGGCTCAGCCTGAGACAGACTGACAAAAGGCCCTCACCTCACAACTCAGGAGGAACCGTCTGCTCTTCATAACAAAACCTCATCCTCTGCATCACTGTCACAGTCTTTCAGTACTCTTCAAATCATTGCCGTCAGTGGGGAATCTGTAACGGTATGGTTCCAGGGCCCATTCAGAATTAGTGTTTTTCTGCTTGCCTGAGCTCTACCAATCAATTGTCTTCCTCTTTCTCCTTCATCTTATGTTTTTTGTTTTTAATTTGAAAGACTATTCCAAGTGTTAAATGAAATGCTTTTAGAAATTCTGATAAAAATAGATTGCTCATAAGCTACTAAGGATACAGTATTCTTGTTACAGTGAGTGTCTATTTAAGAATAATTTATTATATATTCATTTTAATAGCATATTTTACACTTTATTTTTGTAGAGAAATCATATTAGATCAATTATGTGTGTTTAGGGGGCTCACATAAGACCAGTGAAAGATGTTCAGAAATATGAAAAATATATGTGGAACACTCAATGACAACTATATTAGGTATTCTTATTCATGCGATTCATTATCTAATCAGCCAATCATGTGGCAGCAGTGCAGTGCATAAAATCATGCAGATATGGTTCAGGAGTTTCAGGTAATGTTCACATCAACCATCAGAATGGGGAAAAATGTATCTCATTGATTTTGATGGTGAATGATTTTTGGTTTGAGAAGGGTTGGTTTGAGTATTTCTGTTACTGCTGATCTCCTGGGATTTTCACACACAACAGTCTCTAGATTTTACTCAGAATGGTGCCACAAAAAAAAAAAAAAACATACAGTCATCAGCAGTTCTGCGGAGAGAAACGATGGTATGAGAGAGGTTAAAGGGAGAATGGCCAGACTGGTTGGAGCTGACAGAAAGGCTTTGGTAACTCAGATAACCACTCTGTACAATTTTAGTGAGCAGAATAGCATCTCAGAATGCAAAACATGTTAAACCTTGAGGTGAATGGGCTACAACAGCAGAAATCAAGTTGAGCTCCACTTCTGTCATCCAAGAACAGAAAGCTGAGGCTGCAGTGGGCACAGGCTAACCAAACCTAGATAATTAAAGACTGGAAAAACATAGCCTGGTCTGATGAATTCTCAATTTTAAGTTGAGGTTCACAGATAGTAGGCCCACTGTAGCCTAAGATTTCTGTTCTTGGCTGATGAAGTGGAACCCGGCGTGGTCATCTACTCATTAAAATTGTGCACGAGGGTGGCTTTTATAAAAAAAAATTTAAAAAAAATTACATTACATATCCACTTCACAGCACCCCACTATTTTCAGATGTTTTCATATCTCTTATAAATAGTGTGACAGACACAAAATGAAAAAGGCAAAAAAAAAAAAATTATTAATTAATTAAAATGTATGATGGTCCTAAAAGTGTATAGGGTCTCTAGAGATCCGAGGCATTAATGTATGGCTCGAGTGTTGAGTCTAAGTTAAGTCTACTATCACATGATGTCTATTTATTTGTGTATTACAAGATAAATGAGTACTATATTCATACAAATAAATACTATATCATGTTGACTTTCTGTGCAACCATGAACTATAAACAATGGTGAATTATCAGTATTTTATATGCCTATATGCATACATAATATACATGTTATTTCTTACTCAAGGTGGCATTGATGTTTCAGTGAATGACTTGATTTACATTTGACATTGCTATATGATGAAGACATTGAAGAAAGCGTATAGCAAGTACAACACATGAAAAGTATGATATGACTTGTCATTTGGGTGCACTACTGAAATATTGTAAGCTGTGCATCTATTTGGACACAACAAGTGCCTGAGAAAATACACATAAGCTGCACATAAATTGCACATACATGACACATGTATAGGTTATGTGTTATGTGTAGCTCAATATGTGTTTGACTGCCAGATGCATTTCAGTGTGAAAATAATTAATCCTGTTCTTGATTTGTTTCTTTAATTTATGAAAAATTAAACATCACAAAATATTTTATTATTGTTTTCTAATTGTATGAATATATATTCATACAATTAGAAAACAATAATAAAATATATTGTGATGTTTAATTTTTCATACATAAATACTTGTGTGTGTGTGTATATATATATATAAATTACTATGCATTTAAGGGTTAATCAACATCAAAACTGTAGGTTAGAATTTATATGAATGTATAATGGAAATGTGTATTTTAGGTGCTGCATTTGGTCACCATTTCTATTATACTTTTCACCAGTTTAGTCACCTTTTTTGCCTTAAATTTATCATTTGAAATGGTTCTGTGGTGTGACTACTGCATTTTCACAAATATAGCAAACATTTTACAAAAGTTCAAAGTGCTCTGTGCTATAAACAATTACAAGTATGATTATGATTACCAAAATGCGGTTTAAACAAGTTTAAGGTGCAGTATAGAATGTCACACCACAGGCCATGTCAACTTCCCAAATCTCTCTCTCTCTCTCACTCTCTCTCTTTCTCTCTATGTGTGTGTGTGTGTGTGTGTGTGTGTGTGTGTGTGTGTGTGTGTGTGTGTGTGTGTGTATGTGTGTGTGCGTGTGTGTATGTGTGTAATCATGCCTGGAATCAGCTTAACCTCTGTCAGGGTTTGATCTTCATTATTACCCAGGATTTTGGTTGCATTAATTTTGTTAGGCTGAGTGAGGATGAGTGGTAACATTCTTCATCAACTTCGTCTGCCAGCACAAAAGCATGTCCTTTGAAGTAGAAGTATGAGTAAGTTGTGGTAATGGTCTTCAAGCTGCAGCAAGGTTCTCTTTAATGTGTGTTTTAGAGACTGGGGAAACTACATCCCTTATCAGGTACACATACCAAATAGATTGGCTTTGAAGAACAGATGTGCTTGCATGGCTGAGACACTGAAAAAGCTTTTTGATGAAAAGATTTGGATTTTCTATTTTTGTTTGCATGCCAAATGTGGTTTTAGAGGAAAAATAGTAAATGCAATACATTCATGATATTTGTTAGTGGCCTGAATAAAATTATTGTTTTACATTGACATGTCATAAGATGGTCTTTTTTGAAAGAGGCTATGTGGTTGAAGTTAAAAAAATCCACAAATTCCTCTGTGTGTTAATTAAAGGAATATTTCACCCAAAAATGTTAATTCTCTCATTATTCACATACCCTGATGCCACCCCTGATGTGTATGACTGTCTTTCTTCAGCAAACACAAATGAAGATTTTTAAAAGAAGATAGAGGTCTGTCAGGTCCTTATAATGGAAGTACACGGGTGCCAGCAATTTGATGGTCCAAAAGTTGCATGTAGGCAGCATAAAAATAAGGTGGGTGGGTGTATATGTCATGCCGGGGCTCCCTGGTCTGAGAGAACGAGGGAGGAATGTGGCAGGGCGAAGGGCGGGCCCGGGTCGTGATTCCGCACACCCGGCCCCTGATCAGGCTAATTAGATAAGGGATAGGGATAATGGCCGACCGAAGACGGCAGTGCAACAGAGAGAGAGATTTACGGACAGCTGTCCAACACCTGTGTGTGTGTGTTTGTCTTTTTTGTTTCAGTTTTATATGAAACTATTATTTATATTGTCAAGCCGGTTCTCGCCTCCTCCTTTCCCTTTAATCCCTTTTCACATGCATTTCCATGGCAACCTAAAGGACCCCAGGCACAGCCTAGCTGGCTATCTAATGCCTGATGACATGTAGCTACATTGATATGTTTTAACTATATATAACTTTAAACCATTACATTGTAGAAAATATATATCTTTATGTTGTATACTTTAATATTCAATGTGTAGGGGAGTGGAATTTCTGTTCCACCTATGGGGTGGGATAACACCATGACTAGTTTGACTCTACTAAAGGTCTTTTGGTCACACATTATACACACAGTTTTCTTTGCATATATACAGTTAAATGTATTAGTTTTCTCATATCCCAGCTAAGCTGGGGTCAGAGTGCAGGGTCAGCCATGATACGGCACCCCTGGAGCAGTGGCATCTTGGTGGTGCTGGGGCTTGAATCACCGACCTTATGGTCAATAACCCTGAGCCTCAACCACTGAGCTACCACGCTGTGTTCCAAAGGCACTTTGCATCGGGAGCATTTGTATGATGTCTTACACCCGGTGTACACCTGACGTAAGTGGTGCATCACATTGCGTTAAAAGTAAATAGATCCCATTATAAATCAATCAAGATGTCTACACTGGAAGAACCCATTGTGGCTTGTCCTATAGTGCCAACAGTAAACGTAAACTCCAGCCAATTTGCTATCTGCACATCATTTAGATTGTTCAATTTACCAATTTATTTTTAGACAGCCTCAACCCTTTGCGTTGCATCATGTCAACGAATACTCCAAGTGTAGGACAGGGTGTTTTAGTCAGCTCACTGTGTTATGGAATAGAGTGTGTGATTTGCCCAGTTAGGCTCCTGACCATAATAAAATAAAATACATAATCATTCAACTGTTTTGATTCCTTTTATTGGTTTAAAATAGCACAGATAGGTTTGTGTCTGCTTTGAACCATACTGCACTGTATGTGTGTGATGATTAAGCTGCTTTTAGAGTCTTTAAACATCAGTGCCTGACAGTGATATTTTAGCTGTCCTTTGGCATCCTCTATTAACCAAAGTGTATTTATAAACCTTAGAGTCTGACCTTCATCCTTTGTCTTGTGTAAATTAGCCACTGGAACCAGCCATCAGCCCTTGTTTGATTTATGACTTAAATACTGTGGGTTCACTTTATTTCAGAATGTAATCTTGTTAAACTTATTCAATCTGCCAGCGAGGTGCGCTGTAGTGGCCGCTGAGATGCACTGCAGGGCAAAGACTATTTAATAGCTTAACGATCATCATCAGGTAATTTTGAAAAGTGCCTTCCCGTTATCACCGTAAAGATGATGAATGCTGGTCTGTGCTAGTGAGAAAGATCAATGTATTCATCACCCAGACAAAGAGGACATGGGTATACATTGACACAGCAGATATATCACTTTCTTTCTCTCTTACTATCCTTACTGGCATGCAATATCTGGGTTGAAATAAATGTATCAGTACAAGCTGTATAGAGCTCCTCACCACTCTCACACTATAATGCAAACACCACAAGATTCTCAGACATAGAATTGTCAATGTTCTGAATTTCAAATTTTGCATGTTACCTTGTAAAATTCTGCTCTTTCATTATTTGTTTTGTGTTTGATGTTTGTTTTGCTGTTTAAATTTAGCTGAAAATCCTGCAAATACTGTATCTATTTAGTGGCAGGTTCCAATCTGCCAACTTTATACATATAGCATTTGACCTTTTTCTGGGCAATTACAGTAGAAATGTTCAGTATATTTTCTTTGGCCAAGACTTAAAGTTTAAGTTCTTAAAGTTCACACAAAAATTAAAATTCTTTAATAATTTAATCTTATGCCATGCTCACGCTCTCTGATGTGTGTCCACGAGGGGACTCAGTTCACGTTGCCACTCACATGACTTACTCATGTCGGCATGTTCACGTAAGAGATGCCACCCATAATGTAAAATACAGGATCATCCCTTTTTAAATATGAAATAATGCATCATGTATTGAATCAATACATGATTTGATTTGTCCAGTATTTAATCAGGTCTGATGGCATCATGGCGATTAGAATTGGGCAGTACCCAATTGTACCTGTTACAGATTTCCCCCTGCTAAATAAAGGCTGAGCACACCCATACACAACCAAGGAACAGGCCTACACTCAACAGCAATTCATACATGTTACAGTTGAAAAAGTACAAGGGTAGAGGAATACAGTGTACAATAGTTTAACAAAACAAAACACATGATTGTGTGATGCAAATATGGAATACAATTTTTATATGAATTAACCCATAAACATTTATTAATAAACATAAAAAATTAACACCAACATTACTGTGTAATTTGTCTACATTTCAAGTCAATCTTTTGCAATATGGTAGGGGTTATGGTAGCCACCTACTGACCGTACAGTCAGAAGTAATTTGAGGGACTGCTCTTGGACTAAGTTACAGTCAGTACCCTGGACAGAGTCAGAAGAGACTGGTTCATGAGAATCAGTGTCAGGTATGATGTTACAGGACAACATCAGTACCGTCAGGTGTCATGTCAAATGAATGTTCAGGTAAATGATCATTTGAGTGTTCATTTGAGAGTTCATGTAAGAATTCTTCACTAATTCTAGGGTCAGCATTTACAGATTCTCCTGTGTCAGTCTGAAAACTGACATCTCCATTCAGTAATTGTGGCTCATAGTCAACATCATGGAAAATTTAATGGACAAGGCTGTATCCCATGAGTGAAATTACTGTAGATTTACTACATGAAACATGCCGTCATCTTCACCAGTGTCTACATTTGAGAGTCTGTAATTCACAGCTTGGCTGTGAAGTTTACTAGGTGATGATTTGGGGTGAGTTCAACCTGACCAAGTCATCCACAGCATAAGAAACTGTACTCCATTTCAGATTATAGTAGTGTTTTCTACGCTTATGGTGTCCAGAGCTGCTCTAGCATGATCATTAGCATCTTGCAAGGAAGCTCTCAAGCTCGCTGGGTAATGCACATTGGGGTCATCCATTCCATCAACATTTGGTTGTGTGATTAAATCAAGTGGGGTCTCTAAGAGCTCATTGTGGACTTCAGGAAGTCTAAAGCTGGTACACGCACACGCCTATTCTTATCAACAGGACTGAGGTGGAGCGTGTAACCAGCTTCAAGTTTTTGGGTGCCCACATCTCTGAGGACCTCTCTTGGACCCTCAACACCTCTACCCTGATCAAGAAGGCTCACCAGCGTCTCTTCTTTCTGAGGAGACTCAATAAGGTCCACCTGTCTCCTCAGATCCTGGTGAACTTCTACCGCTGCACCATCGAGAGCATCCTCACCAACTGTGTCACAGTCTGGTATAGCAACTGCTCTGCCCATGACCGGAAAGCACTGCAGAGGGTGGTGAAAACTGCCCAACGCATCACCGGTTCCTCCCTCACTCTCCTCCATCAAGGCCATCCAGGGTAAGCAATGCTTGTGTAAGGCGCGCAGCATAATCAAAGACTGTTCCCACCCCAACCACAGACTGTTCACCCCACTCCCCTCCGGGAGGTGTTTCAGGTCTCTCCGCACCCATACCAGCAGGTTCAGAGGAAGCTTCTTTCCTGCAGCTGTCACCCTACTTTGCATCCCAGTGACAATTGACTAACACCCCCCCCCCCCCCCCCCCCCCCGACACTAACCTATCCCACCCATTCTATTCTATTTATTTATTTAAATGTACCTACTGTAATTACACCTATAAAAAGCCATATTCTACTGCTCTTCATACTATTCATCCTGCACATACACTTATTCTTATTGCTCTTATAATGTTACCACACTGCACATAGCTGTACATACTGTACATATCTGTCTATATGGTTTATACAGAATATCCATATTTACTGTTTTTATTATTATATATTCTGCTAATACACTGCATATATCTATATTATTCTACTAATATTTTAAATGTCACTGCTACTACATTGCACATATCTGTACATGTTGTTCATACATTGTTCATATTACATAGCCAAATTTATTCTGCTCTTATAACACTGCAATATATTTCTTGATCTGCCTATGCACCACCTGTCTATACTTGAATATCACATTGCAATTTTCTGCTTTTTTGCACTTCTGGTTGGACGCAAACTGCATTTCGTGGTCTTTGTACTTGTACTCTACACAATGACAATAAAGTTGAATCTAATCTAATCTTGAATCTAATCTCATGTCCATATAACATCATCGAAAGAGATAGGCCTCTACTCTCATGAGGTGCAGTACAAAGAGCAAAACAGAGCTGGTGTATGTATCTGTCCCATGAAGTGTGTTTGTCTCCAATGTATTTGCAGATGGTAGTTTTCAAGGTACGGTTCACTCTCTTCAAGGCGTTTGTTTGTGGGTGATACACTGTTGTCAGTCTGTGCTCCGTACCAAGGGGAGCCACCACATGTTTGAAGAGGTTGCTCACAAATGGCATGCATATGATATCAGGTAAGTTGGTGCACCATGCTGGGCAAAGATCTAGCTGAGGAATTTACTTGCTGTGACCTGTCCTGTCCTTACTACATTTACTTCAACCCATTTCGAGAAATAGTCAACAAAGACAAGTTTGTACTAATTTCCATTCTGGGTATGAGTCAGAGAGCCTACAAAATCCACTCCTGTATATTCCCAAGGTTTATGTGGTTTGATTGGGACCATCTCACATGCTGGTTTTCAATAGCTCGGCTTTGTCAACTGACACATGGAGCAGGAAACAATGCAACTTTTGGCATCTGCTGCCATTTTGGCCAAAAAAACCTGAGCTTTAACCTGGTCAACATTTTCGTGATGCCAAGATTGCCAGCTCTAGGCTGGTCATGGTAAAATTTCAGCAGAGTACCTCGAATAGCTGTTGGGTTATAAAGTTTGAGCTGCTTCATTGGATGCATGCCACAAGTCATCTTAGAGTCTTTGAAATAAAGCAGACCATCTTGAATGATGTACTTTTCATCTGTCCCTCCCTTTTCCTTACTCTCAAGGTCATGGAGAAGATCACTGACCACTGGGTCATTACTCTGCAATTGTCTCAACTAGGCTTAGTCTGTTAGCATGACTGAAGAGAGGTTACGGATATCCATTCTCCTATGATGGCATGGTCTGGTATGAAATCAATGGGTTTGTCATCATTTGGAAGTGGGCTGCAGGACAGAGCATCTGGGACTTTTTTAAACACCTGGCTTGTGGACGATACTGAAATCAAAGTCCTGTAGGCGCAAGGACCATCTTGCTAGGCATCCTGAGGGGTTTGGGTGGTTCATCAGCCATCTCAGGCTAATGTGGTCTGAATAGACTGTCACATGAAGGCCTTCTATGTAAGGCCTAAAATACTCCAGAGCCAAAATCACTCCTAAGCATTCTTTCTCAGGTGTTGAGAAAGGTTTCTCAGCCTTGTGTAAAGCTCTACTTGCAAAAGCTACAACATCTTGCCCGTCATCTTTTTGCATTAAGGCCAACCCAAGATTTAAGTCACAGGCATCTTTGTGAATGAAGAATGAGCAGGTGAAGTCTGGGAAGCACAAGATCGGTGCAGACATGAGGCACTATTTCAAGAAATCCATGGAAGCTTGACAACTCTCATCCCAGTTGAACGGAATCTCTTTCCTGGTGAGAGTGAAAAGTGGTTCTGCTTTGCGGGCATAATTTGGTATGAAACATCGGTAATAGCCTGTGAGGCCAAGGAATCATCTTGACTTGTTTCACATCTTTTGGTATTTGGAAATCAGTCACTGCTTTCACGTTCACCAGATCTGGTGATATACCCACTGGTGTGACACAATAGCCAAGGAATATGAGCTCGTTAACAGTAGTATTGACAGGACTTCCTGAAGGTCTTCCAAGTGCTGTCCAAAGGTTGGTGAGCCGATGACAATGCCATCCAAGTATACTGCACAGCATTTATAGTTCAGGCCAACGACGACACTGTTCATGACCTTTTGAAATGTAGCGGGGCGTTGCTTAGACCAAAATGAAGAACTTTGATGTGAAAGTGGCCACAATGTGATATAAAATCTGTTTTTGGTCTTGACTTATCCTAAATGCAGGGTCAGCCCATTCTACAGGCGATATGGGTGACTGCGGGCCCTGTCCTGCCTTGGGGGACCCTGTGAACACTGCAAAGTAAATGAACAAGTCATGAGATTAATGTTGATGACATTTATTTTGAAATTCTACTCAGTTCAATGGTTTCTATCTCGCTCACACACAGAAGAATGTGCAACACGCGTTGACCTGATAATTTAACATACAAATCACAATGATTGTGAAAACTAAAAACAACATATAAAGCATAAAATGAGCTCTGAATAATAATAAAAAGAGAACTAAACTGAAAGTTACTACAAATAAAACAACAGCAGTGTATCTAAAATCGGCAAGAAGTAAAGCTAAGCAGTACACACTAATCTGCATAATTTATTCATAATGCAAAGCATTGCTGGGAACTGGGGTGCGGCTTCTTTCCACAATATTATTAGACACAGATTGCACCTTGTTGAATAATGCTCACATCCGACAGAAAGGCAGGAAATAAGTTATGAAAAATATTGCTTTTTGGCTATTTAAGATTTTTGTGTAAAGGATAGCAGAAACTGCACTTGACAAATCATTAGGGCTTTTCAAGTTTTCTCAAGAATAATCTGCTGGGGAAGAAATTAAAGCACTGCAGATATAAAGATGCAAAAACTCGAATAGATTGAACATACAGTATGAGCAATAAATCTGGAAAATAACCAATCTAACTGCAATGATGTCTGCTCTCTCAGAGGTATGTATTTATCTATACATTTGTTTACACATTTATATTTCGAGGTGTGTGTTTATAGGCCCTATTTAAAATATGTAATTTTATTGGCCCTATTTAAAATATTTTTTTAATAATAATTTTAAATAATTGTATTTATACATAATACTGTTACCCAGTAATTATCATACTTGTAGTTTCCATGTAACATGGAGCAGGCTGAGGATCCGGGGCAAAAGATGGTGCTAGCTCAGTGACCATGATGAGAAACTTTGGAAAAGTGAACATGGAACCAATAATCTGCAGGGCGAGGTCAATATATTGAGCCAGGCTGTGGGTACTCTGACCGCCTGGCATCAGTGAAGAGATTGGCTAAAAACATGGCTTGAACATGGTAAAAAATGCCTCTCAAGACTATCTGAGTGAAGAAACACAGTTTTGAAGAGAGTGGAGTATTGTGTCCAAGCTGTGATGTGTGAATTCAGTACTGTAAACCACTTCCCAGGGAGGTTCTGTAGATGTCCACAAGTGGAAGCCAATCATTAGGTTGAACTTTCCCATCACTCAAAAACACAGGGGATGATTCAGGACTGAAGCTAGAGCTCCGTTTGTGTTAGCTAGCTCAAAGAACTTTGAGCAAGTTATGTCACATTTTCAGGTCTGACGTTCCTGTCTGTAGCCACTTTTGGAGGTTTTGGGATGCAAACAGGTTTGGCCTGAATATACAGAGTAGAAGAGGCCACTGGATCAGCCTGTGAGAAAATGGGTTTGAAGTGGGCAAGTACATGTTTTGATGCATCAAGCAATGATAAAAGAGTACCTTTTTCTACAGAGAGTTAAGCATTTTTGCAGCACTGCCACTTCAGCATGTAGTGACTCAACCTCTGTCTCAAGGCAATCAGTCGGTTTTGGAACTCTCCATTTGGGTTGAGACTCAAAATGTAGTTACATCAGTCATAGCAATCAGATCATCAACACATCTAGCCATTGAACTCAAAATAGTGAAAAACAGATCAGCTTAATATGCAACCATAAATCAAAGTAGTTTCAACAAAAGTTAATTGTTCCCTTTTCACCTGCAGAGAGTAATAGCAAATGCAAAATGTCAATTAAAATATTTGAACACTCTTTGAAAATCAAAAATAACTCCGGCTATTCAGTTCCCTTAAAAAAGTCAATGACAGCAGTGCAATATATCTCAACAATTAATATAGAAACAGAGAAATATTATTTTTCTTTTTTTTTTACAAATTTAAAAAAAAATTAATATAATTTAAATATGTACAGTTAAATGCGTTGAATAGTTCAAATGAAGAAGCAACAGTTTAATTTCAGTTAGAATCCCAGTTAAATCCAGATGAATCATTTACTTCCATCCAATAGACAAGAATATTTTAGAAAATGTTTGTTCATTTTAAATCCGCTGGTTCAATACACGTAGTTCCCAAGAGCAAATGGACAAGACAGCAGGAAAATCACCAGAAGCAAAGTTTAAGTTCAAAGACCTTAACCTCAATGAACCACAAACTGAAGTGTTCAGTAAACCTTTTGTAGTCGGTTCACATATCCAAACGAATCAGAGACCAGAGATAAAATGGTCGGGTGCCAGTTGTAATGCACCGTCATCAACTATATAGAAAGTGTCCCATATTTTACAATTTCAAAAGTGGCAACCCTATATTCACACAAAAACTGACACGAAACAACCAGAAGTGCAGTTTTGTTTACAAGAGAAAGCTGTTCTCAAGCTTCACTGTTTTTGCCTCATTGGAGTCACGCATGAGGCAACATGAACCGAGTCCCTTCATGTACGTGTGTAATGAATGGAGCAGACGAGGTGTGGGGATCTAGGTGCAGCTTTATTGAAAGATCAAAACAGATGACAGGAGCACTGGAACAAACAAAACATCCATGATGGGAAAACAAAAGTAATAAACAAGGGAAACATCCACGACTGGGTAAGACAGGAACTCGGGCTGGAACACAGACATAAAGGTTCAGCAAACAACCTACAGCATACAACATTCAACAACCGACACTGGGTGGAGAAAACAACAGGGTTTAAATACTCTAGGATAACTATAAACAGGTGAAGACAATGACAGACAGATGGCAGTGATGAGGACAGTGAATTCTGGGAAATGTAGTGAGGGAGAGATGACAGGGGAAAAACACAAGGCAGACAACAGGGAATTGTAACAACGTGCTTTGGAGAGCGACCGGAAGTAAACAATTAGAGTGAAAATGACTTAAATATTTATCTATTTCTCACCCAAAGCAATTGTATTGCATTAGAGGACATTCATTTAAACACTGTAGTCGCATGGTTTACTTTTATTAGGATTGCCTGTACTTTCTAAAAATCTTTGTTTGTGTTCTACTGAAGAAAGTCATACACATCTGGGATGGCATGATAATGCGTTATTTTTGGGTGAACTATCCATTTAAGTGTTTGTATACAGAACATTTCATAAACCTTCCCTGATAAATATTCTGTGGAGGAAAAGGTGTGACAATAACTTTCATTTAAATTTCTTGATTTGACACTGAGGTGCCATTTGGTATTGATATTAGACTACAGCAGTAGATATAGTCACTGATCTCAGAAATGAAATTGAAAGGACAGTTGTTTTGAGGTCATGCAATATTAGTGGTTGTCATGACCACATGTTGATGCACAGTTCCCAAATTAAAAACCTTAAAAATGTAAGTGCTGTTACAGTTTACGAGATTAAGCTATGAGTTTCCAAACTGCTTGAATTGAAGCACAGAGAGATACAGTAATTGGTGACCCCAAATGACCAAAACTGAAAGTAAATATATTGCCCTTGTTACTTGGCAATGAGAAAATGTTATCCGAAGGAGGGAATCCATATTTGGTTTGCTTTTTTGTTTATTATTTCTTACTTTTCAAGAGTCTTATTTTGAAGTCACAGGATGTTTACGAGATTGTTCAGAATCAAGCAATAGGGTATTAAAGACTGTGCTATTTTATGAATACAGATGCAGAGTGTCTCCAACCCCTTCAGCTGTAACATACAAACTATGTTCACAATTTAGCACAAGTGTGCCTTATTGCTTTTATACAATGGCTACTGCATAGTACAAATATTAAAGACTGGACAAATCAGAATCAGATTTATTGCCATGTATTCTGACATACACAAGGAATTTTTTTGGTGATAGGAGAAACAAGTGCACACAGCAAATTACAGTAGCCTAGTTTTCATCATCTTTTCACTCTATTTTGTTATCGACGAAGTGAAAATGCTTAAAAAACAAAATTGCAAGTTTCCATTCAAATTAAATTTTATTGATAAAACTGTGTGTGATAACATCACATAAGTTTTGGTTTATCGTAAAATAAATCTGCCCTTAAGCCGTTTCTATACAGAAATGTGTGTTTATCGCTAATTGTGTACCTTTCACCTCCCAGATGACCCTAATTTTATTTCCACCGAAACATTGGTAAAATGGGGAAAGCATTGAGACAATTCATTGAAATTTGCCAGCTTAATGTGATTTTAATTTCATAAATAAATGCAGTCAGAAGAGGAGGAATTGATAGGACTGTAATATTGGTCCTGATGTTGTGCCTATCGCAGGCTGCCACCGGTTCCGACCTCGAAAGGGAATCGTAATGGCCCTGTTCAAGCTGGCAACCTGCACCAAGGAGTGGGAGAAATGTTCTGTGTTAGACTATTTTGAACAATCATCTAATCAAAAGCATTGCCATCACGACTGCATTATGTCACACTTATTTGTCCAGCAACTTTTAACAACCAACTGAACCTGAACGTCATAATGCAATTTACATTTTCTGAATCTCAGCAAATATGATCTGAGGTAGCCTAAAGAGGGTTAGATTTAAAATATTTAAACACTTTAAGATGTTCAAAAGCTTGTTTCTGAAAGTGAACTCAGCATTAGAAAATAGTTTATAGTCTTGAACAAGTGGAACCATCTTGAAAAAGTGTAGAACATATTGAATGTCATTCAGCTGATTTTTTTCATCTACAGAACAAGGTAAGACTAACTTAGTTTGTGTAAAGAAAAGGCAAGTACCTACCAATATTATATTTTACTTTTGGTAATTAATTAGTTTATTTAATGCTTTATTCATTTGGTAGGCTAATTTATTTACTTTAATACAGGAATTTTGCTGGCATTTTTTCAAAAGTAAGCTAAACAATAATTTTATAGGATTGGGCTAAATGATAGTTTTCCAAAACAGCACACTGATGCTTTTCTCCTAGTATTGTGTATTTTATATCTTTGTGCACAGAAATTAGATTTTTTTTTGTATTATGGACTTATTCCATGACCGCAGTCTATTATTTTGAATGGTGTGGAAAAGAAGCTTTAATAAATAAAAAGACGCAATTAAATTAATCTCAAAGATTGGCCATTAATTTGTTCTCCATGCACTTGTCAATGTGCATGATATGAGATATTTGTGTTGTCACTCCTGGAAGTGTCATGTTTGCAGCATCGAATCTGTGCAGGTATGCTTTTAAGACAATCCATAATCACTTACAATAAATTGGCTTTCAAGGATGTATACCTTCTTCATGATTAACACAATTGGGTGAATTTTGTCATGTGACACTATATTTTGGGTTAATGCCAATTTTCTCTACAAAAAGTGTTTCCAAACCAGTTTTTCACGGCATTTGAAGTATTGACATACAACAAGAATATACAACAAGGTAAGAGTATTAATAGACATATAAATAATAGGAGATATAACAGAATTGCGTATGTGACTGTGCAAGTGGTAATGTATGTTAAAGGTAGGGATATGTACAGCTATTGAATTAAATATGTGAATTTATATATGCACATGAGATATGCATTTACATTATTAGACTATGGAGGAGTCCTGAGGCAGTTTAATTGTTCATGTGGAAAATGACCTGAGGATAAAAACTGTTCTTGTGTCCGGATGTCCCCTGCTCAGTGCTCTCTAGCGCCGGCCAGAGGGCAACAGTTCAAAGAGGGAGTGGGCAGGGTGTGTGGGGTCCAGAGTGAGTCTACCTGCATTTTTACACACTCTGGAGACATACAGGTCTTAGAGGGTGAGCAGGGGGGCACCGATACAATCCTCACAACCATCCTGACTGTCCGTTGTTTTTTTCCTTCCTTCTGATTTAGTGGCTGAACCAAACCAGACAGTTATAGATGTACACAGGACAGACTCAATGACGGCTGAGTAGAACTGTATCAGCAGCTCCCGTGGCTGGTTGAACTTCCTCAGCTGGCGAAGGAAGTACAAACTCTGCTGAGCCTTCTTCACTATGGAGTCTAATAATTGAATAACTGAAAAAAGAATTCTAAATAGACTATATGGCAGTAACATATTTCATAAATAATAAAACATTACAATTATTTAAAAAAAAAGCAGGTTTACTTTTAAACATGCTTACATAATCGTTTATTTTTTTCTCATGTAAAATACAATACATTTTATTGTCTGGTAAGTAATCTGACAAATGTTTTCATCTACCAGCCACCTTGGTGGACTATAAAGTTAATGGATACAATACAGGAATCCAATTTTAGTTATTTTTAATTTTTAATTAAAAATCCACATTTTTAATTTTATGAAAGGGTACAAGAAGAAATTTGGTTACTCATTCCATATTTATTTATGCAAAACTAATGACTTATGCATCCCAATGTAATCTGGCAATATGCTTCCCTCGTCTCGTTCCAACCAAGTTCCCTTTACAAAAAGCTTCACTTTGATGCTGCGCTGCTAAGCGCTATGGGGAAACAATCTTATTGTGAGCTGCTCTGAACATGTGTGTAACACGTCAGTGAAATTGACTGGAATTTATAGCCTCGGTTGGTGAGATCATTGGACGCACCTGTGGCCAGGCTATAAATAGGAGGCGTCACCAGAGTGTCGTCAGACATTTTTCTTCAGAGCTTTCTCTCTGTGTGTTTTCACAAAACTCTTGTTAGAAATTTGTTAAAAATCTAAGTCTTTTCCTTCCTTCTCTCTTTTATATATATATAAAAAAAAAAAAAAAAAGAAAAAGAAAGGGGAAAATGGCGGAAAAACAGGGCAAACAATGCGTGTTTCCTTGTCAGCGTTCTATGTCTGACAAGGACACGCATCAATTTTGCTTTGTTTGCTTGGGGGAAGAGCACGCTACTCTCGCGTTGGAACAGGGCGGGTGCGCGCATTGCGACCTACTTTCGGTCGGGATGCTTCGCGCTCGCCTTGCTTACTTCCGAGAGCCGGCACCCACACTTCATTCGTGGGGCTCTCGCATGGATCTGGCTGAGGAGCGAGAGACGGGTACGCCCCTTTCGCTCGCTCTCTCCCCAGATCCTGCTGGTCCCTCGCGTGATCCTGAAGCGTGCTTCGGCACTTCTTCAGTTTGCGAGGGGGACCTCCATTCCCTTTGATCAGATTCCGAGTTAACCGCATCTGAGCGCTCCAATCGCGATTCTAAATCTTCGGAGGAGCTGCTCGATGTGATTACTCGCGCGGTGGCCAGACTTAAAATAGATTGGCCACGTGACCAAGTTTCCCCAAACACTCTAAGTTAGAAGACAGATTTCTGTCTGGTGACCAAGGGAAGGGAACACCTCATCAGTCCCTTCCCTTCTTTGATGATCTCCACGACGAGCTTTCTCGTTCTTGGAATAAACCTTATACCTCGCGCGTTCACGTGCCCTCCACGTCAGTATATTCGACTATCGTGGGCACTGAGGCGCGAGGGTATTTAAAGATGCCACCGGTCGAAGAGACACTTGCGGGTTATCTCTCGCCGGGTTCGGCATCGTCGCTTAAGAAATCTGCTCTCCCCTCTAAGCCATGCAGGGTAACCTCCATGCTGGTTGGGAAAGCATATCAAGCGGCGGGTCAGGCTGGTGCTGCGCTGCACACCATGGCTGTGTTGCAGGCGTACCAGGCTGACCTACTAAAAGACTTGAGTGCTGGAAGAGACCTCGACGACGAAGCTTTTTCTGAACTTCGTCGAGCTGCAGATTTGTCTCTCCGTGCCACCAAGCAGTCAGCCCGTGCTATTGGCTGGTCTATGTCCGCTTTGGTCAGCACTGAGAGGCACTTATGGCTTAATCTATCCGGCATCAAGGATAAGGACAGAGTTTTCCTCCTTGATGCCCCAGTTTCGCCTTCTGGTCTCTTTGGAGACGCCATGAATTCGGTTATCTCCAGATTCCAGGAGGCGAAAAGCCATGAGGAAGCCTTTGGGCAATTTCTTCCTCGTCGCACTCAGGGGGCGAGGCAGTTGGTCACCCAGTCTCGCCCTGATTCTGTTAGGAGGGAGGTTCAAAAACAGAGCGTGGCAAGTCGTGCTCCCCCTCGCAGAGATTGGGGACAGGCTCGTCGCCCTCAGCAACCTCCCAAACAAGACCTCAGGGCTTGTATCTCCAAGAGAAAGAAGCCCCGACGGTCCTGTATCCAACCTTGTGAGGGTAGTTCCCTTCGGGACGGGGCGCGTGTATCATTCACTTCGGCCCTCCCGATACCCTCACGAAACCTCTTCACTCCCGCCACCTTGGTGTTTCGGGTGACAGAGGTTTCCAACAAGATGTTGAATGTACCGTTGCTCCCTGCCATAATCCAGGACACGGAACATTCGACACCCCCTCGACAGGAAGTCTTGAAATTAGTTCCCATCTCAGAGAACCTAGCAGCGTGGAAACTTCTGCCAGGTATTTCTATGTGGGTTCTAAAAACAGTAGAAAGGCTTGCCGCCCTCCGAGCTTCAACGGCGTGGTTTCCACTACCGTAAGCCCGGAACAGGCATGTCTACTTCAGGTAGAACTGCAAAATCTCTTGGAAAAAGGGGCCATAGAACATGTTCCCCTTCCAGAGAAAAAGTCAGGCTATTACAGCAGATACTTCCTGGTCCCCAAGATGGGGGGGGGGGGTTGCATCCGATCTTAGATCTTCGTGCCTTGAACCGCTTGGTCAAGACGCTCAAGATCAAGATGCTAACAGTCAAGTCCGTCGTGTCTCAGTTCCAACGTCTCGATTGGCTGGTCACGATCGACCTCATGGACGCATATTTTCATATTGGAATTCTGCCACAGCACAGGAAGTTCCTGAGGTTCGCTTTCGGGGACGAAGCCTTCCAGTATCGGGTCCTTCCATTCGGCCTAGCCCTATCACCCCGCACATTCACGAAATGCATGGATGCAGCACTGGCTCCTTTGCGACTCCAGGGCATCCGCATTCTGAATTATCTAGACGACTGGCTGATCCTAGCCCAGTCTCAGAAACTGGCAGTTCAGCACAGGGATATCGTCTTGGCTCATCTAGGTTCCCTGGGTCCGAGACTCAACGCCAAAGGAGCGTTCTTTCCCCGACCCAGAAAATTTCCTATTTAGGGGTCATATGGAATTCGATCACGATGCAGGCACAGTTGTCTCCCGCTCATGTCATCTCCATTCAGAACTCCCTGAGCAATCTCAGGCTAGGTCAAGGTTGCACTGTTCTTCAGTATCAACGAATATTAGGTCTCATGGCGTCTGCGTCCACGGTGATTCCTTTGGGCCTTCTCCATATGAGACCGTTTCAGCTGTGGCTAAAAGCCAGGGGGTTTCATCCAAGGGCCAGTCCCCTCAGGCAAATAAGGGTTACGCGCCCAGTGCTTCGTTCCCTTTCTATGTGGTTCAGACCCCGGTTCTTACCTTGGGTCCCACTCTAGGTGCGTCTTGTCGTCGCAGGCTGCTAACGACAGACGCCTCCCTGACGGGCTGGGTAGCGGCCTTAAGTGGTCATCCGGCTTAAAGGGATAGGAGGGTCGTCAGTTCGGTTGTCACAGTAACTGTCTCGAGCTGATGGCCATATTTCTGGCCCTGAAATACTTCCTCCTGAGGCTGCCATGTCTTGGTGCGGGTGGGCAATACAGTGGTAGCCTCTTACATAAACCATCGGGGGATCCACGTTCACGTCAGCTGAATTTCTGGCACGTTCGATCCTCCTTGGGGCCCAGGGCAGCTCAGGGCAGTTTCGTCCCTGGATGCCCGTGTGTGTGTGGGAGCAGATTTACTAATCTAGGGTAGAAGAGGACCTCTTCGCCTCTATGATAGCGCAATGTCTCCTCTACTTCTCCCTAAGTCACCCAGCCCCCTTGGGTCTGGGCTCAAAGGCACTTACGTGTCCCCCGGTTCTTCTGCTCCCGGGAGTCTTGGTAAGGTTCGCCAGCAAGGGAATTTCTCTCCTTGACGGCTCGCCTTGGGCGATTCCGGACAGGAAGGACCTTCTCATCACTGGTCCGAATTGTGAAAACTTTCATGCTTGGCCCCTAAGGGTACCAACTGAGGTTCACAGGGCTTTCTATTGAAGTTTCCGAGAACATTTCAAGTGCTACGGCTCCCTCCACTTGGAACTGATCTGGGTAGATCTTACAGGGCAGAAGAGGACCTCTTCGCCTCTTTTGATAGCGCAATGTCTCCTCTACTTCTCCCCGAGTCGCCCAGTTTCCCCCCTAAGTTCATATTACAGAACCAGCTAACTGCCAGTTTGCTTCAGTTCTGGATTTTCTGTAGAAAGAACTGTCAGCGGGCACTTGCCTCGCCACTGCCAGGTTCTATGTGGCTTCCACTGCGGTTTGCCACGCCTTGGTGGGCGGGGTGCCCCCTAAGAGGCATCCTTGCTAGGACCTCTTCACAGGGTAAGACCCCTTTTTAGACCTCTAGAGTCAGCGTTTGGTAGACTTCTGACTCTCAGGATGGTTTTTCTTATGGCAATTACGTCTCTAAGGAGACTTGGGTACCTACAGGCTCTGTCTCTTTTGCCGGCCTGTTTAGAGTTTGCCCCAGAATGACCAAAAGCATTCTTTGCACCCTCACCCTAACTACCTGCCCAAGGTGTCTTTAGCGTCCCTTGGCCGGTAATTTTCTAAGCCTTCTGCTCCCTGCCGTTTGTAACGCCGGAGCAGCTAAGACTTCTCAGACTCTGTCCAGTCTGTACCCTTCAGACTTATGTCCACCGCTTTTGCTAGTGGCGTAAAGTCAGGGCAGCAATTCTTCACTTGGAAGGCATGACCGGGGGGCGGTCACTTCCTGGCAGACTATGTCACTTTGGGTGAGGTACATTTTTGCCCCGGCCTACGAGGCGCGCGGTCAAGCTTCGCCAGTAGGTTTTAGGGCGCACTCTACCAGAAGGCTGTCCTCCTTTAAAGCCTCGGCTAGAGGCCTCTCTCTGCAGCAAGTTTGTGATGCGGCAGGCTGGTCCTCCCCGCACACATTCATCTGGTTTCATGGTCATGTTTCTAGATGTTCATGCTACCCCGGGCTCTTATGCCCTTGGGTCGACATCTATGCTCATGTCTAAGCAAGTTTGTGATGCGCCAGGCTGGTCACCTCCGCACACATTCTTCAGGATCTATGGTTTGGCTAGATGCTCCTGCTACCCCGGTATGCCCTTGGGTCGACATCTACGCTAATGTCTAAGCAAGTTTGTGATGCGGCAGGCTGGTCCTCTCCGCACACATTCATTAGATTCTATAGTTTGGATGTCCAGGCTACTCCGGGCTTTTACGCCCTCGAGTCGACATCTCAAACTCATGCAGGAACAAGTTTGTGACATGGCGGGCTGGTCCTCTCCACGCACATTCTAAAATTTTCTACATGGGCTAGGATGTTTTTGCTACCCCGGACTATGTCCTTGGGTCGACATCCCAGGCTCATGCCAAATCCAAGTTCATGGTACGAACTTTTGAGTTAGAGCCTTGGGTCAGCTTCTCAAACTCATCTTTTGACTTTGTGGGCTAGATGCTCCGCTACTCTGGACTCTTATGTCTTTGAGTCGACATCTCAAGCTCATGTCTAAACCAGGTTTGTGATACGGCAGGCTAGTCCTTTCCGCACACACTCTTCGGATTTTATGGTGTTAGATGTTCTGCTACTCCGGGCTTATGCCCTTGAGTCGACATCTCAAGCTCATGTCTGGAACCTCTCGCGTTCTGTGAAAACACTTCACAACGATCAGGGGTCCGGACAGCCCCAGTGCGGCGGCGTGGGCATTTCGTTCCCCATAGCGCTTAGCAGCGCAGCATCAAAGTGAAGCTTTTTGTAAAGGGAACGTCTCGGGTTACTTGTGTAACCCTTGTTCCCTGAAAAAAGCGGAACGAGATGCTGCGCTTCTTTTGCCGCACTGGGACGTCCCAGGACCGCTCTTCAGAAAAATAATCTGACGACACTCTGGTGACGCCTCCTATTTATAGCCTGGCCACAGGTGCGTCCAATGATCTCACCAACCGAGGGTATAAATTCCAGTCAATTTCATTGACGTGTTACACACATGTTCAGAGCAGCTCACAATAAGATTGTTTCCCCATAGCGCTTAGCAGCGCAGCATCTCGTTCCGCTTTTTTCAGGGAACAAGGGTTACACAAGTAACCCGAGACGTTTTCTTTCTTCCATGGTAGACACAAATTATTTCCGTATAAAAATCATGGATAGGTTGAGGTTTGGGTAAAGGGTTAGATTTTAGGAATAGGTTTGTTTTGGGGTGTGGGTTAGGCCTTAAACTTGAAAAATTGTAAGAACGCTCACTCAAAACACTGTTTCTCTCACTTCTGTAGTAAACAACAGATATTTTCCTTTTAATATTATTATGGTTTAGGTAAAGTATTATACTTTATGGTTAGGTTTGGGTTAAGGGTTAAATTTATGAAAAATTGTAATAACATTGTTCATGGTTTGTTTATTTTTCTCTGTGGGATAAAAGTTTTATGTTTGCGAATGAGCCAACTCTTACAATATCTCAAAATATTATTCCAACTTGTGATGAGACCTTGTTACAGCATAATAGCCATTACTATATTATTGGACCTAGTTATTTTATAATAAAGTAATAAGACACGATAGGCAGTGTTACAGTGACAGACTCGACCGAGTTGTTGCTTTGATAAAACCTTGATATCAGCATTATGATAAAAGACACTATAGTTTCTTAAACCATTACATGTATTATTAATAATTATCAGAATAAACAAGTCTTGGTGCATTAATATAGAATGTGCTGTCACAGGTGTGCTTTTGAAGTGATTTTAAATCTTCAAACGCAGCACATCCCAACAGAATTGGAACTATACATTTTATAATTTATGACATCAAGTCATCTCTAATACAGGACACATGGATACAATGTTTATTGATTAACATAAGGTAGTCACATGACAAGCTTAGATGTGCCTGCTGGAGAATAAATGTGGCCAACAGACTGACAGTGCACATGGGAAGAATAGATGTTGGATTTACGGTACAGTTTGAGGCTTATTTGTGCAGATGAGCTGTCATTCCTTCCCTCTGACACCCATGTAAATATGCTCCCAATCCAGGCTTTATTTTGCATAGTGTGAGGAAAGAGCCCACATCTTAAGAAGACAGAGTTTGGTAAAAAGTCTAAGAGTAAATATAAATGATTCCATCCCTTTAATTAAAGTCTAAAAATCAATCCAAGTAACACATTGATTTAATGAGGGAGTTCTGTGCAGGCCTAGCCTGCTCCTCTATGATTAGAAATTTTGGCCCACAGAATGGCTTTCCAGCCTCCCACCCAGCATGGCAACGTTAATCCCAGTCACCTAAACCAGAAATCAGGCCATAATCTGTTTATGAGAAAAATACAAATGTATTGATTTCCCTATCTGTCACTCACTGAAACGTTGTGTCAATGTAGTGACACTAGGGGTCAAACTTGGAAGCCCCAATCACCTCTGATATTTTATAAAAGGCCAATGAGAATTGGCGAGTGGAATTTGCATGCCACACCCCCGGACACACGGGTATAAAAGGAGACAGCTTGAAACCACACACTCAGATTTGTTCTTCAGAGCCGATCAGTGTAGAGATTCCACTGGCGTTCCATTCACCTCGTAGAGTGTTTAAAGCTGTTGGATATATGCTGCATTTACAGCGGTTTCTCTCTCCTCACACAGATAAGTGCAGAGAAGGCCCATGGGTGCTATGTGATTCAGTTCAACAGACATCCACCCAGGTTCAATGGCGTCCGTTTTACCTCAGTAGCAGGCAAGGACGCTACTATTCTGCATGTGGAAATCGCAGTCCATCTTGGGAAGGATGCGTTAGAGCCTGTCCCTCCTGCCGTGATGAAGAAGGGGTTTTACAGCAACTACTTCATCGTTCCAGAAAAAGGCGGTGGGTTTCGGCCAATCTTAGATCTGCATGCTTTGGATCGGGCCCTGCACAAGCTCCCATTAAAAATGCTGTCACAGAAGCGCATTCTGTCATGCGTCCGGTATCAAGATTGGTTCGCTGAAGTAGACCTGAAGGACGCGTACTTTCATGTCTCGATTTTGCCTCGACACAGAGTCAGGGTCAGGCATACCAGTACAAGGTCCTCCCCTTCAGCCTGTCCCTGTCACCTCGCATCTTTACGAAAGTCGTAGAGGCAGCCCTTGCCCCGTTATGGGAAGTGGGTGTCTGCATCTTCAATTATATTGACGACTGGCTGATTCTAGCTCACTCTCGAGATTTATTGTGTGCGCACAGGGACCTGGTGCTCAGACACCTCAGCTGATTGAGGCTTCAGGTCAACTGGGAAAAGAGCAAGCTATCCCCAGTGCAGAGCATCTCTTTTCTCGAGATGAAAATGGACTCAGTCTGTATGATGACCACTGACCTCTTGGTTCAATTTAAAGGATATATATTTCAAAGCTGTGTGTTTTTGTTGTTGCTGGAAAGTGAGTTGTGCTTTCAAAACACACTTCATGAAGCTTCAAAACCTTAACGAATATTTAGTTTTGAACCAATGCTTCGGAGCGCGTATCAAACTAACCAAGTCATGTGACTTCAGCAAATGAGGCTTTGTTATGTCATTCTATTTCTAAGCAGTTTTTTGGTTATGGTAGGTGGCTATGATCCCAAAGTGAAACCCTTAATCAGTGTTAAATGCAAGCTATAACTGTTTTCGAGTTAGCAATACTTCTGTTCCGATCTCTTCATGACTCATTTTCCTGATTGTGACAGAATTAGTTAAGTGATTGACAGTTGTGGTGTCCTATCAGAGAAGAGTATGTGCTATTTAATGCTGGTTGGCTGTACCTTGAGACGTCACGTTTTGTCCCTCTTTGTGCGTCATCCACTAGCGCCTCAGCGTGTTCATTAGTAGTTTTCCGACGGTGCATTTCATCAGTTCAGAGTGAGAGTCTGCTCACCCATCAGCTAATCTGCAGTTTTGATGATTGCTGTAAACAGTAGCTGGCGGGCATTAGATGTGAAGTGATATCTTCTGGCGTTCGTAAGGCGCGGGTCTTCTCTCTCGTCCTCGGGACGGGTTTTCGGGTCTTCGCACAATCTCCCTCTTCGTTTCGCTTTGTATGAATCTGGGATCATCTTGAAGGGTGGTTACGCTGTCCCTTGTATCGCTGTGAGCGCGTCGTGGGCCGGCAAACACGTCAACAGGATTTGTATCGTCTACTTTCCTGTTAGACTGATAAGGAAAAGTATTTTGTGTGTGTGTGTGTGTGTGTGTGTGTGTGTGTGTGTGTGTGTGCGCGCTACTTGAACTTTTTCTTTTTTGTTTTTGTTATTTTTTTCCTTTAGCTTAGTGGTGTGTATTTTGGTTGGATTTTGCTTTTGGTATCTAAGTGTGGGTGTGTCGTCGCCGACCTGGATCATTGTTTATTTGTATTTTGGTTGTGATACTGTTTTGTTTATTATTTTTTTGGCGTTTTTATTAAATGCCTTATTTATTAAAATCTGTTATTTGTTTTTTTCCAGGAACTGAGGTGGCCAGGCGGAAGGACCTTTTCTTGCATTGTGGTGCTTCAGTGGGTGACACTTTTTGGAGTGCTTGTGCGTGTGATCCAAGGGCACGGTGATGTGTGAGTGAGTAGGATTGCGCTTTTGGAAAAGCCATTAAGTGGTCCTTCCGCCGGTCGACCCAGCCTGGTCGGGTATATTTTCTCTTTTCTTCTCGTTTGGCCTGCGAGTGAGATGTAAAGGCAGATTTTTCATGAAGCTCCTTCTACCCTTGTGGGTAGAGGAATGTGTGGTGTTGCCATTTATTCTGTGATTACCTTTTCTGCTAATTGTCAGTGTTTGTACATGTAGTGCTGGGCGCTCTTTTAAAAAAAAAAGAGAACATTTCATTTTAACTATTTTTGTACGTCAATAAAGATTATTTGTAATGAATTGTACTTGTGTCTCTGACCTTCCTGGCACACACGAACCTGTGGCCTAGTATAAATTGCTGGTTTTTTTTTGATAGTCCCTGATTGATTCAGGGTGGCGTAGTTGACAATTGTCACCATAAGCTAAATTATTTATTATAATCCTATACCGTTCCGTCACATAAGCAGTTGGTTAAATTGATTGAAGTTTCGGAGAGCTTTGTCTTTGCTATCACTAGTGGCCACTCCAGACAATTTGGACCAGAAGACTGGAGAAGCGAACTAGTCATTTCTTTTTCCTGTGTGAGCAATGCATAGCATTTACTGCTGTCACATGACAAAAGAACGAACGAATCAGACCAAAAGAGTTGAAAGGTGAACTAATCATTTCTGTTTCCTGTACAGCGCCAATGCGGTTTTCACGTAACAAATGAACAGAGGTTGCACAATGCACATGCGTGGCCAACACAAAATGAATGAATCACTCTCTTAGACTACTCGTTCTTCTGAGTCACATAAAAGATTTGTTCATGAACGATCCATCACTAATAAATGCCACTAGTCATACTCACAGTTTTTGTGAAGTATTGCCCATTCTTACAGCAATTCTGAATGGTTTATCTAATGTTGTTTGCTCTATCTGGTTTTGAGTAATTGCTTGGATTTTGACTGATTTGGATCTGTTACCTGAACTATTGGAATTCTGGATTACTTATTTCTGTCTGTTTTTTGGACTATTCTTGGAATATCCCTTTGTTTGTGCCTATTTTTTAATAAACTATCTGCAAATGTACCCCAATCCTCCATTCCAGTCTAATCTGTTACATGAGCAGACAGTATATTCGATTTTTCTTTTCTATAATATTATTTGTAATTTATTAAAACCAGAAACCTGCACAAGACATCATATCTTTTATGATTGAAAAGGTGGATATGGTGTAATTGAGGAGCTTCCCCTTCGGAGCTTAAAGGACAAGTTCTCTCAAGTTTACTCCCCTTATGCCATCCCAGATGTGTACGACTTTCTTCTCAGATCTTGGTTCTTTTGGTCCATTCAATGTAAGTGAATGATAGCCAAAACACTAAAGCTCCAAAAAGTGTATAAAGGTATCATAAAAGACTCCAGTGTTTAAACCAATGTTTTCAGAAACTATATGATGTTTTCCAAGTGGAAAAATAATTTAGTTCCTCTTAAGGAATTCTATTTAGTATATAAATACAGTTAAAACAATATATGATTTGTTTTTTAATGCAGTTTGGGTATTTTTAGAAGAATAAATGAGTTTGTGAGAAATGACCTGTGTAGCCTTTAGCATTAAAATCAAAGCCACAATTAATAATGTATCTTCTGCCTTTTTCTATGAACATAATACATATATTATCAGAAAAAGATCATTTATTTTAGACATTTATAAACTGTGGAGTTTTGAAGTATGTTTTGAGCAGCAAAAATAGTTGCCCTTTATGCTACAATAAAATCAGACTATCAGACTATTTCTAGTTCTTACGTGC
Source organism: Moxostoma hubbsi (assembly GCA_032164185.1). Lineage (NCBI taxonomy): Eukaryota > Metazoa > Chordata > Actinopteri > Cypriniformes > Catostomidae > Moxostoma > Moxostoma hubbsi. The sequence continues at coordinate 12,359,162 of JAVLUX010000031.1, read as the reverse complement.
AACTTAAGAAAAAGATCAGATATACAGTATATAATGGTATATATGCAGTATCCTTTAGTAAGTCATTTGATTTTAGGGAAAAGGTATACTGCAAAAATCCCATTCGTAATTAATTATTTGTTAGTTTTCCTATAAGAAGTCCTCAAAATCCCTAAAACAAGATATAACGCATTTACTTGAGAAGCAACATTTAATAAAATATTTAGGCTTTTGTCATATAAGTGTGTTCTGGCAGATTTTTTCACTTGTTATTCACTTTTAGTTTAGTCAAAACAAGTGAAAAAAATTTAATTCAAGTATTTAGATTACGTTATTGACCTTGAGTAATCTAACTAAATACGTTACAAATTGCTTTTACAGCATGTATTCTGTAATCTGTAGTGGAATACATTTTAAAATGGGCCACTGTATGTTCAACATGTTATTATAACAAATCACTATAAACCTACACTGGTGTTTAGTGATTTGCCAACAAGAACAGTTTATCCCTGTGCACTGTGGTAGTCTGAGCCTTAAACATGACAGAATTCACTATAGTGCACCTGCAGCAAATGGATCTGACCAGAAAAGCTTATGATGTCATTGTGCTCTTCTCCAATAAAAGGCTCTTTCTCTCATCTCGGCTGATAGAGGGAGATTGAAGGTGGGAAGGTTTCTCTCCTGGGTCTCTTTGATCAGATGGAATGCCCCTACCTGCCCTTATTTCCATTACATGAGCACAAGATGTGTTCTTCTGTAATCAGTGGTAGAGCAGATCCAGTGCTGAAATCGAGGGTAAAGAGAGCCCTGGAATAGTTGCTTTTTTTGATGGGTTCATAGGAGGTTCAGTGGTCAATGTGACTTGATTTAAAATTCTCAATGAGGTTAATGAAACTTGCTATGTCTTGCTATGCGTTTTATGCACATGTGAACATGTAATTCATATTGAATAGTCTACATACAGAAGTAGCTAATAGCAGTTTTTTTCTCCGCTAAACAGTGCAAGTTCTTTTGTGAATAAGCGTGCCAAATGAGCTTTTATCATAGCGTGTGCAAGTGTCCAAAGGACAGATTTTTCACTGGAAAGTTTGATAGTATGCCTTCAGAAGATTTGCAATATGATGTATGAGCCACATGGACTACTTTACTTACACTTTTGGGTCCTTTTTTTAAGCTTTAAAATACATTTTAAAATAAAATTGAAAGAAATAAAGAAAGAGAAAGAAAGAAAGAAAGAAAGAAAGTCCTTTGAAACTAAAAACAAGATGCAACTCTTAGTACAAACTCTTACGGACGAAGATTATAAAAAGTCAGCATATTTGTATGTTTTTGAGAGTGACATTTAACAGAGCAGATTTGAGATTATGGACTAGGTTGATTAGGTTAAGGAGGCTTTGCTCTTTTGTTTTAATTTATTATACAGTTATTACAGACACTTGAACAGAAAGAACCGTTTTACACAAGTAATACCTAAAACTCCTATTCTGCTTATGTTGCTAAATTTGTGAGATGATTTTATGTGCACACTTTAGTCAATCAGTATAATAAGGCATTACCCATTATACCTATTAATTAAGAATACGTTGTTTGGACAATATCGTCTTTCATTATTAGAGTGTTGTCTTAAAAGTTGTCCAATCAGTGGTCACCATACTATGTTTTATCCAATCCACCGGTCCCATGTCATCTGTTGTTCATTCAATAGTTGCTATGTTTTATGTCATTCCCAGGGTGATGTCTTCAGTCATTTCAGCTGTCCAGCAATAAATGATTCTTGTGTCTTGCTAGAAATCTCATCTATTGTTTGTCAGTTGCTTGTCATAGAATCCTTGAATGCCTTTGAAAATGCAATTCCCTATCTTCTCTTGCTTCAAAAACAGTTTTTTACAGCCTGAGCACATCCATCATTTCAATGTCCACCATTTGCCTTTGCCATTTCAAACTTTCCTTTCTGAAATAGAATGTAACAGTCAAGTTTCCATAAGTAACAATTCTATTAATTTCTCCATAGAGAAAAATATTTTTTTTTCAAATAACTTAGAAAGCTTTCAAGATAGACCTACAGTAATACGAGTCTCTGTCAAAGCTTCTGTAGGGTAAAAGTGAGTATATTTAATTAAACTAAACAAAAAACCTTTTTTTTTTTTTTAATTGACATTCCCGGTGAAGTGTTATATTTTGAAACGTGAAGAAAGGTCCACCTATCAGAGAAGTTGCTTTTGCCATGAAAAAGGAATTGCAGCAAACAGCTCAGCTCAATCTCAAACTAGTTATGATTGTATATATTTTAATATTTTGCAATCATCTTAAAATATAATGTTTTTTAAACAACTATAAATTAATCAGTTTAATTTGTACACTCCTTTTGATCGGATTCCCACAATCTTTTATGCTTCAAATCAGTTTGTCATTTTGTGATTAATTTGGGAGCTGATTGGTTTGGTTAATGGCTTGGAATTCTCTATTGAAAATATTTTGAAATGCTTATGGAGAAAATTATTGGTAAAAGTATTTACAGAATCATGGCTTCTGAAAAAGTGAGAGGTCACTTTTGTGATCTATTCTGAGCTAAATATCAGATCTTGATTTTTTTCTTCAGCAAAATCTTTACTGTTCAGTGACAGTCTTTCTTTTTTTTTTTTTTTTTTTTGCAGATGCAAATGGACAAGTTCATGAAAGTTCATTTGACTTGGGCCTGTTTGTTGTCGTCCAAGTGGAACTGTTTTTTATTTTATAATGTTGATTCAATGCTCTGGCATCCCCCCATTTGACACGTACCACCTACCTAAACATTGTTTCACACTAGGTACACTGTTTCTTGGCAATGGTATTTCCTGATGGCTGTGGCCTCTTTCAGCAGTGTAATGCGCCCTGCCACACTGCACACATTGTTTGGGAATGGTTTGTGGAACATGATGAAGAGTTCAAGGTGTCGCCTTGGCCTCCAAATCCCCCATATCTCAATCTGATTGAGCATCTGTGGGAAGTGCAGGACCAACAAATTCAATCCACGGGTGCTCCACCTCAGAACTTACAGGACTTGAAGAATCTGCTGCTAATGTCTTGGTGCCAGATACCACAGGACACCTTCAAGCATGCCGAGGACCAACAGCATATTAGGGAGGTGGTCATAATGTCTTGGCTAACTGGTGTATAAAGGCATTACATTTGAACGTGGACTAAACTTACTGCATGCTGTTTCTTTGAGTTATCTGTGTTGTTATGTATACAAGGCCCTCCTCAACAAGAGCTGGCCAGTGGTGGGTTAATTACAATCTAATGAATGGAAGAAAATGTTAAGCTTTATTCACACCTATGATATGTTTCCTCTTCCCTGTAAGCATTCTTGAATATGCTATAGCTTATACTGAGAAGGAAAATAAATGTGTTTTTTTTTTTATGTATAGTTATGTTCATTTGAATTTAACTTTGATATTGACTTGATTATCTAAATGGCTGTAGGTGGTGATATGAATTTATGAATGGCATGTTGCTTGATATGTCAGATCACATGTACTTTACTTTTCCAAAATGTAAAAGTAGAAATAGAAATGTGTATGTTTGTGTTTCTGAATATGCTTTGGTCTATACATTGTATGGAAAATAACTAGTTGTATGCCTTTTATGATTTATGTATTACTTTATTTGATTGTAGGGCTGTCTTGGGTCTCTGGTGTGGAAGGTAGGATTTATACCACAGATGATTTTACCCAGAAGGGAAGACAGACACAGTGCATTTAATAAAAATATAGACCCCCCCCCCCCCCCCACACAAAAATTTAAATAAATCCACAATGCAAGGTACAATCAAAGGCAAGAGAATCAATCAGGAAGGCAGTGTACATTCAAACACCAAGTGAAGAGAAAGAAAACTGAGGCAACTTAAATGCACAATGGAAACATGACACAGGTGAGGCACATGACAGAACAGAACAAAACTTAGACTGAGGTCATCTAGAGGCAAAACAATAATAACAATAGCTCAAAAGCTGACAAGGTGGTGATATAAACGAATAAACAGCACTGGCTGTCTTATGTCTCAGATCACCCAATATTTATTCTTCTGATTGATTAATTAGCATTTTAATTGATTAATTGGATGATCATATTTGTTGCATGTTGTAATTACTTGAAATTGGAAGTCAAAGCCCATACCAGGGAACAATCAAACTAAACCTATAAACAGTTTGCAATAGTAAACCAAACAAACACTGAGGAAAGTTGAGAGGCCAAAATAACTGTCCCCAGACTTGTGAGAAATGACAAAAAAGTAGTATTTTTTCTCTTAAGATTATTATAACATATGGATATGATATAAGCAATTTCAGAATAATAGCTCACTTATTTAACATACATATATAGTATAGTTGTTATGTATTCCTGTTAGTTTTGTAGTCCTTTGTAGTTTTATTTCATGATTGGTTTCCCCCTGATTGTTTTCCCCATGTGTTCTTAATTCACTTGTTTTCTTCCAGACTGATCTGAATAGTGCAGTGAAATAACTCATGCCTCCGGCTGATCCTCACTGCATGCTCTGCGAATACGTGGAGAAGGCTCTGGAACTTTGCGGATCCCTTTACACAGTGGATTATGGTAGGAACCTCGGGCCAAAACCTGCATCTTCTGCTCTCCCGTCCAAGTCCCCAGTCTCTGCCCATGCTCAAGACCACAGAGGTCATTCCCCAGTCTCAGCCTGTGCTCACAACCATGGAGATTGTTCCCCAGTATCACTCTGTCCTCATGACCATGGAGGTCATTCCAGAGTCTCTGTTAGTGTTCACGACCATGGAGGTCATTCCCGAGTCTCTGCCAGTGTTCACGACCACAGAGGTCGTTCCCAAGTCTCTGCCCATGCTCACGACCATGGAGGTAGTTTCCCAGTCATCCAGGACTCTTACCCCTGAGACTCTAATGTCTCCACCTGCTATGGCTTTGCCCCTCGAGCCTCCTATGGCTCCGCCATTCATGGCTTCACCCCTCGAGCCTCTCACGGCTCCACCTGCCTTTGTCGAGCCTCTACCTACTCCACCTACCTTTTGTCGAGCCTCTCCTGGCTCCGTCCACAGAGTCTCCACCCACAGAGTCTTCCATGGCTCTGCCCGGCTCCTCCAGAGTCTCTACTACAAGCAGCTCTGCCCGCTCTCCCAGAGACTCTTCCTCTAGCGGTGCCACTCGCTCCTCCAGAGACTCTTCCCCCAGTGGCTCCTCCCGCCCCTTCAGAGGCTCATCCTCCAGCGGCTCGTCCCCCTCCTCCAGAGACTCTTCCTCCGGTGGTTCTACCCAATCCTCCAGAGACTCCTTCTTCAGTGGTTCCATCCGCCTTCCCAGAGACTCCTCTTACAGTGGCTCTGCCTACCCCTCCTCCTGCGGCTCCACCGCCTGACCAGTCCCTGTCCTGTGGCCGCCTCCCAGGTCTCCTGACCCTGTCTCGGCCCTGTCATGCCTCCCAGGCCTCCTGACCCTGTCTCGGCCCTGCGGCCACCTCCCAGACCTCCTCACCCTCTCTCGGCCATGCGGCTGCCTACCAGGACTCCTGACCCAGTCCCTACCCTGAGGGGATCTCTTTGGTCTCCTGGCCCTCTGCCTGATCTGCTCTGGTCTACTGGCTGTCTACCTTATCTGCTGTGGTCTCCTTGCCATCTGCCTGATCTGCTATGGCCTCCTTGGTCTCCTAGTTGTCTGCCTAATCAACTCTGGTCTCCTTGTTATCCTGGCCTATCGCCTGATTTGCTCTGGTCTCCTTGCCTTCCATCTGATCTGCTCTGGCCTCTTTGGTCTCCAGCTCCACCTTAGCCCGCTGAACCTCTGGCTCAAGCTTAGTCATCCGAGCCTGCAGCATCCCTCTTGCTCTCCATCCCTCTGGCTCCGCCTTGGTCTCAAGCTTCCCTGACTTTGCCTTGTTCTTCTGCTCACCTTGTCACTTACACCTTCCCCTCACATCCCAATTACAAGTTGTTATTTTTGTGAAGCGTCTGGAATCCACTTCTTAAAGGGGGGCTCTGACATGTATTTCCTGTTTCTGTGCTTAGACATTTATTTTGAAATACTTATTTAGTTCCCCATTCCTGTTTCCTGTATATCCTGTATGTCACATATATTCCTGACATGTGATATGTGACTTTCCCTAGTGTGCAGTAAGGGTCGCTACGTTATGGTTTGAATCTTATTTTGAAAAAAGTTTTGAGTTCTTGTTGTCTTTGTTCTCTGTGTTACCTTTGATCACTCCCAGGTGTGTCTTAATTACCTAGTTAGTCTTTGTGCATATAATTCCCTCATGTTCTCCTTGTCTGTCAGTTCTTGTACTTTTTAGGCTTCTTTGTTGATATGTGCTGTAGTATCTTGCGGATTACTTTATGATAATGAAATGTACTGCTGCATAATTTATCTAATTTATAGAAACACAGAAAATGTACATATCGTGATGTGCATATCGCAAGGGCTTGCAATATGCACATTCAATTATTTTAATACAGTAACATCAAGGCGATGCAAATAATAGCATGGCCACGCATTTTTCACTTGGTAGGTGTGCATTCGGTGTACATAGGTGCAGATCATGTGAGTGCTGCTCAAGATATTACCCATTCATTTTCTCCATTGTCATTTATACATTTACAGACTGGGCGATGAGAGAAAACACATTGCATTAAGTTGTTGTTACGAACAGAGCTAAAGATAAAACACCTACCTGCCTATTGTTTTTCTATGTGTCCATTCACTAGCTTTAGTCACATTTATAACTAAGTGTGTGCTTTTAACGTGGTCATCGGTATGTTCTTTTTTGTTTCTGTGTGTGACACTAAGGGAGCTTACCTTGCTCCAGGACACCAGCTCCGTTATGTACATTAGATGGGTTTTCTGACACCACCCTTATTTCCAAGTGACCCACCACTGGGGTTTCATGGGCAAAGTTTAAAACTTCCTCCAGAATAGACTTTTGCGGAACAATTTGGTGACCTACACCCCAGTCTTCTGAAATAGGTCTATGAGGAAACCTCACCTTCCTCATCAGCACTTTTTGCTACAGATAAAAACAATCAGCTATCTCATCACTCTCAGCTAGAGATACTGTTGTCTCCAGCAGTGGCATTAACTCAGGATCTTCTCCCAGATGTTTGACAAGGACTTCCCAAATGAATTGAAAAAGTCCCTTCAACCCCCACAAGCATCCAAGAAAAGTCTCAGCAAACTGAAAGAGAAATCTAGGGCTACAGTCTTACCAATGGACACCTCTGTCTTTGGGATACCAACCTGAGCTTCAGAACATGTGATAACACAAGCTAGGTGGTCATGTTCAAGGGCTTTGGTCCCTGAAACTACACAAGGGGTCTGGGGAACTACAAGGGTCATATGAACATTACCCAAGAGCAGTGTAACACACTCTACTTGCAGCAACTGCACAACTCCTAGGCCCGTAAACACATAATGTTCAGCGTCCACTGAAACTGACCCAGCTCTAACTCCTGAAATCACAATAGGTTCCTGCCTAGTCATCACCAGGCAAACTAACTTCAATAGAACATTACTTTTGGCAGATATCTTAGCCTGCAAATTACAACAGTCTGATTCGAGGTACAATAATTTCCACTGTAAAGCAAACTGATTTGTATTATTACTTGTTCGTTCTCTTTCATAGGAGCCTTGCCTATAACACCCAGCTGTCACTTAAGTTTTTTAACTATTTCTGAGTTTTGTAGATTGGGTGAAAAATTAAGTTTATGAAAGAGAACAAGCTCTTTCAACTGAGCAACAGTAAGTTGACCAAAATTAGCTTTGACCTTTTCTGAAAAATGTGCTAGGATCAAATCTCTCCATTCTGAATGCCAGACAATTCACTCAAACAAAAAAAGCCTCCCTATTATAAAAACCAGTATTAGTAAACATGTAATATTCAAGCAACACCAGCTAAACACACGTTCACAGTTAGTAAACACACTAACACATGCTGCTAACCTGCAACAAGCTGCTAGTTGTCCCCAAACACTGTTTGCACAAAAGTTTAGTGACAAACCATCACATAAAATAAACTGGTCAAACTCAACCTGCGATTGTATCTATGTGAATGCATCTATGTGAACTTCTGCAGTAAATCCAAGATGGACTACAAAGACATGTGTCATATATATATATATATATATATATATATATATATATATATATATATATATATATATATATTAAATCACTGGACCTTAACTCCTTAATTACTTAATTTACAAATGTATAACCATGACTTGCACTGCACTCAAATTACTAATATTGGCATTATATTCATGTTGTTTAGCCAGAGGGGAACTGGCCAGGTTTCTCCCAAGGATATTTTTAATCACTAACCAACATCTTATGGAGTTTCGTTTTCCTTGCCACAGTTGCCTTCAGCTTGCTCACAGGGGTTCTAAATACAATTATTATTTAATTATTACATTTCTATCTGACCTTTTTAATCATATTTACACAATGAGTTTTATCAAACTACACAATGATCACTTTATGAGATTATAGATATTTGTTAAAAAAAATTATGCATGATTTCCTGAAAAAACTACTTTGAAATGATGTGTGTTGTGAAAAGCACTATATAAATATAAATGACTTAATTTGATAGCTAAAATAGCTAAAGCAACACCACTGCTTGCTTTACCACAGCAATGTGATTTCACCACACACCCTAACACTACTAGTGAACAAAAGTCAACATGAAACACCACACACGCTATACTCCAACGTTAAACACAATACATACAAATCTCGGATGAGCCTCCCAATTATTACAAACAGAACACTACTGGTAGAATAGAACAAGTAAACAATTCTAATGCACCTACCTGCCTATCGTTTGTCTAGGGGTCCATACACTACTGCTAGTCCCATTCATAACTGAGTGTGTGCATTTAACGTGGTTATCAGTATGTTCTTCTTTGTTTGTTTGTGACACTGAGGGGCAGTGAGCTTACCTCACTCTGGGACACTTGACCAGCTTAATCATATGGTAGTCGAGCTGAGTTTTCCTCGAGGCACCATGCCAGCTCAGTCTCTGGTGGTGATGGTTCAGAAAGGGTTTTCAAAGAGTACACAGTCCAAAAAAAAAAAAAACAAAGAAAAAAAAATATCTTGACGCGCAATTAGACATCCCCTTGGCATGTTCCACAGCAAAACATGTCAGATATTTTTTGCGTCTCCTCTCAAGGCTTGATTCTTTCCGCATTGACACAAATACACTTTCTTCTACCCGCATGCTCTCTTGGTCTGGCCTCAACCAATCAGGTGATTGACTGGTGCCTCTGACACCACGCCTTTTTTTACCTGTATTCAGGCAGGTAAGCTCCACCCTGCTCTACAGTGTATAGGATGTGTCAAATGGAAGTGTGGTGTCTAAAGTAAAGTGTACCCTATCGTTACAGTTGTACTGTATCTTTCAATTCATTCATGATTCTTTTTTTGTGCTATAAGTTGGAGAGAGGCAGTGCTGTGCCTCACACTGTTTGAATAGCCAACCATCACAATCTGTCACACACACCATAAAAAAAGCATGAACACAATGTTTATTCTTTGAATTTCAAGATAAAAGTCACATAATTTGAAAGCTGATACTAAAATTGTGTTTCCCCAAACGCTACATCTGACTGAACTGATGGAGCATGTAACAATTTGTGTAGCTGTAACTGCCACTGTGTGTGTGTGTGTGTGCGTGTGCGTGTGTGTGTGTGTGTGTGTGTGTGTGTGTGTGTGTGTGTGTGTGTGTGTGCGTGCCTGTGTGGATAATGAACTGAGATGCCAGTATACAATGAAATGTCAAGAGCTTCTGGACATTATTTTTTTAAATAAATGTCTCACATTTAACTATTTTTGAAATTAATAGGAACATGAATTACAGTCCGTGTCTTGATCTTGTGGTTATAAACGTGGTTTAATCTGGATCTGGGTCTCGTTACACAGTGTCTTGGTCTGGGTCTTGATTTCGGCTTATTACCAGTGCAGTAAATGTGATAATTATTTTATCCACTAGTTGCGGAGGCGTCTTCACCATTACTGAGAATTTGAAGTACTTCTGCCTCTGTGTCATGGATGCTTCAACAAGCACGGTCTCGCTCATCACATGAATGTAAGTGCAAGAACTATGGTCTAACAACATAAAGCATTCAATAGTGATTTGTGGTTATAACTGCAATTCAATGTAAAGGCCATAATTTTACTTGCGGTAGCCACAAGACACAATAAGCTTGTTACGTTGCCAGAGTTGAAAGCGGGAGTGACTGGAATTCTTATGAGTTGTTGGTGGGAGTAGGGCTGCACGATTATGACTAAAATAATAATTTAAGATTATTTCCCTTGATATTGTAATCTCTATTAATACTATTTATGAATATATATGTATTGAATGTTGTATTATTTATGTAGGTATCCATCCCAAACAAGCTGAAAACTGTGTTCCTGAATTAGTTCATTGTTGTTCTATGCATCACTAAATCAAGACATCAGCTAATCGTGACTAAACGGTCAACTTCACAAAAACAACTGTTTTAACTGCACAACTTATCTACAGAAAGCAAGCAAAGAACACTCCCATTATAATTATTGAATCTGCCAGTGCAGTTCAGCGTGAATTCACTGACTGAGCTTTGCACTTTCGCCAAAACTGGAGTTGTAATCAATGAAGCTGTCTACACTGCACAATTTACATTTACATTTATGCATTTGGCAGACGCTTTTATCCAAAGCAACTTATAGTACATTTATTACAGGGACAATCCCCCCGGAGCAACCTGGAGTTAAGTGCCTTGCTCAAGGACACAATGGTGGTGGCTGTGGGGGTCAAACTAGTGACCTTCTGATTACCAGATTACCAGTTATGTGCTTTAGACCACTACACCACCACCTTGTTTGAGATCATTCGTGAGAGTGCAGCAGCAGTTCTCAGACTGACTGTGAGCGTGCACTGAGCGGATTTCTTCTGCGCTGGGCACTTAACTTAAACACCTCTGATTGGCTGTTGCATTCATGCGCTCAACAGACATGCCATTTGTAAAAAAAAAAAAATTCTATTTTGTTTTATTAATAATGAAACACATCAAGCATATGAAACACAGTTCTCAGTTATCCATGGTTTTGGGAAGTCAGACTCATTTCCGCGAATCAATTCTTAAAAACTGTTCTTTTCAATTATTGCGCTTATTTTACATCAGCATTTGTCTTTATTTCAATCAGAGATGGTCATGTTATTGTTAGTGAAGAAAATTCTGTTTATGCATAGTTGTTTTAATAGTTTAATTTTCTAACAATAGATTTTAATTAAGTTTACATCTCCCGGCTAAACTTTAAAATGTTAACTTTAAGCAGCCATCTATGTTTTGCAAAAAATCTTGAAGAAATTTTCATCATTTTGAACCAATCCTAAAGGAATCAGACAAGTATCCACTAAGAATAGATTAAGATCCTATTGGATAAACTGAAATGTTATTATTTTGTTAACATTGTATAAGCATTCCTTTAGGATTTTAAAATATGCAAGTAATAAAGAGCTTTATATGACACTTTTTTATCATACTGTTATTACGGTAGAAGTATAAACAGCTTTGTGACACCTCAGGGTTGGTTGGTGTGGGAATAAAAGGAATTATTGTACGTGCAGTGAAAATCAGACCAATGTCATGCAGACCTGTACTGTGGTGGACAGCCTAGGAGCTACATCTTCTTTGCTGTTCACTAACCAATTCAATTCACTTCACTTTAGTTTATATAGCTAGGCATTTGGGTTACAAATGCATCTTGTAAAGACTGTTTTTCTATATAGCTGTCTGGAAAATGTCCAAGCCTGCAGTGGTAAAATTTGCTTTGGAAACTTTGAAGAAGATTCTTCAAATAAAAATGCATGATATTGGTTCATTCAAATGTACTGCCTGATTCTTGAACTGACAGGTCTGGATCTGGGTCTTGAAGGGTCTAGTCTTGGGTCTGAATCTGGGTCTCGAGGGGTCTAGTCTTGGTCTGGTTCTTATGGGGTCTGGTATTTGTTTAGGTCTGGGTCTTGGAGTTTCTGGTCTTGACTACACCTCTGATTACAGTGTAAAAATAAAATAATATTATATCCCACAATATGGTGAAATTATCTTTATATTCATACGCGTTTTACAAAAAAATACAAATAAATGAAGATTAATTTTAATATGTAAATATGTTTGAGATATCTGGGAAAGACAGTACATTTTTATTCCAGTAAACTTCAGATTATTTGGGTGGTGGAGATTATTGCATCGCATATTGCATTTTCCAACAATTTTTTGCATATTGGATACTTTCTTACTCTTACTCAAGTAATTATTTATATTAGTAATTTTACTTCTACTTGAGTAATTATTCTTTAAAGTAATTGTCCTTTTACTTGAGCACAGTTTTTGGCTACTCTACCCACCTCTGCACCACCCCTGATCTCAGGCAATACCATCAAAATGTGTAAATAAATGCCACCAAATTATGTACATGCAAAGATTTAAAGTAGCTTCGGAAACTTTCAGTTAGTCAAAAAGATCCCTAGTTCACTGAACAAATACAGCCCCATTCTGTTTCAAAGCACACTAAATCAGATATATGTTGCACTGTACAAATATAAGCCAATTACATTATGGCAAAGAGGTCTTGTGCTTGTGTTCAGAGATCAAACTGCACCACTGGTGTTCAGCACTGATTTTGTCCTCCTAGTCAATCAGTGACTGCACTCATATAATTTTCTAATCTCCTTTGGCTGTGTGGGCTTGTTTTTCTCACTCGGACAGAAATAGTGCACTGTTTGTCTGTCAAGGTCTGTGCAAGAGTGATGAATTCATCTCATAAGCCTCTCATCCTTGCAGAAATGTTTGTTGAGGAGGCTTTATTTCCCTAGACTCCAATCCTACACTTAATTGCAGACATAATTGCACTTTATGAAATGATTACATCAGTCAAGCGCGTAGACTGATGGATTTTCCAACCGCAGGGACATTGTTTATTTTCACAACGTCAGAGCAATGAAGTTAGGCAGGTTATTAGCTGAAGACTATAGTGAAGAGCAATTTTAACCTTAATTTCCCTGATGGTTGCCTCACTAATTAATCTGGGACAACAAGTAAACTAAAGGAATTAAATCATTATTTACTTTATAACTGAATAGCTCCACATTATTAGCTGTCTGAATTACATATAACCTGGGCATAAGGAATGGTTGTGGTATTGTTACATTTCTAGAGCTTAAACCCTTTCATATGTACCTTAATAACTGGGCCCCGCAGAGTAGCGTCACACATATGTTTTTCTGTAAAAGCCAGATTTGTTTTCAAGCTGTCAGATTCAAATCGGCTTTTGCATCGATGCAGGCTGCACTGGTCAAGCAGATGTCATTTTTGTTCACTTCAACAGTTACTCATACAGTCTTTTAAACCACAGAATAAGTTTATTTTATATACATACAACCAATTCATCACCAAAGTACATGTGAACAACTGGTAGTATATCAATCAATCAATCAATCAATCAATCTATCTATCTATCTATCTATCTATCTATCTATCTATCTATCTATCTATCTATCTATCTATATAAAAAAGCAATATCACAAGAGTGCTATGATTCGGCTGCAGGCACGTGGCCACATGCCGAGTGGCATAGTTAATCACAGCAGTGCTGATTTAGGGCCATACTGCACGATTGTGAGTGTGATACTGCTTATATACAACAGTTCAATGAACAAGTCAATTTAAAAAAAATATGGAAAACTGAGTACAGTCATAAAAACGCATTTGTGCATGGAACTACTTTCTTACTCGACCGATCAGAATCTGCCATTGCTGGTTCAAACCAAATGATGCGTCCAATCCTTCGTTAGTAATTCAAAAATGTCACAGAAATAGTATAACATCTTGTGCTGTTTCTACCAATTTATTGGATAAACAAGGACGGATGGATGTGAGTGTGTGTGTGTGTGTGTGTGTGTGTGTGTGTGTGTGTGAGAGAGAGAGAGAGAAAGAGAGAGAGAGAGAGAGATGGAGCATGTGCAATCACCTTAAAACACATTAAAATAATTCTCTCTGTTAAAGTAAATATAGATTTGCATGCTAGCATTAAAACAGAAGGAAAGGAAGATGAGATTGTAAAGCCCAGAGATGTTTATTTTAATGTTAACAAATATATAAAATGTAATAGGTCTTAAATATATATATTTAAGGACTAAGACATTGATTTACAAGGCTGCATGCCATTAAAATACTTCTCTCTTTTATAGTGCTATTTACAGTCAAGACAATATGACATTAACCACAGACTTTATGGAAAATATCCATAAGCAATTCAGTCTACAGTCTGACTGGCTCCTTCAATTGTCCAAAGCTAAGAATAAATGTATCAGTCTCTGTATGGTCAGCTGTTGATTGCTAGAAGACCATTAGAATAATTAGATAATGGAACTGGTTGTAAAATCAATAAAATATGATTAGTATTTGTGCCAGCCAGAGGTGTTCTATTTGAAACTAAACTGAAACTCAGTAATCTTCAAAATAATTTATGACAAATAGATTCCACCTGGTGCCAAAAAGATGAGTCAACTGTCGAGTGTGTAGCTAATGCATGTAGCTAATAAAGCTCTAATGTTTCATCATAGATTATTGATGCTTCTGGTCTGGGGGTGAAAAAAAATGGCAGTAGGTCTTTATATCATGATGTTAAATTGACTTTTTAGGTCAGTGGAATGTGATTAAAGAGCATGAATTAAATATATTAACTTTACATGATGTTGGGAGTTGGCAAGAGATAAACCAATCACATTCTAGTCACTCTTAATATTTTTTTTCACATTCAAATTCAGTAAATTGTTGGTTTTCTTCATATCAGGCTATGACTATACTTGAAGATGCAGAGCAGACAGTGGTTCTCAACTGGTGAGTCACAACCTCAAAATGGGTTGCAGGTGTTCAAAAAGGGGCACAGATATTACTGTAGCTACATATCACTCATGGTGCATTTTAATACTTTAATAAGAGTATATTTACCCATAATGCAACTGTGAAATACAGTAGCATACCATGTAATCACTCTACAGTAATAAACTGTTTATAATACAGTAAAAGAAATTGCTAACAGTGAGTGATAGCACTTTTACTGGAACTTTTGAAAACGGTGGAGAAAACACTTCCCACATCTTTTGTTGTTGACTTCAAATTCTGTAGACTTAATCAAACGCTATTTTGGTGCAAATGTATTAGTTACTTGGTATAAGCTAGACAAATTAGACAGATTCCAACATTGACAGGTTGCATAGCATGCCCCCATCATTGAATACCATGAACAAAGAAAGAAAGAAAGAAAGAAAGAAAGAAAGAAGGAAAGAATGAATGAAAGAAAGAAAGAAAGCATTTTATACATTAAACAAATTCAGTATTATGTTTGGTTGTCACTTTTCCTCAACCTTTCTCACACACACACACACACACACACACACACTCATACCCAATGAATACACACACTCTCTCACACATAACTTGTCATGACTCAGTGACCAGGCGACTATGCAGCTGCCTAGAGTCCATGCATCACCTAAAGTAATAAAGCCTTTTCCTCTCAGGAAAAATAATGGATGCTTCATATACAGCTATGGAAGTTCTGCCACCTTCACTTAAAAAAATGTATTTATTGATTGGTTCAAGTTTCATTGCATTTTTTCCCCCATGCAATGAAAGTGAATGGTTACTGAAGCTGTCAGTTGCTTACATTCTGCCTAACATCACCTTTTGTGTTCCATGGAAGCAATTCACGTGGATGTTAGACAACATTAAGGTGAGAAAACGATGATAGAACTTGTTTGCAATTTCACTCTGCATCTTTTAAGAGCCCCATCATACAAGCAGGAGAAAGCCTTTCCCTGTCCTGTTGGAATGACTTGGTGTATATTTTAAATTTAGACCTTAATCATAACAAGGAATCCACATTTTTTTTCTATTTTTCTTCTTTTTGTCCTTCAAGCACTTGTTCAGACTTCATTTGGGACTTATCTTAACACGTTCTAAATTTGTATTAAATGATATCATCTGTCTTTCATCCTTGTTTATTTATTTATATATTTTTTTCATTTGTATTTTTCACGGCTGCAGGAATGTTTAATGGAATAAACAACAGTGACAGCACTGCATAACGTAAGATCAAGATCAATGTAACACTGATCTGAATGGTTTATAGGTTTTATTAAAAAGCGGCAACACCCATGTTAAAGGGAAAGTTCACCCAAAAATAAAAAGATTCTCTCATTATTTGCTCAACCTCCTGTCATCCCAGATGTATATTAATTTCTTTATTCCGCAGAACACAAACAAAGATTTTTTTAGAAGAATAACTCAGCTCTGTGGGTTCTTACAATGTGAATGGTGACCAGACCTTTGAAGCTCCAAAAATCACATCAAGGCCACATAAAATTAATCCATGATATTCCAAAATTCTTATATTACTTTTATGTGGCCTTTATGTGAATTTGGAGCTTCAAATGTCTGGCTAGCATTCACTTGCATTGTGTGGACCAACAGAGCTGAGATATTTGTTTTCTGTAGAAGAAAGAAGATCATACACATCTGGAATGGCAGGAGGGTAAATGGTTAAAATATTGATTTTTTTGGATGAACTATTCCTTTAAAGTAATAGATGCATTTACGATGAATAATAATCAGAATAAACAATTCTTCCACCAAATAATTTAGTTCATTATCCTAACTGCAGGCTGTTTATAGTTTGCACGTGCTGATTTGAATAAAGGGGCAGACTGGCCATCGGAAGCACCAGTCGTTTCCCAGTTGGCTGCTGGGTAATTTGGACCGGCCGATGCTGCGCAAGTCCCGACCTGTCCTAAAGCCAATATAGGCAGCTGCCTTGGGCTCCAATATGCCTGTGTGGACCCCATTACAGAGAGAAAATTCAACAAACTTTGTAAAGTAAAGCTAAGACAATGGCTTTTATTTTGAAATAATTTAATGTCTTTTATTTTGAAATTACTTACAGTACATTAACTCTGTACCTGGTGTGGAAACCATTATTTGACATACAAATCACAATAATGGTGACAACCAAAAAACAACATATTACACTATGTTTGTTCTTCCGGGTGAACGCTGGCGCTATTAGCTGCCGCTGCTCAGGGAGGGAATTTTTAAAACTTTTAACATCTAAATACTCCTGCACTTATAAATGCATGAAGGCATTTATGAACTGTTTTAAATTATTTTAAGGAGTAACTCTGACCTGTGTATCCACGCTGATTCGGCGGGTTGGTACGCTGGTTGATCTACCTGCGTATTGACTGTTGATGCTTCTCTGCGGTTGCCGGTTTGCCTGCCGGTGAGCTACTGACTGTTCTTCGTGGTACCTCTGGCACGGGGATCAACTATGACGATCACTGAGCTACTAGTACAAATGAACCACATCTGGGTCGTCCTTTCTGCTGTATATCATTTGGTGGCATGGACGATGCTCCAGTATTCGACAGCAGAACTTACTCAGCTCCGTTTGCGTCCGTTTAATCTTCTGTCAGCTCCACATCTTCCCTTGGATATTGTGTACATACCGCGTCGGAAATACATACATCGCGGGTCTCGGCGGAGTTATAACATCGATGACTCGTGTCAAATACGGTCCTTTTGGTCAACTAAACCACACTTGCCTAGGAGGCTCACACGGTCTGTCGATCACAGTGTATTAACCAACCTGGCCAGATCGGTTGACAACGATTCTGGTAGAAACTATTTTTCCTTTGGATTACTCAATATGCGATCATAAAGAAATGTATGCTGAACATACTCAAAATTATAAAAATGCACTGTCCAAAGCTAAATCTGATTACTACTCCAACGTAATTGGAGTTAGCAATGGGAACTCCAGGTCTCTTTTTTCGGTGGTAAACAATATTCTGAAACCACCTGATTCTTTGTCATATGATATGTATTCCACTGAATTATGTGATCGTTTTTTGACTTTTTTTGCATCTAAGGTTGAAAATGTACATCAGCAATTACTCACTGGTACTATTGACAATGACTCCTGTCAGTCTGTCACTCTTGCACCTCCCCACTCTGCTTTCTCTACCTTTTCACTACCAACTACTTCAGAGATAGTGGGTCTGATAGGTAAATCTAAATCTTCGACTTGCCAGTTAGACCCTCTACCAACTCCTTTAGTGAAAGCTTGCTTACCAGCCCTGTCGCCATTGATCACTAAAATTGTTCATGCTTCACTTGTTTCTGGTTTAGTATCTCCAGCTCTTAAATCTGCTATTATTACTCCCATACTTAAGAAACCAGGGAGCAATCCATTTAATTTTGATAACTTTCGTCCAATTTCAAATTTACCATTTATTTCTAAGGTAGTGGAAAAGTGTATTGCAATTCAAATTCATGAACATCTCTCCAATAACAACTTGTATGAACAATTCCAATCTGGTTTTCGTCCCCACCATAGTACTGAGACTGCTCTTGTCAGAATAACCAATGATCTACTGTTGGCAGCTGACTCTGGGCTTTTAACCATACTAGTCCTTCTTGACTTGAGCGCTGCCTTTGATACTGTCTCACATAGGATACTTCTTGACAGGTTAGTTTCTATTGGTATTACTGGCACTGCTTTGTCTTGGTTTAGGTCATATCTATCTGGACGCAGTCAGCGTATCCAATTAAAAGGTTTTAGATCAAGAATATCTACAGTCACCACTGGTGTTCCCCAGGGTTCTGTTTTGGGTCCGCTTCTTTTCATTATTTATATGCTCCCCCTTGGTTATATTTTGAGGAAATATGGTATTAATTTTCACTGCTATGCGGATGACACCCAAGTTTACCTGTCTGCCAAACCCACCGGTTCTTTTCCTCCACCGTCTTTGACCAGCTGTTTAGCTGAAATTAAAGATAGGCTTTCAGATAACTTCCTGAAGCTAAATGGCAACAAAACTGAGGCTCTGCTTGTTGGCACTAGATCTGTTATGTCTAAATCAAACCTTTTTTCTTTGAATATTGACAATACTGCAATCTGTCCTTCATCACAGGTTAAAAGTTTGGGTGTCATCATGGATAGCACACTATCATTTGAAGCACAAATCAATAATATCACGCGGATTGCATACTTCCACTTGCGTAATATTAACCGTCTCCGTCCTTTTCTTTCAAATAATAATACTGCAGTTCTTATTCACGCACTAGTCACTTCACGTATAGACTACTGTAATGCTCTTCACACAGGTATTCCTCCCAAACTGCTACATAAGCTCCAGTTGGTTCAGAATTCTGCAGCTCGTGTTCTCTCTAGAACACCTTATACTGAGCACATTTCTCCAGTTCTTCAGCAATTGCACTGGCTTCCAGTAAAGTATAGAGTTGAATTCAAAATCGTGCTACTTACCTATAAGGCACTTAATAATCTTGCACCACAATACTTTACACAATCTCTCCATGTTTACACTCCTTCACGTTCTCTCAGATCTTCATCTTCAATTTCTCTTGTGGTACCTCGGATTCGACTCACTACCATGGGTGCCAGGTCTTTTAGTTATGCTGCCCCCCGCCTATGGAACTCTCTTCCCACTGATGTTCGCAATAGCGAGTGCTTGTTGACTTTTAAAACGCGTCTTAAGACACATCTTTTTATACAGGCTTTCTTATAACATGACTTTACTGTACTTAATCTGTATGCTACTTGTTTGTTGTGTGCTTTGTTTTATGCAGTGACCTGTATATTGCTTGTGAGGTGACCTTGGGTGTTATGAAAGGCGCCATTAATTAAAATGCATTATTATTATTATTATTATTATTATTATTATTATTATATTAAGTATAAGATGAGCTCTGAATAATCATAAAATGACAAATAACTGCAAGTTACAACAAATTACTCTTCATCTATTTTAAACAGCAGCTACATATAAAAAAAGTTGAATGATGATTAAGATCTTTAAAAACTTTGAAGAAATGCTGACTTGCCAAAGCATCTTGGGGGGTTATTTGTCTGAACTATAAAGTGCTTATTTTTTGTGCTTTCTCTAAAAAATCCACTCATATTTACAGTGGTTTTATATGTTTCAAAGTTATGATTTTTGCACTGGCTGGGCCCATTGTCACAACTAGCAGTCAATAGAAATTATTTTTTTTTATTTTAATTCCAACACAAAAATTTGAAATTGAGCCGGAAAATTAAATCAGTGAAACGGTGTGTTATGGAGTGGTGTGTTGCAGGCCGGTTTAGCCAAAAAACCCAGAGCCACATTTTAGTCCCAGTCCACCCCTGATTGAATGTACAGCCACAAGAGTGCCTTTACAGTCATTGTATAACTACTTTGAAAGCAGATTATCCAATCAGAATTTTTTGTTTGAGTATCTGTTTTATAAATAACACCCTCTTTAAATATCTCAGGCTTCTGAACATTTCTTAAAATCATGTCACACAATACTGCCAAAACATAAATAGAATACATTTTGCTGTCATGATATTGGTATGGGTTTGGATGTACTGTATCTAAAGTAGTAATCTAAGGTAAAAAGAAAATAAATAATAAAACAATTAAATTATAAATTATTCTCAACATGGATTTCTTTATAAAACCTTAATTTATTGCATTTTATTAAAGGCTGCTCAAGAAACATAAAAAATAAATAAATAATAATTCTACCCAAAAGCCCAAACGGAATGTGCCCATTTGAATTCTTTGAATCATTAATGATGCAATTAACTTAACTAAACTTCCCCACCCAGTCCCCCCTAATTACAGTCAATGTATTAAGTTGGATTCACACATTTCTCTCACATTTTATAAATCTTGATAAATTCACATCGTAACATTATCCAGTGCTGCAGTCAGTGGCCCCTGGTTGAGACATACAGGGAGAGTGAGAATGTATTTTATTGACAGCAGTAAGTGGAGTCCAGACCCTGAGCACTCATTTAAGACTTGTCTGCCCCCTGAGAGATGAACTTACACATTTACCATCTCACCGTCTCCAACCAGCAAAATGCTAATCCATAAACAGAGGCCAAAACAATTAACACAGACATGGGGCAAGTAATCTGAAAATCACATTATATACCCTAATCTTATTAATATAGGCTTTGCTTCTATTTTATTTATTTATTTTTGGGGTAGAAATCAGTTTGAAATGCTGGTGCGTCAATAACATCACAGCTTCAAAAGTCTTGGAATGTGGTGCATGAGTTTATCGATTACTTTAATTGTGGTTTTATAATTTTTTTTATTTATTTTGTTGGTATTCACTTTAAATCCAGAGAATACTTTTCTCCTAATGTGTTCCACAGAAGAAATAAAAAGTAATGTGGGTTTTACTACATTTTTATTACATTGTGATTCAAAAATGTGATTTTCATAATCATAAATAGATAGCACTGGTACTGCTATGCCCAGTTTACCCTTTGATTGCAGATTTTAGCTGACTTCTTGGTCAGATGACACCAGTTTATGAAACAGTAATATAAATAAATTTTACATTTATATTTACATCTTCTGGGCAGCACGGTGGTGCAGCGGTTAGCACTGTCGCCTCACAGCAAGAAGGTCGTGGGTTCAAACCCCGGTTGCCCCGGCCATTCTGTGTGGAGTTTGCATGTTCTCCCCGTGTCTGTGTGGGTTCTCTCCGGGTGCTCCGGCTTCCTCCCACCATCCAAAGACATGCAGGCTAGGTTAATTGATGTCTCCAAAAAATTGCCCTAGGTGTGGATGTGAGTGTGAGTGGTTGTCTGTATATGTGTGGCCCTGTGATGGACTGGCGACCTGTCCAGGGTGTACCCCGCCTTTCGCCCAATGTTAGCTGGGATAGGCTCCAGCCCCCCCGCGACCCTGTACAGGATAAGCGGTTGACGATGGATGGATGGATGGATGGATTTACATCTTCTATGAGGTGTAATCCCGCAAATCGTCAAAGGAATAGTGCAACAAATTTTAAGCAGTATTTATGATTCTGAGCTTGGATGTTTTAGTAGTCCACATTGGCATTTAGTGTAGGATTCAAATGTCTTCATACATGATGTTTAATAATTATTTAATTGGTGAATCTTCTTGAATGTTCCATATTTAATATTTTTGTCTAATGGGTATAGTAGACCTCACCATATTTTCTCAAGGCTGTACAGCAAGAGTGTATACTATCTGTTGAATGGAATTCTTAGTTAGCATTAGATGTCCCTTTGGGAAGGACATGTCAAAGGGTGAATCAATGTCCTTACAAAGGGACATCAGCGGCTAAAACACAAGTATGTCCTCTGGGTCACAAGCCATCCAACAAGACAGATGCTGGATATAGATGCTGACTAGAATAACAGCTGCCAAACAGAAAGGCTTCAGGGATAATGCTAAAATGTATAATTCACCATGTACATAAGCAAAGAACAACAGAATGAGTCAATCCGATCCAGATGGCACCTCTTTCAGGTCCCACTTTTTTGGTCTTTATAATGTGACAGAACATCATAAAAAAAATGACAATTGCACTTTTAAAGTTAAAAATTGTATATAGGAGAGACTGGGGCTAGTTGTCCCACTTTTAACATTTTACTTCAATTGATATTGCTCAGAGTAGTTTTATTTTTAAAAGTCAGCTTCTACCCAGACACATACCTTAAAGGGATAGTTCACCCAAAAATATTCTCTCATCATTTCATGACCTTCATGTCTTCCCAGTTGTTTCTTTCTTTCCTGTGCTGTACACAAACTAATAATTTTAGAAGATTGTTTTAGCTCAGTAAGTCCTCACAATGCAAGTGAATGGTGGCCAGAACTTTGACGCTCCAAAAAGCACATAAAGGTAGCATACAATTAATCCATAAATCTCCGGTGGTTAAGAAGCTCTTCAGAAGCTCCAGAATATTGAGAATATATGATAGGTGTGGGTAAGAAAAATATCAATATTTAAGTCTAATTGTACTATGAATTATACTCCCTGCCCAGTAGATGTGAGAGAACACGTCACAGTATGGGTCAGCCTCGCTGAGGTTAAGCTGTCAGGAACGTATTTCAAATAAATCACGCCCCTGCTTGCAATCAACCTCTAAATATTCAGGTGTGAGCTGGCCGGCACTTCTCTTTTGACGACAGGTGCCACGCATTGCCCCAAGTGACAGCACTGTGTGGCGTATTGACCTTATTCATAGAACCTGGCTTACCTGCATAACCCTCCATTCTATTTCACCTCGGTCAACACGCGACAGCATAGGCTAACCATATACCAGATAAGGTCAGGAGGGGAAAAGTAGTGGGGCAATAAGACCAGAATCACAATTGTATTTGTTTCCATTTTAGTTGCACAAATAAACTATCAGGTGTTAGACACCTTGAAGCAAATGAACAAAACATGGCAAGGACTGTTTATGTGCGCTCA
Source organism: Moxostoma hubbsi (assembly GCA_032164185.1). Lineage (NCBI taxonomy): Eukaryota > Metazoa > Chordata > Actinopteri > Cypriniformes > Catostomidae > Moxostoma > Moxostoma hubbsi. Next base: position 12,335,814 of record JAVLUX010000031.1, on the reverse strand, counting down.
ACTGCCTGCAAGACAGTAGATCCCATTGTTGATGAGACGTCCAGGCGAATGTCAAAGAGGAAGACCAACTAGCTGCCGTACACACTTCCTCTAGTGAAGCACTCCTGAATAGTCCCCAAGAGTCAGCCATCACTCAAGTAGAGTGGGCCACCACCCCCAAGGGAGAAGGCACCCCTGCATTACAGTAGGTTTACTCTATCAACCTGACCACCCAGTTGGCCATTCGCTGTTTTGACACAGCCTGGTCTCGCACTGATTCACCATGTCAGACAAAAATTTTAACCATTTTCCTTATAGGTTGCATGCAAGCAATGTACCTCCCCAGTGCTCTGAATGGGCAGATTAGATGCAACCTAGCTGCTTCAACAGAGTCATGAGGAGGTGGATGAAAAGAATCCAAGGGTTTGGATATATATATATGAGCGGAGTAGTACCATTGGCAGGAATGTCGGGTTTGGAAGGAGAGAATTAGCGGAGCCCTCTTCTCCTAATATTAAGCATGTCGAGTGCACAGACAGGGCAAGTAACTCTCTCAGCTTCTTGCTGAGGTAATAGCAAGAAGAAAATCTTAAATGAGAAAAGATCTATCTCTAAATTCTCCAAGGCTTCAAAGGGGGGATTTGTCAGAGCATCCAAGACACTTCACAAATCCCATGAGGGATTCATTCGAGCTTGTGATGGGCAAAATCTACGGGCCCCTTTTAGAAAGCTTCTAATTAGAGGCTGGGAATCAACCGAAGAGCCATAAAACATGCATGGTTATCAGATATGGCTGTTACATACCCATCAATGTTTACTCTGCCAGACTACTCTCTAACAGGGACTAGAGAAAAGAAAAGATTGACTCAACATCACAAGGGACTGGGTTCCATCCCCCTGAACTGTAGTGTCCACATTTGTAGGAAATCCTCAGTTTTTTGGCAATTTCAAGCATTGTATAGCCTTCATTCCTCAAAGCAATGATTGACTGTCGAGTTTCTAGAGAAAGCCGTTTCTTTTTTGCCAATTTTAACCTAATATTGACCTTAAGACATGCCTGTCTATTGCATACTGTGGCAACTAAAAAACAAACACAGATACAAAGTTAAGCTTCATTTAACAAACCAAATAGCTTTCAACTGTGTTTGATATAATGGCAAGTGATTTTCTAGAACCAAATTAGCAATTTAGCATGATTACTCAAGGATAAGGTGTTGGAGTGATGGCTGCTGGAAATGGGGCCTGTCTAGATTTGATCAAAAGTTACTTTTTTCAAATAGTGATGGTGCTGTTTTTTACATCAGTAATGTCCTGACTATACTTTTGATCCATTGAATGCCACTTTGGTGAATTAAAGTAACAATTTCCTTCCGAAATAGCAAAATCTGTACATTAATCCAACACTTTGGCCGCCAGTATGTGTGTATTATATATATATATTTGTTTTTGTTTACTGTTATTAATGACATTTAATAAATAAATAAAAAATCAGCCTGCTGCGTTTTGGTTGAGGCGGAGCAAGAGCTTTACGTCACCCCAGTTGACGTAGGTGTAGGGACAGAGGCGTTTACTTGTTAACTGCTTAGACATGTTTTAGTTGACGCTTATGTTGGTTGTCATGCTTTATTGAACTGAATATTGTATATTGAGTTTCATTTACCATTTAGATTAATCTTTCCCACACAGAAAATCGGAGCACTGCGCATGTGTCTGCTTTGAATCTATATTGGTCAACCAGTCGAAGTACGCTAAAGAAAAGGTAGGTAATACAAATCTATTTTTCGCAATATTATGTAGTTTTTGACTATCTAACATTAAAAAGTTTAGTTATGTTAGAGTAATGTGTTGTGTTTTCGTGAGGCGGCCTGAGGTCAAATCAGAGGTAAATGTATATAGTGAACTTTTAGTTGTTTTAAATTAGTGAATTAAAAACTATCAACTTCACCATAATCACTTTCATATTTTCTAAATGTTAACTTTAGTAAAGTGTCTGTTCATTTTAAATGCCGCTCGTGCATGTCTCTCACGTGCACCTGTCGAATAAGGCAATGCTGAGTCATAGATTTGAAAACTGTCACTACAAGTTTCAAAGACTGTTTAAATTTCAATCCTGTAGATTTTTCTGTACTAATGTTAACCACAGAGGCCAACATGAGCATATTATAAAAGTCAAAGCCAACCATGATCAATTCATTATAATCATTATTGATGTTTGATTTTCATTGCCTGTATTGCAGGAATGCTGTAACCCCCAGTTCACAAGGACATAGAAGAAACATGAGATGTTGTTCTCCAAGACAGAAGACTGTTCCAGTTCCATCTACACTATAACAGACTTCTCTCTGCCTGTAAATGGGTGGTTGTCAAGTTGCATGTTGTTATGCTCAAACCTAAATGTTAAGTGCATAATTTTGAACACCCCTTTCAGAATCTATAAAAATATAAGAGATAAATTATCCTAATTTTACTGGACTGCCCTTCAGGAGCAATATAACAAAATGTACATATATCTCACAAGACAAAATAATAACAATTTACACATCAATCTGTCCCATTGGATCCTAATATGGTGTGTTGCCTTCTTGAGCATCAATGAATGTTTCCACCGTATGTAATGCCTATTTTAACAAAAGCATTACAGCAGCATAAATATATACATCAGACTCCAGTGGATGAATTAATGACTTCTGAAGCAATCCAGTTGTAACTGGATTGTAACTCCTTTTCCACTGTACATCTTGACAGCAGTCTTCTTGGCGATCATGATTTCAAGCTTGATTACACTTCCTATAGCGCCATCTTGCACTCTGCGCATATGAAGTGTAATCGAGCTTGAAATTGTGATCGTACCTAGAGACTGCATTGGCGTTACATTTTGATCTGTTTTGACTCAAAACCAACTGGATCTCTTTAGGAGACATTGATTAAACCACTGGAGTCTTATGGATTACTTTTATTATGGCTATGATAGACCTGCAGCTGAGATATTCTCCTAAAAATCTTAATTTGTGTTAGCAGAAGTAAGTCATACACATCTGGGATGGCATGAGGGTGAGTGTGACGAGGAGGAGGGCAGTCTTATGTCTTTCTAAGTTTTCATTAAACATTATTTTGACTGTTCAGCTTGTTCCCACCTTCTCGTTGCCCATATTAAACCTTGTTACAGTAAGTAAATCATGAGAGCGTTTTCATTTTTGGATGAACTATTCCTTTAATCACAAACAAAATGCATTTTTATGAGCCTTTTTTGTTTTGTTTTAATAGTAAACATTATTCAAGGGGGATGCGATCTAATGCTCTCAACTGTATGCTAATATAACTGCAAGATAAGGAACATTCCTTATTTTAGAAGTACTGTAGATGTTTGAAATGAAAACAATGTATCCAATGTGTAGCATTTCTTTTAAAGTCCTTAAAGTGCACCTATTATGCCCCTTTTCACAAGATGTAATTTAAATCTTTGGTGTCCCCAGAATGTGTGTGTGAAGTTTCAGCTCAAAATACCCTACTGATCATTTATTATATATAAATGCCAATTTTTGGGTGGGAATAAAAACGAGCTGTTTAAGTGTGTGTCTTTAAATGCAAATGAGCTGGTGCTCCCTGCCGCATATCCAGAATAGGGCAGAGTTTTGACATCTCTGCTTCGGATAACTAGATATCATAAGCAATTTGACTGACGGTGAAAATAGTGGTGTTCAGCCCAATATGTTTGAGGGAGAGACACCGTCAAAAGTAACAACTTTGAGAATGAACCAGGAAGTTTCCAAATGGTTATTTGATAAATGTATTTATTTGTAGTTTTTTCAGCAGTTTTGCAACAATGGATGAGCAATGCACACACACACACACACACACACACACACACACACACACACACACACACACACACACACACAAATACTGTTACAACGTTCGCTATGCACCATAATGAAACAACACACACAAACAAACATGTCCGTCGGCAGTGGGCGTCAACAGTAGTGGGCAGGGCCTGTACAAAGTGACTTCACTTTGTACAGAATCGGTGATGTTCAAACACCATGTAAAAGTGAATTTTGTATAATAGGTCGCCTTTAATGTGCTAAGTATGTCTCTTTGTTATTAGTTTGTCTAGTTTGTTTGCTGTTATAGGGGAGGCTGAGGTTGAGGCTAGTCACACTTTTTATTCCAGTGAATAATTCCTAAAAATCTATTTCTGAATAACCACATACCATAAAGTCTTGGCTATGAAAAAGAAAAGACTTTGGATATTTTCACCAGTAATGCCCAGCCAAAAATTTACTATTTGTTAAATACTAACAGCCAGGCATGTAGTTGGGAGAAACATCCTTCTGTCACTTCCATTTAAAACCCATGTAACAATCTGGTCTGATTAATATGTGATGAAATGCCCCAAATTGAATTTCATGAAAAATGCATAATTCATGAAATAATAAGTCTTTATCATACAGTTTGTCCTTTCATTTAATATATGCCAGTGTGGTTTGATACCGTTGCTTATTTACCCAAGAGTTATAACAAAACTTTGATATATACTTTGGAAGGTAGAATTAACAAAATTATTTTAATCTAAAAGGGATTAGAACAAGGTGTTTGAAACCAACATTCAAAACCTCTGCTGGAGAAAACACACATTTGTGCTATTGGACTTTTGACTGAAATTTTACAGTGTCTTATAGCCCTAGTGACTACTTCCCCATGGTACAACTAGCCCTGGTCTCTCTTACATATATTTATCAGTGTTTAGGCAAATTTTACTTTCCATATGTTTTGAATAAATACAATGAGTAAATAAATGTGTTTTGTGTTAAACCTAATCACATATGCTGGTATATGTGCACATATGAAGAAATTTAAAAATACATCTCTTCAGTCCCATATGTGATCTTTTACCATCAGTGGTACTGTTAATAATAATAATAATAATAATAAAGTGGTATAAAAAATACAAATTGACAAATGAATATAATACCAGGTTGGACGTGGTAAGTACGTAACTAAAACGCCATGAGACGTGTTGACGTGATAAAAACGTATTGATGACATTTCTGCATTGTTGTGAAAATACGTTTGTATAATGTAAAAAAAACAACATCTGTCGTATTAAGTACATCGGGAAAAAACCTTTACCGTGTCTTTAGGGGAAAAACTTTTTTACAACATAGTATGTTGGGAAATTGTTGGTAAAACATTTGCTTTGGAAGACAACATAGTAAAAAGAACTATTTTGACAACACGTGATGTACAACACGTGATGTACTACTAGGCTGGACAAGGTAAGTAGGTTCCTATACCATACAAGGAGATTTGCGGATGTGATAAAAATGTCATAACACCGTTTCTGCAACATTGTGAAAAACATATTTATAACATGAAAATATTAAGTACTAAGTCGTTAGATAAAAAAGATAAAAAAGTAGTATCATATGTTGATGATGACTTATCTCATTACAGTTGCACATGGGAAGTCAACACTGCAGAGGTGGGAGCAGGTCACACATTTTCAAGTCACAAGCAAGTCTCAAGTCTTAACCATCAAGTCTCAAGTGCAGTTCCTCAAGCAAGTCAGGTTGAGTCCTGATGAGTTTATAAAATAAGGTTAATTTTTGAAAGAAATATTTATTTTTGCTCTGAAGTGATGAACTTATATACATATATTTACATAGTTTTTTTTTTTTTTTTACATGACTTGTATAACAGTAATGTGTTAATGAACAGTAATGTGTTAATGTTCCAAATTAGATCATATTTACTGTTATCCATACTGTTTACACCCTAATATGTTTTGATCATTCATCTAACATTTAAAGGACTCCACAGATTTGGTTCCCTGTTCAAAAAGCTACACTTTGATGCTGTGCTGATTTAGCTTTAGGTGTGACCAGCTGTGAATATGAGTGCAACACGTCAATGAAATTGACCAGAATTTATAGCCTCTGCTGGTGACATCAATTAGATGCACCTGTAGCAGGGCTATAAATAGATGCGTCACAGGTGCAACGTCAGATATTTTGTCTTCAGATCACTCTGTGTGTGTGTGCGCTTCATAAGCCTGTCAGAAACTTTCTACTTTCCTCTGCTAGGAGTTAGATTATTTTAGGCAGTGCGCATATACCTTTCTCTTCTTTCTCTAAAAAAAAAAAAAAATGATAAGAAAATGACTGAAAGACAGAGCAAGCGGTGTGTGTTCCCTTGTCTATGCTCTATGGCTGAGAGGGACACACATCAGTTTTGCTTTGTATGTTTGGGGGAAGTTGGGGCGTTGGGGCGGGGCGAGTTCAAGGATTGTGATCTGCTCTCAGTCAAAATGCTTTGCACTCGTCTTGCTTACTTCGTGGGGCTCTCGTATGGATCTGGCTGAGGAGCGAGAGGCGGGTCCGTCCCTATCGCTCGCTCTCTCCCCAGATCCATCTGGTCCTTCCCGTGATCCTGAAGCACGCTCCGTCGCCTCTTCGTTTCCTGAGGGGGACCTTGAATCTCTTGAGTCTGCGGACTTTGAGTTACCCACATCCGAGCATTCCGGGCATGATAATAAACATTCAGAGAAATTACTAGAGGTGATTATTCATGCAGTGGCCAGGCTTCAATTAGACTGGCCACGCGAACAAGAGACCCCCAAAAGCTCCAAGTTGGAGGACAGATTTCTGTCTGGTGGCCAGGAGAAGGGAATGCCTCATCAGTCCCTTCCTTTCTTTGATGACCTCCATGACGAGCTCTCTCGTTCATGGAGGAAACCCTATACTTCCCGTGTCTACGTGCCCTCGACGTCGATATATTTGACTATCGTGGGTGCTGAGACATGGGGGTATTCAGTGACACCACTGATGAGAAAAGGCCAATGAAAATTGGCAAGTAAAATTTGCATGCCACTCCCCCAGACATACGGGTGTAAAGGGAGCCGGCTTGCAACCACTCATTTGATGAGCAAGCAAGTGTTGTTGAGCAATCACGAGCACATAGAGTAGACAGGGTTGCTCGTCACAGCCCCATGCTTGTGGGACCACTGTTGTGTATGAGGAGCAGAAATGCTCCCTCAAGGATGGTTTTCCACTTGTGGATACTGTTCTATGCACTCGTATCACATGCACATGCCTGGTTTTTATGTGCGTGGGTTTTGAGACTACATAAACTCCATACTTCTCATACACAAGCTGGAGGAAAGCCCCTGTCTAGAAGGTTAAATGCTCCTTGTGTACCAGAATCTTTACTTACTGATCACTGCCTTTCACACCTTTTGTGTTTTGCTGTGTAGGCAGTCAACAATCCTTGCTTGGGCATAAATTGCTATTCATTTTGCCAAAGTGTGCAGTTTGTTGTGCGTATAAGTTTGGGTTGTCACCTTGAGAGCTTCATGATGGTTGGACTTTCAACAACAATGAATACACCAAAGATTTTCTACAAACCCTCCATGGTATCAGCAGCACAATTTTATTGTCCATTGATCTTCACATGACAAGTTATTTGCATCCCTTGGATAACTTTTCATTAATTACAGTAGATCCTATCTGCAACACTTTATAACAATGTTTCATAATTAATATGTAACTATGCAGAGACTAATGTAGGACAATTTAACTGTGCTACATTATCACTTTAGTTACTATACTTAATCTTCTAAAAAATATTAACTAATCAGTAAGAAATAGCGAACTGATGACTGTGGTAGGTATAAGATCTCTTACTAAAATCAAGAGTCCATGGCAAACTTGCCACAAATTTGCATCAAAATTTGCCACTGATTATTTTCACATTCAAATTAGCTTTGCATTGTCCATTGTTGACAAAGTTTTTCTGCAAGTTCACCACTACCGGTGAAGAGCTGCAAACTTATGGCAATCATTTGCAGAATCACAAGCTCAATAAATTACCATCACAACATTAACATCTCAAAGTCAATAGCAATAGATGCTATTTACACTAAATGCATCCCAAGTGCATCAGTCTATCCAACACATTCTCACACCCAACTCGTCACATATTGACGGTTTTGACAGGACCCCTTGGCGTCACATTTTAACGCCCTGGGTATACCTTTGGAGTCATTTTTCGACGCGTTGGGTAGTCTTAACCAAAACGGCATTCAAAGGTGAGTTTAACAACGCTCCACAGCGTGTGCAAGTAAGCAGTTTAAGCGTTTTCTTAGAGAGCATGCTAGATAACGTATTTTTATCGGAGGTTTTTTGATGTTAATAAATATATATAATATGCTACGATTGTGTTCAATTAATCAAAGTTTTTTATATTTTTATTTTTAAAATTTTGTTCAATGAATCAAAGTTTTTTTTAATTTTTATTTTTAAAATCCTCTATAGAAATCTATCGGTCTACCCAACGCGTCGAAAAATGACACCAAAGGTATACCCAAAGCGTTAAAATGTGACGCCAAGGGGTCCTGTCAAAACCGTCAATATGTGACGAGTTGGGTGTGAGAATGTGTTGGTCTATCAGTTGAGTTAAGAGACAGAGCGAAAAGTGTTAATGAACTAATAATCTGCCATTTAATCTTGATTTGTGTAAATGGCAATAAAACAGATATTTTCAATCCTGTCAAATACTGTCGCTTGTGTGAGAGCCCTGCAATGCAATGTTTTCTAATGCACACGGCAAATAGTAAGGATGTACAGATAAAACAATTTTGAGAACGAGTATGATTAACAAAACTTTTGGTACTAGCCGATATTGAGTCCAATACCTGCGTTTTTGTTTTATTTTTTCTGAATTCCAAATCAAAAGCGTATTCCAATTTTATCATCAAAATGATGTTTAAATAAATGAATTCATTAAAACTTTAAGCAAATGAAAATTTTAAACATAATATTGTATTATGTTTATGAAATGAAGTGCTTTTATACAGAACATAACAGCACAATCATTTGAGTAATATTTTGGTCAAATATGTGCTGCAGAACAGAGCATCACAGATGTGAGATATTGCTTAATTATATTACAGTTACAATTGATCTATTATCATTAGTAGTAGTAGTAGTAGTAGTAGTAGTAGTAGTAGTAGTAGTAGTAGAGGTAGCAATAGTAGTGAATATTACATAACTTTACATTATTGATACGTTTCTGTAATTCTTTTTTATTATTATTTAAATTTAGCTTTTATTTTTATGGAGCTTTTATTGTGGAGTGTTTCTGAGTTGATATGATGGTCAATCCGGAGAAGCTGGTCGCTTTAAACCGGAAAAGGCTGCTATTTATTTATGGACTCTGTATTTGTAACGTTGTTGCTGGCAATGAAGAAGACGATGTGTAGGACCCAAGTGCAGTTTATTTACAAAACGATGATTATGCAAGAAACCCTAACTATTCCAGTGAACATGAACTTGACACGTAAACTAAACTAGACATATACTTGAAACTTGACTATGAACTTGACATGACATGACTTGCATCAAACTAACATCAATACTAGACAAGAGACGATGGCAAACATGAGGGCTTAAATTCATGGACATGGGGAAATATAAGCCAATGAACAAACAGAATAAACAAGATAGCAAGACAATAAACTAAAACCAATGACAAACTAGAACTGATAACAAAGTAATCAAACAATGAACCAATGAAAACAAGACACATGGACATGGAGGGAATCAGGAAGATCACATGACAAGGAAACAGGAACATAACATGAGATGAACTTCAAAATAAGAGAAATGAAAAACAGGAACCAACAGAATAAACATGACAGTATTCTTGTTAGATGGATACTCTGTATTCTTAGGGAAAGTTTGGATGCTGGTTACTTGCAACAGTGCTGCCTGTGACAGTTCTGTTGGTGCTTACCGAAATGTTTCTCTATCGATTTTGTCTGTAGGCTGAAACACTGATTACGCTGCACTGATTTTGGGTCGATAAGGTCAATGAGTATCAAAGCAAAGTAGATTGATAATTTTAACATGCAGACAATATCGTAACTCTCTTAGTAGGATCAGTTTATCGTGACCTGCTTCCACATGAGGAATGATGCTTTTTATATGCTCAAGGGCTCTGACGGACGGCATCCAAGAACTCCCACACAGGTAATTGCTTCCATCCCCTCTCCTCCCCATTCCATTCCATTCCATCTATTCCAAGGACTGTATTCACTTAATAATAATAACAACAAAAAAAATCACCAGCTTCTTTTAACAGTATGTGCTTAAATAATTTACACTACATGTGTGCTATTACCAACCTACACAGACTTTTTTACAGGTGACTGTGTACCAAAGTAAATATAAAGTTCTGTCCCCTGTAGCACATGCCTCTTGGGTCCTGAGAGGTTTATGGTTTTGAATTATTTTTATTCAGCAGAGGTACCAACATCTGGCTTGATTTTGAAATGACAGACTTAAAGTTTTTCTGTCATTGCACCCTGTCTACCCTTCTGCAAAGACACATGGCACTTATGATGTTATAGGGAGGGGACCTTGTTGTTCCTGGTGCATCATGGAAAACTGTTTTAGGAGTAAAATAAGGCTCAGGGGAAAACTTGTACTTTGAGTATTTTAGTAGCTGCATAAAGGTTTTTTTTTATAGAATCCTCTGAAAATCAATTAGATATATAAATTCATCTGTATAGTGCTGTTCAGGTTTTAGTCCAAAAACCAGAGAATTAGCCATGGGCTCCCTCTGTATTTTTCTATGGGGTTTTATAATGGGCTTTTTGAACTTATGAGTAAAATAATGTCATCGTAAACATTTCTTGACCTGGACATTTCCTTCTACAACATAAATGACACACAGTCATATCTCAAACGTGTTTTGCAATGTATGTATTTTTAAAAAAGTATGTAATTCAATACGGCTTTGAAGTTCACGTTTGAGGTTTGAAAGTGTGTAATTTATGTTGTAGAACAAAATGTTCACGTATTGTCAAGTAATGTTTACCACAGACCTTATTTTACACATAAATTCAAAAACACTATAAAAACCTGTTGGAAAATTCTGAGGGAAACCATGGTGAATTAGACTTCCATGTTCACCTACTGTACAATTTGACGTCATGGCTGAACAGCTCTATTACACACTGTAAACCCTTATGTTGCCATTGCTGGAAAAATATAATTGTCTAAATTAAACATAACTATAAATGTCAAGTTTTGGGCTCATAACTCAATGTATATGTTCCTTGAATATAATTTTCTTAAAAATCCATAGACTTAAGATTTTAAGTTGTAATAACTCAAGCTATTTAGTACAAATATGAGGCTATTGGAAATACCCACAATGCTTTGCGCTTGAGTTTTTACTGAGAATTCATGGAAGTTTTAGCTATTTTGTTGTACTAATTAGGTTGTTTTGTTGCAAATAGTTGTTTCATGTGATGCCACCATTAGGGAGATCTGTATCCCTTTTGGTCAAGTTATACCCTCTTAACACAATCTTAGTTCTCAATCTTAGTGTCTGTGCATTTATGTGGAAAAATATGTTTATTTAAAGGGGTAATGTCATGAGGAATCAAATTTTCCTTTATATTTTTTACATAAGAGGTCTTTCTACTATAAAAACATACTGTAAATGTAAAAATTTTTAGCGTCACTCCTTTATATCCGTATGTCCGGGGGAGTGGCATGCAAATTCCACACGGCAATTTCCATTGGCCTTTTCTCAAGATCAGAGATGTCTGGGCTCCGCAGGAGCGACCCATAGTGTCAACTCATCGACACAATGTTGAGTGAGTGACAGATAGAGAACAATATTTTTAAGCTGTGCTACTGTGCTGTATATTGTTTTTTGTTGGTAAATTAAAATTTTAAGGAAAATTAAAAATTAGTCCATTCAGACTTTTACATTTGAAAAATGTTCTCTCAGGGGATACCCATGAACCCCCACACCATATATTTCCTTTATAGTCACAAGGACTTCTATCCCCCTTGATTATATATATTATGTGCTACAGTTTCAAAATATTGGCTTATTTCGAACTTTAAAAATATGCTATTAAGAACAAGTCAGAAAAAAAAACTCATGTAGCTCAAGTCACTTATAACATTGTACTACATCACACCATTTTAAGACTATACAGGAGACTAAAATTACATCCCTTTTTGTAATATTTTATAAATATTAGCTTATTTAGACCTTTACAAACAAGCTTTTAATAACAAGTCAGAAAAAAATAATACAACAATTCAGTCATTTATAATATTGTTACATTACATCATTTTAAGTCTATACATAATACTAAAATTACCTAATTTTCTGTAGATAAATGTGGAATTGACTAGTGAGATTTCTACAATTGCTAGCAAAATTGCTGACCTATTTACAAAAAAATGCTCTATGCATTATATTGCTGACATTACTTTTACTTTTAGTGGGGACAAATAGTCAACCCATTTCATAATTCTAGTGCTATGCACAGTGGGACCACTACCTTCACCCTCTCTCTAAGTTCTTTCAATTTAACAGTTGAAGTGCTAATGATGCACGTCCCTGCTATGCATGCAGGAAAGCAGAAAAGATGCTGGAGATTCTTTTTTTGGAGAGTCTGGAGAGTCCGAACAACAAACTTGGATGGGGCTCCATCAAGATACCACTGCTGGGCCCTTGAGCAAGGCCCTTAACCCTATCTGCTCCAGGGGCGCCGTTTCATGGCTGACCCTGCGCTCTGACACCAGCTAAGTTGGGATATGCGAAAACAACTCCAATTCATAAGCTCTGCACCTGTACTCTGCACAATGACAATAAAGCTTAATCTTAATCACACATCATCTTATTTGTCATTGCCAGCAACAGCATTACAGAATGCCTGACCATAGCAAGATGAACTCAGCAGTTCAAATCCTGCTTCTTTACCAGGGGAATCGATCCCTGGAAAATGATGTGGAGGAAGTCGCCCTCTAGGACATTGTCCAGGTGGAATTGGGCCCTCCGGGCTATGAATGTCACAGCGCGGGCACTCGGACTGGCGATGGCCACCCTCGTTGTCCAGGAACGACATCAGTGGCTGAACCTGGTCGAGATGCAGGATACTGAGAAAGCCTGCTTTCTCAACGCCCCCATCTCACAGCTCAGCATATTCGGCAAGTGCTTTGAGTTTTCTTTCAGCACAAATGTTTCGGGACGTAACTTTGCTCCCCGATATAATATTACCTGCTCCCTCCCGCTGCGAAGCCCCACCAGGTACGTCAAATAAGATATAAATACACTGTTGACAGGTGTTATTTATTATCTAAGGTAAATGTGATCACTTCTCTCTCCATGCTCTCTTCGTGCTTATGGGAGAACAGTCGGTAGGAAAGCTTTAAGATGTAATCAATGGTTGTTAATATCAGCTGAGGCACACTCTTTCCCCCACGTGCGCTGTGTACATGCGCTTCATTAACAGGGCCTTCATACAATAACGTCAGAATGCACCTTTTAATGCAAATATATATTTGTGGCAGCGGGGGCGTGGTCAAGCGCCCGTCCGGGAGTGAAAGTGGTAAGGGCACTTGTACCTGAGCTAAATCATGTCTAACACCTGTCTCTAATTCCAGTGAGCACGGGGAGAGTGGCACAAAAGCAGCCACAGAACCTCCAGAGGGGGGAGAGTGTGACAAGGGAACCCAGTGTTCCCAGAAAGAGAGACTTTACTTTATGTACAAAAAATGTTTAAAAAAATCATTAAACTTGTACCTGTGGATTTCTCACAACCCCTGTTTCCTGTGTTTTCCCTCTCGCGAAGTGAGAGCGTTCCACAATATTCTACCTGCATTTCACTTGTTTCAGAGTCGTCCTGCATTCTGTTTGTGCATCTATCTCTGTGTTTGTTTGTTCGTCTCTCTCTATTAGTCTCACCTTCAGCCAAGTTTGCGCAGACATTGCATGCACAGATATGTGCATACCACAATATAGACAAAATAGAAACATTTCTACCAGTTGACATTTTATTCCACCGTCATGATGGTCAATAGTATATCGCCATTTCGCCCAGGACTTCTTTCAGTTAATGTAGTGGTTACCAAACCTGGCCCTGGAGTAACCCCAACACTGCGCATTTAGAATTTTCTCACTCCAAACTTTTAAAAAATGTGATGTTAGCAATAATTCATGTTTTTGTGTTCTTTTTAGCTTTTAAATCTACAGTCTACAGTGGTTCAAGAAGAAAAGAAAATCCGAAGTGGAGTCAGAGTTGATCACATGAGTGACGAGGAAGGAAGGCTGGTGTGGCTGGTTAAGCCACCATGCTGTAGCCCAGTTATTGATGATCTCTGCAGAAAATTGCAGAGGTGACTTGAGAGTGATGCCACCCATGTATACACTGGTGAGATGTCCTCTCGGACAATTCTGCACTGCACAGGGTTGAGCATGTGACAAGCACATCATCTGTTTCTCGGGAAGTGGTGGACTCCTTTGAGAGGACATTTACACCTTTATACTTGTTTAATTTTTATATTTTACATATGTATATTTTATCTTTAATACTTTGAAAGGAGGGTGTGTGTGTGTGTGAGAGAGAGAGAGAGAGCGCGAGAGCAAATCTCGACCAAACTGAGCTAAAGGTGGTGCTCCTGGAACACCAAGGTGGACATCGCCTGCCTGAGAGTCCGCGCCTTGACCTTCGTCGCACGGAGGGTGAGATCGGTCGCCGAGCGCAGCTCCTGTATCAATCCCAGGTCAGAACTACCCTTGTGCAGTTCTCTCAGCACCTTGGCTTTGTGCACTTGCAGGAGAGCAATGGCGTGCAGGGCGGAGGTGGCCTGTCCAGTGGCACTGTAGGCCTTATTCGTAAGTGACGATATAAACCTACAGGCCTTGGACGGGAGTCTCGGATGGTTCCACCAAATGGCGGCGCCTTGTTAGCACAAGTGCCCTGCAACTGGCTTAACCACAATGGGGAATAGCCGAGTACCCCATGGCAGCCCCATCGTCAAGGGGAGTGAGAGCGGAGGAGCTCAGAGAAATGTGGCCACCACGACTACGTGAGCACCTCATGCACCTCTGGGAAGAAAGGGACCGGGGCGGGCATAGCCGTGAGCATCGCTCCAGGCCAGGAATCAATTATCAAGCCACAAGGGGAGGAAAGCCACGACCGCAATGTTCCCATGGTCATGTTCTCGCAGTGAGAACATGACCCGCCCAAGAACGCTGTCACCGCGTGGGCCGCGCCCAAGCATGTGAGGCAGTGATCGTGGCCATTGGAAGCAGAGAGGTAATGACCACAACAAGGAATTATACAGGGGGAGAAGCCACTGTAATGCGCTGTAAATCCAACAGCTTTTTGTAGAGGTGAATGTATCGGTGGAGTAATTCAGCTCACTGAACACAACCGCTTGGCTCCGAAGAAAAAAATCGAAATAAGTGTTTGCGAGCTGGCTGATATTATTCCACTCACCAATTCACTTTGGCCTTTTCTCAAAGATCAGACATGTTTGAAGATCCCAAAGGCGACCCCTAGTGTCACTACCTCGACACAATGTCGAGTGAGTGACAAATAGGGAACTAGTTTTAGCCCATTTTCTGTTGTATTGAGTTGCCATTGGGCAACATTTCTCAAAAACTAAAACTTTCCCTAGAAATTATTTTTTATATATCATGCCAAAAACCAATTAGAAAAATACATTCCATTAGAATACAATGTGTACCACACAGGGTTAAAATTTATAGAAGCAGTGTTTTGAAGTAAAGGTTTGGATTACGGGGTGGAAACATTCCATGATGATGCCTGACAGAACTTTGATGAAAGCGCCACTCTAGACCTTGGAACGGAATTACTTTTTTAGATCAAGCTAATGAATCCTGGAAACCCCCTACTTCAATATTTTGTTTAGCGTTTAATAGCATTGCAGGCTGAAGCCTACTGTGATGGATCCCCAAAGACAGCCTTGTTTTTACTGGGATAAGCTTGTGTTTTCACCCATGGATGGAACCAATCAGGCTTTGTTTGTTGTTGTATTGTGTCTCAGGTCTGGAGGGGGAATCTGCGCTGGCTAAATCAAAGGTCCTCATGCACACAGTGGAGAAATCACCACAGCCAAGAACCATCAAGTGAAGATCTGTTTCTGTCATTGAGGTTCAATGAAATTTGACACCAAAGCTGACTCTTGGTTCCCAAAAAGCCTTGGTGCACTGTGATTGCTTCTGTCAAGGAAATGGACCTGTGTTTTTCTTCATTAATGCCAGCCCTTATTTGAATAATTCTGTTTGCTCTCCTGTTGAGTGGTGGGTAAACTGAACCAGCTGGGTACAGAAACACATTCTAGTCTGCCTGGCATGCAATCACACACCTCCCCAGGGCCATTACCAATATAGACATTGAGGGGCACATGTCCACCCCAATTTTCAGAAAAGTGGTTGAACGATATGGGTTCATCAATAGCTGATTCAATGGCTGTGGGGTAGACAGTGCACAGTTCCTATTACAGTTACTTCCATTTTGCACACGCTAAAAGGCACAGAGAGATGAAATGCAGGGTTGGAAACTTTGACATAATTTCTGTGCTAATATAAATTAATGAGCCTAATACTTGTGGTTACATTGGGATCAAGGAGGGTCTAGATCATTCAGTGAGTGTTTGTTTGCATTTGTGGTTATGCTTGTGATCGTTAGGGAAATTTGTCAGCTGTTGTGCTACACAGCACTTTGATAAAAAAAATAAATAAATTCACCAGTACTTATAGAAAGAGGCTGGTAGTAGAGAAATACATAATTTAACTGTAAACTCTGAGGTATAATATTTACCATGTGGCCTCAAACGTTTCCTCCTTTATTGCTTTAAGTCTGGATATTTCCTTCAAGTAAAATAATATCTAAAGGAAAACTACTGGCTCCTGACACAGCAAGGGCTTCAAAAATATAAGGCGGCAAAAGCTCCAATATTTCCTCTCCAAAAATATGCCTCATTCTGATCTCTGTAGATAAATTATAAGCTTTATATCATAAAGATATGATTTAAAGCCTGTAACACAACAGAAATGAGGAAAAAAAAATCATATCACACAAGATGAATGTGCATAATTTGATCAAGACATAAAAGCATTTTTATGAAGCCCAGGAGTGCCATTTAAAAAAGAATGAAGGAATAAATTGTTAATCTATTAATTTGAAAGTAATTATATTTAACAATAAAACATTAATGGGTCATTTTTAAATGCACCGTTTAAATTACGTTTTAAAAAGCAATTTATTTTCTTCATTTATTTGCCAGTTGCTTTTCTTCATCCATTTGCCAATAGCTATTCTTTATTGTTTAACTTTTTATTTTCTTTTTCCATCTGTCAATCCATACCTGCTGAAGCCCAAGAGTGCCATTTAAAAAAGAATGAAGGAATACATTTTCAATCTATTAATATGAAAATAAAAACTTGAATAAATAAGTCAGTTTATAACAGGACAATTAAAAAGACACATATAAATGTGTTTATTTAATTCATGTTTAAAAATGTCATCATATTTAACAATACAATTGTTCATTAATAAATCATATTTATTTCATGTTTAAAATGTCTTTAATTAATGAGTCTTTTAAATGGACTTTTTAAATTGCATTATAAAAAGGCTTTTGGCAATTGCTTTTCTTAATTAATTTGCCAGTTGTTTTTCCTCATCCATTTGCCAGTGGTTTTCTTTTTCATTTTTCTTTTCATTTTTTCTTTTCTTTCTCCAACTAAGAATCAAGTAAAAAAAAATGCCATTGGATTGTTGTCTCGTGGGAGCAACCAATGAACTTTCAACACAGTGTGGAAGCGGGGGCGTGGTCAAGCGCCCATCCGGAGAGGGAAAGCGGTAAGGGCGCTAATTTCAGTGAGCACGGGGAGAGCAGCATAAAAGGAGCCACAGCACCGCCAGTCAGCGAGAATGCCAGTCCAGTGTTGGCTATGAGAGAGAGCCCTTGCAAGATTGCCTCTAGAAAAGAGTTTATGTTCACCTTTTCTCCCAAAGTATTAATTAAAGGCTTACCTTTTGAGTTACGCCCTTGCCTCTGTGTCCTCCAAACCCCTTTACACACAGTTATAAGACACACCCTGTCTTCCATGTGCCACTCAAAGAGGATGTAAGACACCCTGTCATTGGACGACGGTATGAGCAGTTTACGTGATATTACTGGATCTGCGATTCCTTCGCAAAGAAACAAATGCAAAGAATATCAGTTAATAATGGATTGTTCACTGTTGCTGTGAAATGCCGAGCGCGGCCCTACCAGAGCATGCACAATGATATGTGTCCAGGATGGGAGCTGGTAATCATGATGCAGATCCAGCTTCTTGACCCGTGCCCCGAACTGAAAGCATGCGACGAAGGTGAGCAAGAGCAACGGCTCGAGTCGCTGGAGAAAGCTTATGGACATTTCAGAACTTATACTAAAGAAAACGCACATACCCTTTCAGTTATATCACATTCATTTTAAAAACACTGTATGATCATCTTTAAATATTTAATATTTATTAAAATAAATGCCTGTATATGATCGAGAAAAGGCAGACTCTCGGAATGACGGTCAGCTGAGGATACAGAGAAGGCAAGCGAGCACACTTTTGAGGAACAAACAGTTGTGTTTAAACTAATGTTGTGTATTGCTTATGTGTATCATGAAACTGTCTCTTTCAAATGAAAATGAAAATATATACACTGGCAGCCAAAAGTTTGGAAAAATTTACATATTTTGCTCTTTTGGAAAGAAATAGCAATGACAGCTTTGCAGATCCTTGGCATTCTAGCTGTCCGTTTGCCCAGATACTCAGGTGACATTTCACCCCACACTTCCTGTAGCACTTAACATATATGTAGCTGTCTTGTCGGGAACTTCTCATGCACCTTACAGTCTAGCTGATACCACAAAAGCTCAATGGGGTTAAGATCCATAACACTCTTTTCGAACTATCTGTTGTCCAATGTCTGTAATTCTTTGCCCACTCTAACCTTTTCTTTTTGTTTTTCTGTTTCAAAAGTGACTTTTTCTTTGCAATTCTTCCCATAAGGCTGCACCCCTGAGTCTTCTCTTTACTGTTGTACATGAAACTGGTGTTTAGTGGGTAGAATTCAATGAAGCTATCAGCTGAGGACATGCGAGGTGTCTATTTCTCAAATTAGAGACTCTTATGTACTCATCCTCTTGTTAAGTTGTACAACTGGCAACCACATCTCTTTCTGAACTTGTTAGATTGTAGTGTACACCTTTGTATTAAATCTTAATTTGTTTGGCAATTTTAAGCATTGTATATAGCCTTCATTCCTCAAAACAATGATTGACTGACAAATTTCTAGAGAAAGCATTTTCATTTTTGCCATTTTACCTAATAAATGGTAAATGGTCTGCACTTATATAGCGCATTTTTAACCTTAACGATATTCAAATCGCTTTACACTGTGACTCATTTACCCATTCACACACACATTCATACACCAACGGTGGCAGAGCTGCCATGCAAGGCGCTAGCCTGAAATTGGGAGCAACTTGGGGTTCATTGTCTTGCCCAAGGCACTTCGGCATGTTGAGTCGTGTGCCACGATTAGTCGCCCATATGACAATGTTACGAACAAAATAGCTTTCAAATGTACAAAATTGAAAAACAAAACAAAAATGTTTAAAACAAAATACACTAAGGGATGAATACAAACATGCATCGTTTCTAGAAGACAATTATAACCACACATGTATAAAGACAAGCATTGCATACCAGGACACATTCAGCATTTTAAAGAGCTGATGTAGGTGTCTGGATCACAGTGGTGAAGTAATGCTGTACAGCAGAAAATCCCAGAACGTGGTAGTCTGTTTTGTCCTTTACCACCTAAGCACATGATTAGTGAAATACAAAGTCTGCATGTGCAAAAATACTAGTGGCAGGTGCAATTCATACTTAGTTAATTTTAGTAAAAAAAAAAAATTCTATAAAATTAGAACATGCAGAAATTAAGTGACCTGTAAAAAGAACAATGAAAGTGTTTACCATGTAAAAAATAATGTGTAAGAGTTTACCGCTGTAACAAGTTAAAAGAGAGCCGGAACAGTCCCTTGGCAGAACTCAGACCCATGAGTTCATCTGGTCAGTTGTAGCTAAATCTTACCTTGCAGCTTTGCCCCAATTATACATTGCACTTTAATTAACTGTGACAGGCACAATTTGTGCACAGTCACACACAGCATAAAGGGTCATGAAATCAAGAGTTCATACATAGCGAGAGGGAGACAAATAATTCTGGCAGTGAGCTGTTTAACAGGTTTAGAGTGTGTCTCATTTACTTGCCCAATTTGAGCATGTTTAATTAAAGGAGTCCTCTTGCAAACTAGTTGGTAATTCTGGCTGCTGTCTGGAGTCTGAACTGTAGAAGGGCCTATCTTTATATTCAAATTACATGACTTACCTTGGACAATTTGTTCTCCATCTGACATGTTTCTATTTAAAAGCACATGACATATAACATACTCTACCAAAGTTTACAGTAGGATCAACAGAGAATTGGACTCATAATTCATTTCATAATAAGATGTCTTTTAAATTATGAAGATCATACCTAAAGATTGTATTTAAAATACAGAAACCCATGCCATGCTGATAATAATCAATGTTGCTCTGCGTGATGGCACAGCTTCAGCTGGATTGTGTCTGCTAATTACCAGAGGACTTCCGTTTCAATATTTCTTGTCTTCATCCTGTATTTCTTGTCTTCAACCTAAAAATATAAGCCACAGTCTTAATGAGCCACCTGCAAGTTTATAATTCGAGACAGAATTAGAGTTCAAAATAGACCCAATTCACCTGCACTTTTTAAAGTGTACAATTTCTTTGTATAATGTTATTATGTGTTTACACTGTGACTGGAGCCAGTCCTTCCTGGCCTCAGTGAAATGAAAAATGGTGGCAGATTAATGAGTTTAGATTTGGTTAATCTGAAACAGTTTTATGTCATTCTGCTCAGACTTGATATTCAGTTTAACTCAGAATTGGAATTGAAATACTGGAACCCTTGCATTTGAGTGGCTCAGACAGGGACATCTCATCATTCTAAGATTTTATATGCATTTCATTTTCATATTCATTAACTTTACATTTACATTATTTCATACATTTTAATGAACAATGAGAGTTGTTTGACACCATCTAAAAAAAGAAGTAATTGCCCCCTCACTAAATCACTGCAGTTCTAGACAGAATTAGAGTTAGCTGATTAAATACAGTCAAGTCACTCAATATCAGTCTCATCCAGTGAGAGAGTTTATTTGGAAGGTGTAACGACTGTCTATGGCAGGGGTCGGCAACATTTTTGACATGGAGTGACATTTTTTTTTTTCCTGGTCAATGGCTGTGTCGACACACATGCAAATGTATGCGATTTTCTCCTTGTAAAAATGTTTATATTTAGCATTTTTCTAATTTAATTGTTTATTTTAATCATGATATATTATAAGCTGCCAGATTCAAATTGGCTTTCGCGCCAAAACATGCTGAACTGGTCAAGTGTCTGTTATTTATTTTCACTCAAACAGTTACTCATAAAGTCTTTTAAACCATAGAATACATTTATTTTATATACTTACATCCAACACGAGACCAAAATTCCACAATAAATATTTTACAGCTCTTATAGGCACAGTCAATACATCAAACGCGATCTTCCTCAGATTCGTACTGCCAGTTGGTTACATTAGGAGCAGTTGCCATTTGTCAAACAAACAGCTACTCAAAGAGTCTTATGAAGCACAGAATATATTTATTTTATGCAACAAACAGCCAAATTGTCTCCAAAGTACCATGACAACAGTTCACAGCTTGTATATGCACAGCCATCACATCTAAATGCAATCTTCCCATGCACCAGCTATGTCTACTTATTAGGTGCAGATGAGGTTCATTCACACAAACAGCAACTCAAAGTCATTTCAGGCATATAATATGTTTGTTTTCTGCCAAACTATCACAAAAGCACCACGATAACAGTTTAAAACTTGTATACTCACAGATGCTGATCGAGTGTGATTATCCATGCGCGCAGACAAGTCTGTTTACATTAGCACTTGTCTCACACACACACACACACACACATTGTCTGAGATGTCAAACAGTGTATAGGCAAACTGGACTGCTGATATTATTTGTTCATCTATTTTTCACAGCTATAAAAACAAAATAAATAAAACAAAAACAGTACAGCAGACATAACCCATTTGCTCACATGTTTACTGTATTATATGCAGAGAACCCTTATATCAAGAACTCACAAATTAAAATAAAATAATAATAAAAAATACCTACAATCTGCTTCCTCTACCGCCTGTGCAGTGTTACGTGCAAAAATAACTCACTCCAGGGGGCATTGCAGAGGAATTTAGACCTTACTCATGAAGAGGTTAAGCGATTCATTAACAGGAATATACATGATTTGGTTAAGCGATTCATTAACAGGAATATACATGATTTGTTTTTCATCTGCATGGCAGCCAGCATGAATAATAAAGAATAACCATTACCTAATGCGCCAAATTCAAACACTTGAACCTGCATCATAAATCATCATATACACAGGGTTGGGGAGTAATGGAATACATGTAACAGGATTACGTATTTAAAATACAAAATATAAGTAGCTGTATTCCACTACAGTTACAATTTAAATAATTGGTAAACAGAATACAGTTACATTCAAAAAGTATTTTGGTTACTGAAGAGATTTCTATGCATTTTATTACCATTATATATGTATAGCTTTCAGATGGAAAACATTTCTAAATATAAATTATGTGATTCAAATGATGTGTTACATTTAAACGAGCAGACAGAAAAGTAAGTTTGAAGTAAGTTTGGAGCAGAAGAAATATAAATAAACCTTGTGTAAATTGTCAGCTATATGCTAAGCTAAAATGCTATTTCATGCCATTTTACATGCACATGTTACCAGCACGATCATATTTGTTTATCAAGAATATTCATGTTGGATCATACTTTCTTTTTTCTAGTAAGATCTTTGATATTATGGCAAAAATCATATTATTGATAATAATTTTTGTATTGTTTTCCTGTAAAAATATAAAAAAAATCCTTAAAACAAGAACAATTTGATTGATCTTGTTTTAGAAACAACACTGCACAAAATATTTAGGTTTTTCAGAGAATGTGTTTTTAACATGTGTTTATATATATTAAAATATATATATGTTTAGATGTTGGGATATCACATTCAAAATAATGAGTTTTTATTGTCAAAACAAGTAAAAGAAAATCTACCAGTGCGAAGAAGTAATCCAACATATTTAGAATACATTACTGACCTTGAGTAATCTAATGGAATATGTTACCAATTACATTTTACAGCATGTATTTTGTAAACTGTAGTGGAATATATATATATATATATATATATATATATATATATATATATATACCTAGTTGAAGTGCATAAAACTTTACTTGGACAAACAGTAATGAGACTGAAATCAACAGCAATGGCATTGCTAGGTCAAAGCTAACAGCTCAAAACTCTGACACACTTTTAACCCTTACTACTTAGTAATAGTTTGTCACCTTGGCTGAGGTGCATATCTTACTGTTGTAATGTAAAATGAGCACATGCTCAAAATGTTAATCTGTGAGACTATTGTGCTTCGGGGTAAGAATATGATCATATTGATATGAAAATGATCAATAAATTATTAACAAATTTACTGTTAATGCCATGTTAATATGTAATTATGTAATCTATAAAAAAGCAACTTTAGTCCAATTATGAGAATTTTTAAATATAATTTAATAAAATTACAAGTACATTTTGTAATCTGATTGTGTAATCCGGATTACATGTAATTAGTTTCTACCTAGCACTGGTGGGGAATGTCAACATATCATGTTCAAGGAATATGTCTGAGAAGTAAATTAAAAAAAAGTCACTGAAGTCATCTCAGTGCAAGCTTGTTTTGAGTTGACTGAGAAAATTTCAGTTTCAGTTAGAGGCAGACCACAGTAGGCTTCACTGGGTGATGAAATGGACAAATAGTTATAACTTGAATTCAATAATTGTTAATGCTACCAGAATGTTATATAAATATAAACATAACCACCATTGAAAATGATGAGAATAACTGGATTTCATTGAAGCACTCAGATTTTATTCCTTTACCAGCATCATTTTGCAGTTTTTAAAACAAAAATCTGAGGGTGGGCTAAACGAAGACTAATTGTGCTCTTTACATCCCTGGTAAGCAAGCCTCACACTCTCTAGAACTACAATACCCATCATGCACTACCCACACAGTTTGCACACTGTAACTCATGATTTTTTCACAATATGGGGAAAGGAGAGTTGTATAAAATAGGACTGCCAACTATATACCAGCCAAATATGGGACATTCCAGCTTAAAATATGGGACTTTTTTTTCAGTGGATCTCCAGCATTAGATGGAGGTCAAAGGTTAAAGAGGTCCACCTAGAGCTTGTTTACACCGGAAAATAATTGAAAAAAAAAGCCTGGGAGGATGCAAAAAATGTGTTTAGTGTGGAAGACATATAGGAAGCTTAAAATGAAAACCCTTTTATCACAAAATCCAGGAAGAACCTGAACAGGATTCTACTTTTTGTACAAAGTGCTGCTGTTTTTCTTATTGTCATTTTTAAGAGTCTTTCTTCCAAAACGGGCAATGCAATGTATATCATGTCATGAATTACTGGTGTTTTTGGAATCACAATGATAAGAAACAATTATCATGCACTCGAATGCTTTGTTTGACAAAATTATCCTGCTTCTGCCTGAAATCAAAACAGATAACTTCCTTTATTCTCATCAATCTTTCTCTCAACAGCTTCTGTCAAGTGTTGTATCAATGTAATGTTTAACTGATACAACTCATGCAAAAATATGTGTGTTTCTGGTCCATTTCTCACAGTTTGTGAAACATTATCAGTTTGGGTGTGAGATGGTAAAATATGGGACAAACAGCATTCCTTAATTATTTTATACTGAATTAAATTTTTGTCCTCAAATATAGGACGATTCTATATTAAACAGGGCGGTTGGCAACCCTAGTACAAAAACAGCATGTTATTTGTTTAAAAAGTAACTCGGACATTATTGTCTAAAACAAAAAACATATTGCGTTACTTTACTTGTTACTCAAAAAAGTATTCCGATTACTTAACGTGCATTACTACTAACGCGTTACACCCCCAACACTGGTCTACATGCTACAGTAATCCTGTTTCTGTCAGACAAAAGTGTCTACGGTCCATCATTGTGGAAATGACACAACGTGTGCTGCTGGAACGCTTCCCAGAAACATGTGGAAGAGGTAGGAGGGCTGTCTGTAATGGGCAAAACTGTAAAGGTCAGGATGTGAATAGAGGGCTGACCTTTTCAAGATCTGTTGTCATAACAACATGCTATATGTATTATAGAGTGCTACTGTGACTCCTCCAACGCACAGAGCTCCTGCTTTAGATGGACAAAAGAGAGAGTACAGGACACTAGCTGACCTCTGTGACTACATGTTCAGATTGGAGGTTAAGAGGTTTGTTTGTGTATTCGAACAGAGGAATTGGGAGCATTTTGATAATGTAAGTGCCAGGGTCACTCTTTGAGCTGTGAAAGAAAAAAACGGCAAGGCTTGTGGGGTGCTTCTGGTGAGCAGTGGTCTGAGGAATGACAAACCACAAACAGGCGACAGGGTGTTGGACACCCAAGGTTCATCGATGCACAAGGGCAATGAAGGCTATCCCGTCTGGTCCGAACCAACAAATGTGTCACAACACACCCTGCTGCGTATGGGGCTGCGTAGCCGCAGAGTTCCCATGATAACCCCTGTCCACCATCAAAAGCACCTACAATGAGCACGTGAGTATCAGAACTGGACCTTGGAGCAGTGGAAGAAGGTTGCCTGATCTGATGAGTCTTGTTTTCTTTTAAATCATGTGAACTGCCATGAATGTGTTAGCCACTTACCTGGAAAAGTGATGGCACCAGGATGCATTGTAGGAAGAGGAGGGAGTGGGACGCACTGGACAATTTTCTGCTGGAACAACTACCTAAACATTGTTGCAGGCCAGGTACACCCCTTCATGGCAAGGGTATACCCTGATGGCAGTGGCCTCTTTCAGTAGGATAATGTGCCCTTCCACACTGCATACATTGTTCGGGAATGGTTTGAGGAACATGATGCCCTTGCCTCCAAATTCCCCATATCTCAATTCAATTGAGCATCTGTGGGATGTGTGGGACAAACCAGTCCAAGCCACAGTGGCTCAACCTTGACAGGACTTGAAGGATCTGCTGCTAATATCTTGGTGCCTTATACTACAGGACATGATTACAGAAATGAAAAAGTTATTTTCAATATCACAATGTATGAAACAATTACATTAAAATCAGTTTATGTGTAGGGTCTAAATTTCCCTTAAAGCCAACTGAGAGAGTTATTGTTGAACATAAAGTATGTTCAAAACAATGCAAGGAATGCAAAAAAAAAAACATTTAAAATTAAAACACATTTTGATGACTCCAAAACCAGCTAAAATAATACATAAATAAAAAGATATATTGTTTATTTGTATGTTTTAATGTTTTAGTCAATTACTTAGTATAATGAAATTTCAGTCTTGGCTCTGTTTGAAATAGAGGTGCAAACATTTAGAAACCACAAGCAATACAAAGCTAAAGTATTAGCTACTGCATCTCAGCTGTGCACATTTCTCTCATGACTGCTGTAAATCCCTTCCTCATTGTTCTGAGTGCTTATATAAAGACAGAAATTATAGTGCATATCCAGCATTCGCTTATTTGCATTACCATGTCAAAGGCTCTGGAGTAATTTCACTGTGATTCAAAATCCCAAAGTAGATCAAGATAAGCAAGAAATGTGGAATGAGTATTTATCATCAAAGGAGTCAGGAAAAAGTCAGTAGCAAAGTAAAGAACATTTTTTTTTAAATGTTTGTGAAGGATTGTGTACTTGCAAGTAAAAATTAAATGTAATAGAATTAAATTGTATAGCAATTGTGCTATAACAGTGCTTTTAAACTTTGACTTCATTGTGGTGAAGAGAGAGGCTATCATTTGAATTTGTCTGTCAGTGCCATAAAAAAAGAGCTTGTTAGAAAAAAGGTTGTGGCCCACTGCGGAGTGAAACTTTATCCTTCAATAAGCTCTATATACCCCATTTAAATTTACAGAATTTTTCGATTAATCGCGATCTTCATTTGAAGGATCTTGATATTGATTCTTAAAATACCAAGGTTGATCTTATAATACGTAAAGTTAAAGGGATTGATCACCCAAAAATGAAAATGCTCTCATAATTTACAAACCCTCATACCATCTAAGATGTGTATGACTTGCTTTCTTCTTCTGAACACACACACAAAATATTTTTAGAATAATATCTAAGCTTGATGGTCTATACAATGCAAGTGAATAGTGATCAGACCTTTGACTGCCTTTGAAGTCATCATAAAAGTAATCCACAAAACTCCAGTGGTTTATTCAATGTCTTCTGAAGTAATCCAGTTGGTCTTGGGAGAGAAGAGACCAAAATATAACTCCTTTTCACTGTACATATTGAGAGCAGTCTCCTTGGCATTCATGATTTCAAGCTTGATTACACTTCCTAGTCCTTGATGCACACAGAGTGCTAGATGGTGCAATTGGAAGTGTAATCAAGCTTATAATCATAATATCCATAAGATCCATGCAATCTATTTGTCATTGATAATGTCTCTTTTAATATATTTTCTGTTCTTTACAGTCGGTTGTTGATCAATGAAACCAAAAAGGAATATTAGCTCCTGAGGTGGTTTCCAGTGTACACAGATGCCAAACAGTAAGGTGCATGTAAGTGTAATAGTGTATTAGTGCTGGGCGATATGACGATATATATTGTAGCAATGATACAAACTGTCATCTATATTGTGTATATCGTGCTATGAAAATATCCATGTGTGTGGCGTGTGTGTATCAGTGGGCAGGGCTTCACTTGAGACTAAGAGAAAAAACATTACATGATTTTTCCAGCATTGAAAATGTCAATGATATTCATCACATTGAATCATATTCGCATTTGAACTTCTGTACATGCAGGACATGTCATCGTCACTACACTGTCTGTACAGTGTCCCTTGGGGATGATGTTTTTAAGACCCCAAGCTGTTGCGGCTTCTTTATCTTCAAGAAAAAGTTTTCATGCGTTTTGCAAGCACATGTTTCTCTGTCTGTGACTCTTCGCCGGTCAATCCAAAATGTAACTAATGACGGATAAAAATAACCTTGACAAACTTTGCAACAGAACCATGAAGGAAATGCAATGCAATGCACATGTTTCGGAACAATCAAGAAAGCTACAGGTCTGAAAACGCCCCAAATCGCTCTATTACAATTGCAGTTTACTCATGTTGTTATTATGTCAGAGAGAGATATTTGTGGTGAGTTGATATGTGACACTCCTCCACCATTTTTAATCGGCAAGTGTGTCATACCTCTGACTCAACAGAGCGAGATTTCAGCAAAACAGCAAAACAAGTTGTTTTTAGTCTGCTAGTGTAGCGACAGCTTTTACAGGAAGTTAGACATCTCAAATGGCTAGACAGCCCAACATTCTAAAAACCACTAACATACTGCAAAAAAACATATTTTTTAAAAGACACATTATCAACCTTACTAAAATTCAGTTCGAATGATCTTTGATTTTAGGAAACAAATCGGCCATGTTTGCCTTCAGATATTCATATATTCTCTACAGAGATGACTTATATCTATAAAAGCCTAATGAAGTGTTTATTTTGTTTGGATATTTTTTCTAATGCAATATTTTCTTTGTTGCATTGCTTAGAGAAGAGTTTCTTGAGGAAAGTTTATTGTAATGATAATATTGGTCAACAACATATAAGACTAGAATGTGTCATAGTGAAATTTAGCATTATGGTAAGTATGATTTAAAACCAATTTGTATAAGATGAAGCAGATTTCATTTATAAAGTATTTAATTCCCTGTCTGGATTATCAAAAAATAGGATGTATTTATTTTTATTGATTTTCCAGAAGAAGAAAAAAATACTATATTGTGATATACTGTATATCGTTAACATTATATAAAATTACTCATATAGTGAAATAAGATTTTGGTCATATCTCCCAACCTTAGGTGTAATCTTTCACTTACCACCCAGATAGCAAGAAAGTTTGGCCCTAATCTGGTTTACTTTTGGCCCTTCTGATTTGGTTCTGGCAGTGGCATTGTAATGCCTTTGTGTGAAATAGCATTTGGCTGAAGTCTGGGTCAACCAAACAAAGCAATGACAGACATTAATTTGGCTGAACACTGGCTTGTGTCTGTTCAACCAAAATTGGCTGAGATCTGGGCTGAGTCTGATCTGCCTAATGGAGAAAAATATGTGCTGTCAGCTGAATTGTGGTGTGAGTGCAGATAAAAATAAGAATAGCTGATTTGAGTCTGTGTTTACAAGAGACAAGAAATGACTGAGTGTCTTAAACCTTCAAATTCAATTGATCTCCAGCTATATGATGTAACTTATAACAAAGATGCCTTCCTATAAAAATGAATCAATATCTCAATCAAACATATTACTCTGTGACACAGATATGTACAGACAGTTCAAAAGACACATATTCTGGATTTACAGTGAAAACGGTTTATATCCAACAGTTAAAATTAAAATAGCAAAAAGAACAGCTGATCATATATCAGTATTCACTGCAGAATTATAGTATGAGGTGTGAGACATTCTTCTAGCTCTTCATTGGGTGGGTCATTCTCATGAAACCATTAAAATACCATAGCAGTAATGATTTAAAATTTAAAACATGTAATTTAGTAACACAAAAACTCATTTATCATAATAAAGATAATAGTGTTCTCAACCTTGCACAAAGTGTAATTTAAACATAGGAATGGATTATTTTTGTGTTTTATTGCATTTTGTTCTGAAATTCTCATTACCGCAATACATCCAGTTCTGTCTGAATGTATGTTATGGTGTAATTTCATTTTGTTATAATTTTATGTTGGATGTTATACTCTATGTTTTCAAATGACAGAAAATTATACATGTATAATTAAACTTGTATAATAATAATAATGAAAAAATAGAGGAAAAATGAAGAGTCCATGACTGATGTTATCATCCTCTGCAACATATTTTAAAGGACTGTTTAAACACACACACACACATATGTTGGTCTACCTATCATTATGAGGACTTTCCATAGACATAATTATTTTATACTGTACAAACTATAGATTATATCCCCTAAACCTTACACAACCCCTTAACCTAACCCACACAAAAAACCTTCTGCATGTTTACATTTTCAATAAAACATTTTATGTGTTTTTTAAGCGATTTGAATTATGGGGTCACTAGAAATGTCCTGACGTTTATAGCATTATACCCTTGTAATTACCAGTTTGTAACCTAAAAAAAAAGTCCTCGTAAACCACTTAAACCTGCCCAAACACACACAGTCTGTAAGTTATTCAGTCCTTACTAAAGAATGCGCACACACACACACACACAGTCAGTAAGCCATTCAGTCTCTACTATAGGATGACGTGTCCATAACAGTAAGATTTTTCCCATATTCTGAGACATGTTCATTTTGTGTAGTGCTTCGTTCCATTTCCAGATATCAAAAACAAAATGGTAAAATCAAGAAAACTGAAGGTCTGGCAGAGAAGCAACATGAAAAGAAGACAAAACAGTGGCTGGAAAACTCAAAAAGTTATTACAGAAGAAAGAAACAGCTAAAAGCTGTATTGACATAACACCATCAATCGTGGATGATGTTACAATTCATATTAAGCAAATGAAGTTATTCAAAATCTTCAAGAAGACATTGCCTCCCTAAGAGAACAGTCATTCTCACCTCAGTAGGTAAATGTCCCTGCCATCAACTCGACTCTTAAAAGAAGAGAGACATCTTACAGACCCCAGGACCAATGAAGACATCTACCCAAAAGGAATCACCCAAAAAGAGGAAAAGAATAAAAAAAACACAATCAAAATTGAGGTCAAAGTTGCACTACACAGAAAAGAAGCTTCTGGTGAGGACCAAAGAGATGGTCAACCTAAAGAAAAGACTGAAAAGACTTGAGATGATGGCCAAGAGGAGGCATGTCTTTGGCAACATGGAAGGCAGAGAGGTCCACAAGAAAATAACAAAGAGAGGTCATCAGATAACTTTACCCAATAACAGCCAGAGAAGACTAATGTGCATGCACACTTGTTAGCCGCTTTCTTCATCAAGATGAAGCTTCCACTGTAAATGGAAATCCTGATAAATCTTCATACAAGATTCCTCTCTGAGAATCTCAGGCACCACCATTCCAAGGCTCAATACTTAACTAAATTTAAGCCATTTTGGATTGACCGGCGAAGAGTCACAGACAGAGAAACATGTGCTTGCAAAACGCATGAAAACTTTGTCTTGAAGATAAAGAAGCTGCACCAGCTTGGGGTCATAAAAACATCATCCCCAAGGGACACTGTACAGACCAGTGTGTGTAGTGACGATGACATGTCCTGCATGTACAGAACATGCAGCAATTGCAAGCATCAGACATTTCACATAACACTGGAACCTTCAACAAAATAAAACGTTGTATGGGAGGAATGGGTCAATAAATCTGTATCAAAGAAATGCAAAGATGGGTCCACTGAAGAGAAGGTAGTGAGGAATGTGTATCTTGAGAAGAGGCATAGCCTAACTCTGGTGGAAGCTGGTGGAACTCACACAGGACCACCTCTCAAACTTCTCCAGACACATTTATAACATCAAGCACTAGTTTGAAAGTATGAGGAGATTTAGAGAGATCCTAACCCAGAATGATGTAGTAGTTCACATAGACTACAGTAAGAACTACGCTTGTAAATAAACCAGGGAAATAAAATAAACTCACTTTGGAGGTGGCAACCAGCAGGGCTCAATTTGACCCAGTACTGAGGAGCATACAAGAGGAGCATCCAAATGCCAGGAGCATCCACTTCTTCTCAGATGGGCCTCACCTCAACAGTGCCATTCATGTGAGGATTTAAGCATGTAAAATAAAATTTACTGAGGAGTCCTTTGGAAAGGGTGCTCCTGATGGAGTGGGCAGCACCCTGAAAAACCTGGCTAATAGAATTGTGTCCTATGGTACCAGCATACCAGATGTCGGCACTCTCTTTCCAGATTGTCGATGGTCCAAAAGAATTTGACTTCCGAGACAATGTGGAGTCAGAAAAGGAAAATGCTTAGCCAGTTTTGGAAGTGGGAAAGTGGGTCCTTGTACAATATGACAGAGAAATGTTCCCTGGCACCATCACTCAGGAATGTAGAAATATTTGGTTGGATGGACACGTCATGTTGTTTATGATATATCCTGAGTCCTACTAAGTATTTTTTTGTTTTACTCTCTTTCCAGATTGTCGATGGTCAATATGAGGTCAATACTATGAGTTGTGCTGGACCAAACACATTTTTCCACCCTCAACTCTTCTTTGTGTTGCTTGAGATCTTGGCAAAGTACACAAACAAATGTGTGTAAAACACTGGAATTGGAAAAGGGATACATTCCCAGATTCTACACAACTGTTCTTGTTAGCATGATTGTTCAGAATTAATGTATGGTGACAAGTATTGACAAATCAGAATGTGGTATTTGCCCTAGGTGGTCGGTCATTTTTCAGTGCCATGGAAAAATGGTTTACATGTTTTTAGCATATGTTCTAATTTTTTTTGTATGTGTTGTTTTTATGTTTATTGTTTTTAGCCTATGCATTTTATGTACTTTTGAAGCACTGTCAAATGAAACTGATTGAACTTGAATCCATGAAACCATCTATATTATATGTTATGTTTTTAACCATACCTCAGTCTTAGTATACTTATTTTCGTTACCGAAATCATCAACTTAATTTCAGAAACATATGTATCATTACTGCAACAGGTGTTCTTTTAATATAAATTTAATGAATGGAAAAATAGTAGATTGCTTTTAAATGTGCAGAATATATACGTTATGCTATTTCAGGTTTGCCACATAATTTTAAAAATATGTCAGGTTTCAATGAAATATAAAAAATATTAGGCTGTAGATCTTGGAAATGTGTTTCTTTTCACAATGAGAAAAAAAAAAAGTCAAAATCAAAATAAAATAAAAAGTCAAAATCAAATAAAAATGTTAATTTAAAGATACATTATTTCAGAGTTTCAAATATCTGTGCATGACTGTTAATAATATATATTTTTTTAAATGTGAAAATTTAGCTTTCATAATGGGCTTGATGTTTTCAGACTGTTGCGGTAATGAGATTTGTAAGGACTTGTTTTGAAAAATATGTTCAAAAAGGTGTTAAATTGTCAGCAAATGTATTTAATGCTCACAAAAAATTCAGACCTTGTTATTAATGCCTATAAAAGGGGGTTGATGTTGGGAAGTTGGGCGGGGGGGTGTGGCGCCACGTCGGATCTCGCCTTGGGCACCAAGTTCCCATTCGTAGGTAAGATTATGCATTGCACGTTTGAATGCTTTTGTCACTTCAAAGTCTGATTATGTCTTAACGATCCCAGGTATGCGAAGACTGGCGGTGTGTGGGCATCACAGATGTTTCAGCCCACATTATATCAGATATTACACTTATTCTGCGGTGTCTCATTGATGCATTTAATAAAATTAGATACTTGCTCCAGTCTTGCAAATAAAACTTCCCCAAATCAGGGAGAGGTAATTAAGCTGCTCCATCATGATGAGGTGGCTCCCTCATGATAATGTGCATTATGTAGTGGATGGAAATGTGCGACAATTAGTATTTCCGAATTTCCGAAGTCGAATTTTTAGAAATGTGCTAAAAAATGCCAAACATTTTGTATGAAAACCCAGCAGGTGTCTGACAGAGCAGCAGAATGATCTTCAGTTGGAGGAAGAGATGGATTCCTTGAAGCCAATAAAAAGGAAAACCAAGTAAGATTGTGTAAAAGTGAAAGCTGTTTCACACAGGCCTATATAGCAGGATCTTATATCATTGAGCCATAAGACACATTAAACATGCAGTTGTATGCAAAAGTTTGGCTACCTGTAGCCAAATCAAAGCTTCTAACGTTTCTTGTAGTCTGCTAACAGTCTCTCTATTCTTCATTGAGGAATTTCTCTCCACTCTTCCTTATAGAATGCTTCTAGTTCAGCAATATTCTTAGGGCGTCTTGCATGCACTGCATGTTTTAGATCTTCCCAGAGATTTAGCTCCATTTAATCTGTTAAATTAAGCAATTAAATAAGAATTGAACAATTTGCATAAATATGTATTTTAAATATTAAGTTTACATGAGTTCACTGAAAAGATTGTGTTGTCTTTTTTTACTTGGAAAATCAACAAAACATGCAATTTGGCTAGGGGTGACCAAACGTTTCCATACGACTGTAAGGGTATATATATATTTCTCATTGATTTGGAAAGTAAATGTCTCATTCGATTTTTGATGGGGCAAAAATTTAACATTAGTGATTATTTAAGTGTTTATAGACCATAGATTAGGACTAAAATGTTTGTTTATATAAGCATTATGAAATATTAAAAAAGCAAGAGCAAGATTTTGAATTATCGAAGTTGCAGAGATTCGTGGTCAGTTACATTTGTTTGTTTTGAATAACATGTTTTTTATGTTTTCTTCTCCAAAGGGGGATTCAAAATGATCACTCCTTTGGCATCTGATGAATCCCAACATAACAGCTCAACTGAAAGGCCTCAAAAATCTTCAGACACTACTTCAACATAATCCACACTATCCATGGCTCAACTAAGTCCTACTGAGAGCTGAGTCCCAGCTAAGATCTCATGCTGTGATCCTTTCCCAAGATGTAAGATTGTTTGTGCTAGTTTCATAAAATATATTCATTTAGTATAACTCATATGTTCAGACTCAAACTGCCAGAAACTATAGTATATTAACCATATTACTGTTAAATGTTTCAACACTACTATATGAGACAATAGCAAAACAAAAACTAATGATGGATCAGAGAAGGAACCTAACAATAATGGTGCAAGATCAGCAATTAAAAACATCAGGGAAATCACAGCTGATAACGGTTTGGATCAAACATGCCTTACCAATGAGGAGCTTCTAGAAGAACAGTTGTAGGTAATACTGCCATTTTTTTTTTTTTTTTTTTTTTTTTTTTTTTTTGTTAAGTCTGTGTCTGATGATTACTGTTAAATATATCATAAGTTGTGGATGATTTACATTTTGAAAGTTTGATTAAATTATCAAATCTGTTCAGTTTTGTGATAGTGATAAGCATATGCTAGTATTGTTGGCTTAATATTTACTACATGATTCCATAAAATAACAGGTGCCTATGCTGTGGTTGTTGGGTGGCATTGCAGAGTGTTTGAAATGTGTGATAGGAAGATGCCTGGGTCTTAAAAAGAGTGTTGTGACTGGTAAGACCTTTTGTTGTAAATATTTAAGGAATTAACCTTAAATCTAGACCCTTTTTGTTATGAGATCGAAAACGATCTTTCTCTCATCGCACCACCTTCTGCAGTCGGCCTTTATCCCTCTCAGAGGCTTAATTAGCCTGATAAGGGACCAGGTGTGTATAATCATGACCCCGCCCTCAGCCCTGTCACAAGTTTTACATTTAATGCTTGCTTTTGTATTAGTAGTATTGATTACATATTTTGCATTTGTGTAATTATTTTTAGATAGTTGCACTTCTTTTTAAATGTTTAACAATTTTTCATTTGTTCCATGCTTTTGATATATTGTTTTTTTGCAGCTTGTTTACATGTTTTTACACAATGAATTTTAGAGTGTGCATTTTTTTTCAAGGTTGTCTGAGATCTGAGTGTCTGTTTGCATTAACCTGAATAAAACAATTTATTTTCTACATTCTTTGCTTTTGCTTTCACTTAAAACATTAGCAAGCCCCATTTCTAAATGTAATATGTTAAGGTTGCTTTCTGACTAACATCTGATGATTCTGGTATAACTGTTACAGCTGCATTCTGGGGCTTCGTGGTAAGTTGTGGGGTGGGTGTGAAATTTGTTTGGCTGTGGTATGGCTGATTTCAGAGCTTTCTGGTGTAGTTGTGGTCCAGTAATGGCTTCTTTCTGTGGCTTCAGGGTAAGTTGTGGGTGAGTTATGGGGTGGGTGTGAAATGTGTTTGGCTGTGGTATGGCTGATTTCAGAGCTTTCTGATGTAGTTGTGGTCCAGTAATGGATGCTTTCTAGGGATATGGAGGACACAGGAAAGTTATGGCTGAGTTTTGGCTGCTTTCTGTTGTGGGTCCAGTCAAATTTTGTCAAATTACTTTTGGGTCAATTTTGGACCATAATTCCATGTGGTCTTTGGGCCAAACTCACTTCCGAAATGCATCCAGATCCAGCTCAAGGCAATTTTGCTATCTGGGCAGGCAACGACACAAAGTGTGGAGAGGGCCAGTCTACTAGCCATTTGCAGTGAAACAACAGGCATCGCAGTCCTTTGGGAGATGTCACTTACTCAACCAGGACACTGTAAGTCAAGGACTGTAAGTCAATTTTGTACTCTCAGTTGCATTATTTATTAGCCTCAGGTAGTATGGATTATCCGCTCTGCTTGCCTGTTTTTTATGGTTGCCTGTCTGGTGTCAAAATAGTTTTTAAGATGCTGGTACTGCAGAATAACTTGCAGCCTACTCCGTTCTGCTTATATCCTCATCACTCAGGATACAGGGAGAAGCATGTGACACTCCTTCCCATTTGTCCTTGCCTTTGCTTTTAAAGGTGGAATTACAAACATAATGATAGTTTCCATAGAGCTTTCCAAACTCCAACAATTGTGCCACTTACAGGTGCGCTGTATAAGTGGGAAATCAACCTACAAATTCACAATAAACTGGGATAGGACAATGTTAAACAACTAAAGTGCTTTAATGACAGTTAATTAGAAAGTTGTTGTGGACTCCTCCAGCCCTGACACACATGCACACATACACAGACAGTTCCCTTTTTTCATCCATTAGATTGAGAATAGTAGGACATGTGCATATCCCTCCATCTAAGTTATCAGGTATAAAGTTGGAGTGCTGGATGTTTCCACATACTGCTGAGAAATGTCATTAGATTTCTCCCCAGACAAATAAATGTAAACTTCTGTAACCAAATACAGTTAGCTGAGCACAGCTGTGCACTTGTGTGCTTGGGTGGAATCTGGAGAAAATTATTTCTCCCACATGATCGTAGAATGCCCGATATGAATCAAACGTGGTGACATTACAAATAAACCTGTAAAGTCGTTCAGAAGCTACAGGGGATTGAATGCTAAGCACAATTTCCTAGAGTTACATTAGTGTTTAAACAGAAGTACAATTTGGCATGCATATGACATTGAAAGGACACATCTCTTAACATAGCAATTTCTTCTTCTGGCAAATTCATGGCAGAACAGTGTAAGATTTATCACAACCACGGCTCTCTAAATATAGTGCTTAAACAAAAAGACAATAGTGTGTTTGTGCCAAACACAGCAGTCAGGCAATCCATGTATCTGATGAAAACATAACAGTTGAAACTTTACTTATATTAACCAATAAATTGAAATTCTAAACATTTAAAGTACAGTATATTTTAATAGATTTTACATAGTGGCGAGAAAATGACTGGTTCTTGAACATGCAAAACTGATTTTGGGGTTTTATGGGCAGGGCTTGTCATCAACTTGTTGTTTCACCAGCCACTGTGGCTAGTTATATTCTAAACTCACTAGCCCCTCAGCATTTTTCCTAGCAAAAAAACATTGCCCCACAAAAGGTGATGAAACCATATGGAGAATGTAGACTTTAATTTTATTTGAACAAGAATTATATTCTTGCTGAATGAGTTCAGCAGGACACAATCTTAATGATTTATGTCATTTTTTAGAATATCTGAAGGCCATCGTATCCTAGGACATGGTTAGGAAATCTTTGTCAATAATTTGTCCATGGAAGTCCTAATTTAACTAATTTTATCATTGTAAATTAAACTTGCCAACGGAAGTTTACCATCGTTCTTCCATTGTTTAACAGTGGATTTTGTAATAATAAGGCCATAAGCACAGATCAGAACATGGATGGCTCTACATTACTGTGATTAGGCTAATGTAGATAGTCTTTCTAAAAAATAAACAGTATTTGTAATGAAAAACGAATAACATAAACACGTAAAGAAACCAAACTGCAACTTTCACAGTTATTAATTATATGAAGTGAAAGGAAAGACATAAACCAAACGTAGAGGTAAAGCT
Source organism: Moxostoma hubbsi (assembly GCA_032164185.1). Classification (NCBI taxonomy): domain Eukaryota; kingdom Metazoa; phylum Chordata; class Actinopteri; order Cypriniformes; family Catostomidae; genus Moxostoma; species Moxostoma hubbsi. The sequence goes on along the minus strand of JAVLUX010000031.1, from coordinate 12,297,671 downwards.
CACAAGTCTTTAATGAAACAGAATACACAAAAGCACTACAGCACCAGATCGGTCAAGCTCAATAAGCAAGCCACTGGGGCGAGGATAGCGCATTCGCAGTGTGTGGGCTGTGGAGATCCAGAAGAATCCAATGAAGAGTAGTGTGGTGCGAAGCAGAGCCCAGAACAAGTCTCCCGTCACGCGGGCAGAAACCAAGGAATCCTCCTCGAGCGCGATCACCAGGCAAACACCACAGGAGAGAAAGCAACCAAGAGAATGGACTTCACACTAAACAGGAGAACAACGTTAAGGTACAGCAAACAATAAACCAGCAAACATACAGAGAACACACAAGGAATAAAGTAAGGTGTGCAATCAGAGGAAGACAGGTGGAGTGTGTGAGAAACCCATTACCGTAATCGACACCTTCCCGGGAGCGATCAGCATTCCCATGGAAATGTTTTTTCCAATTATGGAAATAAGTCATTTTTTCACTTAACTATAGGTGGTGAAATTGATTAATGAACAGCATTTTTTGTTTGATATGTCAGATTGCCAGTTATTTTTGTCAAATATGTGTTAATGTGTTCATGATCATATTTTGGCTCATATACTTTGAAAATGGAATTTATGTTTACATATTATATGATTGTATTAATGTGTACTCCGTCAGATCTTGTGAACTCTTTATGTGATTCTATGTTGTGTTCTAATATTGTGGGATATAAATAAAATATAATTGCCCTAAAAGGACTTCAATGTGGCCCACGGGATGATTTGAGAGTGAAAAAATACTTAAAAACATCCACATTGATTAAGCCTATTACATCAAAATAATTATCTTTTTTAGCTACAGTAGGGCAGATAAACATTTGAATTTACTGTGTTACATAGATGTTATAACTTGCATAATTGGTGGAATTTAATTTAATTACGCATGACATTCAGCACTCATGGATTCATGCCCATCATTGAATGTCCTGCATGTCTTTACAACAGTGCCATGACAACTTATCCCACTGTGAACAGGGTTGGGAGGGCTACTTTTGAAATGTATTCCAATACATATTACAGAATACATGCTGTAAAATGACATTTGTCACATATTCCATTAGATTACTCAAGGTCAGTAACGTATTTTAAATACTTTGGATTACTTCTTCAGCACTGGTAGATTTTATCACTTGTTTTAAATAAAAACACTGCCAGATAAATAAATATCTTATGCAATGTTATTTCTAAAACAAAATAAATGTAATTGTTTTAAGGGTAACGTGATTTAATCTTAATCTTGTTTTAAGGATTTTTTGATATTTTTACAGGAAAACAATACAAGAATTATTATCAAGAATATGATTTTTGTCCTAATATGGACAAAATAATGATCTAACATGAATTTTCTTGATTAAAAATATAATCGTAACATGTGCATGTAAAATGGCTAGAAATAGCATTTTAGCTTAGCATAAAGCTGACATTTTTTTGGCAAAATACAATAAGTAACAGCGATAAGGTCTCAAATCAAATATAGAATCAAGAAAAAAAAAAAAAAGAATATAATTTATGTAAAAGTAAGTCCTTGCAAGGGGTAAAGGAGCTAAAGTGCACTTAGCTCATTGAAAAAACTGGCTACTGTAGAAGCTTTCTCATCTGAAAGGGTGAAAAGTGAAGCAGCAAAAGCTTTAAGCTCATTAGTAAAATGAAGAAAGGACGGGGTTCAAAAATCTGCATTTGTGAATGAGGTATTTAGCAAGTTCAAAAAGATTATTAACCAAGTTGTGCTGTGAACAATCTTTCTTGATTTGTTTGTATTCAAGGGGGTTTACACATGTAATAATACATGACAGTTTACTGTGCAATTGAGACCAAAATCATTTTGAGTGATTACAATAATAAAAAATATGTTCTGTGGTTTCAATATCAGTTTCACAAAATTGACAAGAGTTTTCTCCAACATCAAATTTACATTTCAGTAATTCTTTAGATGGGTATATGTCATTTATAATTATAAAATGAATTTCTTTCACTTTAGGGAGACTTGGAAAGGTAAGATAATTCATTCTCAACTCCTTCACCTCCTCTGGGTTAAAATCTTTGTAGTATATAGTAACGTTTATTTCTATTTGGATGAAATCTATCAATAAAAACACTTTTAATATATTTGTTGTTGCATTTATGATCTCTAATAGATAATACACCCAGAGACAGAGATGGGAGAGAGAATGTTACAGAGCAGTGTGAAAGAATCCCCTTTACCAGTAAGAAAGTTTTTTGGTATGGCATTTACAATTGTGTAAAACTCTTTCGGGTGACATACAAATCCATGTTTCAAACAAAAATCATTGTAATTGAGAACATTACCATAGTTGTCCATCATGTCCAACAGGGAAAAAAATGTTATATTGAATCCAGTTTCCATAAAATAAAGATTTGTTATGGTGTAAAATAAAGCGATTATTCCAGATACAAGTTTTGTGTGGACTAAAATTGTGGGAAAATTATAGCTTCCAATAAAGGAGAACTTGTTGATGGAAGGCAGACAATTTAAGAGGTAATTTGTGCAACTCAAAATCACATCTAATCAGAAATTCCAAACCACCTACTTTCTCAAATATTGAAGAAGAAACAGTAAACCATAAGCCATTTGTATTACAAAGAAAAGTCAATAACATTTAATCCTCCTTCTTTGTAACTGTGAACTAAATCACTTTTGTTAATATAGTGATGCTTATTTTTCCAAATAAAGTTAAATATTGCAATGTTACATTCTTTTAGTAAGTGAGGTGGGATAGCTAGCGAGGAGGCTGGGTAAACAAACCTAGAGAGCAGTTCCATTTTGGTTAACAAATCTCTTCCAAAAATTGAGATATCTCTTTGTTTCCAGTTGTTGAGAATAATTTTAGCTTTTGAAAGATTTTTTACAAAATTTTCTTGGACAGTTTGATCTCTAGTAATAGTTATCCCCAGGTATTTTACAGATGTTTTTATCGGTATATTACATAAAGAGTCTAGTTCGCTGCCATGAATTGCAAATAATTCACATTTATTTAAGTTTAAGCGTAGGCCTGATGCTTTGGAGAACAGATTAATAAATTGGATGGCTTTATCAATTTGATATTAGTCCTTTAAAAAGATCAATGTATCATCAGCTAATTGACTAATACCAATTTGTCTTCCAAATACATTCAATTTGTCAACGTTGCTGTTTTTATCTATCAAGATAGCAAGCATTTCTACCGCTAAGATAAATAGGAAAGGGGAAATGGGACATCCTTGTCTTATTCCTCGTGAAATTTTTAATCTTTGGGATGTTCCAAACGATAGTGAGATAGAACTATTGATGTCTTTATATAACATTTTTATAAAATAAATAAATTTATTTCCAAAACCAAACTTTTCGAGGGATTTAAATATGAAATTATTTTCAATCGTATCAAATGCTTTCCTGATATCTAAAAAAAGTATATATCCATCATCATCAATCCATTCGCTATAATCCAAAATGTCTAAAATTTATCTGAAAAAAGATGACATTTTACACAAGGTTCATTTCTATTTCTTCTGCACCAAACTTACTTCAAACTTACTGTGGCATGGGGGGGGCGTGGTCATGTGTCGGTCTGCGGGAGAGAGCGGTAAGGTCACCTGGTGTATAATTATCTCTAACACCTGTGTCTCGTTATAGTGATTCGGAGAGAGACATTTAAGGAACGCCAAGCGCCGAGAGCGAGAGAGAGAGACCGTTCCAGAACTCACGGCAGAAGGAGTGTGTTTATTCCCCTTTTTGTTTATACATTCATGTATACGACGAGTGCCGTCGTAGTTACAAGTGGTAAATTAAAAGTTACAAACCTCAATCCTGCTTCGCTGTCTCCTGACTCCTCCATTGCTTAAGTGAACCTGTTCACACTTACTTCTCTATCTGCTCGTATGAATGTAATGTGTTAAAATGACATTAAAAAAAATGTCACTGCTGTTCAAATGCACTTTGGATCGCATCATTTATATGTATACTGTAAATGTTTTCCATCTGAAAGGACTAAATATTAAATGAAAAAAATGACAATAAAATGCAAAGTAATCTCTTCAGTAATCAAAATAATTTTTGAATATAACTGTATTCTAATTACCAATGATTTAAATTATAACTGTAGTGGAATACAGCTACTTATTGTGGCAGAGCAGAGGGTGGGGCCGGGACGGTGGTGCGACAAGAGAGAGATCATTTACGGACATGTCAGGGCCTCTGCCAGGGGCGGAGGAGTCCCCTTCCAGCCGCTGAAACGCGGCGGGGTCTGAGACCGCCGACCGCGAGCGGGGAGGGGCTCGAGGACCGACCGTCTGGAGCGGGAGGACCACTGCCAGGGGCGGGGGAGACCCCTTCAGCTCCCCCGAGAACGTGGCGTTCCGTCCGCCAGGGGACGGAGGACTGCCTCCGATCCGCCCGGAGAGGCGCGGCTATTGTCCATTAGAGGGTGGAGGAGTGGCCGAAGAACAAGCTATGGCGTATCGGAGAACCGAGTAGGTTTTTTTTTTTTTCATCTCTCTCTCCTCTCTCTCTCTCACTGCCGCTCTGCGATGGCGCAGAGCGGCAGTGAGGGGCTCCCCAGCCTGAAAGAACAAGGGAGGAATGTGGCAGGGTGGAGGGTGGGGCCGGGTCGTGCTTATACACACCCGGTCCCGTATCAGGCTAATCAAGCCTCCGAGAGGGATAAAGGCCGAAGGCAGACGGTGGTGCGACAAGAGAGAGATCATTTACGGACATGTCCATCATGTGTGTGCTTGTCCTTTGTTTTAAGTTTACTATTAAAATATTATTTATATCCAGCCGGTTCTCGCCTCCTCCTTTCCCTTCTTAAATCACGTTACACTTATATTTTGTATTTTAAATACATAATCCTGTAAGAATTATAGTTTTTACTAAACTGGTTTGTAATTTAGAGTACGAACAGAGTATTTGCATTACTGTTCAATTTTAGACGATTTGCAAAAGCTATCCAGCCCAGAGCAGCGAGCGGTTTTCTTTTCCATCAGTATTGTTGCTTGATTCTCTACTACTAATTGATGAAACCTCTGGTTAATGAAATGAATAAATTCCATGTTCTTGCTTTTATATTACCCCAATAGTAATTAAAGCAGCATATAGTTTATACTGGATTTACTGTGTTTCCTGCTCCGCTGATCTAATTTTCCACACCACCAAATCTCCAATATCACAAATACAGAAATTTAGATTTTTTTTTTTTTTATAAAGAAGTTTTGATTTTGCAGTTTGAATGAGTTCATGAAAAAATGTCTAAACAGCATACCTTTCTATTGCATTGTGTTTGCAGTGCTCAAAACCAATGAATAAATCTTATGAGCTAGTACTTTCATGGAATTTCTCTAAACACCAACACACGAGTTATTGGATTGAATCATTCTGACAAATACTGAATGAACTCTGTAAGCTAGTTTCCATCCACTTTTGATGCTGTTTTGTTATTGACAAAGTGAAAATGCATAAATAGTTTTTTTGCTAAATTTGCCACCTTCTGCTTGTTTCCATTCAAATGGCATTTTATCGATAAAAATGGTGTGCAGGATGATGTCATGCTTAAAAAAATACTTTGTCATATGAGTTTTGTTTTTTCAAAATAAATTTGCCCTTAAGCCATTTTCATACATAAATGTGTGTATATCACTGTAACGCGGGGTTAGGATGGGCAAGGAGGAGGCGAGAACCGGCTTGTCAATATAAATAATATTTTAATGAAGAACTTAAAACAAAAGCATAAACAAACACACAACGGACAGGTCCGTGATTGAGCTCTCTCTCTCGAACCGTCGTCACCGGCCGCCTTTATCCCTTGCGCGCCCCATCAGGCCGATTGGCGACCGGGCAACATTCAACATTCCAGCCCGGCCCCGCCCCCCTCCACTCCACAATCACTAATTGTGTAACTTTCGCCTTCTAGATGTCCCTAATTTATTTTCTTCAGCCTAAGTTTTGGTAAAATGGGGAGAGTATTGAGACAATTCATTAAAATTAGCCAGCTTACTGTCATTTTATTCTGTCAATTAAATCCAGAAGAGGAGGGATTGCAATCAAAAGGGAGCTGTTGCCCTTCTGATAGGACTGTAATATTGGTCCTGATGTTGCGCCTATCGCAGGCTGCTATTCATTCCGACCCCAAAATGAATCGTCATGGCCCTGTTCAAGCTGGCAACCTGCACCAAGTAGTTGGGGACACTTTCGGTCTTAATATAAGGACCATCCATCGATGTGTGTATGCTGTTTGCACAGCTATAAAAGAAAAATGTATGCAGTGTAATATCAGGGTTTACATATTAAACATTCCTGATATTCAATAGGCTATTTTGAACAATCATCTAACCTAAAGCATCGCCATCACAACTGCATTATGTCCCGCATATTTGTCCAGCAACTTTTAATCACCAACTGAACTTGATCAGTTCTAAAATTAATTTTAGCATCATAATGCAATTTACATTTTCTGAAGAAACTCAGCAAATGCAATACGAGGTAAAGAGGGTTAGATTTCAAATATATAAAAGTTTTAAAATGTTCAAAAGCTAGTTTTGTGAAAGTGAACTCAGCATTGGACAAATAGTTCTGATATAGAATTGGGCTATGTTCCAAAAAAGCACACTGAAGTTTTTCTCCTGGTATTGTGTATTTATTTTATCTTTGTGCACATAAATATGTTTTTTGTATTGTGGGCTAATTGACTGCCATCTATTATTTTGAATGGTGTGGAAAAGAAACTTTAATAAATAAACGGATGGCTTCCACGATTACATAAATTGCAAAGAGTGGCCATTCATTTGTTCTTCATGCACTTGTCGATGAAAGGTATTTGTGTTGGCACTCCTGGAAGTGTCATGACACACACAATACATTAGCTTTCAAGGATGTATGATTAACACAGGCTAACGATTGGGGTAAATTCTGTCATGTGATACTATATTTTTGTGTTAATGCCAATTTTCTCAGAAAAAAGGTTTCCAAAACAGTTTTTCGTGACATTTGAAGTATCAATTTAGAGTTTATGCACTAGATTATGTCGACACTTGTGTAATCTTAGCAATAATTTGTTTTTCCGTCAGCTATAGTGATAACATTTTTGATGCACTACAATTTTTGTTGCAAAAAAAAGGATGGAAATGTAGTTAATGATACACAGCAGCAGAATTATGTCTGATTCACTTACTAAACTGCAAGTCTTTGCTCTCTGTCATGCAAAAATTAAACAAGAACAGTTTTATGTACAACATTTGTTAAAAACTTAATTCAGTCATTACACTTGTTGTTCAAATGACAACATTTAGATAAGATAAGGTTGTGGTTAGTAAAGGTGCGTACAAACTGCCAGCGACATCGTGCGAGACAGCGACACCATCCCATTCATTTTCAATGATAGCACAGCGACGTCTGGCGACCGTTGGCGACTAGGTGTGGGCGTGTCCAGCAACGCGACGAAGTTGAGACAAGTTGAACTTTATTCAAATGAAGAGCGACTTACGGAAGCGACAGCCAATAAGAGAGAAGACGGGAGAGCTCACATGATCCTTCTCTCTCTCAGCTCCTGCAGTAACAGAAAGATGGATGAAAGGCTAATTCTTGTTGTTAGCAATTTTCCAGTGGTCTATGATATGTCTCTTCTCACGTACAAGGACATTTTAAGAAAAATACTGCGTGGAAAGGTGTATCTGAGATCACAGGGATTCCAAGTAGGTTTAAATAATAAAATAGTCTGTAAAATTAACTATTAAATGATTTGTTTTGAAGATGTGTTACATGTATGACATCAAACAAAACCATATAAATTATCAGATATTGTGAATAAACGTACCATATTAATAACTTACTAATATTTTTATAATTATATTACTAATTATATTAATTTTATTAATATTGATTGTAAATAAACAGTGCTCTCTCCATACACAATGTATACAATGTACTGTATACTTATGTATATACTGTATATTAGTACTATAATATTAATACTGTATTAACTATATATATATATATAAATACAACATATGTATTCTGTGAGATATACTGTATATACAGTACATTATATATCTTACAGAGTATATTGCATTATATTACAGAATGTAACGGTGGTGGCCGCAGATAAGAATGCAGCCTCAAACTCATTCCAGGTGGTTATGTCGGATCGTCTGACTTCCCACCAGTCACGTGCTGTTCCGTATAAGACGGTACAGAAGGTAGCCAGGATTTCTGCATCTGTCAGGGGATGTAGAGCCAAAAAATCCTGACATTTCGTTAGGTACAGCAGGGGGTCTACATCGTCTGAATACCTTCCAAATGTGGGGAAAGTTAGTTGGAGTCTCCTCTGGATAAGAATCGGATGGCAGGAGTGTAGTAATGATGGTACTGGGAACTGATGATGCCAATACACTTAACCTCTGATGATCCAAACTTTCTTTCTGGATACTTTGAAATCCTTTCTCCACTTCACTTTTCAACTCCTTTAAACTGGTGAGAAATTTGTCAGTTTGGGTGACACATTGTTGGACATTTGAAGTTATCTGATTATGGCTTGTTCGGAATGCATGCTGAATGGCTTTGAGATCCTGCTGAACCTCTGACTGGAGCTGATCAACCATGAAACGTACTTCAGACATCAAGGTAGACATCACCTTTTGGAGTTCCCCTGTGATCATTAATTTCATTGCTTTAGTCAGCTTATCTGCTTCAGACTCCGCTTGTTGCTTAGTGGTAGCAAACAGGGTGAAAACTTGACATTTGTTATCCTCCATTTTTGCAGCAAGATCAGCAATCTGGCTCTTGTTGTGAGAAATAGTATCTTTCACTTCCTGGGTAAGCTCATTTACTATTTTCCCTTGTTTTTTCATTATGTCAAACAATGTGTCCCAATTCCCTTGAATCAGAGTTGTGAATTGTTGTATTTCCCTTCCAGGAGTTGGTAAAATGCTGGGCAGGTTATGTTGTGCCACTGAAAAAGCAGTTTCACCTTCAAATGAAGTGCAAAGTTTCATGTTATTCACTTGTGGTGCCCAGGTGAGAGTTTACACAGGAGGGCTGCCAGCCAGAGCAGGAGAGGACATAAGCACAGGGGTTCCAGGATGAACAGGGCTGAGTAGAGTGGGGGTATTGCAGAAGACATGAAGGAGGTGGTGCCAGAGGCATCAGAGGTCGCAGTACAGGTGGCCATATTGGAGTTGAGATATCTGGTGGAGGCTCAATTTCCACATAAGTAGATTGGGATGAGGGGGTATATGCCATATTTTTGGTGTTTGTTGAGTGCAAGAATGTTAAAGATAAAAAAATAAAATAAATAAAAAATATCAGTAAATAAGATGGATAAACGACCGTGTGAGTGTCAGTATTTGTCCACAAGGGTTTTTTTTTTTTTTTTTTTTTTTTTTCAAAACAACAAAATAGAACTTCTCACAACTGGGCAATACACACTTTTTGCTCAAAACCAATAATTAAATAAAAAATAATAAGAATTCAAAGTAGGTTCTAATAATTAAATTAGTATTCACACACAGTTTGTACAACAACAAAAAAAAAGTTTATGAATCACAGGATTTTAGATTTTTTTTTCTCTCTTTTTTCACTTTTTCAACATGTCACAAGAATTTTTCTAAACTTTCAAAATCAAATGTTCAATTGAAATTCATGTTCCTGATCGGGCGCCACTCTGTAACGGTGGTGGCCGCCCTAACATAAATAAATTATTTTAAAGACCTCTTCGGGCACCAGACAGGATTATTCCTGACAAAAATTAGATTAACCCAGGATAGCAAAAAAGAAGAACCACCTGTTACACAATAAATCACAATAATAGTCTCATAATATTTCAGTTCACAGGGGGAATTTATTCTATAATGTCCAAAACAATATTAAAAAGAACTGGTTTATAATCCAAGCAGAAAACGCGCCAAGTTAATCCAAGCCTGCAGATTCGTGTCCACTTTCATTCATAAATTGCTCAAAACAAAAAAAAAGGGAAAAGAGAAACACAATCAAACATTGGATAAACATTTAGTTGGAAATAATAATAATAATAATAATAAAAAAAAAAACACCATCAAACAACAATCTTAAAGAGCAGCAATAACCACGAAAATACCCCAAGCACACGGAATGTGTGAAAGTGGAAGTTAAGTGAGTGGGTGTGAGTGTAATGGCGACGTAGAGGTACTGACCAATTTGCTTAAAGAGAGTGTAGAGGGTCATCAAGATATGTGGATAATCAGCCTTGACTTGTCTTCAGGACAGCTCTCCTAAAAAACAGTCAATGGCAATGGAAAGTGAAAGTAAAACGGAACCACTGATTGTGGCACAGATTTTCTGCACTGCCACAAGGATAAACATATACTATGGTTACTCTTTACATTGGTTCATAAATTGTCATCATTTGTAATAAATTGTCATAAAACTAATATTTATCTGTGTGTGTGTGTGTGTGTGTGTGTGTGTGTGTGTCCGTGCACTTGCCTTTTTTGGGGGGATTGTTAGTGGAAGAATGCAAAAAGAAATGGAAAAACCTCCGTGACATATTAGACGAGAATTAGCGAGAAATAAACAATTTGAAAGACAGAAAAAGTGGCACAGCAGCTGATCACATGAAACTTTGGAAGTGTAGTGCCATCATGGGCTTCCTCAACCCCTTTATGGAGTTCAGAGTCACCAGTGGAAACATGAGTCAAGGGGTTGGGGAGCCCATTTTGGCAACTGTAGTCCAAAACCAACAAATGAAGGCAGTGCGAGTAAGACAGCCAGCAGGTCAGGGAGAACAAGACAGCCAGCCAGATCCACTCAGCAGCCATCCATCCACTGTCACCAGTCAGCCAGATCCTGCAAGCAGCCAGCTAGATCCAACCAGCAGCCAGCAGAATGCAATCAGCAAACAGCTAGGTCCAGGCAGACAGGGAATGGAAAGAAGACAGGAGAAAGAAAAGTCTCCCCAGGGCATTTCAAAAAGGCACTGGGGGGGTGGGACAATGACTGTTTTTGAGAAAAATCTAATTTCAGCCTTAAATAGGGCAGAGGCAGCACCATCTCATCCCCCACCAGGATCTGAAGACCCAGATAATCTTTGCCTCCGGAGCCTGTTGCCACAAATCAAAAATCTTAATTCAAGAAGGAGGGAAAGGGTTAAAATTGAAACGCACTAAATAATCTTTGAGTCTCAGTGCAGTCAGGAACAGGAAGAGAGTTGGGTAGAGCTGACAAGGCCTTGAGGGGTGTTCGTAAGCTTATTTACTCTTGTGGTCCTGTCAGCTGTACCCTGCAGGCAAGGTTCATAATGTTAGTGTTTTTTGTTGTGTATGTTACAAAAAACACAATAACTTTAAGGTACATTTTTTGAACAATACATACATTTGTTTCAGAATTTTCAATCTGTTTCTTTTTGTGATTATTGTTAAGGGGATAGTTATTCTGCATAAATCCAATTATATTTTGAAGAATGTGAAGTGTATTGTCCATGCAGTGAAAGTCAGTGGGGATCAATATTGATTTGATAGATGAAACTATTAGTATATATTTAAGTTCATAGCCTTTTATAGTGTGATTAACATACTGCAGTCACTACTGGTGCTATGCTTTATTATTCATACTTATTCATTTATATTACTGTTATGTATTTGGGGGAGATGTGTTTAATGGGCATATCTAATAGTGTAGCCAGGATATCATTGTTTCAAAAAATGACACATGGAAACGTTGCTCTTTTAGCGGTGGGTGGCTCTTAAAAGAGCCTTTGGTTTGGTTCTGAGAAGCACCTTTCATGCCTGTCACACCTGTGGCTGCCAGGGAACTGCACCCTCAGCACAAAAGTAGTCAAAAAGGGTCTCCCTCACACGCATTGCTTCCTGTGCTGCATTGTTGCTCCCTACTCGTCTGATGTTCTGCAGTGCAGAGGCATCTCCATCAGCAGCAGGGGTAAGTGTGTCCAGCCTAGTCCTTGTTGTCCTCCGCAGAACGTTGTGTAGAACACAGGTGGCCTTCACACAGGCTTCCGCATTGGAAGGGCTGACACCAATTACACGCCATACATTCCAACCTCTATGATACGGAAGCAGTATTTGGCACCTACAACTGCCAAGAGGACAATAGAGAATGTCCACTTGTAGTTGTAGAATAGTGATCCAGAGTTGTTGGGAGCCTGGATCAGTACATGATTCCCATCAATAGACCCTAGAGAGTTTCCAGTGATGGTGGAACTCTGCTGCAATGTCCCGCCAATCTTTGGGAACAGGCATGTAGTCCTCCACCAGGGAGTCCCAAATGGCCTTTGCCACTTCTGCCACAATACCAGCTACAGTGCTGTGCTCAACACAGTAGCTGAAAGCAATACTGCGGTATGAATCCCCTGTTGCAAGGAACATGTGGAAATATGCAAGTGTCACAGCAGAAATTTTATTAAAAAGTATACTGACCTACAAAAAACATATATGACAGTTATAACTTATACACACACACACACACACACACACACACACATACATACATATATATATATATATATATATATATATATATATATATATATATATATATTAATATAAACTGTATTAATTTGTATTAACTGCATATTATAACATGTTGAATCATAAAAACATACATGGCAGTATGGCATACTTGACATATTACATAATAAACATTCTGTCTGAATTAAACAAGATATACAATGCCCTCTAAATCGATCAAAATATTCAAATCGACCAGGTTCAGTAAACGCATTATGATACTCACCGTAAGCAAATTGACAGCCGTTCACCAGGGGAAATGGCTCGGCGGAAGCCTGTGTTATCTTTTGCAATCAGGGGACCCACCCTCTGCAGCAGCTCATCAAACTGGGTCCTGTCAAGCCTGAAGTACTGCTGGAACCGGACTTCATCCAGCCACAGGTACTCGCCGTGCTGTTTATCTTTCACCGCAGATAAACAGCCGCAATGGCAAAGAGCACGCCTTGTTTCTCCTTCAACTTTGATATAAAGCATTTTATGTACTGATTTCCATTTATATTTAGTCTTTTCTCTCCAAAATGTTTGTTTTTAGCGGCAAGAAAAGCGTTTCGCTGTCAACAGCAATGGAATGACATCCGTGAATGTCATTTATAAACATTACTAGGCAACCAGTAGTGGGAACGCCCACTAGCGACTTCACCATTGAGCATTGCTTGGTGGCTGTCAGGGTGAGTTTTGCTATATGGTTGCTAGAGCCATTCAACATGGTTGTTGGGGTGTTCTGGGTGGTTGCAAACCATTGCTAGGAGGTTGCTAGGGATTTTTGAACGGTTTTAACATATTGCTATCCAGCTGATTGGGTGATCTTGGAGGTTTCTAGGGTGTCCTGGGTGGTTTCTAGGAGAGTAAAAAGAGTCTGAACTTATTTCACACTATAACATCTCTGTAACTTTTAGTTATAGGATATAGTATATAGGATTTAGTTCACTCTTTTTATCATTCACCATACGAAGATCATATGTTTAATCACTTCAAAAAGTACTAGCACACCTCTCACACAATTTGATGTATTATTCATGTCCACAGCACAAATGGTGCAAGAGTTATGCACCCAAGCTAAATACTTAAGTTTAGGGCTTTGTTCAAATTCCGAACCCCGTGTGTGAGCACCTAATAAGATTTCCTGCTATTCTCTTCAGCCACCTTTGTCTCTGGTTCTATACTCTCATGTGTATGCATACAGTGTCCTTGAGTGCTTCAGATAAATGTAAGACTCCATTATTTAATAAATAATTTCATTAGCTGCTGCCTAATAATTATGGATTGACTTATAGTATGTGTGGACTGTTAGCATAAGCATAAACAGCCCTCCTTTCCAATCCTATATCCCACATGTAACCTGGCCAATACTTCATCTTGGACCACATGCTACGATTTAAATGGTACTTTCTATCATATCTAAAACTAATCAGAACATGTGCATTTTTGTAAAGTAACTAGAACCTTTTACTCCCAGTTCAATAAGTATACATCATGGTGCCAGAGGGCTGTTCACGGTGTAGATGGATATCATTAATCACAGCAGAGTTAAAGGGTGTCATGTACCATATTTATAGCCTCTGATAGCTCATGTGTGTTTAAGGTAATATCTGTATTTCACATAAGTTAATACATTTCCTGGAAAATTTCTGGAATGTTTTGCTTTACAATGTTTTTTTTTTCTCTCTCTCTCTCTCTTCTCAGAGGACAGTACATTATATTTAATGCAGTTTGTATAATTATTTGTCTATTTGGACATCTAGCTGAGCAATGTGTTATTGTCCGTAGTAATGTGAGTTGTGTTTAAGTTGTGTTGAGTAAATGAAGAATAAAATAGGGTCTTGCCACAAACAAAGTGTTCAAATTTTAGTAATATGGTTGTTAATGTCCTTTTAAAAATAATTTTATCACAATTCACATTTAATTAAAGGTGGTGTAAGCTATTTTTTCATGGAAAGGTATGCAGAAAATGTTCCTACTTCCTGAAAGATATTAATGAAATAAGTGCCATGAGATACCTCACCGTTCTCTGTGACAGCTCCAGACTCTGTAAACAGCAAATAAAAATTTGTCGCTGGGCCACGGACAATGATGCTTTCGGCTAGTCAATCATTTTACGCATTCTCATAGTATTGTAGTTGCAGTGAATTATTTAGGCATACATCCATTTTATGCCATGTTATTCATAACAGTTGTCAGTTGAGGGCACTATTTTGCTGCTGTTGTTTTTAACAACCATTTCTGCACAATGTCGGTCTCAATAAAGCTAATGTTGTATCTTTGGAGCACGGGTTTTAGAAAGAGGGGCGTGGCTAATCCAGCTGCTCAGTCTTGTGGAAGTTAGGGATGGGCAATACCAGTTATTTTCTTTTCAATCCGATACAAATAATTTAATTTCCAATATAGTCGATGCTGATACCAATACTGATACATCTATTAAACAGTTTTTTTTTTGTTGTTTTTTCTTTCGCGATTTCTTTCTTTCTAAACATTTTTGTCATAATTCGTCATTACCATTTTTTTTTATTTTTTTTTTTACATTTGTGAGCTAAACAGAAATTTATTAGACTTCTGTTTTGTTTATACTTACAAAAATTAACCATAGTTTCACTACAGTTTAACCATGAGATTTAGTTAAGACTTAGTTACCACACAATTAACCATGGTTACTACTACAGTATTACAGTAGTGAAACCATGGCTAACTATTTTTACTTATGTTACTTATTAAGTACTCATGTTACTTATTAACAACAGTTACACACAATTATAAATTTCACCTTTAGATATGTTATTTTAGTGTGACTTTACTCCAGAAGCTGTTTCTCTGATTTCCTCTCATTACCTCTACAAGGCACTGATCCCTCTTGTTTGAATGAGCCTTATGACAGAGCAAGCGCTTGTCTGCTTGTGTCTTTCATCATGCATGTTAAGATTAGCAGAAGAAGAAATTGGTCCCATCCTGCACAAGTATTTGCTAATATGGCCTAATCATTTTTTATCTACATTTGAAGCTTATGGTTATTGTTCATGTTTATGGTAACCAAATAATTTGATCCCTAGTTTAAAAAAAATGTAGAATCAATATTTTTGTGTGAGGATCATTTTTTTTTAATTTTTTATACAACATCAGTATCGGAATTATCAATACCTTAGGATCAATCCGCCCATCCCAAGTGGAAGTAGAACAGCTGAAATAGCTTTCAACACCTTTAACCTTGTTAAATAAATTATATTGTACAGCAAGTAGACACAGTGGCTTAAAAAGTGTTTCACAGAGTAACCACATTACCCAGGTCTTTCATTTGTAGCATCTGTACCAATCAGTCACAAAATTATTCATTATTTAATGAATAATCCAACAGAAATCTCAAGACCATAACAAATAAAGGTCCAAGTAGGCACAAGAAGACTCCGAGATGTCTGCTCTCCCACTGATCATTATCAGCTTTTAATCTCTATTTGCTGGCACTGGTCCAGCAACTAGCGGACCTCAGAGACATTCCAGGTTGGGGAGGGTAGCCACATGCAAAGCAAAGGAGAGCAATTCACTCCATTCCCCCATAGGAAAGACACATAAAGCCAATAAAACTGACTTTTTTTTATTAATTTATAGACAAACTGTTCTATGAATGAACATGCATATCCCCAGGACATTGTGTGTATGATTGTTACTGTCTCGTATAGTCTTTTGTACTG
This sequence comes from Moxostoma hubbsi, assembly GCA_032164185.1. NCBI lineage: Eukaryota > Metazoa > Chordata > Actinopteri > Cypriniformes > Catostomidae > Moxostoma > Moxostoma hubbsi. The sequence continues at coordinate 12,281,478 of JAVLUX010000031.1, read as the reverse complement.
TATATGTTTTATGCATTCTTTATGACAGAACCACTAGATAATGTAAAGTTATTGGTGTCATGCTTCCTATCAAATTAATCCTTGTGTGACGCCCTGCACATTTGTGTATATCACCACCTTATAGCTTGCATTGTATGCTTGTTATATTAATCAGAGCATAAAGGGGCACAAACTGCCAGTTTACCCCAATCACGCAAATGAGTCAGCTTCCAAACAAAGAAACTTGAAAAGAAAAGAAAAATTGTCACTCGAGAGGAGTGACCTCCCTCAGGAGTCCACGGACGCACCGGCGTCCTGCTGGATTTTTTTCGTCATTACAGCAGAAACAACATAAAATTCTCCGTCATTTTGGGGCACACAGATAAGTCTAAGACATCGTTAGAGACTATAAAGGTCTACTTTTATTTGTGTACACTCACAATAATAACAAAACCTTGTGCTTTTGTAAAATAAAGAAAATAAAAAGGGTGAGCTCTAAGCAGTCTCTGGGTTTGCGAGCATATATCTGAAACACGTCACAAAAATGAACTGAATCTCTGCGAATACTTATCACACAAACATGAAACATATGTCTGAAGAAAGCTTAAAATGTCTACTTTTAAATAAAACAATTCAAATTTAAAACAAATATTCTCCTGCAATGTAATCTGTATGAAACAAAGTGATGTACAGTTTTCCTGGCTCAGCTAATTTATCTCTAATGTGATCAAACACACGGGCAGAGCGCGCCATTCATAAGCTTATGTGCTGAGGCGATCAATACAAATGGTAAACGCCCCCAACTTTGTCTTAAAAACAACAAGTTCATTCATTTTTCTACGTGTTTGAAAGACAGCATGATACACAAGTGAGAAAACTCCTGGATAGTGACAAAGAGTTATAATTTTCCTCAGAAGAAGAGAGGGACTCCGATGAACGTTTGTATTTTGAAGAGAGTCTTGATCCAGCCAAGGATACAATTTCGGATGAGTAAGTCATTCAGTTTTAATTAGTTGACATGCTATTTTATATAAACATGTACATATTTTACTAGTGGGACTGTTTCCAGACTTGCCAGCCAGGATTCAGAGTATTGACATTTGAAATATGTCCTAATAAGCAAGTTTTAGTTACATTTAAATGCTGTTTCGGCTAAAGCAGGTATTTAAATTGTATGCTGTATGATATAAATATGATATGTAATATGATATAAAAATAATATGAATGTTTAGATTATATTTGATCTAGTGTTTATGCTGCCTCATTATCATCAACAAAGCTTGTGCTTGCAAATATTGGTTCAGGTGTAAATGAGAAAAATGCATTTAAATATGCCCATATTAGAAAATCACCATCTTATACTGATTTCTGAAGTACCATGTGACACTGAAGACTGCAGTAATGATGCTGAAAATTCCGCTTTGATCACAAATTGCATTTTACAATATATTCAAATAGAAAACTAATTTACAATATCACTGTTCTGACTGTATTTTGGATCAAATAAATGCAGTCTTGGTGAGCAGAAGAGACGTCTTTTAAACAGTAGTGTAGGTCTAAAATTAAGTAAAGTCTTTATGTAAAGAAAATGTATAATCAGATTACTTATTTTAACTTAAAACTTGATTTTGATCATTAAGTCTCCTCAAATTAATTTTCTTTCTGTCACATTCCTCATTGATTGGCCCAGGGGAGGGGTCTTTTTTGTCTCCTCAGGTGTGAATTACAATCAATATTCAAGATCACGCCTCCTCGCATATGACCTTTCTAACACTAAAAGTGTCTCACAAAAGATCAATTACTATATTGTTTTTTATGAATGAGTGATCAGGATGGTTTTCACATAATTTTGTAGCAAATCCTCTAGGCTATAAGATCCAGTTCTCAAAAGGCTTGTGGACAAATGTTTAATGTATGTGTTATATGGCCTTATTTCAATGAATTAATTTTTTTTTCTTTCAAAAACCATTCATAAACGTTATTTTCTCAAAAATACAAACATGTACACACATGTTGCTCGCATATTATTGTAGCCCAGTTTGTGCTGAATACAGTGTTATCAGACTTTAGCCATTATTGTGTTTTAAAGCAACTGAAAAAAGCACAAATGTCAAGGCATGTCAAAACTTCTCCAGGGCCCAAAACACCCTTAGACCCCTGAGGGTTAAAGGGCACTGTTGGAGTGACCTCCCTATCTTCTTCCCTCTCGTCTCTCTTCTCTTCTCTTGGTTGCTATTCCTGTGGGACCAGAAACACCCAGTCTGACAGCAAGATTGCAGGCTTGCAGGCCTTAACACATCATGCCGTGTATAACTACCTCCAACATAACAGAGTCAACCTAACACCACAAGTTCATTCTAATTTCTTCATTCAATGCAGAAGAAAATTATTGCAACTTCAACATCATCGACTCAAGGAACCATCAAGACTTTCTCCTGAGACTGCATCTAGGCCCTCTCTCAACAGCCAAGGTAGTGCAAGTATCGTACAATTAACTAACTAAACTTAGGTTTAGTATAAGCTGTGAAAACATTTGTTAACAAAGGTGCTTTGAAGAAACTGATTCTATTAATTGATCCAAAAATGTATAATTAATTATAACGAGTTGTGATTAATTATTCATATTTCACTTTAAAGATAATTTGACTTTACTATATTTTGATAATAATCGCATCCCTGTTTTTAAAAGATTTAGCTTCAAAGCTATACCTAAATATGTGTAATATTATTTTCAATAAGCCATGAGAATAATATTACTCCAATAAGATAATTAATCATAATTCCCAAATTAAAGCTAATTCCTTACAATAGAAATTGTGAGCGGATACAACGAGACGTTGTACTACAATTTTAATGGTGGAGAATTTTATTTAGACAAATAATCTAGTTATATGTCATTTATCTAATTTATAATGGTTTGAATGTGACTAAATCCATTATGTTTCCTTACATTATGTAGAATAAGGAAAGTTTAATTTAATTAATTGCTCACACATACTGTTTTCCTACATATAATGGTGGAGGTATGCGGGTGCTTTAACCCATCCTGTGTACATTTGTACTACCAAATTCGCTGCACATTTTAAAAAAGAGAATTTTGCATGTTTTCAAAGCAGCTATTTTAACTGAACTATGGATGTGCATGCTTCACATGATTTACATTTATTAATTTAGCAGATGTTTTTATCTGAAGCAAATATTCTGTCACCGCATGGAAATAACAAATCCAAGATGTTTGTGAAGTACTGTGCTTAGCTGTTGACACCATTCCTGAACTTTCAGAGTATGGGCTACTTTTGATGAAGCTCCCTAGCTCTTATTGGCATAGTAAAGCATTCACTGGTTGCACACTTCAGAATTTCAGCATATGCAATATTTATCTTTTATTGTTCACGTCATGTTTTTATATTAAACTTTTATTGTTCACATCATGTTTCATGAATACTGAGGATTCTCAGACACACTCGAACACACTCTTGGATATACTGCATTTTGCATATTAGTAGGGAATTTTGCATATTCGCTTTTCCAAATGTTATGATTTGACACAAATGCGATGAGGTCACCCGCATTTCTAACTACCTAAAACTTTTTGGACCGCATTTACACCTTCTTACATTTAGAACTGTCATCTTGATCACCCAAGATGAATGTAAATACCAGATGTAAATAGCGTCCTATATATAGACCCAGCACAATAGGGATGTCTCGAATTGGGTCCGATACCACGCCTATGTACTTGAGTACATTTGCTCGTAAAAAATTTCCAATATCAAAAACTTTAAATAGTATATAATATATAAAATCACGTTATGTACTAGTAAAACTATTAAACCACAACAGCTGTAGTCAATGAGATAAATGTACTGTCTTCATGTTCTGCGCCCTACAAATCCCTTTAAAAAAATCGAGAAATCATGGCAAATTGTCTGCAAATTTTCCTCCAAATATGCAAATGTTCGCCATAAATGTTTGCCACAAGTTTGCAACTGGTCGCCGGTATTGTTGAACCGGCAGCAAACCTTTGGCAACAAAGCAAAATTATGTGTAAATGATCAGTGGCGAATTTGCTGCAAGTTTACGGCAATTTAAATGGAAAAACCTATGACAGAAATAGATCACTACTGTATTGTTATGCAATTTTCTCTGTAATACTACTAATACTTATAATAATGAGAATAAATCAACAGTAATTATATTGTATTTAAGCAATATCTCACATCTGTAATCCAGCACATTATTTGAGAAAATATATCTCCAGTGTTGTATTTTAGATTGTGCTGTGAGGTACTCAGGGCTCGAGTTGAAGGAGAATGTGAGGGGATGCCATTCCCCTTGTTGCAAGAAATACCAAAAAGCATAATCCTAGTTAAACCACCCAGCCCTTACCCTTGAGGGGTTTCCAGATTTCCCGAGGAGAAATCCTCCAATCAGAGCTTTACACTTGCACAGTTTGGAAGTATTCTGCCAGTGTAATGCTTTAGTTGTGCAATCTGACATCCTTGAGCGCACAAGCTCCCTCTCCACTGCAAAAATGTGCCGGTTTTCTTAAAACACCGGCAAACAGGTATGTCGGAGTTTAGCGATGGGTTGACTTGTCTTTCCTAGTGTTCACATGAAACTTATGCCACTGAGGGTTACCTTCAGGGTTTCGCTCATTAAACGCTTTTGTGTGTAGAACAACTTTTTTTTTTTCACAACTGTTTAAGCATCCTTCATAGAAACGTGAGTAGAAAAATATGTGTATGTGACAGTGAGTGAACAATCTAAAGAAAAATCTTTTTCATGATCATAACGTGGATTCTTTTCACAAAATTCATCATAAAATACAATAACATAGGGTATCAGATGCCTGTTAAGGCCATGTGTAAGGGTCAGTGACGTGATGGTAATTATTTTATTTTTTATCCAGATCTATTAAATTAAAAATGTATAAATGCAATTCACACAAAACTTTTACTTGAATACACCTATTCTATGATATTTAAAATTTCTGAGTTTAAAGTCATATTGATATTTTTCTGGGGCTTAATGTAAAAAATATAATGTGGAGTCTAGAAACAGTAAAAAAAAGTAAAAGTCTCATTAACCCTCTGGGGTCTGATGGTGTTTTGGGTCCTGGAGAAATTTTGACATGCCTTGACATTTGTGCTTTTTTCAGTTGCTTAAAAATATATTAATGGTTTAAGTCTGATAACACTGCATTCAGCACAAACTGTGCTACAATAATATGTGAGCAAAATGTGTGTACATGTTTGTATTTATGAGAAAATAACGTTTATGCATGGTTTTAAAAAAAAATAATTTTAAATAATTGAAATAAGGCCATATAAAACATACAAAATATTTGTCCACAAGACTTTTGAGAACTGGATCTTGAGCTAGTCTAGAGTTTTTGCTACAAAATGATGTTAAACCCATCCTGATCACTCATTCATACAAAACAATATAGTAATTGAACTTTTGTTAGACACTTTAAGTGTTAGAAAGGTCGTATGCGAAGAGGCATGAACTATCATGAATATTGATGTTACACACCTGAGGAGACAAAGACCCATCCCCTGGGCCTATCACTGAGGACTGTGAAAGAAAGACTTAATTATCAAAACCAAGTTTTAAGTTAAAAGAAGTAATATGACTATACATTTTCTTTACATAAAGACTAAATTTTAGACCTACACTAATGTTAAAAAGAAGTCTCTTTCTGCTCACCAAGGCTGCATTTATTTGATCCAAAATACAATAAAAACAGTGATATTGTAAACTATTTTTACAATTTAAAAGAAAAGTTTTCTATTTGAATATATTGAAAAATGCTATTTGTGATCAAAGCTGAATTTCAGTATCATTACTGCAGTCTTCAGTGTAACATGATCCTTCAGATATCATTATAATATGCTGATTTTCTAATATGGGCATATTTAAAGTGCATTTGCAAGCACAAGTTTTGTTGACGATAATGAGGCAGCATAAACACTAGATAAAATATAATCTAAATATTCATATTATTTTTATATCATATTAAAAATCATATTTATATCATACAGCATACAATTTAAATACCCGTTTAGCTGAAATAGCATTTAAATGCAACTAAAACTTGCCTATTAGGACATATTTCAAATTTCAATACTCTGTATCCTGGCTGGCATGTCTGGAAACAGTCCCACTAGTAAAATATGTACATGTTTATATAAAATAGCATGTCAACTAATTAAAACTAAATGACTTACTCATCTGAAATTGTATCCTCAGCTGAAACAAGTCTTTCTTCAAAATACAAACGTTCATCGGAGTCCTGCTCTTCTTCTGAGGAAATTGTTAACTCTTCGTCACTATACACAAGTTTCCTCGCATGTGTATCTTGCGATCTTTTAAATGTGCAGTTAAGTGAATTAACTAGATGTTTTTAAGGTACAGTCGGGGGTGTTTGCCATTTGCATTGATCACCTCAGCACATTACCGTATGAATAGCACCCTCTGCCCATGGGTGTGATCACATTAGGGATAATTAGCTGAACCAGGAGAAACTGTACATCGCTTTGCTTCATACAGATTACATTGCAGGGGAATATTTGCTTTAAATTTGAATTGTTTTATTTAAAAGTAGACATTTTAAGCTTTCTTTAGACATATGTTTCATGTTTGTGTGATAAGTATTTGCAGAGTTTCAGTTCATTTTTATGATGTGTTTCAGAAATATGCACGTGAACATAGAGACTGTTGTTAGCTCAGACTTTTTATTTTTTTTATTTGACAAAAGTACAAGTTTTGTTGTTATTGTGAGGGTACACAAATAAAAGTAGACCCTTTATAGTCTCTAATGATGTCTTACATTTATCTGTATGCTCCAAAACGTCTCGGTTACTGTTGTAACCTCCGTTCCCCGAGGGAGGGAACGAGACGTAGTGTCGAAGGAAGTGACACAAGGGGTCTTCTCTGATGCCGAATCGTACCTCGGAACCTGAGAAAAGGCCAATGTCAAGTTGGCAGACAGAATTTGCATGTCCCGCCCCAGACATACGGGTGTAAGGGGAAGCGGGGCAGCGAATGCCAGTCAGGATTTTGCATTGAGGAGCCGAAGGATGAAGCATGGCCATTTACAGTGCTAGGTCTAGTGCCGTGGCAGGAGGGACACTTCGTCTCGTTCCCTCCCTTGGGGAATGGAGGTTACAACAGTAATCGAGACGTTCCCCTTCTGTCACTCTCTCGACCCAGTGTCGAAGGAAGTGACACAAGGGGTCCATATAAAAACGCCACGCACTGACCGTGTGACATGACTGTCGGAGCAGGGGCAAAGCAGGCTATTGCGTGTTAGAGGCACCTGAACCGAATGCACGTTGCCCTCCCCAACGCCCCCTCAAAGAGTTTTAGCATATCCACCTTAGGTTTTCCCGCACCCCTGGGGGAAAAAGGTATTACATGCTAGCATGGGAGCAAGCCCAACAGCCGTGCCCTTCTCTCTCACTATGTCTCTCACATAGGATGTAGAGCGGCTGGGGCCCAACCTATGTCGGGGAAGGCGGTCATTCCCCAGGGGGGAGCAGGAGAGCCTGGGCAGTGCTGAGAGAAGACTCGAAGCATTAACCCTGCTCCACGCACCCGACAGGGGGCGGCTTAGAGACTGAGGAAGAGGCCTAAGGAGGCGTCTTCAAAACTCGTCGGCGCCGGTGTGCCGGGCGCTGAGGCAGGACCGGAGGCAAGGTAGCTGTCCGGCCTGCAGATTTCCTATTCTTTCAGGAGGGGAAGACCCTGCAGAGGCCATACCCTGCCCAGTCCAGGGGGAGGTAATGTATGGCAAATACCCCACGAGGGTTGTGAAGCCGGACATGGGAGACGGCACGGTGGTAGGTAAGGGGGGACTCTACAGACACGGGGCTGAGGCAGCGGGGCTGCCTGAGGGAAACGCGGGTCCGCCGAGAGGGGGACCGTACCGCGGAGAATACATCACGGGGAGTTAGCCTGAGGAACTATGCCCGTGGAGCCCGACCCCAGTACAGAGCCCTAAGACTCGTACTGGGTCTGGCCGCGAGTTGCTTTGCTGAATTCGCGGGCCAGAAGGCTAGGGAGGAAAAAGCATCCAGGCAGCGACACTCAGTGGCTGACCTGGGACAGAAGGCGCACTGGATCACATTGGTGAAGGGCGCAAGATGCAAGCGGAACACCCGGTCGGTTGTGCCGTGTTACCGAGTTCTACCGGCTCGGACCTGACGAAACACGGGACAAGACCTACTCAACCCTTAGATTGTAAAATCTGGCAAAGGTATTGGGTGTTGCCCAGCCCGCTGCTCTGCAGATGTCTGCTAGGGAAGTGCCGTGGCTTAGTGCCCATGCCCTGGGCGTGATAGGCTAAGGCAATAGCATCAACGACCCAGTGGGATAGCCTCTGTTTGGAGACAGTGTTCCCTTTCTGCCGTCCGCCAAAGCAGACAAAGAGCTGCTCAGAGTATCTAAAGCTCTGCGTGTGGTCCACATAGGTACGCAAAGCACGCACCGGACACAGCAACGAAAGGGCTGGGTCTGCCTCCTCCCGAGGCAGTGCTTGCAGGTTCACAACCTGGTCCCTGAAAGGGGTCGTGGGAACCTTGGTCACGTCGGGGTCTCAGGATAACGTGAGAAAGTGCCGGACCGAACTCCAGGCAAGAGTCGCTGACAGAGAACGCTTGCAGGTCTCCTACCCTCTTGATTGAGGCTAACACGATCAGGAGGGCCGTCTTCAAGGAGAGGGCCTTGAGCTCGACTGAATCAAGCGGCTCAAATGGGGGTCTCTGAAGGCCCGAGAGGACCACTGAGAGATCCCAAGAGGGAAACAGGTTAGGTCGGGGAGGATGTAGTCTCCGGGCGCCTTTCAGGAACGTGATAATCAAGTCGTAACCAAGGGACTTGCCATCTACTGCGTCGTGGTGGGCTGCGATAGCAGCTACATACACCTTCAAGGTGGAGGGGGACAGCCTCCCCTCCAATCTCTCCTGCAGGAATAGAAGCACTGACCGAACTGCGCGCATCTCTGTGGGTCTTTGGCTTGGGAAGAACACCAATTCGTGTCTACTTGTGCCTTGCCGAATAGGTCCCAAATGAGCTGGACCACCTGGGGGTGGAGCCTCCACTCTCCGCTGGGCGAAAACGCCATCGTGTTGCGGTTGTGTGGCGAGCAGCGACCTGAGTTGCGGCTGACTCCAGAGGAGGAGATGGCGGGCGAGTTGTGACATATGACGAGAGCCCACGCCGCCCTGGCGATTTATGTATGCTACCGTCGCGGTGCTGTCTGAGCGAATCAGAACGTGCTTGCCTCGGATTAGTGGAATAAACCTCCGTAGAGCAAGAATAACAGCCATCAACTCAAGGCAATTGATGTGCCAACGCTGCCGGGGACCTTTCCAGGTGCCAGCGGCAGCGTGCCCGTTGCACACGGCGCCCCAACCCAGTCATGAGGCGTCTGTGGTTACCACGACACATCTGGACACCTGCTGCAAGGGAACTCCGGCCCGTAGGAAGCAGAGGTCTGTCCATGGGCTGAAAGTTTGATGGCAGGCAAGGGTGATTGTCACACGATGCGTGCTGTGGCGCCATGCCCATCTCGGGACTCGGGTCTGTGGCCAGTGCTGTAGTGGTCTCATATGCATCAACCCGGGCGGTGCGACCGCAGCTGAGGATGCCATATGCCCCAGGAGCTTCTGGAATTGTTTTAGAGGACCTCTGTGCCAGGTTTGAAGCGAGCGAGGCACCTGAGCACTGACTGGGTGCGCTCGTTGGTGAGACGCGCTGTCATTGAGACTGAGTCTAACTCCATACTGAGAAAAGAGATGCTCTGAACTGGGGTGAGCATGCTCTTTTCCCAGTTGACCTGAAGCCCTAGATGGCTGAGGTGCCTGAGCACCTGGTCCCTGTGAGCATATAGTAACTCGAGAGTGGGCCAGAATGAGCCAGTCGTCGAGATAGTGGAGTAGGGGGGCAAGAGCAGCCTCTGCGACCTTGGTGAAGACGCGAGGGGACAGGGACAGGCCGAAGGGGAAGACCTTGCACTGATACATCTGGCCGTCGAACGCAAACCGTAAGAAGGGTCGGTGTCGAGGCAAAATAGAGACGTGGAAATACGCGTCCTTCAGGTCTACCGCCGCGAACCAATCTAGCTGTCGAACGCAGGTGAGAATCTGCTTCTGTGTGAGCATTTTGAACGGGAGTCTGAGCAGTGCCCGGTTGAGAACTCGCAAGTCCAAGATTGGTCGCATCCCGCCACTTTTTCTGGGTACGATGAAGTAAGGGCTGTAGAGACCCTTCTTCATCTCGGCTGGAGGGACGGGCTCTATCGCGTCCTTGAGGAGCAGTGTAAAAATCTCTGCTTGTAAGGCACTGGCTTGTTGGCCGCGCACTAGAGTGGAGCGAATACCGCTGAAACGAGGTGGGAGCCGGGCGAACTGAATCGCAGAGCCGAGTCGGATGGTCCTGGCCAACCAGTGCGACGGGTTGGGAAGCGATAACCACACGTCCAAACTCCGTGCGAGGGGGACTAAGGGGACGATCACATTTGACGTACCGGGCGGGGCTTCGCGGCGGGGGGGAGCAGGTAATAATGTGTCGGGAGGCAAAAGAGCGTCCCGAGGCTGAGGTGCTGAGAAAAGACTCAAAGCACTTACCTTACTCCTCACACCCGGCAGGGGGCGGATTAGAGACTGAGGAAGAGGTCCCGAGAGGGCGTCTTCGAAACTCGTCAGCGCTGGCCTGCCGGGGTTGGACAGTCGCGGGGCCAGAGGCGAGAGAGCTGCGTCTGGGAAACCGGGACTGGAGAGATGTGGCGCCGGGGTGCCGTGAGAACGGCACACACCGGCTGAATGACCCAGGGAGTGAGGGAATCATTCTGTAGGTACCGCAGCCCGAAGGCGGTGCAGCAGGTGAAAACAAGGATTCTCTTCCCGGCCCTCCACCGGGGGATGGAGTGGTCTTGAAACCATCTCCGGAGCAAACATTCGACTGCCTGGGGTGTCCGTCTCAGGAGCACTTCGGACCATTTCTGGTCCGAGAGGGGGTCCTGGAGACGGGGGGCATATGCCGCCTGCGAGGTGCTCGACGCTGGGGCTGAGAGCTGGGCCCAGGTTGCGGAGCTACCTGTTGTTGCTTTCTCGTCGCAGGGGGGGACGCCTTCAGCGAGCAGGCGGGGCGCGGGCGCACTGACTGGGTGGCGCCGCGGCATGATGTAAGAAACTGTCCCCATTGCTTCCTCACCACCGAGAACTGCTGGGCAAAGTCGTCGATGGTGTCGCCGAAGAGGCTGAGCTGGGAGGCGGGGGCGTTGAGAAATCGTGACTTGTCAACGCCATGCATCTCGACCGTGTTCAGCCAGAGGTGGCGCTCCTGGACCATGAGTGTGGCCATCGTCCACTCGAGTGCCTGTGCCGTGACATTCGTAGCTCTGAGAGCGAGGTTGGAGCAGAGCGCAGTTACTGTAGCACATCGGGGTTGGAACTACCCAGGTGCAGATCTTTGAGTGCCTTGGCTTAGTGAATTTGCAGGAGAGCCATGGCATGCAGGGTGGAGGCGGCCTGTCCAGTGGTGCTGTAGACTTTTGAGGTCAGTGATGACGTCATTCTACGGCTCTGGAGAGTAGTACCATTCAGTCCTGCCAGGTGGCGGTGTTCCGCCATCCAGGGTAGTGAGAGTGGACAAGCGGAGGGCGGTTCCGACCGCGTTGACTCGTCATGCACTTCCGGGAACGACGGAACCAAGGGGGGGCGTGGCTATAAGCGGCCCATGACCCGAGGAACCGATCGAGTAGCCGAGAGGGGGGGGACAGAGATCTCCAGTCCAGCCTCGCGCTCGCGGCGGCCCGGGAAAGCATAGCGGACATCTGCAAATCAGCCTCAGACTGGGCGAGCAGAGCCGGAGGTGGCAGCCCTGGCGAGCCATCAGCATCAGACGGCGCTTTGATGCTCTCCGATGCAGCGGCGATGTCGTCATCCAATTCCGGGAGCTCAAGGAAAAATGCCGGCTGGCCGGGAAGTGAGCCGCATTCTTCCCGAGCTCGGATGGAAGCAAACAAGCGTGCTGGGGGGCGGGTGGTTCGTGGGGATTTTCCTGGCGAAACTGAGCCCGTGGTCATCCCCAAATCGCCTTCATCGCCAGCCGGATCGACCTCAATCCCGTGGGAAGAAGGAACGACGCGGGGGGCGGCTGAAGTGTCTTTCTCTCATGACAAAAGAAAGCGCAACCGCAATGTTGCCATGGTTATGTTCTCGCACTGAGAACATGAACCATTTATAAAACGCTGCCTGCGTGTGATCGCAGCCCAGGCAAGCGAGGAAGCTTTTATGACCGTCAGAAGTGGAGAGATATCAACCGCATCCAGGAACTACACAGAGGTGGAAAGACATCTTTAAAAAGACGCGTCCTGAAAAGCTCTTTTGAAGCTTTTGAAGCTCTTTTCTCCTGTTGCTCAGCGTGCAGAGAGAGAGACGCCAGCTGGAAATGTGCCGTGCGGATCCAACAGCAATGCTTCTCACTGGTAGAGGTGAGTGAAACAGGAGTGTGTTTCAGCTGCTTGCGGTACAACCATTCGTGTCCGAAGAAAAATTCTGATTCACTGCCCCGCTTCCCCTTATACCCGTATGTCCGGGGCGGGGCATGCAAATTCTATCCGCCAACTTGACATTGGCCTTTTCTCAGGTTCAGAGGTACGATTCGGCGTCTGAGAAGACCCCTTGTGTCACTTCCTTCGACACTACGTGATCACACCCACCAGCAGAGCGTGCTATTCATACGCTAATGTGCTGAGACCATCAAATCAAATGGTAAACGCCCCGACTGTGCCTTAAAAACAAAGTCATTCACTTTTCTGCGCATTTTAAAGACAGCACGATACAAGTGAGAAAACTCCTGGATAGTGACAAAGAGTTACACGAACTTCTTCCTCCGAAGAAGAAGAGCGGGACTCCGATGAACATTGTATTTTGACGAGAGACTTGATCCAGCCGAGGATACAATTTCGGACGAGTAAGCCATTTAGTTTTCATTAGTTGACATGCTATTTTTTTATAAACATGTACATATATTACTAGTGGGACTGTTTCCAGACTTGACAGCCTGGATTCAGGGTATTTAAATTTGAAATATGTCCTAATAGGCAAGTTTAAGTTACATTTATAACTTATAGTTCTAATATTATTGTTCAATTCTCCTCACATATGACCTTTCTAACGCTAAAAGTGTCTTACAAAAGTTCAATTACTATATTGTTTTGTATGAATGATTGATCAGGATGGTTTTCACATCATTTTGTAGCAAAAACTCTAGGCTACAAGATCCAGTTCTCAAAAGGCTTGTGGACAAATGTTTAGTATGTGTTATATGGCCTTATTTCAATGACTTATAAATTTAGTTTTTTCAAAAACCATGCATAAATGTTATTTTCTCAAAAATACAAATATGTACACACATGTTGCTCACATATTATTTTTGCCCAGTTTGTGCTGAATACAGTGACTTTAGCCATTAATGTGTTTTTAAGCAACTAAAAAGCACAAATGTCAAGGCATGTCAAAACTTATCCAGAGCCCAAAACAAGTGCCTCCCAAGCCACGGCCACATAGGATACTAAGGACCAGTTGGACTCCATATAAACATTAATTTCAGCCTTTAACATTTGTTGAAATCCAGGATTTTGCAAAAGGGATACATTAAAGCACAACTATAAGATTTATTTTTCTCAGAAATGAGTCAACACCTCTAAACTCACCAGGGAATGAGCTTAGACTAAGATGTTTCCATTTGAGCAATCAACAACAGATGAAATGAGGGACATAAGTATAAAAAAAATGTCTTATGGACTGATAAAATAAATGTATAGTCCATACCAGATGTGTTCAAAAGTCTCAAATATCTGTTAGGCCAACATCATGTGAAGCGTCAATGTTGCTCTAGGGGGCTTACACACTTTTGCTTCACTATGATTCAACCTTCATTTTTTATGGGGTTCCCCAGCCCATTCACATTCCATGTGGAGAGAGATAATCCACTCATATTAACATTTGACATTTTAGAAAAAATAGATTGTGTGTCAAAAACAAGATTATAAAGACTACATTCCAATATTAGTGTAACAATCATACCCCAAACTTCCCCCAGAACCAAGTAAACAGAAAAAATTAAAACATGCGCATTAACCCCCACGCATGACAGTGCCAACCGGCGTCCATCCCTCTAAACTTAAACAGTCCATGTACACCTACGAGAGTACCCGCAACAACTTTCCTGATTGATTTTTCAAGTCCGATGCTTCTATACACATTTTGTGAGACAAAAAATAGTCTATAAAACAAACTCCAGCCAATAATAATAAAACAAAAGAATTGTAGATTTGTCCACATAATAGTCTCAAAGGTGTGTTCTTCCACAAAACAAGCTCCAGCCGCTTGCGGAACCAGCACAAAAAAAGGGGCTCTTAAGTTCTTCGGGCAGTCAAACGAATGTTCAGAAAGCCAGCCCATTTGGTCGATACATGGGTGCAACAAAAGCCCCAATCACTCCAGTGTCCTGCAAGAGATATTCCAAAAAATAAACTCTAGGCCACAGGAGGTATAAGCACCAAAAACGTGCAGATTCATCGACAAACTGTCCCGAAGAAATTATATTACAGAAAACAGTCTCCAGCCACTAGGTGGAACCAGCACAAAAAGAAATGAAAAATGTGCTCAGCGTCCTCTAACAGTTTAAGTTCATTAAGTCAGGCCCACTATGCAGCAACATGAAAATCACCAAATGGCTTACTCACACCATTGTCTTTATAAAGGACAATACTTGCAGTGGGCATGTAAATTCTTCATGGCCATCCTTAGTATCTATTCTCAGTTTGGCCGGAAACATCGGAGCAAAAATGACATTCCATTGATGTAAGAGATTTTTGCATTACCTGAATCATTCACATTTCTCTCTTTTCGAATTCGCAAAGCCTGGGAAGAAGAAAATGCTGTGGTTCTTACAAGAAAGCCTTCCTTTACTCCTCGAACAAGCCTGTTGTATTACATATTTAATGGTAGAGAATTTTTTATTCAGATTTATAATCTGATCATGTGTCATTTATCCTTCTTATAATGGTGGTCGAACGCAGCTAGTTCCATGATACAATTTCCTACATATTATTATTAAATATATGCAAAGTTGCTAATTTCCTACATATTAATGTTGGAGATACGCTGGCAGTTTAATCCACACTGTGTGCATTCATACTACCAAAATTTCCTACAATTGCATTTTAAAATATGATTCCTTTTTTTATGAAGTTGGTAGCCATTTTGTTGTTTAAACATAAAACATTGTGGACACATTTACATCCCCAAAATCCCCCATTTTATGGCATATTTTTAAAAATTTATGAAAAGTCACATTTTATTCAGGTCAGATAGAGTTGAAAAAAATGTGTATAAAACATTTTTTGAAATTAATATATTAATTAATTGAAAGTTGTTTATACTTGCATGCATTCAAGGAGCAAATAAAGTATTATTAAAATACGTTTTAGTTGATGGTTACACCACATGACATTTTTAAAGTTTTAAATATTTTTATTGAAAATGCTATAAAGATTTTTTAAATGTAAGAAACCAAACTGGACACAAATATAACATTTCTAAGAAGTTTTAATTAATTCATTTATTTAAACACCATTTGTATTTTAAATTTAAATAAACTGTTGATATGGAATTTCAGAAAAAATAGAACAAAAAACAGGTATGGGAATCTACCTGATCATATCGGAGTTGCATTAGGAAATATCAATTGCTGAAGAGATTGTTATTTTCAGAGGCATTAGTGTATATACTAGTGCATTATATATTAAAAAATACACTACTGAGAGTACTGTAAAACACAAGAATGCATGGAATGCTCTAAATTGCAAACAAATAAAGTCTACAAATTTGAAAAACTTCAACCATTTTCGACTGTCTTTCAAGGATTATATTGCTTTTGTATAGCTCCCTGTTCTTGCCCATGGCTCCTTTTCAAACACATCCTTACCCGGCAGCCCCCACTACCCAAATCATTGAGTGAGTAATGAGTTTATTCCACAGAGCAGTTCACAGAGTGCCATCTGCTTTAGTCTACAAAATCAGTGCCAAATGTCAGATTGGAAAGTTGAGTGTCTGCATGCCTGCGTGATTGTGAATGTTCAATAGGGGTGGAAGGATATCCAATGCTTGGTTTGTCTGCTTACAATAAATCAGACATTGTTCTGTGTTCAGAGTGTGGAGCTATGCATCCTGTCAAAAATCTTTGGATGTCTTCAGCTGTGGTCTCCCTGCATTACTATTCAGTGCCTGACCTGTAACTTTTTGTGTATCTTCTTAGGTTTCCTTCAATCTTTGCTTAAACTAAACTACACACCATGCAGAAAAACTTCTCACAAAATTCAAAAGTTGGATCTCATGAAAGCCAAGCTATGTGCTGTCACGGTAATCTATTGTTAGCTAATCTGACAGAGCACAACAGGCATAAACACAGAATAAATACACAGACAACATCAGGAACCTGCCAAGACAAATATTCATCCATAAAAAATGGTCTCGAAAGAATGTATGGAGTGACCTCATTAGTTAAATGTTGTTTTATTTTTCTACTAAAATGTTACTAAATGGTGTGTGTGTGTATGTGTGTGTATACAGTATTTGGACACATTTGGGAAAAGTGTTGGAATTCTGTCCACAAAGTCGTTTTAGTGGATATATTCAGTCTGTTCTCCTCAAGTTCCTTACTCCGGTTTCACATATACTCCATGAGCTGGGCGTGAGCAGTGCATTTTCATTCCACTGCCCATATTAACATACTGCACCCTTCACATTGTGAGCATGATTTGTATGTTGACACACAAAATGGTGACACGAGCGGATAGTTTCGGTGCCAAGCCTATTTTTGCTGCACGGCTCATGCTGAACACAACGTCTCCGGATGCAGTAGAAAATTAAAGTAATCAGGAGATTTTAGAGAATAAGCAAAAACAAATAAACAATATTGTGATGAGCAGGAGGGTGGGGCCAGGCCGTGACTATACACGCCCGGACCCCAATTGGGCTAATCAGCCAAGGAGAGGGATAAATGCAGTGGAACATGGCAGTTCGGGAGAGGAAGAGCCACAAGCAGCTGCCATTAGTGTTTTTTTGTGTTATGTGTGTCTTTTTGTTTAAGTTCTTATTAAATATTATTTTGACTGTTCAGCCAGTTCCCGCCTCCTCCTTTCCCAAACTTAACCATGTTACATTGCTGTCGAAGCCCGAGAAGGAGGAAGGATGCACTGTCGTGGAGTCTTCGACACTGCAATCCACCCAAAGCTTCCTGGAACGGTAGGGCTGCTGCCAGTGGCGGAGGAGTTCCCTACTGACCAGCAAAATGCAGAGAGGTATTCCATCCTCCAGGGGTTGGAGGATTAGCTCCGGTCCTCCACGAGAGGGTGGAGGAGTTATCAAGGACCAAGCGACGGCGTGTCTAGGTAACCCGGCGACCAAGTTTTTTTTCTCTCTCTCCTCTCTCTCTCACACTGTCGCTCCGCTTGCCCTTTCCCTTTCCATCTCCTCTATTTTGTTTTTGTTTTATTTTTCCCTCTCCTTGTCTCCCTCCCCAGCTCTAGTGAGGCGGAGCCTGCTGGCAGGCGCAGCCAGAAGGGCAAATATTAAAGTTTTATCATTTGAAACCTAACCAACCAGTTTGTCAATTGTTTTGTTTAAATTTAGATTTTGTGCTTTATATCTGTAAAAAAATGTATTCCACTCGGTTCAATATTAACATTTTTTATCTAATACAAATATATTAATACATTTTTGTTATGTTTCCAAGTTCATTAATGGGGCCACTATCTTCAGAGTGCAATAAATTAATGTTTTTTTGGTAGTTATGTTGCTTGGTTCTAGTGGAGTGTGACAATTAAACCAAAAATGATCAATGGCATGATTCCATTTGGACGTTATTCATATTTCAGGCACATTTGGTAGACCTTAATTTAAGACAGGAAATCAAAACTGACTGTAATGTAATGGGACAAGTAAATTAGTTTACTTTAATGAGGGTCCAACAAAAGTCACACATCTTCTCCTTATAAAACAAAAGAGCTTTGAGCTAAATCATTTTCAGCCATAAAGCATTTTGGCATTTCAGACTAAAAGAACAAACGTCTTACCTTAGCCAATGAATTGTGAAATTAAAAATGCAAAAATACTTAAGTATAACATAAGTTTTTGATATTTCTTTATGTTGCCCAATTTATTCAATGCTAAATGGAAAAAAAAAAAAAAAAAACTGTGGATAACTATTTAACATCAACCAAAAATCCCCATGATATTCTTCCATTCTTCTGCCAAAAAGATATATGAAAATGTTGATTGTTGACAGAACCGTGAATGAAGGTAGCGGGGTGTCTCATGATTTAATATGGCTTTAGAAACTGAAGTCTGCAAGAGGTCTTTGGGAAATGCTTCTGACCAAGTGTACTGTCTGAGAAGAGATAATAACCCCTTCCCCTGTCATAAATAGGGTATTTGCAGCACACAATGAAAAGGATGCAGTGCCATTTATTCAGACTTTAAAGATTCACTTACTATTCTGAGATCAAGACACTCCAAATATCATCGTGAATCACAGGAAACAGATGAGGAATTTGGCACGGAAAAAGCTATTAAACAATAGGTCTGACTTCACCCATAACTTGACTATTGTATTAGTCACTGAAATGTTTATGAGATGGAAAAAAATTGTAATGTTTAAAAACAAAAATCACACAAATAACTGATCTCGAGTCAGTTCTGCCATAAATTAGATATATAAAACAAGACTGATTCAAACAAGTTGCTGATTTAAATTTTGTGTGTATAATTTCCCTGTCGATCACCCTGTTGATCTAGTTGTGTTCCGATAGGAAAAAAAATAGAAATGTTGTGGTTTTAAGAAAGAATCTTGAGAGAGACATTGGAAAAATTTATATTTTGCTAAATAAAATATTGTTTGGTATATTAAATAATTTTAAAACAGTAATCAAAGGCCAATTATACTGTATATGTAGACAAACATGCTAAATATATGACCAATACAGGTTAGTCAGTAAATAATTTTCAATGCATTGTTTCATTGTAGCTGCTTTGACTCGAGTCTTCTAATTGCATTTACACCCCTGTGAACAGCCAATGTCCTCAACGTGCATTGTTTGATGTGCTTCAAAACAGTGAATCATTTTTTCAAGCAATTGGCTCAATTGCCATCATTGTGGAAAACCATTCAAAATACTTCAGAACCTGGAGATTTTTACCTCTCTGACATCGGTATGGTACCATCAAGGCTGCACTTTTGACTGAATTAAGTATAAAATTGCAATTTGTGCTTGAATGGTAGCTATTCACCAAAATGCTGCCTACATTTTGTAAACAAACAACGCTTTGCCTTCAGCGTTTTTAGTCAGAGATATGTGAGCTTGGGGGGGGCTCTAGTGACTATTGAAGGCACTTCAGCACAGAAACATAACATACACAACACATTATATTTTCAATTGTCTTGCATCGCCTTGTCGGACAGCGAAAGACACATTTAATAGGTCCAGATTTCCTTCTCTCAACCTCCATGCAAAACAAACTGAAATCCATTATATTGACTATGCTGATGAAAGTGGTTAGGAAATATTTTCAATTGCTATAGCTCACTCTGCTTATGCTGATGTTATGTTGCTAGGGTTACAAACATCACATTTATATGACTAAAACTGACCGGAACTACCTGTGCATTCAACGGTTTGAATATATATTTATATATACCACAGTTAGTTCCGGTCCTCAAATCTTATTGGACGAGAAACGTTCCATGAGCACTGATGGTGTGACAACATCAGCACTCAGACGCTTCACTGTGTGTGTATCACTCCATGTTCATGCTGTTCTAAACTAAAGTGTATCTGTAAGGAGTTACTGGCTTTATTTTTTAAATTATATATGTTAGCCAGCAGGTGGGGGCAAAAGATAATTTTTGTGTGTAATATGAGCCAGTTGGTGACATAAAGTGAATGCTGAGAGACAGAACAGACTGATTTATTACAGAACTCAAGTGCTTACCTTTTATCGGAACTTCTTTTTTTCGACATGGCTCAGAATCTTCCATTGGTAAGCCTAAAAGGTGATATATATACACAGTCCTTGAATCTGATTGGACTAGAGCCATTACAAAAGTGCTGATAAAAGAGTCATTCTCAGAGATACATTCTCTGTTTGTATCAATCACTTTGATTCGTGGCATTCAAAACTAGTGTAAGAGCAGTTGGATGTGGGTATTTTTATTTATCCGTATTCTTCCCGAAGGTGATGACAAAAGACTATCTTTTATGTCTTATGAGTGAGTTGAGGTGACATTGAGAGACACTGCACTATCAGTTAATCCCAAAGTATACTTCTGTTAGATGCAAACACTATCCATCTTTGTATAGGACTTGTCTCGGTATACCCACTTGTTTTGCTGCTTCAGAAGTCCATAATCTACTGTTGTGTTCCCTTTAAATGTATCCCATGCTGTTTTGTGGAACTGACGATTATTTGTTGTAATTGGTGCATTATCGCTTGAATTCAATCATTCCCTGCCACTGAACTGCTGTCACTGCTTTCATTGACTAAAGGAGTTTATGAGTGGAGAGACTCTCACGCTGAAACAGTGTCAGGTTAAATTATAAAAGGAAATTATGTTGACAATTATTAAAAGTTTCTGTGTTTCAGGTTCATTTATCTAGATTTGTGAAACATTCTCAGCAGTTTGGGTATGTGATGATAAAATACGAGACAAATGGTGTCCCGTATAGATTTAATTTGGAATGCAAAGGCTTACTGGAGGAAACTCATACTTGCGTAGCACCCGAGGCCAGCTGTGCGCCAGGGCATCCGTGCCGAGGGGATCCTCAAACAGGGAGTACCAAAGGGAGCAGTGAGAGAACTCTAGGGAGGCGAACAGGTCTACAACAGTTCAACAGACATAACAGCCACATCCAGTAGCAAAAAGGCAAAATGCCATCTTTAAAAAGCCGTAAATACAGCAGCGTAAGCATCGGTGATAGGGACGTACACACATGCGTTCAGCTCAGAAGACAAAATCTGAAAGAGTGATGCACGCCATCTCCTTTTATACCCGTATGTCCAGGGCGGAGAGTGGCATGCAAATTCCACTCGCCAATTCTCATTGTCCTTTTCTATTTTAAGCAAAGGTGATTGGGGCTCTCAAGATCGAACCCCTAGTGACACTACATCGACACAACATTGAGAGAGTGAAAGACAGGGAACCGGCTTACTTGCAAACTGAGCAAATTCAAATGTTAGGCAAAGAAAGAGGCTATCCTCTTACATGTCAATTGTCTTATCAGCTAACACCATGTGAGTCGATTGGCTTGACATATTACATATAAGTGAGCTGATAGGCTATCAGAAAATAATCAGATTGTACCATTCAGAGTTTCATACCTGAACATATGCCATGTTCAGACTGGCATTCTAACATACTACTCTCACTATTCCTGCCATACATACATATGACAGAAGCAGTAAGAGTAGTATGGGTAATATGCCATTCCTAACATGCTCAAAGTAATTTATTAGCATCACTACATTCAGATAATGACTTGCCAACACTGGTCGTAATTCCTGCCTTCCACCAAGTTTAAGAAAAAAGTGTAAGCGGCGTGTAGAATACAGAAAAAAAGTTCATGTTTGTTTATTGGCATATTTAGTTTTATTTTCATTTTTCCATGGTCAAATAAATCAGAAGAAATAATCACAATGAAATTTCTGCAAAGTGAATGCAAAGGCAGAATATACTATACATCAGACAGTCATTTCGCTGAAAGCCAAAACCTGCAGATAATCAAAACCTTCTGATGTAAAGAACAGAAGTGCTGAATAAACCATCCCACATTTGAACAATGAACACCAGTCACTATCTACTAAACACCAATACAGTGACAGCCATGACATGAGATCAGTGTGAGGAACTGCTAATTTTAATAATAAAATGGGGTATTCAACAAGTTATTGCCTGTCAAAAAATATTATTATAAGTTCCTCCAAAAATACCTCAACCAAGACCATTCAGAATTTTTAAAGTTAATTAGAATCAAATGCTAGGCCTTTGAAACAGAACCTGTCCTTTTTTGCAGTTAGAGCTATTCTCTCATGAGGTTCTGCTTTTCAGGCATAGAAAACTTGTACTGCATTGACACTGTACATTCACAATAATAGCTGCCGGTACTGTGATGTAATTTTTGCATTCATTGCTGGTATGTCAAAAAGTTGCATACCGGCTCAGTTTGCGCACTGGTCCTGTCTATTTTTCTCTCAATCTCTAAGACACCTCCACATGCACAAACTAGGGCATGGGGCACCAAGGATAAAATGCCTAATTTTGTGGGCTAAATAAATTATGTATCGTGTCTAATAATATTGTTATTAGTAATGTACACTTTAGTTTATCTTGCCAATATAGCTTGATCTTAATTAAATCTGCCCATTAAATCCTATAATTAAAGTCCTCTTGAAAATGCATAATTTGAAATTATAATAATAATCAATGAGGAAATATTGAGGATGGTGTAGACTGAATGGCTCAGGGTTGGCATCTTAATGCACATTTGCCACCAAAGCGGAATAAATATGATACAATGAAAAATGTAATGGTAAATTGCAAGTAAGCTGAATAATCACTGAGTGGGCGTGCCAAATCAAGTGCAACGTTTGTGCACAATGTTATACAGACTCAGCTGGCAAGTAAAGGAAGAAAAGAGGTGACGACAGAGAAAAAGAAGACTAGTGCACTCAAGAAAAGAGGCATGGTCATGGAAACCAAATTAATCACATACTCAAAGAAAGATTCCCTCATGGTAGATCACATGCCAAAATGTACATGCCAGCATTTGCAGTTAGAGTTTCTTAGCAAAAAGTAATTTTAATTTTTAAACATTGGGCAACAAGCTCCCTTTTTTTTTTTTTTTTTTTTGCCAAAATGCGGTTTCAGCAAAGCAATGTGGTCCCAACTCATAAAGAAAGATAAAATAATTACAGTATGCTTGAATTGATGATTTATTTATTTATTTATTATGTATTCATTTTTTTACAAGAGCAGGAAAAGCTGCTAGGTTATTATGGCACTAGTAAAACTTTCATAACACTGGAGTGTGCAAAAGTGTGCAAATTTTGGCTAATTACCTACATTAAAAAAATATATATAATAATAATAATCATAATAACTAAATAAATAAAACAATTGCCTTTGATTCAGCTTTTTACAGAAACTCTGCTGAAGATAACCTAGACAACCTGAACCTAAATATGAATTATACCTAACCTATTTACATAATTGTTGAGAAAATCAGTTAATTAAAAGGTCATTAACAATGATCTATATACAGGCCACTGAAAGTCTACTGAATGTTTCTTGAAACACTGTTTACTAGCTATAGCAAGTCAGCTGATAAGCTGTTATTTTGCTGCTGTTATACAGGCTATTGATAGTATACTGATAGTATATTTTTGTTGAAACACTGTTTATGTCAATTAGTTAAATATTTACTTGGGACCATCAAAATAAAGTGTTACCAAATTTGAACCTTCTGTCTCCCGAATATTGTCATATTATCTTAATTGTGTTGGGCCTTGCCCCACTCAAAATGGCAGCGGAGACAGCATGGCCCTTTGTTCTATGATCAAAGACGAGACAGAGAATTCGGTTTCCCAGAGTCCTTCACAGTTCCACAGCAGGATGTGAAGTCCCGCCCTTGGACCCAGCCTCAAACATCATTGGTCAAAAGCAGCCTATGACCAATGGCGAAATTTCGTCAACAAAACCGGCAAACAGCGGTGAGGTCGCTCTCTCTGCATAGAGCAGCGCAAGCCTGCAGTTTAAAGAGACGCTTATCTACACATACAAAGAAATTCCCCTCCTTCTGGACAAAGAGAAACCAGGTTTTTCTAACCTCACCATTTGGCCAAGGTAGAGTAAGATTAACTTAGCTTTGTTCCAGTCTTGCAGTATACTTATTACAACCGGTTCATTTCATTTTCACTGTGCGACAACTGTGAATTTATTTAGAAAATGGAAAAGGCGACCATCTTCCCGTCTCAATCGTTTTCTATCAATGTTGACTACCTCCTGCATTTATCTCCATCACCTGACCCGAGAAATAACGCAGAGACGCATCTTTTCGCTGACGAGCGTAAGACAAAGGACCCACTCCAGATCGTTTTCTCCTGACCGCTCAATGCAACACGAATTCAAACGGACAACCCTGCTGAAATCAAACAGGATTTCCCAAGTAAGGCTTGATATCTGGGCAGATATAGGTTAGAAACTGTGACTTTTCTTATAAAACTAAATCATATATTCGATGCTGAATGTTTGATGTTTTGATTACAATTGTATGTTTAACTACGATCGCTGATTGCTGTTTTGATTTGTGAGATCGTAATTTTTGGGTGAAATGTTATTTTATTGAGTGATCTAAACTAACAATTCAATTGCGCTGTTACAAGCGTGTATCCTCCGTTAAATTGCATGCACACCTGTTTGTTCGCTCTCTCTCACACACACTGAAATTCACGGAGCGAGCAGCACCGCGGTTTATGTCCGACTCAGGCTGGTGTTTTCTAATTCTCCCGCCTGTTTCGTTCAGTTCCTTTGTGTGGCTGCTCATTACCACCCACATGTGGAATTAGCTTCGTCACCTGGATCTGATCCAGCCATCTTTCTGTCCCTACACATTTAAATAATATTTGGCTCCGCCCTTTATTATCTAATCCTCCATTTTGAAACTAGTTTCCATTTTGAATTCAGTTCACCATTTTGAACCTAGTTCTAAATGTTGAAACCGATCCTCCATTTTGAAACTAGTTCCCCACGTGGAATTTAATTCTCCATTTTGTGTCTTTGTTACCGAATCTAGACACACACCCACACGCACACATACATACACTAGCATATAGCTCCACAATTTAGTTAGGATTTCCATGTTATGTTTACATTCATATAGTATTGGCGGTGTTCATTGCTGTTTGATTATAATAAATCTTGTTATATTATAATAAGAAGTACTCCTAATTGTTTGTTTGAATATTTGTGTTGAAGCCAGCCTCTGCCACGTCAAGAACTCCCGTATTACTTAAGTACTGTTAAATTGTTGTTGTTAGAAGCCAACTGTAACCAGACTACTGTTGGATTCGTATGACAATAATTTGACTAGCTTCTTCCCTTTTTGATTATTTTGATCATTAATCAAAATACTCAATCTTCAGGGTAGAATTTTATGAGACTTGATCAGTCACTTACTATAATTTTTCTCTTGTCAAAGAGTGGTGCCCCATGGATAGAATTTAACAAGTTAAATTATATTATATTATTTAATTTAATTATTAATTAATAATTAATACACATTAATTATTAGTTTTATCTGATAGTAAAAATTATCTAAACAACCAGTGCACCCTACAATTGTCTCAAGGCATTGTGCTTACTTACTAGACAGGATTTTTTAAAAGCACAGAAAAAAATTGCAGAATTTTATAAGGCAACATTATCGACACTTCTTTAGGTTGTTATATGAGTGTGCTTGGCCAGCTATATACAGTAGCTTGTTCAAGCGCTGTCAAGCTCCCTGTGCAGCCTCTGCCTAAGTAATGCTATCGAGTTGACACCCTGCTGACAGATGGATGCATGCTGAAAGAACTGGCACACATACACAGTCCCTACCAATTCCATTAAGCTGTGTATAAATGCCCTCGCCCCTTAATTACTTTCACATCTTTAGAATACATGTATGTCAGGACCACATATCAGAACTGATGCAGGTTTACCGTACTGTAGAAGCCAAATATGGTGCAACTTTACTGCACGTTGACTCTGGCAGGACCGCAGTCTGAATTCACTCCCCCATCTGCAGATTAGGGCACTTCCATCTGCACTATAGGCCTCAGATGTACCTGCGTTATGGTAGCCTTATGGATGTTTCAGATAACATTGCTTACAGCACCTTTAAAAATTATGTTTGATATTTAGTAGTGCTTGACAGCTGTTCCAGAGATTCAGTGGATTTTTTTGTTAAGAGTTTTAAGAAGCTGCCAAAAGCATTACGGTGAAGCAGTTTGAGTACAGCACAGCAAATGTTTATTGGTGAGTATGAAGCTTTCTGTTTGTTGGAGAGCTTTGAATAAGCAGAGTAATATGAAATAAAAGAACAGCAACTTAGACCCTCTGCAAAGTTGGGAATTGTTTACTTGAGGATAAAAACAATCTAAATATATATGTGTGAGATAATATATAAACAATTTTATCTCCATTGACTCTCCTGACTGTTGCTCTACACAATTAATATTTTTTTTCAATTGAGGTGTGACAGACACTGATGATATAAACAATTATCTGCACCTGTGAGGTAAACAATACACATACATTCTGATTCATGAACAATGCAACGGGCTCTCATAGCCAAACAGTAGACAAGATCAAATCAGGTATATGAAAAAAGGGGCCAAATCATTATTCACTATTGGCTGATTTTTAGCAGGCCCGATAGAAACTTTCACTTAGTGCAGTACTTTAAAAGCACATCCCTACATAGTACCACACTCGGCAAGCAACTGATAAATAACATTAATGCTTGAAAACAAAATGCTTGAGAGTGATTCACAATGTTTTACTTGAAATAGCTAGGCAAAAGCTATAGTAATAATACACATTTAATGTGTTTATACAGTGAGAATTTGGTCCCTGAAAATGGCCTTAAACTGTCTCCATTACATTAGTATGTCATCAGCAAAAAAAAAAAAAAAAAAAGTTGATTTTTTTTGTCAAGTGTTAATAGCTTTTTCAATTTGCTTGTCAGTTCCTATCAACTGTGGACATTTTCAAGAAACAGATTGAAAGGCGTACATACAACAATACAGAATACAGCTAACAAATTATATGGAGAGCTTTCTTGAAAATAAAAAGATTGGAAAAGAACATGCTGACATGGAGCATCTTTTTGTTTAGTTATTCAGATGATGAGCCACATCATGGACTCATTCGATTATCTATTGTCATCATAAATTAATAATTAATTTGTTGACCTTGGCAATTTATTAAAACAGGCAGGTCAGCTTAATATGAACAAACTGAGAGATGCATTAATGACTAATCAAAACAAACAGTGCCTGAATAAATTAGGATAAAGACTTGCAAAGAGGCTCTGGCCATTCTGCAAGTAAAGAGAAACAGTGAAATCAAAGCTATGCTGAAGCAATTAACTAGCAGAGTGGAGCAGAAATGGCATCATTAAATTTTTTAATGGACCCATTCAAGGATCAAAATTTCCACCCACTTTGTTTTTAATGATTCTTTTTTTTCCCCTTTGGGAACACCCAACCTCCCCCACACACACACTTTTTACATTTCCCTTTCCTCTGATCAGTGTTTCATTTCATTCTCTCAATAAGATGCATACTCACATCACAATGACTATTGATTTGCACTCACCTCCTATTCACTGGTGTAACAATGTGTGTTCATCCGTTGTTTGACTCTGACTCAGTTCCTCGAAGCTCGGGTGATGACAGTTGGCCGTTTTCTCACTCTGTCGGCAGGCAGTATGGCGGATGATTCTCTGTGGGTTGGTGGAGAAGTCAACTCGGTAGAAAATGACCAGGAACTTAAACACTTCTTTCTTCACTTCTGCAGGCAAATGGTGAGATGCGGATTGCTCAGCGATCTCCTTCGGATCCGTTAGTGTGCTTGGTGGAACACTGAGAAATCTCAGCTCGTTCAGCGAGATGGATATTTTATGGCCAAAGTTCAGGTACATACGTTACTTCCATGAGCAACAAGGTTACACCTGGGAGCAGCAGGGCTGCAACTAGACGCGGCTCATAATGTTGCTGGAAGTGAAGCTTAGAAGGAATTTCTGGGTTTTATACTCTCGATGACGTCATGATTGAGAGGCGCGTTCTCTCGTGCGTTGCATCCGATAGGAGTTGAGAGTTCAATCCTTCAGAATTTCACACATAAGTGTAAAGTGAGCAAGGTTTGATGGGATCTGTATTCTGTTTTGGACTCCCTTTGTTTGATTTTGGTGCCGTTGTTGTGGCTATCAGGCTTTGAGTGTTTCTACAGTCCACAGTCAGGCTTTATGACTGTGTGTAGGCCTGCCTTTGTCTCCTATTTGAGTGCATGAGGCCTAACAGGTAGCTCGTCAAAAGTTATCACAGGAAGAAACATTGCATATTCTTCACTCCGTCATTCTTTGAGAATACTGTATGAATGAATGACTTTTTTATGCTGTAAGCTGAATGACGCTGTAACGCGGGTTAGGATGGGCAAGGAGGAGGCGAGAAACCAGCTTAACATATAAATAATAGGTTTAATGAGGAATTGAAAATACAAACACAAAAGACAACGGACATGTCCGTGAATGATCTCTCTCTCTCCCATCGCTGTCCGCGAGTGGCCTTTATCCCTCTTGACGGCTTAATTAGCCTAATATGGGACCAGGCGTGCGTAATCACGCCCCGGTCCCGCCCTCCACCGTGCCACAGACGCATGTTCAATGTGAAGAACTATGGAGGGAGAGACAGGTGGAGCATATCTTTTCTATAGTAAATTAGTGGTAGTATAGATAAAGTAATATTGATGTTTGATTTGTAGACGTTTAATTAAGTTTAGGTAAATAATTAATTGAAACTTGGCTGAAGTTTTGAGATTGTTTTCTCTTTCAGCATTGTCTCGTTTGGATTAAGAACAAAATATTCTGTAAATTCGGCAACTAATCGCCGTCAAACATATCTAACACATCTCTTTGCATGTTAACTTTGATAATAGTGTTAATTTTATTGACTAAATTGTTGCTCTTCACTGTTAAATGCTATTTTTAAATAATGTGTGCAGTTTTAAGACCCGTATAAATACAAACAATTGAGTATACACTTCCCTGTTAGGCTCAGATGTGTGTCTTCAACCGGACACGTCAGTGTTTTGTTTTAATTTGTTATTTTGAAGCTGTGCAGCGGTTAGAGTTTTTATCTCGGGAGCATGCCTGAGATATCGGGGAATCACCAATTGCAGGTTGTTCTGCTGGCCTTGTGGCATCACTGCATAAATACCCACTGCAGCCTGCTTGAAGATTAGGGTCAACGTAGAAAGACAGGGATTGTTTTGTTTAGACAGAGAGGAGGGAAGTGATATATTTTATCACTATTTTTGTTCATTCTTCTTTAAAACAAAATGGCAGCTCACTATGCCATAGGCCACACTTCTGCTGATAAAATGTTGAAAGAAAGCATTTGTGTAATCATAAAGTTGTAACAGTCACAAGCCTGTTATCATGTTTTTTAGGGTGCAGTTATATTACACACCACTAGGGCCACTAGAGTGTCTTTGTGACTCTGTATAAACCCAGGTGTGTGATAAAGGAAGTTAGATGGGGCCTCAGATGAGGAAGACAATGACACACGGTGGTTGGTTGACAACTGGACTGTGAATGGATAGGAGATGGCAGAGGGAAGTGATGGATCTGGAAGTAAGTTAGGAATTATGGAAGTAGGTAACAGGAAAAGCAAAGACTGGAGTACAGCAGGAAATAAAAATAATCAAAGGCACAGAAGATATCTGTGGTATATTTTCATTAACGAGATGGCTGCACACATTTTAGACTTTTACTAACATACACCGTTAACTTACACGTACACAGGCATGTTCCATACTACATACATTCAAGGGCTTGCGCAGTACACCTTAACTCAAAACTACGGCAAGCCTGTCAGATCAAACTAATGTGTCAATACACTACAATATCAACAGCAAAAGGTAACTTTAAACTGTGAAGAAACTAACAGTGAGTAAAGCGTAGCAGGAGCAGCAGCGGCAGGAAAACAGGATGAAGAATATAAAGTAATCATTAAACAGATTCAAGAAGGTGAGTCGTTCAGAGAGTGGAACCTAATTCAGCTAACTAAGTCAATAAACAAGTTGGTATGAGAAATGAAAAGTGCCAGGATTCTGTGAAGCGGAGCACTCTTGATTGTTTGTAAAGACAGTACTCAACAAGATAAGGCTGTTATATTGAATAAAATTGAAGGTAAGAGTGCTAGCTACATTGGTTGAGAATAAAAAAATTTTCCGAGGAGTTATCTCGGGGATACCCACAGCCATGCCAGTTGAACAAATAAAGGATAATATAGAAGGGGAAAAAGTGATTGAGGCAAAATATCTGAAAACAACAAGAAATGGCGGTACTAGATATAATAGTATGCAAATTTGATAAGGAAAGACTACAGTTTTTTTTTTAAATATTTATAGGCTATATGAGCTATGAGGTCAGGCCTTACGTTCCCCTGCCATTGGGATGTTTTAAATGTCAAAATATGGGCATGTAGTGGCCATATGTAAATTGAAACAAAGATATGGAAGATGTGCAGGAGAACATGAGCACAGAAAGTGTGAAAGGGGAACTAAGTTAAAATGCTCTATATGTGGAGAAGAGCATAGCTCAGCCTAGCATGGAAGTGAAGCCAGTAAGAGAGCAGCAGAAGTGCAAAGAATGAAAATCTCTCAAGGGATTATATATCCTGAAGCAGCAAGAAGAGTGCCTGTTCAGTTAGAGAAACCAAAGCAAAGCATTATGGAAAACAACAAAACAAAACCATGTGAAGGGTGTGTCAAAATTAAGAAAGATATGTTGATTGTAGGTAAAATTTGTATTATTCATTGCGAATATGATAAACTACTCAGCAAAAACAGATAAGAAAACTGAGAAGATTAAGATAATAGCAGAGAAATATATTGGAATCAAAGGTTTGGGATGGGAAGCAGTTGAGGAAATACTAAGTGGGGGAATCCATGGAATGATGATTCTTCAATGTATTAATTATTCTGCAGTGGAATTCAAGAAGTCTCATTGCTAATGACCAGGAACTTAAACACTTCATATTAAATTTACAAGATAGACCGCATGTAATATGTAAACAAAAACAATGGTTGAAGTCAGAATGGGATTTTGTTATATATTGTTATACTGCTATCAGGTATGATTGGAAGGATGGAAAAGGTGGAGGTGTGGTAATATTTGTGCAGAATGGGATGAGATACAACATAATTAATATAGGGAAAGAACATGAGTCAATACAAGTCAAGATTTGGGCAGGAGACGAGGAGTTAACAATCATACATTATTATTATAACCCTTGTAAAAGGCTGAATCATGATACACTAAATACTGTTGGTGGACAACTACAGAGTAAAGTGGTTTGATGTGGGGACTTCAACGCTCATAGTACACTGTGGGTAAGTAGATATACTGATGTAAATGGTTCAAGCATAGAGGAATTTATTGATGAGAAAAGATTAGTGTGTATTAATGACAGTAAAGGTACTAGATATAATAGTATGCAAAACAAAGAAAGTGCAGTAGATCTGACCCTGAAATCATATGAAATAGCAGGTATCACAACAGGGGATGTGCTTAACAAAACATCAACTGGCAGTGATCATAATCCCATAATGATTAGAGTTGGAACAGAAGTAAATCAGGAATGGTTAATGAGAATAC
The DNA here is from genome assembly GCA_032164185.1 of Moxostoma hubbsi. Taxonomy (NCBI): domain Eukaryota; kingdom Metazoa; phylum Chordata; class Actinopteri; order Cypriniformes; family Catostomidae; genus Moxostoma; species Moxostoma hubbsi. The sequence goes on along the minus strand of JAVLUX010000031.1, from coordinate 12,249,944 downwards.
CAAGATGGAATTTTAATAAAGTCAACTGGGACAAGTTTCAAATATTAAATGAGGTTAGATGTGAAGAACTTCTTAGGGAGAATCTAACAGATGTGGATGAGTTTAATGAAAAACTGGTAACAGCAATTACAGAGATGGCAGAGGATACAATTCCAAAAAGTGTAGGGGGCAAGGATAAAAAGAGTGTACCTTGGTGGGATGAAAACTGTAGAAAATCTGTTAAAAGAAATAGAGCTTTTGGACAATTAAAGAACATCATTCGTTAGACACGTTAATTAAATATAAAAGAACACAGGCAATAGCCTGAAAAACTATAAGAACAGCAAAACATGCATATTAGAGGCATTATTGCAATAGTATAGGTAGAGAGACTCAGTTGTCAGATGTTTGGGGAATGATCATTTACATTAATTCGGCAGACGCTTATATCCAAAGCGACTTACAAAAGAGGAAAACATAAGCGAATCATCTTAAGGAGACAGTGGTAAAAAAAAATGCCATATTAAAAAGTTTCACTAGCATCAAAATAGTATTCAAAACATATACAAATTATTTATTTTTTTGTTAGTGACTAGTTAAGTGCTCTTGGAAAAAAATGTGTTTTAAGTAGTTTTTTGAAGACAGAGAGTGAGTCTGCTTCACAGATGGAGTTGGGGAGGTCATTCCACCAATGTGGTATGATGATCAGAAGAATGATTGGCATGAGAAGGAAGTATGAAGTAACAGTGTTGCTCCAAAATTATAAAATAACAGTTAGTAACAGACAAGACGGAGCTTTTGGCTCAAACATTAGTGAGGTGTAACGAGGCAGGCAAAGAGAGAAGATCTAAGTGCAGCTTTTTAATAACAAGAAAACTTGGAATAACAAAATCCAGAGAACTTAACACAAAACATGCAATAGCAGACAAATAGACAGGGGGAAACAAGGGCTTAAATATACAAGGGAAAACAAGGAACACCTGGGGAAACAATCAGGGAATGGGAGACAATCAGGGGAAAACCAATAAAAAAAAATTAAGTAACTACAAAAGGACTACAAAAACCAAACCGGAAACTAAACAGGAATTTCAACATAAAAAGCACAAAACAAAAGTCAACAGGGAATCTGTGACAGAGCCCCCCCCCCTTTAAGGAGCAGATTCCAGACGCTCCAAACACAAAACAACAACAAAAAAAAAAAAAAAAAACATTGTCCATGGAGCACAGGGGCAAACAGGTAGTTCAAGGGGCACCAGGGGAAAATAGGCAGTTCAAGGGGGCACAAGGGAAGCAGAGGAACAGGTAAGGTCAGGGAGACCATAGCAGATCAGGTGGGCGGCTAGGAGACCAAAGAAGATCAGGCAGGAGACCAGGAGAACAGGGGGATAACCTCAAGGTGGGGACCGGGTCAGGAGGTTTGGGAGGTGGCCGCAGGGCCGAGACTGGGTCAGGAGGCCTGGGAGGAGGCCACAGGATGGGGATCGGGTCTTGAGGCCTGAGTGGAGGCCACAAGACAGGGAACAGGTCAGGAGGCCTGGGGGGAGGCCACAGGACAGGGTCAGGGGCAGTCTCTGGCTGCGGAGCCGTGGAAGGTGGTGTCATGGAGAACTCAGGGGGTGGAGCCGTGGAAGGCGGAGCCGTGGAAGGCACATGAGGCGTGGAAGGCACATGAGGCATGGGAGAAGCGGAAGGCTCGGGAGGCGGAGACGTGGAAGGCGGAGCTGAGGAAGGCTCAGGAGGTGGAGACGTGGAAGACTCAAGAGACAGTGCCGTGGGAGGTTTAGGAGACATGGAAGGCTCGGAGGCGGTGCCGTGGAAGGCTCTGGAGGCGGAGCTGTGGGATAATCGGGAGGCTCGGGAGGCGGAGCCCTGGGAGGCGGAGACATGGAAGGATCAGGAGGCAGAGCCATGGGAGGCTCGGGAGGCGGAGCCCTGGGAGGCAGAGCCATGGGAGGCTCGGGAGGCGGAGCCCTGGAGTGCAGAGACACAGAAGCAGAAGCCCTTCTACTCCTCCTCCTCCAGATGTACGAGGCTGGCAACGCTGGCTCTGGGATGGACAAGGCTGGCAACGCTGGATCTGGGACAGACGAGGCTTACAGCTCGTTGGCTGTGGCAGGCGCGGGCTCGCTGGCCGTGGCAGGCGCGGGCGTTGGCTCGCTGGCCGTGGCAGGCGCGGGCGTTGGCTCGCTGGCCGTGGCATGCGCGGGCGTTGGCTCGTTGCTAGTACCCTCCAAAGCAAACATCACCAAAATCAAGTCCACGTACTCCTCCCACATGTAATTACCCGTCTCCGGCAATTCCTCCCATCCATGGCCAAGGAGACCTATCCGGTAGATGGACTTCAGGTGTCTATCCGCAAATCCAGTGTATCTGGCAATTGTCCTGAACAGACGTGAGTATTCAATTAAAGGGAAGTTAGCTCGGCTCAACAGGATGAAGACTGCTGCTAGATCCATCTAAGGTCTGTTATTCTGTAACGAGGCAGGCAAAGAGAGAAGATCTAAGTGCAGCTTTTTAATAACAAGAAAACTTGGAATAACAAAAATCCACAGAGAACTTAACACAAAACATGCAATAACAGACAAATAGACAGGGGGAAACAAGGGCTTAAATATACAAGGGAAAACAAGGAACACCTGGGGAAACAATCAGGGAATGGGAGACAATCAGGGGAAAACCAATCAAAAAATGGAACTACAAAGGACTACAAAAAACAAACAGGAAAAAGGAACTAAACAGGAATTTCAACATAAAAGCACAAAACAAAAGTCAACAGGGAATCTGCGACATGAGGATTCAAAGATATGAAAATGTATCAAATACAGCTAAGCAAGATGGGGATAATGCACTTGCATAACAGTAAGTGTAACAGTAAGAAGAACTATGTCAGGATAAAATTTAGACCTACCTTTCAATAAGTTTGAGTTAAAGAGAGCCAACACAAATACACAACAAACTTCCCCAGGTAAATATAATATCTGCTATACTATGTTGGCACATATGGAAGACAGCTCACTTGGTGCAGTTCTGAGATTGTTTAATATAATTTGAGAAACCGGCATAATTCCATCAACATGGAAGGAATCTGTTATTATGCCAGTCTTAAAACCTTGGAAAGACCCATCAGACCCTTCAAACTATAGCCCATAGCCTTAACATCTCAATTAGGGAAAACAATGGAACGTATGGTAACTGAGAGACTTATATCCAAGAAAGTAAACACCTGTTCTCACCATATCAAAATGGATTTTGTAAAGGGAGAAACACAATGGATTCTGTTTTATGTCTAGAGTCAGAGATCAGAAAAGCTCAGACAAATAAATAAAAGGTTGTAGCTGTCTTTTTTGATATTGAAAAACCCTACGATATGTTGTGGAAGGACGGACTTCTTATTAAATTAAATCAATTAGGTGTTGGGGGTAGGCTATATAATTGGGTGTTAGATTTCTTGTTTGGCAGAACAATAGAAATAAGAGTACGTAAGGAGTGCTCTTGTATGTACTTAGTAGAAAATGGAACCCCGCAGGGCAGTGTGTGTAGTCAATTGTTATTTAATATAATGATCAATGATATTTTTGAACAGATAGAACAAGTTATAAGGAAATCGCTAAATGCAGATGACAGAGACCTTTGGATTATGGGCAGGAATCTAGAATATATGCAGAAGAACATGCAGAAGGCAATTAAGACAGTGGAGCAATGATCAAATAAATGAGGTTTTAATTTATCAATAGTAAAGTCTCAGGCGATATATTTCTCTAAACGGCATAAACAACTTTCATTGAAAGTGGTCAAACATTTGAGCAAGTAAGGGTGATTAGGTTTCTTGGGGTTTTATTTCATGAAAAGCTCACATGGAGACCACACATAGATAAAAATAAAAACAAAATGCTAGAAGATCAACAATCTGCCTCTCAAGACAGGGTAGCAACTAGGTCATCATTGCTGAATATATATAGTGGGCCCTAATGTGAGCATCATTGAATTTCAGTTGTGTTGCTTACATGTCAGCAGCTGAGAGTAACCTTAAAAAAATAGATACAGAACAAGCCCAAGGCCTAAGAATATGCAGTGGGCCGTTTAAACATCTCCAGTAGTAGCAATGAAATGGGAGAGATGCCATTGTGCATTAGAAGAATACAAATTATGCTTTCATATAGGGTAAACCTGCAGGGGCATAGTGAATTGCACCCTGCAAATCCATCTTGCAGAAGTGCTGGGAACACAGCAAAACAAACTTTAGAAATTTTGGATGGATAATGAATGTGAAAGCAGGAAATGTATGTCTACACAGTGTACAGTATTGTCCTACCATCTCATATTCAGATTTCCCTCCCTGGTTGTTTATGGTGCCAACCATTGATCTGCACTTACAAGAGGAAAAAAGATACATTAAAACAGGTACCTGCCTGGTACATAGTTCAAAACTATCTAGAAGAGCACTTTGTAGATAAGATGATGGTATTCACAGATGGTTCAAAGGACCTTGAGTCTGGACGCAAAGGCACAGCAGTTGTTATCCCACAGTGTGACATAACTATTAGAAAGAGAACAACAGATCACTTGTCAGTGTATACAGTAGAGCTTGTAGCCATAATGTTAGGCCAACAATGGATAGAAGAAAACAATCGAAAGAATGTATTTTTTCCACAGTACACGGCGAGCATGCCAAATCTCTGCCCACGGAAATTGCTACTCTCTTACTCAAAGACGCGATAGAGCCTGTCCAGATAGAGATGAAGAAGGGTTTCTACAGCCCTTCATCGTACCCAAGAAAGGTGGCAGCTTACGACCGATCTTGGACTTGCGAGTTTTCAACCAAGCTTTGCACAAACTCCCGTTCGAAATGCTCACGCAAAAACACATCTTAACTTGCGTCCGGCATCTAGATTGGTTTGTGGTGGTAGAACTGAAGGACGCGTACTTCCACATTTCAATTCTGCCTTGACACAGACCCTTCCTATGGTTTGCGTTCGACGGCCAGGCGTATCAGTACAAAGTCCTCCCCTTCGGCATGTTACTGTCCCCTCGTGTCTTCACGAAAGTCGCAGAGGCAGCTCCGAGAAGCCAGCATTCCCATACTCAATTACCTCGACGACTGGCTTATCTTGGCCCACTCCCGAGAGTTACTATGCGCTCACAGAGACCAGGTGCTCAGGCACCTCAGCCGTTTGGGGCTTCAGGTCAACTGGGAAAAGAGCAAGCTCACCCCGGTTCAGAGCATCTCTTTTTACAGCATGGAGTTAGACTCAGTCTCAATGTCAGCACGTCTCACCAATGAGAGTGCAGAGCTGGTGCTGGAATGCCTCGCCACCTTCAGACCGGGCACAGCGGTCCCCTTAAAACTTTTTAAGAGGCTCCTGGGGCATATGGCATCCTCCACGGTGGTCACGCCGCTGAGGTTGATGCATATGAGAACACTTCAGCACTGGCTTCAGACTCGAGTCCCGAGACGGGCATGGCGCCGCGGCACGCACCGTGTGATGGTCACCCCAGCCTGCCGCCAAACAATCAAACCCTGTACAGACCTCTGCTTTTTACAATGTGAAGAACTATGGAGGGAGAGACAGGTGGAGCATATCTTTTCTATAGTAAATTAGTGGTAGTATAGATAAAGTAATATTGATGTTTGATTTGTAGCCGTTTAATTAAGTTTAGGTAAATAATTAATTGAAACTTGGCTGAAGTTTTGAGATTGTTTTCTCTTTCAGCATTGTCTCGTTTGAATTAAGAACAAAATATTCTGTAAATTCGGCAACTAATCGCCGTCAAACATATCTAACACATCTCTTTGCATGTTAACTTTGATAATAGTGTTAATTTTATTGACTAAATTGTTGCTCTTCACTGTTAAATGCTGTTTTTAAATAATGTGTGCAGTTTTAAGACCCGTATAAATACAAACAATTGAGTATACACTTCCCTGTTAGGCTCAGATGTGTGTCTTCAACCGGACACGTCAGTGTTTTGTTTTAATTTGTTATTTTGAAGCTGTGCAGCGGTTAGAGTTTTTATCTCGGGAGCATGCCTGAGATATCGGGGAATCACCAATTGCAGGTTGTTCTGCTGGCCTTGTGGCATCACTGCATAAATACCCACTGCAGCCTGCTTGAAGATTAGGGTCAACGTAGAAAGACAGGGATTGTTTTGTTTAGACAGAGAGGAGGGAAGTGATATATTTTATCACTATTTTTGTTCATTCTTCTTTAAAACAAAATGGCAGCTCACTATGCCATAGGCCACACTTCTGCTGATAAAATGTTGAAAGAAAGCATTTGTGTAATCATAAAGTTGTAACAGTCACAAGCCTGTTATCATGTTTTTTAGGGTGCAGTTATATTACACACCGCTAGGGCCACTAGAGTGTCTTTGTGACTCTGTATAAACCCAGGTGTGTGATAAAGGAAGTTAGATGGGGCCTCAGATGAGGAAGACAATGACACACGGTGGTTGGTTGACAACTGGACTGTGAATGGATAGGAGATGGCAGAGGGAAGTGATGGATCTGGAAGTAAGTTAGGAATTATGGAAGTAGGTAACAGGAAAAGCAAAGACTGGAGTACAGCAGGAAATAAAAATAATCAAAGGCACAGAAGATATCTGTGGTATATTTTCATTAACGAGATGGCTGCACACATTTTAGACTTTTACTAACATACACCGTTAACTTACACGTACACAGGCATGTTCCATACTACATACATTCAAGGGCTTGCGCAGTACACCTTAACTCAAAACTACGGCAAGCCTGTCAGATCAAACTAATGTGTCAATACACTACAATATCAACAGCAAAAGGTAACTTTAAACTGTGAAGAAACTAACAGTGAGTAAAGCGTAGCAGGAGCAGCAGCGGCAGGAAAACAGGATGAAGAATATAAAGTAATCATTAAACAGATTCAAGAAGGTGAGTCGTTCAGAGAGTGGAACCTAATTCAGCTAACTAAGTCAATAAACAAGTTGGTATGAGAAATGAAAAGTGCCAGGATTCTGTGAAGCGGAGCACTCTTGATTGTTTGTAAAGACAGTACTCAACAAGATAAGGCTGTTATATTGAATAAAATTGAAGGTAAGAGTGCTAGCTACATTGGTTGAGAATAAAAAAATTTTCCGAGGAGTTATCTCGGGGATACCCACAGCCATGCCAGTTGAACAAATAAAGGATAATATAGAAGGGGAAAAAGTGATTGAGGCAAAATATCTGAAAACAACAAGAAATGGCGGTACTAGATATAATAGTATGCAAATTTGATAAGGAAAGACTACAGTTTTTTTTTTTAATATTTATAGGCTATATGAGCTATGAGGTCAGGCCTTACGTTCCCCTGCCATTGGGATGTTTTAAATGTCAAAATATGGGCATGTAGTGGCCATATGTAAATTGAAACAAAGATATGGAAGATGTGCAGGAGAACATGAGCACAGAAAGTGTGAAAGGGGAACTAAGTTAAAATGCTCTATATGTGGAGAAGAGCATAGCTCAGCCTAGCATGGAAGTGAAGCCAGTAAGAGAGCAGCAGAAGTGCAAAGAATGAAAATCTCTCAAGGGATTATATATCCAGAAGCAGCAAGAAGAGTACCTGTTCAGTTAGAGAAACCAGAGCAAAGCATTATGGAAAACAACAAAACAAAACCATGTGAAGGGTGTGTCAAAATTAAGAAAGATATGTTGATTGTAGGTAAAATTTGTATTATTCATTGCGAATATGATAAACTACTCAGCAAAAACAGATACGAAAACTGAGAAGATTAAGATAATAGCAGAGAAATATATTGGAATCAAAGGTTTGGGATGGGAAGCAGTGGGGGAATCCATGGAATGATGATTCTTCAATGTATTAATTATTCTGCAGTGGAATTCAAGAAGTCTCATTGCTAATGACCAGGAACTTAAACACTTCATATTAAATTTACAAGACAGACTGCATGTAATATGTAAACAAGAAAAATGGTTGAAGTCAGAATGGGATTTTGTTATATATTGTTATACTGCTATCAGGTATGATTGGAAGGATGGAAAAGGTGGAGGTGTGGTAATATTTGTGCAGAATGGGATGAGATACAACATAATTAATATAGGGAAAGAACATGAGTCAATACCAGTCAAGATTTGGGCAGGAGACGAGGAGTTAACAATCATACATTATTATTATAACCCTTGTAAAAGGCTGAATCATGATACACTAAATACTGTTGGTGGACAACTACAGAGTAAAGTGGTTTGATGTGGGGACTTCAACGCTCATAGTACACTGTGGGTAAGTAGATATACTGATGTAAATGGTTCAAGCATAGAGGAATTTATTGATGAGAAAAGATTAGTGTGTATTAATGACAGTAAAGGTACTAGATATAATAGTATGCAAAACAAAGAAAGTGCAGTAGATCTGACCCTGAAATCATATGAAATAGCAGGTATCACAACAGGGGATGTGCTTAACAAAACATCAACTTTTTTTCAAGGAGACAGTGGTAAAAAAAAATGCCATATTACAAAGTTTCACTAGCATCAAAATAGTATTCAAAACATATACAAATTATTTATTTTTTTGTTAGTGACTAGTTAAGTGCTCTTGGAAAAAATGTGTTTTAAGTAGTTTTTTGAAGACAGAGAGTGAGTCTGCTTCACGGATGGAGTTGGGGAGGTCATTCCACCAATGTGGTATGATGATCAGAAGAATGATTGGCATGAGAAGGAAGTATGAAGTAACAGTGTTGCTCCAAAATTATAAAATAACAGTTAGTAACATAGACAAGACAGAGCTTTTGGCTCAAACATTAGTGAGGTGTAACGAGGCAGGCAAAGAGAGAAGATCGAAGTGCAGCTTCCAAACAGAGGCTCCCCCACTCGGTGGTGGACGCCATTTCATTGGCCTATCACACCCAGGCCATGCCCCCCCCCCCTTGTGGGTTTGAGCGCACTCAACAGCATCCTCGTGGGCACTGGCCAGAGGCACCTCCCTAGCAGACATATGTAGAGCAGCGGGTTGGGCAACACCTAATAACTTTGCGAGAATTTACAATCTCAGGGTTGAGTCAGTATCGTCCCATGTTTTCTCAGGTCCAAGCCGGTAGAACTCAGTAACACGCTGACAGACTGGCCGGGTGGATCACTTGCATCTGGCGCCCTTTCCCTCGGCCGAGGTAAAACTGTGCGTTTTCTCTCCCAGGAGATCCCCCCCATCCGTATCCCTGGATGATTCCTCCCTGGCCCTTTGGGCCCGTAGTTCAGTGGAGGAACTCTCCGACCCAGTCCACTGTGGGTAATTAATCTACCCTGTACTGGAATAGGTGCTCCACAGGTCAGGACTCCTACATGGACTCCTCCTGTGTGTATTTTCCATGGTACGGTCCCCTTACAAAATGGACCCGCGTCTCCCTTAGGGAGTCCCAGCTGCCCTCCGGTTGCCATGTTGTAGCAACTCCCCCCTCCTTGAGGCTGGATCTACCACTGCGTTCGACATGTTACCTAAAAACCCATGTGATGTATTCACCACCTTTACCTCCCCCTTTCGGGCAGGTGTGGCCTCTGCAGGGTCTTTTCCCCCTGAAAGAATAGGAAACTGGGCATGACCCCCCTTCCCTCGATGCGTGTAAGGGCCCCGGCCGTTCTTGCTCTATGGGGAGAAACATAGAGAGAAAAGATGCCCAGCCAGGCTTGGCCCGTTCCCAGGTTGGCAAGCGTCATCTTGTTCCCCTGTCTAGGGTAACCAGAAGGATTCCGACAACTTTTTTTGGCGCATTGGGGAAGGGTACGCGCAGTCTGACACAGCTGGTCGCCTTTGCACGTAAAATACCTGCCCGCTCCTGTGTCAGCAGTACATGTACATGGCTCAGCGCATGGCTTGATTTCAATTGGACCCCTAGTGTCGCTTCTTCGACACAATGTCGAAGTGAGCGACAGACGGGGAACGTCTAGGTTACGTATGTAACCTGCGAATGAGACGTTGTGTCCTCCAGGCCACGTCGCTGAGCCGAGCCACTGTTGTGGCCGGACCATTTCCGGCTCCTCAGAAAAATCCTGAATGAACTCGACATATTTCCCTGCTTTTATACCCATATGTCCAGGGGCAGGGTGTGTAAATACTGTCTGCCAACTTCTCATTGGCCTTTTTTCATAGATCAGAGGCATATTCGGCACTCGAGAGACCCCTAGTGTCACTTCTTCGACACAACGTCTCGTTCCCTCCATCAGGGAACGGAGGTTACATATGTAACCTAGACATTTTGTTGTAATAATAATCTGAACATGATTTATCTCTGCCTTTCCCCCCCTTTATCTTGTTGCAGCCATTTCTGGCATGTAACATTTTCATTTTATGACAATAAACTTTACAATAAAAAATCATATTCCTCTGGGTTCCAAAATAAGGATTATTGCAGTTGTTTTTGCACTGTTCCTTCAAAAACACAGTGTTCCTTATATATATATATATATAAGTCTGAAGGCACTTATACCAGGGACAGTCACTATAAGCAGCCTGGATTGAGTACCTTGTTCATGTGTATAATATTGATAGTTCATGGCTTGCCTCTTGTTGGGATCATGCCACTTCCAGTCACTAGTTCTGAGCAATTCACCCCTATAACACTACGCTCACAAAACCATGTTCAAGGGACATATAGGAGACTATAACTCAGAACAATAACATTGTTCTGTTGTACTTTTTTCTATAAGTTCCACGTGCTGACCGGTTGAAAAAAAAAAAGGTTTTTTGCTCTGGCATATTGGTTCAACATGGCAGAGGTAGGCAGCGGCAGGGTTATGATTTCCAAAGTCCCAATCAATCAAACCAGGGGCCCCCTTTTCATCATCCTTGGGCATTTTGCATCCAGTAGTGTTTCAAAAATTATATAAATTTTTTCAGCCTGTTGACAATATTCCATATGCTCTCACTGACCACTTCATAAGGTACACCTTTACACCTACTTATTTATGTGATAATCTTATCAGCCAATCATGTGGCAGCTGTGGAGTGCATAACATTATGCAGATACAGGTCAATCAGAATGGGGACAAATTTGATTTCAGTGATAGACAGCACGATATACAAGTGAGAAAACTCCTGTTTAGTGACGAAGAGTTAACATTTTCCTCAGAAGAAGAGCGGGAACATTTGTATTTTGAAGAGAGACTTGATCCAGCAGAGGATACAATTTCGGACGAGTAAGTCATTTAGTTTTCATTAGTTGACATGCTATTTTATATAAACATGTACATATTTTACTAGTGGGACTGTTTCCATACTTGCCAGCAAGGATTCAGAGTATTGAAATTTGAAATATGTCCTAATAAGCAAGTATTTAAATTGTGTGCTGTATGATATAAATATGATATGTAATATGATATAAAAAATAATATGAATGTTTAGATTATATTTTAACTAATGTTTATGCTCCATCATTATCATCAACAAAGCTTGTGCTTGCAAATATGTGTTCAGGTTAAATGAGTAAAATGCACTTTAAATATGCCCATATTAGAAAATTACCATCTTATAATGATTTCCGAAGGATCATGTGACACTGAAGACTGCAGTAATGATGCTTCGATCACAAATGCATTTTACAATATATTCAAATAGAAAACTGTTCTTTTAAATTGTAAAAATAGTTCAAAATATCACTGTTTTTACTGTATTTTGGATCAAATTAATGCAGCCTTGGTGAGCAGAAGAGACTTCTTTTGGTAGTGTCTTTATGTAAAGAAAATGTATAGTCAGATTACTACTTTTGAATTAAAACTGGATTTTGATCATTAAATCTCCTCACATTCATTCTCTTTCTGTCACATTCCTCAGTGATGGGCCCAGGGGAGGGGTCTTTTGTCTCCTCAGGTGTGAATTACAATCAGTAGTCATGATAGTTCACGCCTCCTCGCATATGACCTTTCTAATATTAAAAGTGTCTTACAAAAGTTAAATTACTATATTGTTTTGTATGAATGAGTGATCAGGATGGTTTTCACATAATTTTGTAGCAAAAACTCTAGGCTACAAGATCCAGTTCTAAAAAGTCTTGTGGACAAATGTTTAGTATGTGTTTAATGGCTTTTAGTATATGTTATATTTCAATTACTTAAAAATGTAGTTTTTTTCAAAAACCATGCATAAACGTTATTTTCTAAAAAATACAAACATGTACTCACATGTTGGTCACATATTATTGTAGCCCAGTTTGTGCTGAATACAGTGTTATCAGACTTTAGACATTAATGTGTTTTTAAGCAACTGAAAAAAACACAAATGTCAAGGCATGTCAAAACATCTCCAGGGCCCAAAACACCCTCAGACACCAGAGGGTTAAAAAAGTCTATGCATAAAGGCCAGAGTATTCTTTGGTTGTCCATGTTGCCTGCTAACTCCATGCACAGTATGTGTGACACAAACTGCATCAGCAGCACAGTCCACGCATGGCAAATATTTTTTAGACTTGCAGAAATTCCTTGTTTCTGTGCATTGTCCCCACATTTGCCTGCTGTTGACTGTACTAAAAAAGTATCACAAAAGAGTCATGGTGTACATGTGTTAAATGCATTTATATTCACTTGTGGTCAAAAGAGTATACTCTGAAAGGCAACATGGTCGACCGGGCACAATCCAATTCAGAACGCAGAAGAAAGCCTTTAGTCTAACCTCCCCAACTGATTTATTTTTTTACAATATATTGGCACAGAAATTATTTTTGTTTAGACTCTTAAACCTTAAAATGAGAATTCTCATTTACTGACCCCCATGCTGTTCAAGCCTGTATGACCTTCTTTCTTAAATGCAATACAAAAGGAGATGCTAGGCAGAATGTTAGTCACAGTCACCATTTACTTTTTTTGTATCCTTCATCCATACAATGTAAGTGGATGGTGAGTGAGGCTCAGCCCATAACATTGTGCCTAACATCATATTTTGTGTGCCACTAAACAAAGTCATATAGGTTTGGGACAACCCATTGAGTAAATGAGAGTTCTCATTTTTGGATGAACTTTTCTTTTAAAAAACTGACTGTAATAGGTAGACAATCACAAAACTTAACAATCACAGCAATCAAAATATTAATACAATAAATACAATAAAAGTGAAAAGTGATTCTCTGGTATGTTTGTATGTTTCTGAATCATGAATCAGACAGAAAACAGATGCTCTCAGCCCATATGTTGAACACAGATGGATCCAATGAACAATAGCTGAATTTGATCAGATTGTCCAACAGTTGCCAGATCAAGGTCAGCCACAGCTTCCTTTCAGGTTAGAGAGAAAACACTGAAATGAAAACAGAAAGATTCATGTTGTATACCAGACTTGTACAATGCTTAAACTTTCCAAGGTGCATCTGGAGTTGGCATCTGGGGCATATTCTTTCTGTGCAAAATCAGGGAGTTGTAATTTGAGTCACCTCAGGTAATTAAGCACAATCATCTTTAATAATTGCATTTTCAGAGAATGTGCATTCTTTACCGGTTCTCAATTACACAAGGTCTTAGAACAAGGCAATCAGAGTATAATTTTGTTAATGGAACTTGAATGGACTGATCCTCTGATATTAATAGCAGCCGCAATAAACATTGCTCGTCCTCTATCTCAATTGCTGCATTGCATATGGGATGGATTGCATGTTGTTTTTCATCAGACCTAATCAATGCAGTCTGGACTTGATGACTCGAAACACAGTTGAGGCCAAGGCTAACATCATTCCTATTAAAATCTATACTGAATAAGTAAATGGGCAGAAATTAATAATAAAAAAAGACATGTTATTGAAATGTTTTTTCTATTTTCTACACGACAGCATATTGGTCTGTTTCACTTGTCTGTGATTTTAGCAGAAATGAAGTCCAAGGCAACTGGCCCCACTGTGTTTCCTTAGATTATACTGACAACAATAGTGTAGCTAAAGAGGAAGGAAAGATAGAAGGAGTGATTTTTGCTGTGTAATGCATCATATTATTACAATACTCATTTAAAGCATTTTGTACATTTATTATCTCTGTAGACACTCTCTAATTTAAAGTGACTTAAAACACTGCATAACTTGTCGTCTGACAAAATTAGCCAGTAAAAGAACTCAAGTGCCCATAAAAATTTAGTTCAAGTGGAAGAGCTATTTTATTCAACCTAAGAGTTTTGAGGACCTTTTGCCAAGAGTGCAATTAAAGAGAATGCATGCCTGTGGCAAAATATTACATTTCAGTTAGGGAGGTCAAAGATTATTTCTATACCTTAATGACCACTTTAAAGTGGGAGAATTAAATGATGAGATACAAGCTGATTCAGACTGAATTCACAGTGAAATTGTAAACAGAAGGTTGACTTTTCTTTAGCTAAAATTGACCCTTCACTAAGCCCTGCCTTAAAAGCATTTCTGACCAATCCTGTCTTAGCAAATATTGCTGTCCGCCACTTCTCTGGCACACATTTGCTATTTTCCAATTAGAGCCTGAAGTAGTGGTGTGTTTGAGTAGTTTTAAGCAGAATTGAATCTATGATGTTAAATATAAAAAAAAACATTGTTGCTGGGTCACTTTTAATAGTGATACGAGGTACCCAGAGAGGATATATGCAGTGTGTTCTTCTCTTTTTAATCTTTAAATAATTTATGAGAAGAGCTTCTTATGGATTAAACTGTTTAATTCCTCATTCCCAAATGAACATGTATAACATCGGCAAGGACACATTAGCTTCAAGATTAAAGATAATATCTTAATGTTAATTAATTTATGTATTGATTCAGGTCTTAGAAAAGGCGATAGTAAATAGCATTATAGCGAGTGTGTTATGAGACGTTATTAGCAGTTCTGTTCACTTAAGCTAATGTTCTCAGGTGTGTAATCGCCATAATATTATGCTTGTCTCTTTTCTCTTAAGTTCTCGGAGCTTAGCTAAATTTTGAAGGGTCTGTGCTTACTGAAATTTTAAATATTGCCCACAGTGGCCAAAGCGGTAAGTATTTTTGGGCGTATAGGCACAGCTGAACTTCATTTTCCAGTCATAAAACAAGTGAAGACGGATGCATATTTTATAAACTGTACCCTTAAATCAAAAACCTAAACCTAGCCCTTAGTGGGGTAAAAATGTAATGTTAGAGGGAAAAATGCAACCTCAGAATCTTGCTCGTGACTGATTATGTGATTGCGATTATGTCCTTGATTATGAACCCGGATCTCACATGATGCTGTCGCAACACACTATTTTTGTATTTTTTTTTTTTTTATTGATAATTTTCAGTTGAATAAAATGGATGACTGGAGATGGGGCAAAGAATGGTAAGTGCAAGTCAGTACAAGTCAGGGCAAGTGGGATTTTGAGTAGAACTAGAAAGCGGAACCTGGACATTATTAAAAACCATTACTGGATCATGCAGCTAAGATAGAGGGAGTATATTTCATCATACACTTTTCTGTAACTGCATTACATCGTGTTGATTTCTTGCCAGACTGATAAGATGATTTCAAATAAAGTACAGTATATCCAATCAGAATGAAGTAAGCAAGAATCAGGAGAGATTATGAAAAAAAGTCTATATGAACTGTATTCCTCAGCTGTGACTGATGGGACCCGACCACATACTAATAAACAAGCAAAGCAGAAACTGGAGTCTGGGTTAATTATTATGCTGCAGCATAAGTCTAGATTTATGAGTTGGGTATTAGAGTGAAATCACTAGCGTGTAGTGACAGAAACACAAGATTCCCGATTTGAGTGAGTATTGTCTGTGGGCAGGATGTTGCTAACCTCTCAGGCAGATGTGGAGTTGTAATGTGCTGAGGAAGTGCCAGCGAGCTGGGGAACTAGGATACCAGCAAACATAGGCACGTGATTTAGGGACTTAGGTCTATAAAGGGTCAGTATTTAGAATTTCCATTACATTTTCTATCCTAAGATTCTATCAAATTAACATCCACAGATCAGATGTTACACAATACAGAAATTAAAATGGCAGATTTTTCCTCTTCTTGTAGTGAGTAAAATCAAATGATTGAACCCAGAATTAGATTTGACAGACTATAGATTTGACAGATCATATTTTTGTGGGACTTGAAATTAGGTTTGACATGCTGCAGATGCCCGCGACCCTGTACAGGATAAGCGGTTGACGATGGATGGATAGATGGATGGATGCTGCAGATGGCTGTTTCATGAAAATAATGTTGAGATGTTTATGAAATTTATGACTTGCCATTGTCTGTATGCTGAAATGAAAATGCATCTTAGAAGTACAAATAAATAATAATTATAACAATGATGAATTTATATATATATATATATATATATATATATATATATATATATATATATATATATATATATATATATAAGCAATATCACGAGCAAGAGTGCGATATGGCCCTACAACAGGTAATCACAGATTGTGAGTGTGATATTGCTTATATACAACACTTTAATAAACAGTAAATTTGAAAAAATTAGGAAAACCTGAGTATGGTCACAAAAAGAGCGAGTGAGTGTGTGTGTGTGTGTGTGTGAGGGAGAGAGAGAGAGAGAGAGATGGAGAGTATGAGATCACCTGTTGCCACACCCAAGCAGAGATGCTTTCAGCTTTCTGGAGATCAACTTTCTCAGTGGAAAAATAGCCATCCAAGAGGGGGTAATTCTCCCTATTTTGTGGTTACCTGTGAAAGAGTCTTTCACTATAGAAACCACAATGTCCTTTTTCTCCTATGTGGAAACTCCAGTATGTGGTAAGTAATGAGTTTATTATTTTACAATTTTTAAGAGTTTAATTAATCTGTCTGTTGTGTCCCTCAGTTGTGATGAGCCATAATGCTTAGTTTAAAGCCGTTTATAGCTATTTTCTAGCTGTAGTTGTGTAGAAGTAATACGAGCGATCACGGAAAGCTGTTGTATGTAAATAATGACTGACGGATTTAATTCACGTCACCAACTGCTCATATTACACACACACACAAACACGATATTCTGCCACCACCTGCTGGCTAAGATAAGTAATGTCAAAAAATAAAATAAAAAATACATGTAAGAGACACTTATACAGTAACTCTTATATGCATACACATATGCACTACTCTTACACTTTAGTTTAGAACAGCACAAACACAAGTGGAGTGATACACACACACAGTGAAGTGTCTGAGTACTGATGGTGTCAGACCATCAGTGCTCACGGAACATCTCTCGTCCAAACAGATTTGAGGACCGGAACTAACTGTTGTGTAATATATATATATATATATATCAAATTAATCATATTTGTCATCTTTATATGTGTGTGTATCACTCAGGATTTCAATGAATTGTGTCTCAAAACATGAAGAAATGCTTTCTGATATACAACTAGCAGGCCTGTTATTTTCCTGGATGTGTGGTGTCTGTTGGGATACAACCAACTGGCTTCTCATTTTTCTATCAAATCACTACACAGAGCCAAACATTGATTTCATTATGGTAAGTAAAACAAGTAGTACCAATGATATAATTGTTTTTATAATTATGTCATATCTTATTTTGATCTTGTTCAAAAATTGATCTTGTAACTATAAGAATATTTCTTTCTTACTTACTTTCTGTAAACTTCTATTGCTACTGTATTGAATGGTCACTGTATCATTTAGTCATACAAAAAAGTAACTTTTATGAAATTTTTAGGGCTTTTGCCTTATTCAGTAATTGGATAAACAGAGATAGAATAGACATTTTTTAGGGACAATTGGATCAGGACACACAAGCCATACTCAAACCGCACCAAGGGCTCAAGCCCCTGCCCTTTTTGAGCCCAAATCTTAAGGTGCCCTTCTGGTTGTCTAGAAAATGGGGGAAATCTAACTAAAATAAAATGATGAAATACCACCTTGAACTTAAATGGCTGAAGAGCCAGATACCAACGTGTGATCCACGCATTGGTATTCTTCATGCGGTGGAGCCATTGGAGCGGGCCGAGGTCTAAACAGAGAGCGAAGGCCCAACCCACCTGGTAGTACCGGAGAGTGAGGACTGCCCATTTAATGGCAAGACACTCCTTTTCAACGGTGATCCTCCCCCTCCACCACCTGCGAGAGCACGGCCCCCAGCCCCCTGTCTGTAAGCGTCCATCTGTAAGACAAAAGGGAGAGAGAAATTGGGTGAATGTAAAAGCGGCCCCCAAAAAGTGTGGCTTTCACTTGCATAAATGCCTGTTTACACTGGACCGTCCACAGGACTGGGTCTGGAGCTCCCTTTTTAGTAAGATCAGTCAGCGGGTTGGTGACGTCCAAATAATTAGGCACAAACCTGGGCAACCTCTGCGACATGACGCGGTGAGTGGTGGCATACCGCAAGTGACCGGTGGGTTTTGTATTCACCTCTGGCCCGAGCTCCGCCCTCTCTGGAACTACCATAGTCAACATCACAGGGACTGCCTCCCTTCATAATTTCAGGAGGTTGAGGTGGTATATTTGACGTGCGCCCCCTCTATCTATAAGAATCAGCAGATGGGTTAGGCGGGAACTAACCACGGTCTCCACTCTATGCTTTGATCCCCAAATTTAATAATGAGGGTCACCACCATGTAGTTGTGAATATCCCCATGTACACATTTCACACTCACCCGTTTAGTTGTGCCCAAAGCTTGTGTTGAACCAAGCATTGGTGGATAGAGGTCTGATTACAACCCGTATCCACCAACGCTTGGTGTGTACTCCCCTTGACTCTTACCGGTATCATGTATGCTCCAGCCTGATCGGGTCAGCCTGTGGAGCACTGGACACTGATCCCGAAAGTGTAAATTAGATTTATCTTGTTTTAGATACAACACTGTATATTATATTTAGGTATTTTGTCTCACTTTACTGGCAGAGATTTTATAGTCAAAACAAGTAAAAAAATCTACCAGTGCTGATTAATTAAATGGGACACCAAGTAATTAATTTGATTAAAAATTTTAATCGATTGACAGCCCTAATATGCATAATACATATGCATATACAC
The DNA here is from genome assembly GCA_032164185.1 of Moxostoma hubbsi. Classification (NCBI taxonomy): domain Eukaryota; kingdom Metazoa; phylum Chordata; class Actinopteri; order Cypriniformes; family Catostomidae; genus Moxostoma; species Moxostoma hubbsi. The sequence continues at coordinate 12,231,030 of JAVLUX010000031.1, read as the reverse complement.
TCACCTAAAGGATTATTAGGAACACCTGTTCAATTTCTCATTAATGCAATTATCTAATCAACCAATCACATGGCAGTTGCTTCAATGCATTTAGGGGTGTGGTCCTGGTCAAGACAATCTCCTGAACTCCAAACTGAATGTCTGAATGGGAAAGAAAGGTGATTTAAGCAATTTTGAGCGTGGCATGTTTGTTGGTGCCAGACAGGCCGGTCTGAGGATTTCACAATCTGCTCAGTTACTGGGATTTTCACGCACAACCATTTCTAGGGTTTACAAAGAATGGTGTGAAAAGGGAAAAACATCCAGTATGCGGCAGTCCTGTGGGCGAAAATGCCTTGTTGATGCTAGAGGTCAGAGGAGAATGGGCCGACTGATTCAAGCTGATAGAAGAGCAACTTTGACTGAAATAACCACTTGTTACAACCGAGGTATGCAGCAAAGCATTTGTGAAGCCACAACACGCACAACCTTGAGGCGGATGGGCTACAACAGCAGAAGACCCCACCGGGTACCAATCATCTCCACTACAAATAGGAAAAAGAGGCTACAATTTGCAAGAGCTCACCAAAATTGGACAGTTGAAGACTGGAAAAATGTTGCCTGGTCTGATGAGTCTCGATTTCTTTTGAGACATTCAGATGGTAGAGTCAGAATTTGGCGTAAACAGAATGAGAACATGGATCCATCATGCCTTGTTACCACTGTGCAGGCTGGTGGTGGTGGTGTAATGGTGTGGGGGATGTTTTCTTGGCACACTTTAGCCCCCTTAGTGCCAATTGGGCATCGTTTAAATGCCACGGCCTACCTGAGCATTGTTTCTGACCATGTCCATCCCTTTATGGCCACCTTGTACCCATCCTCTGATGGCTACTTCCAGCAGGATAATGCACCATGTCACAAAGCTCGAATCATTTCAAATTGGTTTCTTGAACATGACATGAGTTCACTGTACTAAAATGGCCCCCACAGTCACCAGATCTCCACCCAATAGAGCATCTTTGGGATGTGGTGGAACGGGAGCTTCGTGCCCTGGATGTGCATCCCACAAATCTCCATCAACTGCAAGATGCTATCCTATCAATATGGGCCAACATTTCTAAAGAATGCTTTCAGCACCTTGTTGAATCAATGCCACGTAGAATTAAGGCAGTTCTGAAGGCGAAAGGGGGTCAAACACAGTATTAGTATGGTGTTCCTAATAATCCTTTAGGTGAGTGTATAGTGTATATCATTGGCCTTTTCTGTCCTTTCGCCCCTGCCTCTGCTGAGGTATTTGCACGCCACTGCCATTTAATATACTTAGTCAGATTACTGTGCATACCCTGAAATTAAAATCCTGGACGTGCCTATGGTTATCACTGGCAGTCAACATCATTCTGCAGCAAAAAGCATCCAGTGTTAGCCATTTAGAAGTAGTTGTGTATTCTGTAATTTGCAAGCAACATACAGTATAAATATCTCCTAATACTTTATAATAAATATTTTTGTTATTAATATTTCCCCTAATACTACCAGTCCTTGAATAGTGATAGCAAGCAACAAATCATGTTCACATCTGTGTTGATAACTAAAAGCTTTTGCCCTTTGATCTGCCCAGCCCCAATTAACTGTATGTAAAAACAGTACGTCAAACCAATTCACAGGGACATTAAACTGTTGCATTGATGTAGGGTCAAAGGAAGGAAACACAAACAAATTGCATGTAATGTATGTAATTTCAGCTGTTATTCCTCTCTCTCTTTCCCACTGTCTGTCATAGTTTCTCACTAGATCTGTCTCTGGAATTATGAGGTGTCTCGCAGTGCTCAAGGCTACATGCTGTGCTGAATCTGCAACTTCAACCCACTTTCCTCAGCATGCAAAGAACACTAAGTCATCTCTCAACCTTGGGATTTTATTCCCACAGATATCCAACCATCCACAGAATGACAGGAAGATAGACTCTTCAGTGAAGATCTGCATGTTTTGTTACTCTTGTTGAGATACAAGGGTGAGGCCACATAAGGGTCAAGGTGGCTCTGGTCCACCAAGATTGATGGCTGGACCATGCAGGGGTTACATTTAAAATGTATTCCACTATAGATTACAGGATACATGCAGTAAAATGTAATTTACAAAATGTTCCTTTATACTTAGTAGTGTGTGTAATGTAATCTATATAGGATTGACCATACAATTAAAAAGAATGGGACATAGAGCTTTAAATCCACCATAAAAGTAACTATTATGGTATAAGTCTAATAATAGTCCAAATTATCTATCAGATAAGTAATCTAAAAATTGTTTATATTCATCGTTAACCTAAAGAATCCTTACAAATTTTCTTTCATTATGATAAAGATCTCATGTGGAACCAAGCCATAATCAGAAGATCAATTTATCTAATTTCACAGGACTTTACAAATATGCCAAAAGCTTTTATTTGTGTAGTCCATCAACCACCCATCTTCTGCCGATAATCTGGGAATGGGTCATGGTGGTTAAAATAAGCAAAGCAGCCCATATGTCCTTTTCCCCGGCCACATACTCCTGCTCATCCTGGGGGATCCCATGGTATTTCCATGCCAGTCAAGAGCTATAATCCCTCCAGCTTGTTCTGTGTGTTCCCAGGGGCCTCCTCCCAGTTGGACATGCCAGGAACACCTTTGCAGGAAGGCACCAAGGAGGCACCACATACCTGACCAACCTCAACTAGCTCCAAGCTGTTTGCTATATTAACCCTTTCGCACATTATTTTTTCTGTAATGACTGTTTAATGGATTTCTGTTCATCTGGGAAAGGAGGAAGCGGGAGCCAGATCCTCTTTCAACAAGACTTAATTAACACAAATGCTGAACTGAAAGCATAACATAACAACATAAACACACACAACCACTACTGCATGTGTGTGTCTCTCCCTCTGGCATCCCCTGCTCCTCCTTTATCTCTCTACCACTGACTGGGTAAATCAGTGCCAGGCATGAATCCTCACGGCCTGGACACCCCTCCTACTCGTCACAGACAGATTCCCAGCATGAGTGCTTTAATGGCTGTAATAAAAAAACAAATGTTACCTTACACTTCACAGCAGATGCAATGGAGGTCACATGGTCTGTAAATAGCCGAGATGCAATCCTGAGGACCCTGTTCTTGTGTGGATTCTATTCATACAGTACAATGTGGCAGAAAGCATATTCTTTATATGCAGTGGATAAAATGGCAGCTGCATTGACATCTGTCTTTTATCTATTACAGACATATAAATACACAAGAGACTGCTTGGAAAACACAAGACAAACCATATATTGTCAAAATCATTCATTTATTTACTACATGTACTAATACGATATTTTTATGCTTTATGTGGAAATTACAAGGATAATACGGCATGATATGTGGAAGTACAGTAACTGTACTCTGTAAAAAAGGAATTGTTGAGCAAGGTAAAAAATCAAGGCAACATGATGCAGTAAGATTTATGCATTCTCTCAACAACTGTCTTAATAATTGTCCTCATTAAAATTGCTTTGTTTAGTCAGTATGATCACTAAATTCAAACTAATCAGTTCAGCCAATAAATCTAGTCAAAACAACTACAGATTTCTTGTTCAGTAAATCATAAATGATCAATACAATAACATTTATTTTATCACCATTTCATTCTAATAAATAGTTTGAAATTACTTTTATATGAAGTTAACTGCAATCTTTGCCTCTGTCAACAATTAATGCAATACTTTGGTACAGACACAGTTAGACATTAAAACTTAAGCCCCAAATCTCAATAACAGTGACAGTTTTTGCTTCCACAACCATAAGCTAAAAAGTCCCGAAATGCCTCCTTCAGCCTGTCAGCTTCCTTCACCGTCAGTGTCCAGTCAAACCTTTTTCCCTCCATCCATCTACACATAGGCTACAGTCGCTTCTCTCTCAGCATCTCCCTTACATGTTGAATTTCCTTTTGCATTTTAAGTGTAATCATGGAATTAATTTGTTCAGCGCTTGGAGTAGTGAACTTGTGGTCAAGAGCAACATGAAATGTTTTGAACCCTGCCGAATCACTGTTCATCTGTGTTCTCTGAACTGTGTTTCGGTGCATAGGCACAGACCACAGTCAGAATGTCTCATTGATGTGACACTTTCGTCTACTGGGATAAACTCCAATATGGTTGTACCAAGCAAGGGGCTTGTGAGTATCCCAACACCAGGTCGACACTTTCGCCCTGAGCAACTCTGGAGAAGAAGAGAGTCCAACCCCTATCCAGAAGTTTGGTTCCAGAGTCACATTCCATGTTCCAAAATCCAGTTTATGTAACCAATACCCAGTCTGCACAGGCTCCCGTCTTTGCCTGCCACCTGTTGGGCATTGCAGTGGTCCTCTATCTATCTCCTTGCAGGTGGTGGGCCCAAAAGGAGGCAGTCCCATGTTGTTTCTTCAGGCTAGGCCCAGGTGGCCACCAGGCACACACCAGCAAGCTCCTCTCCTAGGACTGGCTCCAGGAGAGGGCATCGGTTTCCCTGTTCCAGGCAAGGTTGCTCTATTTCCTACTGGCCACATCATAGGGGAATTTTGGATCACTCTTCATCCGGCCTCTCTCCTGGGACCAATTTGCCAAGGGAGATCCTACCAGAAGCTAATGCTCCAGATAACACAGCTCCCAGGGTCATTGGGGCACGCACACATTGGAGCACCACAATGAGGTGGTGATCAGTGTTGGGTTATTTGTGTTGTGCACTACTAAAATGTATTATAATTTCATAGATTTTCAAATATATATATCTCATGTATATTGACTCTAGTGTTGTGTAGCTTTATTAGTGTCTTTATTCACATTTTTATAATCATATGACAAGTCAATGGCTGGCAAACCTGTCAAGTTGTAGGGCGGATTTTGAAATAAATTGTTTATATTAGGGCTTTCAGTCCATTAAAATTAAATAATGATTAATCACATATTTGTGTAATAAATCATAATTAATCACAGATTTAGAAAATTCTGAAATGTAAAATCATATATACTTATTTTCCTGTCAAAATGCATTTATTTCCATCATAGGAAAGAAAACAAAACAATATGCAACAATATAATGCTTTTAATATAATGCTTTACTAACATAATTAAGCATTCTGCAATATAATGTCACCTATTCAAGTAACATTAAACGTTTCCAAAGTCTAATTTGGAGGTTGACTTATTGAAAGAATTTGTCCCCATTGAGTATTCATTTACATTTTCATTAATTTAATATTTCTATATTTATAATTTTACATTTAAAATATTTACCTATCATTCATTTATGGTAGTAGCCTACCATCTTACTTTTAGGAAAGTGCCAGGTAAAAGTGAAGGAAGAGAGGAGAAGAGAATGAATTTAAAAGATATTAAGAAAGTGATGCAAAGAATGTGACCAAGGGCAGGGCCCTTGTGCTGTAGATTCAGCTGCAATATTTCCTTTATTCAGTCATTGTTTATAAATGTTTGTTTGGTTCACTTTTATGTCACAAAGTGTAGAAAAGAATGAAGTCATATGTAACAGAAAACAATTAAAGTTGATCAACCTCAGTGTCAGAATTTCATTGAGGCATATTCAACAGAGTATGATATACCATAGTTCCCCGTCTGTCGCTCACTTCGACGTTGTGTCGAAGTGACACTAGGGGTCTCTCTTGAGAGCCTTTCGCATCTCTGATCTATGAGAAATTGGCAGACAGAATTTGCATGTCCCGCCCCCTGGACATACGGGTGTGTATGCAGCGAGCTGCGAGTCACACGCTGTTCCTCCCATCTCTGAATACTATTGCTGTTGGATCTACGATGCATATCAGCGGCTTTCTCCCTTCTCTCTTCGGCAGTGCAGCTTTGCCCCTGGGTGCTTCGACAGCACAGTAAAAGAGTTTATTTCTCTAAAATAGTTATTTTCTCTAAAAGAGCAAATACACAGCTGGCGTTGAACGTCCTTTTCAGGACGCGTCTTTATAAAGATGCCCTTCCGCCCCTGTGCCCTTCCACGGGCCGATGGAAAGGGGCCCCGCTGTGCTGGCACTTCAACTGCCTAGAATTGTTGGCTGTACTTTTTGCCCTGCAGAGGTTTCTCCCACTAATTCAGGGCAAACACGTCTTTGTCCGATCAGACAGCACCACCAAGGCGGCATACGCTCCCGTCACATGTCACAACTCGCCCGTCATCTCCTCCTTTGGAGCCAGCAGCAACTCAAATCACTGCGTGCCACTCACATCCCGGGCAACCTCAACGTGGTAGCAGATGGGCTATCATGACAATGCTTGCCCAGCGGAGAGTGGAGGCTTCACCCACAGTCGGTCCAGCTGATTTGGGAATGGTTCAGCAAGGCCCAGGTAGACCTGTTTGCCTCCCGAGAGACCTCCCACTGCCCGCTCTGGTACGCCCGAACAGAGGCTCGCCTTGGGGCAGACGCTCCGCACACAGCTGGCACATGGGGCTGCTCAAGTATGCAAATCCCCCAGTGAGCCTGCTTGCACAGGTGCTGTGCAAGGTCAGGGAGGACGGGGAACAAGTCACTCTAGTGGCCCCCTATTGGCCCACTCAGACTTGGTTCTCAGATCTAGTACTCCTCGCGACAGCCCCTCCCTGGCAAATTCCCCTGATGAAAGACCTTCTTTCTCAGGGACGGGGCACACTCTGGCATCCGCACACAGACCTCTGGAACCTCCACGTCTGGCCCCTGGACAGGATGCGGAAGATCTAGCTGATCTACCACATGCTGTCGTAGATACGATCAACCAAGTCAGAGCTCCCTCTACCAGGCAAACTGACCAGGTGGACCGCTCCATCAGGGAACGGAGGTTACACCCATAACCTAGATGTTTATCACATTACTACATCCACCATGGTCAAAATACTTAACATCAAATTGTCCCCGTTTTTTTAAATCATAGATAAATAACGTGAAATTTCAATGACATATTTACCACTAAAATAAAATTTCCCAGTATTTAATTTCAGAATTCTGGTCACCTTAGTAGGTAATTGTATAAATTGTATACCATTTTCATTGTTGTCCTCCTTTGTCTGTAAAGTAAAAATAAATAAATCACAGATTCGGCTTTAGTACTGCATGTAATGCCAGTGCATCTTTTAAAAAATGCTATTCCATCAGACCTTGATTGAAAATATTTAGTAACCGAAGCCGACATCTATTTCATGTGCCCATGTCCTTGGTTTTCATCCTCAAAAGGTGTCTGGGGACCTGCAGATGGATAGAGGAAATTTGAGCAAAAAACTGAATGTCTCGAGCAAAAGAAATCAATTCAGGCATAGACTGTTGTGATCTCAGTATCAAGCTTGGTGAGGATTCTCATCACATGAGCCGTCAGGAGGGGTCATTTCAAACATAGCTTTATAAAGAGTATTTTTTTTCAATATTTTAGAAGGGAAAGTTTGAAAATGAACTTTATGTTGGCTTGACTGTTTTGTCTGAAAAATTACAACACTGTGGATTTTACTTTAAAATGATTGTTTTATGCAAAAAAAAAAAAAAAAAATGGAAACCATCAAAATCCAAAACAAAGCAAAGCAAACAATGACATAAGGAAAGATGTTCAGCAGATTAGGAGCTCATAGGATTGTTGATGATTTAAATGGGTTTTCCTTCCTCCAATTCTCAAGCATTTAGCATGGAATATGACAGATTATCTCTGCCCATTCGACTTCATATCGAATAATATTGTGACACAATCATATTGTGACTGTGCATTTATCTACCTATATGTTTTGAAATGGTTGTGTAATTGTTATGCTTAGGGGTAGCATTAGGGGCTCAAATACAGTACATTTACATAATAGTAAAACTATATTATACTGGTATATGCATGCATTTAATTAAAAATTAACATTAGATTGAATACTTAAAACTGAGTTTTAAGTATGACATTATGAGATTATACATTTTCCTGGACAATTACTAAAGGTAATATCTGCAATACCACTTAATTTGTTCTTTATTGCATTTTATTATTCAGAAACTCAAAGTGTAGACTACTGTACATTAATCAAGACTGATACCTTAAACTCTTAAGGTTGTTGGACATTATACATTCTGCCTCCTGTATCAATGATACATATTTTGTAGTTATATGTGTTCTTAAATAAATGCCTAATGTACTGCAAAGCTGAAATAGGATTGTTGTAAATTATGAGCATATGAATTATAGGGTTAAATCCTGTGAGGAGAATGGCATGATTATTTATACAATCAAAGCATGTTCTTCATTTTTCTTTTTGATCAGTGTGGCTTCTTTATTACCAGAGCAGACGGGAGACATGTTATGCAAGAGGATACATGTTGTCAGTTATTCTGTTTTTCAACTGTCTTAATAAACATTCCACTCTTAAGAACCCCTTGCAAAATTATCTTTTTTATATTGTTCACGCTACATTCGTTTAATATATGGCATATGTAGTTTTGCTTATTTTATATTAATTTAAATATTTTCAAATGTGTATATCAAATGTGAAATTTTGCAATTAAATGAACTTATGCAATCTGTCTATCATTGGCCTATAGTTCACACAATACATTTAGCAACTGAATTCATCAGAATAAGTCAGAGATATATTTAGTATTAGGGCTTTTCTAAGGACATGTCAATGCACACCTATGTCAGACGCTTTAGGAGTCTCATTTGCGTCATAAACATCCTGTTTTTAGGCTGCTGTGTCAAGTTAAACATAGTTTGAAGCTTAGAATTTTTTTTTAAGATCCCTACATTCATATTTGCACTTCATCAACCTGTGTTTGAAAGCAAGAATGTGTTTTCATCTTGTTTTGTCTGCTGTTTGTGAGTGTGGTTATTTCTCTGTATAACTGTTTTGCCCAAACAGCAAAGTTTCGCTTACGGCCCCCTGGAGAAAACAGGTTGTACTTCAATCTTGAATTGCTCAGATGGAAGGAATATTCCTTATCATGGTCTGGGGACATAATTACTTTTTATTAACGCATTATAGTTTATATAATTAATCGCACTGAATTTACGTATTAAATCGACAGCCCTACTAAAAATGTTTACAAAGTTAAATACATCAAGCCTTTCCCACTAGCTATGGGTTGATTACAGATTAAGAAAAATCTTTGTCAGTGGTGAATGTTTGGTCCCACAAATTGGTATGATTAGTTAGATTTTTAGTTTTTCTTTGGTTGTCCTTCCCTTTCAAGAAGGTAACTCTGACACTGCATCAGAAGCTGACACTATGGGAGCAACTCCAAGGGGTTGTGACCTTATACCATTATGCCAATTTGATTGGCTTGTGATGCTTGGCGCTCTGTCTATGCTGACGTCATCGTGGTCATATAAACTGGAGCCCAGCGCCCCATCATCAGAATGAGAATGGTCCAGACCCTGAATCTCTCCAAGAGCTGCGCTCCGGGCTACCAAGGCCACTGCTCAGGCCATTGGCAGACCCATGGTTAGTCTGGTGTCTGCTCAGAGCCACATCTGGCTAAATATGTCCGATTTGAGTAACAGAGACAAAGCCGTCCTACTTGAAGCCCTGGTGTGTCACTCGTGCTCTACCTCGGGGCAATATCCAGCTAAACAGAGTATTGCCATGACTAATCCTGTGTCTTCCCACTGAGTGGAGACAGAGCCACTGGTGAGAGAACAAACAAGGTGGCCTGCACCCATAAGGAAGGTTGCACTTCCTGGACCTCATCCCATCAGAAAAGTTCCTTTTGAGTGGGCCAAGCATTCCTAACGGTTTGGCATCTATAAAGCAGGGTCGTACATGCACGGACCATTCAACGCCGCTCTCCCCATGGTTCCATGTCGCGGTCAAGACCAAAAGTCTGTTTTAGTTTGTTACGACCAAATAAAGTTTGCAGACCTTGCTATAGTTGCTTGAGGCACTAACAACTTCCCAAAGGTGGGCCAATTTCCAGCTTTAACCAACCCGGTTATTCTGAGTACTCAAACCACATACTGTATGACACAGTTCAACAGCTGTGTCCCCTTACCGCTTCGTGGACACATAGCATGCTCTCTCAGGGGAATCCCCGAGTGCTTCAGTTTATAAAGAACCCACCAATGTTCAATTATGTTTATTCCATCACTGTACAGGTGCATGCTGCACCAACTATACTCTCAGAAGTACAGATTCTTCTCACCAAAGATTCAATAGAGAATGTACTGAGAGGTGAAGAGCAGAAAGTCTTCTACAGTTGTTATTTTCATATCAACAATAAGAGCGATGGATTGCAACACATACTGGACTGGACTTTGGAATGGGATGCTCAGTAAGTCTCCGTTCAAGTTGGTGACTCTCAGACAGATCCTGCCTCATGTCCACCCTCTGGACTGATTTGTAACAATCGATTTGAAAGATGTATATTTTAATGTGCAGTTTGCCCCTCATCACAGACCATTCTTGAGATTCACAGAGGGGTCTGCATTAGAGTTCAAGGTCCTACTCTTCAGATTGTCCCTGGCTCCATGCACATGCACCAAACGTGACGATGTAAAGCTTGCTCTGATGAAGCTGAGTGGCCTCCGCATATACAATTAATTAGCTGATTGGCTGTTGCTAGCTCAATCAGAGACACAGGCATGCAAGCGCAGTGATCTGTTGCTGATGCATTTGAAGCAGTTGGAACTCAGGGTCAATTGGATGAAAAGCATACTGCAAGGTCAGCAAGTTTCCTTACTAGGAATGAAACTGGACTCGGTAGCCATGTCAGCACACATGATGGAAGAATGTGTTCAGTCCATTCTCCTACAGCTGACAAGGTTCAGGCCAGATACAGAGATGTGGAGACTACTCATGACTAGGGTTGGGATCCCAAGAATCAGTTCTTGTTCAGAACCGATTCCATTCTTTACAAAATACCGGAATCATATGATCTGCATGACTTTTGTTCTGTTAACGGTTCCGAATGCAAATGGAACATTGTACTAAAATACTCTTGACACTGTTTCCAGCGGCGTATTTCAAGTGCTTCTGGTCTAGTCCAGAATAGTATTAATCTGAAACTGATGTGCAAGTTATGAATGTCCAACTCGAAATTAAAGTCTTAAAAGCTTGAAGTACACCATTACTCAACATAACACAGTCTAAGTGTCACTTGAAATGTTAATGTAATGTCATGCTAGTTTAGACGTCTGAGACTTTAATCAAGCAGTGCAGTTACTGACTGGTTGTTCATATGACAATGTTAATTACATTTTTAATGAAATATGCTATCACATTTCTTGTTTGTTAAAATTAATTTTTTACATTTTAAATATAGCCTAGTTAGGATCAAATATTGGATTGGATCTATGTCTCTGAGAAATAAGGAAACATCTTTTACAATAATTGTATGAAATCTATTTCTGATGTTATATTTGCTCTGCTGTCAGTTGCCAACTAATGCAATCTAAGATTTCTACAGAGGACAGTAAATCCAATAAGAATTGCATTTCTCATTTTCAAAAATTTCTTCCTCTAGAGAACTAAAAGCATTGCTGGAATCATTACTGGACCATTAAAGAACTAGAACAGTTAAGAGGAATAGGAACCTAAATAGTTAAATTGCTTAGTATTCCCATCTCTACTCCTGATCTCTTTGAAGGCATGTCTGTAAGCAAACACTCTCTGGTCAGTAGATTTCTGCATGGTGCGAGATGAATCAGATTACTTTGCTCCCCTCCTGTTTTGGGACTTTGCAATGATATCAAATGTGCTTACAGGTTCCCCATATAAAGGGTTCCCAACTTAAAACACTATAGGTGGTATACATTTGCATTCTCCCAATTGAAGACTGTGCTGCTACTCACTTTGACATCAGTAAAACGTGTTGAGGATCTTCAGGCCTTTTTGTTCAGTAAATCTTGCTTAGAGTTCAGACAAGGAAAGACCACAAAATTATTGCCACGTTACCTCGCTTCAGACAGGATGTGGGCTCTGTCGAGTCTTTTCCCCCTGAAGGAATAGGAAAGCATATAATAAGCATTAAAATTGCTCCAGATGAGTAACTAAATACACTGTGGAGAGAAAACATGAAAACGTCTAAGTTAAGGATGTAACCTCCGTTCCCTGATGGAGGGAACGAGACGTTATGTCGAAGAAGCGACACTAGGGGTCTCTCTTGAGCGCCAAATATACCTCTGATCTATGAAAAAAGGCCATTGAGAAGTTGGCAGAGAGAATTTGCATGTCCCGCCCCTGGACATATAGGTATAAAGGCGCAGGAGTTAAGAGTGGTGAATACACCACATGGGCTTTTAGGTCACATGTGGGAAGTGGCGCAGTGGTAGATCCTGCCTCTTCGGAGGGAGCAGTTGCAACAGACATGGCGACAGGGGGGGCGGCGGGAAATGCCCAAGGGAGACGCGGATCCGCTCTTAATGGGGCCATACAGCGGAAAATACACACAGGGGGTAGTCCACGTAGGAGCCCTGACCTGTGGAGCACCTATTCCAGTACAGGGTAGATTTGAATACCCGCAGTGGATTGGGTCGGTGAATTCCTCCGCCGAATTGCGGACCCAGAGGGCTAGGGATGTGTCAACCATGGAGCCGTGTGTGTGGGATCTCCTGGGAGAAAAAGTGCATGGTATTACCTCAACTGAGAGAAAAGGCGGTAGGTGCAAATGATCTACCCGGTCAGTCCGTCAGCGTGTTACCGAGCTCTACTGGCTCGAACCTGAGAAAACACGAGAAGACTCTACTGACTCTACCCTGAGATTGCAGAATCTTGCAAAGGTATTAGGTGTTGCCCGACTCGCTGCTCTGCATTTGTCTGCCAGGAAGGTGCCTCAGGCCAGTTCCAATGAGGATGCAACACTCCTTGTTGAGTGTGCTCGGACGCGTAAGGGGGGGGGGGGGTGCATGGCCTGGGTGCGATAGGCCAATGAAATGGTATTTACCACCCAGTGGGAGAGCCACTGTTTGGAGACAGCGTTCCCTTTCTGCTGTCCACCGAAGCAGACAATGAGCTGCTCAGAATGTTTAAAGTTCTGCGTGCGGTCCAAGTAGATACGCAAAGCACGAACCGGACACAGCAACAAAGGGGCTGGGTCTGCCTCCTCCCGGGGCAGCGCTTGCAGGTTCACTACCTGGTCTCTGAAGGGCGTGGTAGGAACCTTGGGCACGTAGCCCGGCTGCGGTCTTAGGATCACATGTGTGTCTGCCGGACTGAAGTCCAGGAGAGTGTCGCTGACAGAGAAAGCTTGCAGTTCCCCGACCCTCTTGATGGAGGCGAGCGCAATCAGCAGGGCCGTCTTTAGAGAGGGTCCTGCGTCCAGCTGATTCTAGCGGCTCAAAGGGGGGACTCTGAAGGCACGAGAGAACAAGTGAGAGATCCCAGGAGGGGAACAGGCTTGGCCGGGAGGGATTTAACCTCCGGCCACCTCTTAGGAATCTGATAATCAAGTTGTGCTTACCCAAAGACTTGCCGTCTACTGCGTCATGGTGGGCTGCAATAGCAGCTACATACACCTTCAAGGTGGATGGGGACAGCCTTTCTTCCATCCTCTCCTACAGAAATGAGAGCACTGACCTGACTGCACACCTTTGTGGGTCTTCACCCCGAGAAGAACACCAATTCGTGACCAAGCGCCACTTTAGGGTGTAAAGTTGCTTGCTAGAAGGGCTCTGGCTTGGTTGATCGTGTCCACAACAGCAGGTGGTAGATCAGCTAGATCTTCCGCATCCCGCCCAGGGGCCAGGCATGGAGGTTCCAGAGGTATGGGTGCAGATGCCAGTGTGTCCCCTGTCCCTTAAGAAAGAAGGTCTTTCCTCAGGGGAATTTGCCAGGGAGGGGCTGTTGCGAGGAGTACGGAGTCTGATGGGAGGCGGGGGTGATCATCACACGGTGCGTGTGACTGCCGCGGAGGACGCCATATGCCCCAAGAGCCTCTGGGAATGTTTTAAGGGAACCACAGTGCCTGGCCTGAATGCAGTGAGGCATTCCAGCAGTGGCTGCGTGAGGAGTGTGTGAGGAGCGCTGACAATGAGACTGAGTGTAACTCCATGCCGAGAAAAGAGATGCTCTGAACTGGGGCGAGCTTGCTCTTTTCCCAGTTGACCTGAAGCCCTAAACAGCTGAGGTGCCTGAGCACCTGGTCCCTGTGGGCGCATAGTAACTCTCGGGAGTGGGGTAGGATTATCCAGTCATCGAGGTTGTTGAGTATGCGGATGCCGGCTTCTCAGAGCACGGCAAGGGCTGCCTCTGTGACCTTCGTAAAGACAAGAGAGGACAGTGACATGCCGAAGGGGAGGACCTGGCAAACACTAAAAACACTGTGTCTCGTTCCCTCCATCAGGGAATGGAGGTTACAACAGTAACCGAGACGTTTCTTTGTACAGCTCTGCTTTTAGCAACTATGCACAGCATGCATAATCATGACCAATATGCAATTGTGATTACATCTCAGCATGCTAACAATGTCCTCAGCATGCTAACAATGTCAACTAAAACGCACTTGCAGAAATGAAAGACTGGAAGAATATTTGTCATGTATTGTTTATTTATTTTTTATTTGCTCTGTGTACAAATGTACTGTGTTTGTATGATAAAATGTGCCTGCTTTGGAATAATTTGTTTTAAAATAAGTATTCACATTTAAATGTACATTTTTTTTAAGTGCAGCCAAACAGTAAACTGACAAGATTTAGATTATGTATGGAATCTTATTGCTATAAAACTTTGTTCAAACCTGTAAAATCTCCTGCCGGAAGTCTGCAACTTCCACTTTTAAAATATTTTACCAGTAAATAAGGAGGCATAGAAAATACCTGGGAAAAGCTAGCTTTCTCATTCTTCTTAAAGGAAGTTGCTAGGCTGGTACAGTTTCTTATTATTATTTTATTTAATTACCTGAGCCGTAAATGCCATGTGAATAATTACTTCTGTGACACAGAAAAACAATGTGCAGACAACACTGATTGGCTGATGGCACCACAAACAGACAGGGGCGGAAATACAGTTTTACACTTTGTTTTACACTTTTCAGAGCCCTCCTAAAAATTCAGGCATTGGGAAAACTTCTTATTTAAAATAATGTAATATTTTCCAAACAACTGCATTTAATTAGAATGCACTACTCTGAATGAACAAACAATATACACTGTAACAAATTGCTGTAGATTTTACAGCAGAATTCTACAGAAATGTTCTGTTTTAACAGTTTACAATTTGCAACTGTAATTTGCAATGAATTATGGGTCAATAAAAGTATTACAGTTAACAGTATTTTCCATGTAAACTGTAAATTAATTTACAGGTAGGAGGTGTTGTGATTGTAGTTAATGCTATTTACAATTATATAATGTGATGTTGGCATGTTGGGACTGCGTGCCCTACACTCAAGTTTGAAATCATTGGTGACTGAAACAGCACAACAACAAAGTAATTTATGAAAGTTCGTAGTTTATTTTAATTTATATCAAGAATTGAAAATAACATCTTTTTAAACTCACTAAAATACTTATTTCATTGAATGTCTTACAGAAGGTATAAGCAATCCATATTTTGAATAGAAAAAAAAATCACAACATTATAATGCTAAATGTAGTGAATTATAGCCATTCATAGTTGAAAACAGCATGATATGACTATATCGATTGTAAAAGTCAGCTTTCAATGTTTTCTGTTATGTTTGGCATTCTTAGAGGATTGTCTAACTAACTTTATGTCTCTTATTTCAGGTGTGAGGCAGCGGAAAGTGTGATGGAGATGGCGTGCCATTTTGGCTGAAGTGGTGAGAAGAAGCTTGACTACACGGTGAAAACATTGTTTGTGCATTTTTCTCATTTATATTGCCTTTTTATTTATTTGAATTTCTTATTTATACCATTTGAATTAGAGAGCATCACTGAGAAAGATTGCTGTGTGATGGGAAGGGCACAATATTTAGACTGAAGTGCAGTTAACTATATGATGAATATATTGTACGTGCAGTCATCTGTAGCTGATGAAAAACATATGTCATGCTTACATGTAGCTTAATGTAGCTTAATATAAAAAAATAATATTTAATTATAAATATTATTTAAATAAAATATTAATAATAATTTGAATTTAATATTGAGAACATTTCCTGTTGTGTTTAACAAGGCCTGCATCATATCTGTAGATGTCTGCGATGTTCATAGTATCTTCTGACAACAAACTGACAACAAGTCTAATAATATCTTAAAATTTTCTTTTTAATTGTTGACGTTACTCTTCGACACTGATTGTCTTAGGCAGGTGTACAAAGCAATGTTCTGAAATCTATGATAAAATAATAAACTTTGACTTTTGTATTCTATTTTGCATATTTATAGTAGATTACTTATATGTTTATTCATTTTAGGTGGAATGATCTGTTTAACCCAGTGGATGCTAAGAATTGCGCGTCTGGTGGTTTTGATTTCAACTGGATTGTCAGCTTTTTCGTTATATTACAACTTCAAACTTGTGTACCGGAAGCAGGCATCTTGCACATTTATATTTGTTCAAATGTAACCATGTGCTTGAAAATGTGTTGAAGTTTTGTTTTGTGGATAAAACAATACCAAAAACATTTTGGTAACACTTTACACCAAGATTGCATGTGTTAACATTACAGTACTTAATGCATTAGTTAACATTAACTAATAAATGCTGTAATAAAGTGTTATCCTTTGTATATTTTGGTTAACGTTCATTGATACATACATTGCTTTACATTGAAAAGATGTACATATTAACACTACTTAATACATTAACTGTCTTGAATAACAATGGAAAACACAACACCATTTTTTAGCATTTTGTACGTTGTGATATTTTGTAAGTGATAATGTACAGTCAGCCAGTCATTATCCGCTTCACGTCAGGGTCCTGTCAGGGTTTATTTTGCGATTACGATCGGTAACTGTACATTTTCCTGATTATTACATGTCTATCTACCAAACAAATTAATACATGGAAATGAAATACATTTCTTGGTTAATGTTAATTTATATGAAGCCTAAATAATTTCTTAAAATATGATTTAACAAAAAATTATAGTTATCTTGTTATTTACTCATCCTTTATGTTGTCTTAATCTCTTAGGAACTTCTTTCTTCCACAGAACACAAACTAAGATATTTTGATGGAGATATGATGTGAATATATTTTTAAATATATAGTTTTAATATTTTTTACTTGCAGCAGCTTTGACTTTGGTTTTATTGCTTTGGAAAGAAACTCAAATACAGTGTATTCTAAAAAGTTAATGAATCTACCAATTATTTTTGACGAACAATATATTAGAGTTTTCTATTGTAATAGATCATGTTTTCCAGCATTTTTATTGTAAATCAATTTTACAGCATCATCTTAGTTACCAAGTAACTACTGTAATTCAGTATAATTACAAAAAAGTACTGTAAAGTATTTACTAGTTTAATTCAATGTTACTGTTAAAATAAAACTACTGTATTTCACATACAACAATTAGCTCTAAATTACTTTCCATTGTTATGTTGTAATTAGTTTTTCAGCAGTTAACATTTTTACAGTACTTTATTAGCAACGTTTTTGCCAGGTAATTCCTGTAAATTCAACATTTTTTTACTGTGTAGTTATGGAATTTACTGTATCAGAAGGTGCTATCTGGACCATGCTCACCATCCAAACATTGATCATTTGGTAAATGCACTGTAGTTTTTTTTCAGTCAAAATTCAATAGATGTTTGTGTCAGGAAACATAATTGTGTAGACTCATGTATATTCTTGTCACCTGTGTTAGACTCAGCATATCTGATCTACATATCGCCAGTCACAGTTCTACAACTTGCACTGGTAGCCAAAACTCTACTGTCATCTAAGCAGAAGCTCTCCTTCGTGGATTACCTAGGAAAGACAGCATTATGAAGAGTCTGGGGAATTGTGTGCCAGTGTCACTCAAGTTGAATGACAGCACTCCTATTATTGAGTGGTGGACAGATATATCTTGACGTTTCAGCCTTCACTTTCTTAGATGCCCCCTTCAATCTGCCCTTACCCACAAATGAGACTGTGAACATTTTGAGAGTCAAGACAATTTTGAAGCAGTTGACAGCTGATGAGCAAAATTACAAGAGTGCATTAGTCACAATTAGGGAAAGATGGATTTTATCTGCTAGCTCTGGTAAGCAAGCATATGTTAAGATGCAAAAGTTACACAGATGAAAAATAATACAACATAATTCAAACTTAAACTCAAACTTAACTATTGAGAAACTTTTGAACACTTTGCAGTCTGACTGCACCCTGCAGCGACACTAGATGTGCTCTTTGTCATAAATTTCAGTGGTTCCACCAGACTATTGGGTGTAAAACGAGAATCGGCACCAGGATGAAATATGTAAGGTAGCATTTGAAATTTATTAGAGGGCACATACAACACACTTTGGGGAAAGTATGTTATATTTAAAGAGTTTTGGCCACTGTGTGAATATATTGTAGCCGATCGCATAAGACGAATGCTTTAAGACCTAGCTTGTGAACTGCCCATACACGCAAATGGTAAGCAGTAATCTACAACAGACATTTTTACACATTACAAAATAATTAAACAAAATTGGGTTCATTTAGGAAACTTTTTTTTTTCCTTGAGTGCAATATTTATCATACACCCAAGCAAACATAATATCAGGGTTCATAAACAGTTTGACTAGAACTTTAAAAACTCAACTTCTTTTGCAAAGTTTTCAAATGTTTCTACTCATTTGTGAAAAATTTAAATGAGCACTCTTTGTCAAAACAAACCAATCAAAACCACTAAATCAATGACACACAAGCTTCTGATTTGAAATATTTTACAAAGTTTCTTTGGTTTTGTTTTGCTTGTGAACACATGGTTTTTGGATTGATTTTTGGATGGTCTTGTCCACTTGCCTCATCTTTTCTCACAGCCAATTTTGGAAGCCCTATTTTTTGCTTATTATTTAGAACATTACCTTTTTAATACCCTACATTGTTTAAATGAATGAATATAATTTACATTTATAAAGAGTAACATATTTGAGTGAGTGTGGTGAATGTGGTGAATTTTGATTTTAAATTATGCTGCATCCAAGCCGTCAGTGTAGTATATGTAGTGTCAGTGTATGTCCAAGATGACACCAAGACAAAAGTGTGCACCTTTAACCGCAGGATTTAAAGCAAATTCAACTCAAAGCACATCCTAAGATCATTTGCAGCGCTTACACAAGACAAAATTCAGACCAAAATTTCAGACCACCTGGCACAGAGAAGAAAGAAATTCTTCATATGCGCATTCTGTGAAAAGCTCTAAACAAACAGCAAAACAGACACTCGAATAAATGTTTTTTCTTTTGTTTGTTCTTCAAAATCTAGGCCTACTCAAACCTTCAAGCACGCATGTTTCTAATAATGTTACCAACTGTCCTGTAAAATACAAAAATGTCCAGAATTAAAGGGATAGTTCAGCCAGAAATTAAAGTTCTCTTATTTACTCACCATCATGCCATCCCATATGTATATGTCTTTCTTTCTTCTGCTGAACACAAATGAAGGCTTTTAGAAAAATAGCTTAGCTCTAAAGTCCATACAATGCAAGTGAATTGTGGCCAGAACTTTGAAGGTCCTAAAAGCACATAAAGGCAGCATTAAAGTAGTCCATATGACTACATTAATTCTATATCTTCAGAAGCGATTTAATAGGTGTGGGTGAGAAACAGATACATATTTAAGTCCGTAATTCTTAGCACATTAGTATTAGTATTGCTAAAAATTGCTTGTTACAAAATGATATGACTTTTTCTAAACATTTAGTGTTCACTTGATTTTCCATGAGATTTCCAGTCCTGGAAAACACAATTTCTAAATTCAATGACTTTTCCAAGATTTTCATGACCGTACGAATCCTGTAAGATACAGTGAGCTATATCTGCATGTAAATATACAGTAGGCCTGTCAGACAGTCCACATCCCTTAGTGATTTAAGGCAAGTGGTGAATAGGTTTCAAGTTTCAGGTTCAAATGTATGTAAATTGTTATTGAATTTCCTTTTCTTTCTGTTTTTTAGCATGTCAAAATTACAGTAGAAAGTGGCAAATGTTCTGTAAATCCAGGTTATCCTCCTATATTTTATTTTCATGAATCCTCAATTGGGGGTTTCAAAGTCTCATCTCATGTTTCAGCGGTAGCTTGAATCACAGCCTTGCCAATTGCGGTGAAAAGTTTCACTCAAACACTTCAATATAATCTGAGATCAATCTGATATCCAATGTAATCAACACTTACATTGAAGTTTGTAGAAAATCAGTTTCTTCAGATCTAGTTCTCACTCTAATTGTGTTCAAATGCTCATTCCTTGTTTCTAATGTGGGAGGGGGATTTCCGGGCGAGACTTAACATCTTGGTTACAGATGTAACCTTTGTTCCCTGATGGAGGGAACGAGACCTTGTTTCGATGTAGTGACACTATGGGTTCACTCTTGAGAGCCCCAATCACCTTTGCTTTATTCAGAAAAGGCCAATGAAAATTGTTGAGTGGAATTTGCATGCTGACATCCGCCATGAACATACGGATCTAAAAGGAGATGGTGTTCACCGCTCATTCAGATTTGTGCTGAGGAGCTGAGAGAGAGTCCGGCCATGTCAGCGGTCGGTTCAGTGCCGCAGCAGGAGGGAAACAATGTCTCGTTCTCTTACATCTGTAACCAAGATGTCCCTGTCTGTCACTCACTCGACGTTGTGTTGAAGTAGTGACACTAGGGGTTCCTATATGAAACGATGCAGGCGCTGAGCCATGTCACGCAGTATGGAGGAGCGGACACAGGCAAGCTGCTGCGTGCCTCTCAACGAGCACTCGACCACGTTGTGACCTTCCAGTTAGTTAGGTAAGGCGTCTCCTCCCTGGTCCCGTTAATGGAGGGAGGAGGCACTTACCTGAGGAGGCTACAGGTGGTGGCCTTTCTGGATTTTTGTGTTAAGTAATTTCCCACCGAGCACCTGCTAGAATAGCACTGGGAAAGTGCTCTTCCCTCTCCAGGAGGGAGAGCACTACGGAGACCACGTCCTACTAGAGGGAGGTTAAAATGTGGAGAATACCTCATATGGATTTGCCAACGGGGAAGTTCATATGTGGAGTGAAGCCTCTCGGAGGACCCCATCTACGGAAAGGGTACACAGCAACAGTGGCCGAGGCAGAGTGAAACTCTGTTGAGGGGAAACACAGGGTTTACCTGAGGGGAAACCGAACAGTGGAAACGCATCATATGGGATTACCGAGGGGGGAATTATCATGTATGGAGCACTGAGCCCAAGTATGTGGGCTCACCTGAAAAGGGGCATACCACGAGTACTGTGCCTGGTGGCGTTACTCCTCCACCAAGTTCATCTCCGAATAGTGCTTAAGAAATTAAAGAGGCATACAGTGTTCACCAGTTGCGGGGAACTGTTATAGACAAGATAGCACACATTATCACCTTGAAAGGGGAATGACGCAAATGCAACCGATACGCCCGACCAGTGACCTTCTTATTACCAGTTCTGTGCTTTAGCCCATCACACCACCACCACTACATGCTGACTCCAAAGGAGGATGCGGTGGGTGATTTGTGACGTGCGAGGTGAGTATACACTGCCATGGTTGCTGTGTTGTCCATCCATACCAACACATGCTTGCACTGAATCAACGGCCGAAGCCTCTGCAGGGCCAGCGATACTGCCAGCAACTCCAAGCAGTTGATGTGCCATTGCAGGCCCATTTCACACGGTGCCCCAGCCAGAATTTGAGGCATCTGTTGTGACAATGACGCGCCTCGAAACCAGCTCTAAGGGAACCCGTGCCCATAGAAATGCTAGAGCTGACTGTAAAGAAGATCATTTTCATGGGCAGAAGAGGAAGAGGCGAGAAACCGGCTTGTCAATATAAATAATATTTTAATGAAGAACTTAAAACAAACACATAGGACAACAGACATGTCTGCTGATTAAGCTCTCTCTCCCGATCGCCGTCTGCGAGTGGCCTTTATCCCTCTTGACGGCTCAATTAGCCTGATACGGGACCGGGCGTGCGTAATCACGCGCCGGTCCCGCCCTCCACCGTGCCACATTCCTCCCCCGTTCTCTCAGGCTGGGGACCCCCGGCCTGACGTACATCCCCTGGGGGGGGTGCCTCCCGCGCGGTCTGCCGGCGGGTCATCCCCATCAGCCTGGACGAGGGAGGGGGCAAGGGGAGGGAAACAACAATTAAAAATAGGGGGGGGGGGGGAGGGTTCCTGCACTGGGCAGTACCTCCCCTCCCACAAACACCATAATTTAAAAAAGAGGGAAAAGGCCAACGCAGAGCGGTATCGAGAGAGAGAGGAGAGAGAGATTAAAGGAAAGAAAGAACAAAAAAACGTACTCACCGGTTCTCTGATACGCCGTAGCTCGTTCCTCAGCCACTTCTCCACCCTCTACAGGACAACAGCCGCGCCTCTCCGGGCAGATCGGAGGCAGTCCTCAGCCCCTGGTGGACGGAACGCCCCGCCGCGTTCCCAGGGTGTCGAAGGGGCCTCCCCCCGCCCCTGGCAGCGGTTCTCCCGCTCCAGGCGGTCGGCGGCGAGCCCCTCCCCGCACGCGGTCGGCAGTCTCCAACCCCGCCGCGTTCCAGCGGCTACTAGGGGACTCCCCCGCCCCTGGCAGCGGCCCTAACCGCTCCAGGCGGTCGGCCAGGAGCCCCTCCTCCCCTCGCGGTCGGCGGCCGTTCCTCCGCGTCCAGGTGGCTGGGCTCCTCCGTCTCCCGGCAGATGGCCGCGGCTGCTCCATTGAGAAGTGGCGAGAACTCCGCTACGGCGTATCCCTCTTCCTTCCCGGGCTTTCGGCACCAATGTAAAGAAGATCATTTTCATGGGCAAGGAAGAGGCGAGAAACCGGCTTATCAACATAAATAATAATTTAATGAAGAACTTAAAACAAACACATAGGACAGCAGACATGTCTGCTGATTAAGCTCTCTCTCCCGATCGCCATCTGCGAGTGGCCTTTATCCCTCTTGACGGCTCAATTAGCCTGATACGGGACCGGGCGTGCGTAATCACGTGCCGGTCCTGCCCTCCACCGTGCCACACTGACCATGGGCTGAAAGTATGGTGGCACCTTGGTGTGAAGGTCACACGCTGGGTGCCGTGGTGCCATGCCCAACTTGGGACTCGAGTCTGTAGCCAGTGCTGGAGTGGTCTCATATGCATCAATCCGAGAGGGAGTACCGCCACCAAGGATGCCATATGCCAAAAATGTTTAATTGCACCTTCTGCCTGAAGGTTTTCAGGCAGGCCAGCGCTGACTGTGCACACTCGTTCATAAGGCATGCCATCATGGGGACCCAGTTCAACTCCATACCAAGATAAGAGATGCTCTGCGCTGGCGAGATCCTGCTCTTTTCCCAATTGACCTGAAGTCCCAGTAGGTCGAGGTACTGAAACACAAGGTCCCTGTGTGCACACAATAGATCTTGTGAGTGAGCGGGTGTCAGCCAGTCATCGAGATAATTGAGGAAGCGAGTGCCCTTCTCCCTCAGCAGGGCCAGAGCAGCCTCTGCAACTTTGGTAAAGATGCATAGAGACAGGTACAGGCCGAAAGGTTGGACCTTGTACTGGTTTACTCGTCCTTTGAAGGCAAACCGAAGAAAGGGGCTGTGTCAGGTAAAGATCGATACGTGAAAATACACATCCTTCCAGTCAATGGCCCGAACCAATCCAGATTTCATACTGATGCCAGGATGAGCTTCTGTGTCAACATCTTGAATGGAAGACTGTGTAAGGCCTTGTTCAAGGCACGCAGATCCAGAATTGGGCGCAACCTAACCACACAGTGAAATAGGCTCTGTAAAAGTCCTAGTTTGACTCGGATAAGGGGTCGGGCTCTATCCTCCGCCCGAAGGGCCGAGGCATCCTCGCACCATGGTGGAGAGGACACCACTGAACCTGGGCGGCCGTCTAGCGAACTGGATTGCGTAGCCGAGGCAGATCATCCTGATGATCCATCGCGACAGGCTGGAAAGCACTAACCAGGCTTCCAGCCTCTGCACTAATGGCACCAAGGGGACAATTGGGTTTATCAGGCCTCGGGGTGGTTGGTTCACAGCGAGGCATAGGAGACACCCCACCAGGAAGATCGTCTTGTATTGGTGGCCGGCAGCTGGGGTGGGCAGCGGCCCCAAGAACCGCCACATTTACCTGTTTGCCGGCTTTCTTTCGACTGAAAACAAGGGAAAACAAGGGCGATATACTTGTGTCACGCTTGTTGACTGAAAAGACTTTCAGCGCGTGGCCATCGCGAGGGTCGGAAGGGCTGAGTATTTGAAAATGACCAAGGAAATGAGGAAGCTGCTCTTTTCTTGACAAACTGGGTGCTGGGGACCAGAAGGCACCCGGCGTTGTTACGAGGGCACTAAACTCATGCTGATCCAGGGGTGGAAGTGGGGCCCATACGCTCACCTGTGTTAGGGGACAAAAAGTGGGTCCGTGGGACTCGGGGGGCATGGCCCAGGTGGTCAGGGGGTCTCAGAGGTAATTTAGGAGAAATAGTTGGTAAGGGAAGTTAGAGGGTTCATGGAAATTGGCCCATTCATTTAATTTGCCATTAGGCGCATCATGGGCGCGAGGGACAATACCAAGTTCGTGTACCGCCTGTTTACCATCAGGATTATTGGCCGGCATTTTCAGTTTTGGGGGGCATTTCCACGGTAATGCTTGAGGGTCCCGTTTTAATGGACAAATGGACACAAATAGGGGTGACTTCGAGCTGCAGGTGGTCTACCAACTGACCACTGAGACCCCCAAAGTCCCACGAAACCAATATTTGTCCCCTAACCTCTCTGAGGGACACAGATTTTTAATATGTTGTTTCTGAGGGCCCAACGATGAAGCATTCGAAGCCCCCAGGTCTTAGATCCAAATTTAATCCCATCCACAAAACTGCTGTAGAATTGCATTGGTTTAAATGGCGAGTAGGACATTTGGTAATAAAGGGTCAAAAGGTCACAGGACCCCCAAATGAGGGCCTAGAATTTGGAGGCTCTAGACATTTTCTGAATGCATTTTATTCAGCTATAGACCTTAATTTAACACCCAAAATGACTTTGCAAAGGAAAGA
This sequence comes from Moxostoma hubbsi, assembly GCA_032164185.1. Classification (NCBI taxonomy): domain Eukaryota; kingdom Metazoa; phylum Chordata; class Actinopteri; order Cypriniformes; family Catostomidae; genus Moxostoma; species Moxostoma hubbsi. The sequence goes on along the minus strand of JAVLUX010000031.1, from coordinate 12,205,992 downwards.
GGCTCTGTCTGGCTATGAGAGTAAGAGAGCTTTGAGAGCGAAACTTGCATTTAAGCAAAACAAAATGTCTTTATTCCAGAGACTTGTGCTTTTATTATGACACACTAGGGGCCTCAGACTGCCATCATTCGAAATTTGGGGCCCAGAGCAGCTTTCTAGAAAAAGTCAATTTGCAATTTATTTCATTCATTTTCTACAACAGGTTGGTGGACGGTGCTCCGAAAGGTCTGACCAACTCAAAATTGACATATGTGTATCCACTGGGTGTCATTAGACAGTGTACAGAGTTGCGTAACCTTTTGATCTTTTATTTTTGTTAAATTTCCCATTTAGTGACTGTGTCCACAGACCTTATGTGAAAAATACATTGGTTCAAAGGGTATGTGGGACATCTGGAAAAGAGGGTTTGGAGGGACCCAGGACCTTGAAATTGTAGGTCCTCGACCGTCAGGGCCCCAGAAATTATGTCCTAGAATTTGGGGGCCCTGTCTGCTTACTAAGTCAGCCTGTCTCATTGATTCCTATGGAAGGCAGAGAGTTCTGTTGAAAATAATGAAAAAAATACTTTTCTGCGCCCTAGGCCTTAGTCCTCTTAGTACGTCGAAAAGGGTCACTCAACATGTCACCGTGTGAAATTTGGGGTCGTTCGGCCCTCAAGGAGCAATGCCAGAGTGCATCACATGTACGATTTATGTCATTCACGTTTGCAATGCTTTCATGGACACCACTCAGAATGCTCCAACTGATTACAATTTTAAAATGTATTTATTTTCAGGAACCCCTTAGGGTCTGTGGGGGAATTGAGTCCCATTCCCCCATTAAAATAACACAGTGCGAAAAATTGCACGTGGGACTTCACTGCCCTGAGAGGTGCCCGCCTGTCATCGATATGGATGGTGAAGGCACCCATTCATTTAAGCGGAAATGATAATTCGAGGGGATTTATTTCACCGCCAGTTGCGGGAGTTCTCAGGGTCTGAGACATGGCGTACCATCACAGATCGTCCCCATGGGCCCCCTGGAAGGAATGGGCACCGGCCCACCGGCCATGAAAATTTTTGGGGGGCTGGTGCACAGCGTACATGAACCAATGACAGTTTACCCATTTCCTACGTTACCACCATTCGAAAATGGTTGCCTTATGTAGGCCGAGTCGCGCTGTGGAAGAATGTGTTTAATGGCTTCCGTCTGCTTCTTCAACATTGAGAACTGATGGGCAAAGTCCTCGGCAATGTCACCAAAGAGCCCCCATTGGTAGATGGGTGCATCGAGAAAGCAAACATTCTCGGCATCATGCATCTCCGCAGGGTTGAGCCACAGGTGCCGCTCTTGGACCAACAAGGTGGACATCGTCCGGCCCAGGGTGGACGGCATGACTTTCGTTGCCCATAGAGTGAGTTCAGTTGTGGTGCGCAGTTCCTGTATGAGCCTTAGGTCTGTCCTACCATTGTGCAGATCTTTCAACGCCTTGGCCTGGTGGACCTGCAGGATAGCCATGGCTTGCAGGGCGGAGGCGGCCTGACCCGCAACATTGTAAGCCTTCACAACTAATGATGAAGAAAAACATGCCTTAGAAGGGAGCCTTGGTCGGTTCCTCCTGGTGGCTGCACCCTGTAGGCATAGATGCAACGACACAGTGCGTTCTACCTGGGGAATGCATCTATGAACCACCCCCTATCCACCTGTGTGTAACAGGATAAAATGGAAGAATATTTCATTTAAAGTTTTGATGTGTGAATTCCATAAAATAAGGCATTTGGTTTTATTCATTGGTGTTCGAGGGCTTTCCACCTGTGGCTATTTATGGTACTGCAGACATTGTACTTTGTCCCTCTTCTCTTGCCGTACTGCAGCAGATTCAAGTGTGAATGCTGTAGGTATGTACGGTTATTTGCGATCTAACTCATTCACAAAATAATTGTGATAACGATATATTTTAAGTTAATCTTTTTGACGCAGTTACTTGCATAAATGTATTTGAACATATATATAATGCATTTAACATTTTAACATGGTTGTTGAGATGGTTATAAATGTATTGAATTTCCATGTCCGTCACATGAGTGAGAACGAGTTCATTTCTGTGGTCAGTGTTTTAACATCCTGACAAGTATTTATATTATGAGTTGAGTGAATGTGTAATTTCTATTTTTCTGGTACTTTATGAATGTCTGCAGTAATCTGTGTCAGCCAACCTGATTTGTACTTTTTCTGTCAAAAAGGTATGTTGCTTTTGTGTTCATTTTGTTATAAATGTTAATTAATGGTATTTGGCTATTTATGTTGTTTTCCTATTATTGTACGCAATATGTCATTTTGTACCAGTACACTGTGCTAATTACAGTTATATTGTTACAGTTTTCATGTTGTTTACGGTTTATTTTATGAGTTCTGCTGGGAAGCAGATTCAAGTGTGAATGCTGTAGTACTTTATGAATGTCTGCAGTAATCTGTGTCAGTCAACCTGATTTGTACTTTTTCTGTCAAAAAGGATAAACCGAAGTTGAAAGAACTCCATGTGTGAGTGTGTCTGTCCACATCCCTTACATGTGTCCTGAGAATGCTGCCATCTGGCGGGATTGCCCAGTGCTCCCCTTCAGGGCCTGTAGGATGACGTCATCACTGACCTCCAAAGCCAACAGCGCACCCGGTGCCCACACAGACTTTCAAACCCTGGACAGACCTCTATTTTTTACGGGCAGGCGTCCCCTTCCAGCAGGTGTTCTGACGCGTTCTGGTCACCACAGACGCCTCCAAATGGGGTTGGGGTGCGGTGTGCAACGGGCACGCAGCCACGGGCCTTTGGAAAGGGCTCTCGTCTGCGCCTGGGCTACATGCCCAAGGTTCCTATGATTCCCTTCAGAGAACTTGTCTTGTTTTCTTCTCTCCCTCGTGTTTCCCCAGATGCTGCTCAGCAGTGCAATCAGCATTGCCATGGCTGGTGTTTATGGGCAGCACCTGGTTTCAGTCCTTCCTTCCCTTATATTCTCTCCTTTATCTTGTCTTCCCTGTCAGATCTTTTAAATTAAAGAAATCTTCAACCAAAATTATTGGATCTTAACACACCTCCAAAAGACATGGGTTGTGTTTCCATCTTCTGTTTGACATTGCCAGCAGGTGGGTGTGTCTTTAAGACCAAGCATATACAATCTAGAGGGGTCTAATAGAATCAATGTAAAATCTTCAATTGCATAAGGCACACCCTTGCATCTCTAGATACAGACTTGATTTTTTTTTTTAATCCTAGCCCACACTCTCCCCTCCGATACCAAGTTTATATCTTTCTCCCATACTCTCTTGATAGAAGTTAAAGATCCTTCCCCCAGATTCTGAATTAGCAGGGAGTAATGCACTGATGCCTCATGACCTTTTCCAAAAGCAGTAATCATGACTCCCAGAGTATCTGCCAGAGCTGGTGGTGCAGCTTTAAACAGAACTTAGATCTGGGAATCCCAAAATGTTGAACGAAATTTTCTCTCATATAAGTCCACTCTCATATAGGTCAGCAAATGTAGTAACCCCCTCATGATCCACTCTGACCAGCAAAAAGTGCCTAATTTAGGGTTCAGCCAAATGCACGAGTCAACATTTAAATAAATGTCCTACTTTAACACTCTGGACACTTTTGTCCATACAGAGTGCAAATGCGAGATAATGATGTGTAACTTAACTTCTCCAAATAGTTTGATAGAAAGGCTTTGAAGTGGCAAAATAGGGGAAAGAACTTCATGTTCAATTCAAAACCAGAGAGGGGCTCTCATGTGGAAGTGACCAATGAGCCAAATGTCTGAGACTGAATGCATAATAATAAAATAAAATCTTGGGTAGGCCTAGCCCACCTTTTTATTGCTACTGCACGGATAAAGTGACATCCCTAAAGCAGGTCAATTATTTATAGTGACAAATTATCGAAATATCTTTTTTAAAGATTTGATCTTTGAATCTAGTTCAGGAAAATGAACAAGTCAGTAAAATTATCTGATCTTCCTACGAAAAGAGGATCACTACGAAAGAGAAGATTTCCCCTAGCGCTTTCTAGATAAATAGCACTGGGGTGGAGATATATCCAATTCCAACTGGATTCTCATTTCTCATTTGAAGACATTTATCTCTGAAAATTACTCTCATTGGTTCTCTTTGTCAGTTTTGAAATGGGAAAATATTAAATACATTAATTCTCATTAATGTAACTTCCATGTCATCAATCATCTTTCTTCTCTATTTTCTTTTAGTTTATCCATTTAACATCGGTTACATACTGTACACTTAATATAATGTTGGCGTAAATAAATAATAATTTCATGTACTTATGTATTGTTGATCACATATACAAGAAATAATACCTTGTTAACAAGATAAAACATTTATTAAAGGAAACGAAAAAGGAAAGAACATTTCTATTGGATTTCAGAGCAGTTGGGGCAAGAAAGCATGGATATGAATTAATTTCTCTTTTGAATCATAGAAAATGATTTTGCACTGAAAGAGCTCAGAAACATTAATTACACCACTGTAATTTCACTCATCAGACAGTGAAAGAAATATAATATTTCTCCAAAGATTGCTGCTTTTTGTGCAATGCCATTTACAGAAAAAAGAACAAACATACAAAAGGTATGTCATTTTTTAATGCCATGTTCACTTTCTTACTCTGTGTCCTTTTCATACACAAACACAGGATATTTTTGGGAGTTTGGTGTGTCTCACTGATTAGCCTAGATTGAGTCTTGCCTGTGGTGTGAAACAGACTTAACATGCCCTTTTGCAAGCAGGTCAGATCATGGGGCTTATACTGAATCTTGTGGTGTTTTCAAACATGGCTGATTGCTGTGAAAAGAAAAATGACATTAAGCTTGTCTGTTTCTCTCTCTCTCTCTCTCTCTCTCTCTCTCTCTCTCTCTCGCTAAAACTCTTTTATTACATAGAACATTATCTCTGCAATTAGGCTGAGATTGCCTCTTGTTTTTGTGTGGTGTAACAAGAGAGAAATACAGTGTCGACACAGACATGATGCAACACACTTGCCATTCCATTCTTCATCATCTAAGCCCATCTGTTTGATATGAGAAGACTAAGGCTGTGGAGATTAATAGTCTTACTAACCAGCCGATTCTCATATACCATCACAGGTGCTGTGTGGGAGGAAGGGTGTCCCATGTTTATCATCTAACCAAAGACAATAATTATATTGAGATTGTGTTTTAAATGATCAGACACAAAACCTCTGCACATCTGTTTGCTACATTACAGGCTGTCATTGCTGTCAGCTTGAGAAAGCTTTCAGAGCCGTTCTCTCAGAATTTAAATTAGAACCTGTCTTCTGTTACAGAAGTGAAAACTGTTATGATTCCATATTTCAGATGATGTTGCCTGTCTTGCATTACACAGGTTAATATGGGCTGAAGTTCAGGGGCCTACAACTCCCATAGGGCCCAGTTTCCCCTATCCATATTTGCGGGAGGAGCGCGTTTAAGTGCTTTCAGCGGGAGACGCAGTTGTTGACATGGTGACAGTGCACATTCGTTAAAGCCACCTGTTTAGTGGATGTTCAATGTGCAGCCGTTCCACCTCCACCCACTCAATAACCTGGAATATTGCAATGCAGTTTCCAGTCATGGAAATGTCATGGAAAATTAGAAAAATAACTTTATTACTTGTCCTGTTAAATAATTATTTGTCCTGGAAAACATTTAAGTATAATAAAATGATTTGACTGTGATGCTAGCAATGTTTGTTACATATACAAAAATATGGTGACGAATCACAATTGGGACTCAAATACACAAACGGAATAGAGTCAAATACACAAATTTGTATTGTTTTGTCACTGCTGCCGGCTTTGCATTGTGAAAGAACATCAAAGGGTGCTTACACACTCATGATTAATTACAACAGCAGACAATCGTGTGCTTGGCAATCGCAGTCCAACAGAAGCAGATTGCTTGATTGGTAACTGCAACAGCCAATCACGTGCTTGGCTGCAGCAGCATCTGCACAGCAGAAAAGGGCTTTGTGCACAGTGAGAAGTGGCATTCGTGAAACAAACTGAATCACCTGGTACATGTATCAACCGACTGAATGAGAGGGGCATGTTGTTCGTTTATTCAGCATCAGCATGTGAGTCTACCTTGTTCATCACGGAGAGAAAAGGGTGGAAGGGCTATTGATGTGTAAAAGTGACTTATGTTTATACACATTGAGGGGCTTTCACATGACTCGTATCAGCACTGCCAAATACATTGAAGTCTATGAAGTGACATGTCAGCTCAACCTCGGCTCCAACTTCACACAAAAAGTTGTCAAAATGATGTCTTTGAGAGTACAAATCTACAATAAATATTTAAAAACTATCCAAATTTATGAAGAGATATTGAATGTATTCTGATTTATTTGAATTAATTATTACCTTATCCTTTCTGAGTATCCAGAGACTCCAGTTACTGAACTACAGTAATTACATTCACAACAATTCTCAATAGTTCAAAAGTCTAATTGCTAGGGGGAAGAAGCTGTCATGAAGTCGGCTGGTGTGGGTCCTGATGCTGCAATACTGCTTGCCTGATGTCAGCAGTGAGAGCAGCCCATGGCCAGGTCGCTGGAGTGTCTGATGATCCTCCAAGCTTTTTTCACACACACCTAGTATATATATGTCCTGAAGGGAGGGAAGCTCACCTCTGATGATGTCTTCGGCAGTTGAGGATGAGGTGGTTCATTCCATACTTCCTCAGTGCTGATGAAATTTTGGAAGTTTGGAATGAACCACCACATCATCACACGTTTATACACTAGCACTGTAGAGAGCAACCTGACTAACTGCATCACGGCCTGGTATGGCAGCAGCACCACCACCCTCAACCGTCTCAGAGAGAGGAGGCACTGGTGAGCCTTCTTTAGAATGGCCTCAGTGTGGATGGAACATGTGAGTTCCACAATGATGTGGACACCGAGGGACTTGAAGCTGCTGACTCTCTCCATTGGTGTTCCGTTGATGGTAATGGGGCTGTGTTTTCTGTCTTTTCTCCTGAAGTCCACCATAAGCTCCTTGGTCTTACTGACGATGAGGGAGATGTTGTGCTCCTGACACCAGCATGTTAGAGTGTGCACCTCCTCTCTGTAGGCTGTTTCATCATTGTCAGTGATCAGACCTAACAACGTTGTATTATCAGCAAACTTAATGATGGCATTGGAGCTATGTGTTGCCACACAGTCGTGTGTAGAGGGGAATCAGGAGTGGGCTGAGAACACAGCCCTGCGGGGCTCCAGTGTTGAGGGTCAGTGAGGAGGAGATGGTGCTACTCATTCTAACCACCTGGCATCTGCTTGACAGGAAGTCCAGGATCCAGCTGCACAGCTAGCTGTTTAAGCCCAGAGCCCGGAGTTGCTCATCAAGCTTGGAGGGCACTATGGTGTTGATTGCTGAGGCACTTAACTCCAGGTTGCTCTGGGGGGATTGTCCCTGTAATAAGTGCACTGTAAGTCACTTTGGATAAAAGCGTCTCCAGATGGGGTCACTAAATTAATCAACTAATTAAACTGAACAAATTTGTGAAGCAGAAGCAAGCCACACCAAAATACCCTTTATTTTTGCTGCTAATTCTGCAGAATTGTGCAGATAATTTTCTATACTTGAAGCATTCAAACAGATTAAGCTAGTGCTTTTAGCTTTTTCTTTAAAAAAAATAACCTTGGATAATTCGTTCGTGGATCAGTGATTGTCTCAACTTTTTCTACTGTCATGAGTTTGCATCCCTGTTGGTTATAAACTTTTTTTTTATTATTATTATTTCACACTGGGTTAGTAGTGTGGTGATTCAATGATCAGAATCAAACATTCATTCTCATCCAAATATGTAATTTATTGTTAATACCATTTTTATGACTAGATTCCGTATTTTGCACATAGGCTACTACATGTGGTAAATGCTGAATCTAGTCATAAAAAAGGTATTAACAATAAAACGCAGATTGTCATGGAATATGACATATTTGGATGAAAATGAATGTTTGAATGTATAATTAATCAGAAATTGTTATATGTCCTGGTTTGATAATTAAACTAAAAAAGTCTCTGAATTTATTGAATAAATAAATAATCTGCAAGTGATGCATGCTTCAAAATGAATGTGTAGAGACAGGCATTCATACATTGAAAACATGTCAGCATGATCAACTTGTGTGTGAAATGACAGACAGAGAGTACTCTGAAGTGCACAGCATATACAGACTATATATTTATTTAATTAAATCAAATTTACATGGATTAATAATCACACTGGGCCATGGAGAAAATTGCCTATTTGGAGGTGGGAAACTAGCATCAAAACACACAGAAACGCCTAAATAAAAGCTAAATTTAAATAGACACATGTGTTTTTGCACTTGTTACACTTGTTGGGTGCATAAAATATCCTGGAAATTTGTGCTTTGAGAAGAGTGGGAACCCTGCCATGGGCCCAGAGGTAACTTAAAACACCCCTGGCAGTCAGTGTAACAGAGAAACTATAGGACAGTTTTCTATATTTTTATGATGAAAACTGCCCATCATATACTGTTTTTGACACAAATTTGAAAAATGATAGGACAAATATTTAATGATTGATGAATCTCATGTCATGTACAGTACACTAATTAAAAGTAGGATTATAAATTGTATGTGATTGAGGGTATTGCTTTATTTTCATTTACTCTATAGCCTGATTTACTCATACTTTGCATGTAGATTTAGTAACGTAATGTACAGATGGCAGCATCTTTCAGATGTGCAAATTAGTGCATCTTGACAGTTTTTGCATGTTTTCCTAAATTGATGTGCGATTGGGGCTTGCCTCAACACGTGCACAAAATAAAGGGAGGTGTCAATGCAAAAAGTTCACATCATAATCTGATTTTCATTCTTGCACCTCTCATTGTTTAAAAACAGAGAACCCAAAGCTGAAGTGTTGAATTTCTTTAGAACTATATAGCATCACCACACAAAAATTGCCAAAGTAAGGATTGTTGTTTCCCACTGGTTGAGCCAATGATACTGTGTCAGGTTTGTCAGTATGCTCAAGCTAATGGAGCTGTATTTTTATAGTACCACATAATATGGAGCCCACCTATTTGAATTAACACAATTCAAATTTAATCAATTAATTTGTATTTGTTTAGTGCTTTTCAAAATACAAAAAGTCTCAAAGCAGCTTTGCAAGAATCATGTCCAGTGACAATATTAAAGTTCTTTTTAAAAACGTTGTGCGTCAGAAAAAAACATTGAAAAAACAGCGAGACATGGTGCCAAATGTCAAAAACATCTGTCTAGTGCAAATTTACCTGGAAAATCATTTAAAAAACAAAAGATGGACCAAAAAGGCATTCTGTGTGAACAACCCCTTTAATGTGTAAATTATTCCATCTACTTAATAATTATAAAGTACTGGTCAGCATATCAATTGTATGAAACAATACAATTTGAAACAATTGCTACAACAATTTAAGACCAAATATGGTCCTTAACCTTTACTCCAGTTGTGTAAAAAAATAAATAATATAGATTGTATGTCTGAACTTGCTGACAACAAGTTACTGTAAAATTATATGTCTTGAATTTAACAGATATTGTGCATGTAAAGAGTAGGCCTTGGAAAAATGTCTGTCCCTCTTCAGTGTTCGAATCGAGTCTCTTGGGGGGTGACCAATCATATGTCTTAAAGCGTTAGTTCACCCTAACATGTAATTCTCTCATAATTTACTCAACATCATACCATATCATTAATCAATGTCTTCTGGAGCAATCCAGTTGTTTTTGGGTGAGAACAGACCAAAATATAACTCCTTTTTATAACTCCTATAAAACTCCTTTTTTTTTTACTGTACATCGGCAATCTCCTTCTGCATATTTGAAAAGCACTACAAAGCATAATAGAGCTTGAAATCATGATCATGCCTAGAGACTGCAATGGCAAGATGTACAGGGAAAAAATAGTTACATGGATTCGTATGGATTGTCTTTATGCTGACTTTATTTACACATTTTATCTTAGAGCTTTTGCAGTTCTGGTCACCATTCACTTGCATTGTATGGACCTACAGAGCTGAGATATTCATCTAAAAATCTTAGTTTGTGTTCTGCAGAAGAAAGAAAGTCATACACATCTGGGATGGCATGAGGGTGAGAAAATAATGAGATAATTAGCATTTTTTGGGTGAATTATCCCTTTAGTAATTTAGTTTTTCTCTGTTATCTCTATAGTTTATCCAGAGGTGTAAAGCAATTGTATAAACATATTTAAGTAAGTATAATTTAAATGGAATACTTTTTTTATTTAAACTTCAAAAGTACAAAATTTTTGCACATAATTTGTGTGGAGTTCCAACCATCTGCAGAGGCAGAATATCAGATCAGACTTGAGCTTTTGGATACTTTGATATATTTATGTGACTAGACCATATGTGACTACCCGGCTGAATGTGATGTATTAATTTAAAACAATGAGCATGAAGTGAGAATCACTAACAGTTTTTGTCCTAAACTTTATTCTGAATGCCTGCTACTTTTACAGATTGGACAGTTATGAACTCAAAATGATCCTTCATGCTGCAAATATACAGTATATATAAAAACAAAAGGCTTTTGTAATTAAATGTGTACATGTAATTTATATCTACACTTGGCTTAATATTTAAATCACATCAATGAATTTCTACTCCCTACTTGCTAAAATATTGTTGTTGTTGTTTTAGGTAACTATTAATAATGATAATGATGATAATAATGATAAAAAAAAATAACAAATATGGAATCTGAGTAAATATTAATTATGAATTATACTGAATTCATCCATCTGCTAAACAGCAAGGTTTAATAGCAAACTTCAATAAACAATTAAAAAACAAACAACATTACTAACTTTCTTCAAAGTTTATTTAGATTTCCCCTTCTGTCACTCACTCGACGTTGTGTCGAATGAAGTGACACAAGGGGTCTTCCTGGGACGCCAAATGTGCCTTTGAACCTGAGAAAAGGCCAATGTCAAGTTGGCAGACAGAATTTGCATGCCCCGCCCCGGACATACAGGTATAAAGGGAAGCGGGGCAGCGAGTGCCAGTCGGAATTTTTCCACCCCTACGTTGTTCCTGGATGCGTTCGATTTCTCTCCAAGACCGACAGCCACAGACGCTGCCTCGTGTGCCTGGGCAGCGATCACACTGTGGCGGACGTGCAGATGGCCGACATGCTTGCCCGGGCTACCGTGAGCGTAGGCTTGGACTGGAACCCTCCATCCTCCCCACAGCCTTCACGGCTTGACGACTGGTACCTTGGCTCCGGCCACCGCTCACAGCCATGCCCCCCCGGTACTGTTCTTCCTGGAAGTGCATGACGAGCTGACGTGGTTGTGGACGGAACCTTTTACTGCCAGTAACCGACCCCTCCGCTCGTCCACTCTCACTACCCTGGATAGCGGGGCGGTCCATGGGTACACGGAGGTTCCCCAGGTGGATAGGGTGGTTGCGATCCACCTGTGTCCTGAGAACGACGCCACCTGGTGGGACTGCCTGGTGCTCCCCTCCAGAGCCTGTAGGATGATGTCATCATTGACCTCCAAAGCCTACAGCGCCACCAGACAGGCCGCCTCCGCCCTGCATGCCATGGCTCTCCTGCAGGTCCATCAAGCCAAGGCACTTAAAGATATGCAACTGGGTATTCCCGACCCCGAGGAATAACGTGCTGCAGGAACTACAGTCTGCCACCGACCTCGCTCTCAGAGCCACAACGTCCACCTTGAAGGTTTATGTAGCTGCTATCGCAGCCCACCACGACACAGTAGATGGCAAGTCCCTAAGTAAGCACGACTTGATTATCAGGTTCCTGAAAGGTGCCCAAAGACTGAACCCTCCCCATCCTAGCCTATTCCCCTCCTGGGATCTCTCAGTGGTTCTCTTGGGCCTTCAGAGACCCCACTTCAAGCCGCTTGATTCAGTTGAGCTCAAGGCCCTCTACCCGTGTTAGCCTCCATTAAGAGGGTTGGGGACCTGCAAGTCTCCTCTGTCTGCGACACCTGCCTGGAGTTTGGTCTGGCACATTCTCATGTTATCCTGAGGCCGCGACCTGGCTACGCGCCCAAGGTTCCTACGACCCCCTTCAGGGACCAGGTCGTAAAGCTGTAAGCGCTGAACTGGGAGGAGGCAGACCAAGCCCTTTCATTGCTGTGTCCGGTACTTGCTTGTGTATCTATTTGGACCGCATGCAGAGCTTTAGATATTCTGAGCAGCTCTTTGTCTGCTTTGGTGGACGGCGGAAAGGGATCGCCATCTCCAAACAGAAGTTAGCTCACTGGGTCGTTGATGCTATTTCTTTAACTTATCACACACAGGCTGTGCCCACCCCCCTGCGGGTCTACGAGAAGTGTGGCATGCTCATAGGCACTGGCCCATGGCACCTCCTTAGCAGACATCTGCAGAGCAGCGGGCTGGGCAACACCCAATACCTTTGCCAGATTTTACAATCTCAGGGTTTAGTCAGTCTTGTCCCGTGTTTTGTCAGGTCCGAGCCGGTAGAACTCGGTAACGAAGCACAATCGACCGGGTGTTCCGCTTGCACACAGCACCCTTTACCAAGTTGATACAGTGCGCCTTCTATCCCAGGTTAGACACTAAGCACTGGATGTTCTCCTCCCTAGCCTTCTGGTCTGCGAATTCAGCAGAGCAATTTGTGTCCAGACCCACTACGAGTCACAGGTTCTCTGTACTGGGGTTGGGCTCCACGGGCTTAGTTCCCTTTTCAGGCAAACTCCCCATGATGCATTTCCCGCAGTACAGTCCCCCTGTCAGCGGACCTGGGTTGCTGTGCTTGTAGAGTCCACCCTCATTAGGCTGGACCTACCACCGCGCTTTTTCCCACGTACGGCTTCATAACCCTCGTGTTGTATTTGTCACCCCTCAGGGGTGTGGGGAACCTAAGGTCTGTATGTGACATCTCTTTGGGGGCATTGGGGTGGGCTACGTGACTAAATTTGACACATCGTCGAGTGAGTGACAGAAGGGGAATGTCATGGTTACTGTTGTAACTTCCGTTCCCCGAGGGAAGGAACGAGACGTTGTGTCCCTCCTGCCACAGATCTAGACCTACCACTGTAAACGGCTGTACCTTATTTTTGGCTCCTCAGTGCAAAATCCTGACTGGCTCTCCCTGCCCCGCTTCCTTTTATACCCGTATGTCCGGGGCGGGGCATGCAAATTCTGTCTGCCAACTTGACATTGGCCTTTTCTCAGGTTCAGAGGTATGTTTGGCATCCCAGGAAGACCCCTTGTGTCACTTAATTCGACACAATGTCTCGTTCCTTCCCTCGGGGAACGGAGGTTACAACAGCAACCATGATGTTTTTTACTATTATTTTTAAGTTTCTCTATGTCTCAAGGGGCTGGGTGCTCTGACATCACAATTCGTGATTGCCTTCTATTATGAAACGAATATTGTATGACTGTGGCAATGTTTTTGCTAAATAAAATTACGTGGTTCATTCATGTCTCAGGGGAGTTCCAAAGTTAAATGTCCACTGTGTGGTGCTCAAAGTGAGTGAAATGTAAGTGAAATGTTCTTCCGAAGAGATGAGGTTTTTAAGGTTAATGTTATATCAAGATTTAAATCAACAAAACTGACCTCCCAACCCTTAAAGTTAAACAAGGTGTCTGAAAAAGCAAATATGAGCTGAAAGCATACCATGTAATTTTGTGGTGTTTCTATGACACTTTCAGCTCACCAGAAGTATCAGATTTAGAATCAGCTTTATTTCAAGGTATGCTTACACATACAAGGAATTTGTTTTGGTGACAGAGGAGGAGCTCGATGAAGCAGCTTCAACTCAAGCTCTGATTTATCACCCCCGGGACTATTAATAGTAGATTGATTAAGTGGGGCAAGATGCCTAGGGTAAAGGTGGAGTTGGGGAGGTGGAGGGACGCTGGAAACAGCTGAGACAGAAGAGAGGTAAACAGCTGCTTATATCCTCTGGCTGTTAATTTAAAGATTAGATGGACTCGGTCCTCCCAAAATTACGTTTAGGAACTTCAATTCACGAGTTTGTTTGCCCATATAATCTATTAAGCTATTAAGGTTAAACTTATTTGGCTTGCTATCCACAGAGGAGGAGCTCGATGAAGCAGCCTCAACTCAAGCTCTGATGTATCCCCAAAAAGATGCAGGAGGATTATAGGACAACAAGTTGGATGCTTAGATGTTGAATTGATGTAGATGATCGTTAGGCTTGGTAATACAGAAGGACCCCCCCCCCCCCCCCCCCCACACACACACAAAAAAAAAAAAAAGTGAATTGAAAGGATTAAGATATATGATGAGGGATGGTGGTTGCCTAGTTTCTGCGGGGAGCTGTGGGCGGTGCAACTGTTATACATAGGCGGTAGATATTGTGGGAGTTTACACTGCAGTGGCAGTGTCAACTGGGGATGCATCAATTTGAAAGGCTAACACGTCCCACCTCTAAAGGTGACACATTGGGACAGGTGTTGGATTCAGGCATTTTTTACTTTTAACAAGGGTACAAGGCAGAATCATTGCCGTATGCATGATTTTTGTCAATATATAATTACACTTTGTGTTTCGAATTAAAATTTTAAATATTCAATAATAGAATGTTAATATATTTGGATTTGTTTATGTATGGTGGCTCTGCGTTAAAATATTTTCTAATTTGGTTGTGGTATTAGCTAACTAGCGAACCATGATATTGTTTCGTTGCTATATCTGAAATGAATAAACTAAATTATTTAACAACATGTAATATGTACTGTCTTCTCTTATGTGAATTATATTGCTAAAATGTTGAAACCACTGTATAGTTTACCATCCCCGTTTAGCTTTACTTTCTCGCATTGAAAACAGTGACAGTGTAGATGGTATAGAGGTGTTGTTGTCTTAATATCAAAGCTAAATGAAATCATAATGAAATTATGAATAAATGAACATTGTGCTGCTTGCCTGCCATGTAGATGCGGTGCATAGGCATGATCCTAATATTAAGAATCATAACAAGCAAACATGAAAAGTTACAATATATTGTACACATACCAGTCTAGATAGTAGTGTGATTTTTGCAAATCTTTGGTCTATTCTTTCTGTTCTCCCCCCCCCCCTACACCCTTCAAGTGCAATTATTTCACAATCTTCTATAACGACACCTGCGGTATCGAGGTATACTAAATGATTTTTCGATGGTTCTCAGAGAATGGTCTATAGTAAATGGTCCATAAAGTTACATTTTCTCTGTTACAGCTCACTCTGTTTTATTTTTGTCTATGTGTGTTAGTTTAGTTTTATGTTGTAGATAAGCAATAAAGTCTTGTTTGTATTCAAAGATAACTTGCCTGTTTATTTGATCAAATCCTATTGATCCCTATGAATCTGTTGATCCTAAAATACTGCATTGGTCATGACCATTGTTTAAATCTGTATGTAATATTATTTTCAATCACAATGACATTAGTATCACTTTATGAATTAACATTACGTTCAGATCAGCTCATCGCTGGCCAAAGAATTCGATTATACATAAAGATTCATTCTTCTATTATTCTGTGAATCAAGATTCCCATTGAGCTAAATTCCATGCATTATTGTTTGGAAAATTATGCAGGCATAAGCTTGATCCAATTTAATCCAGACCATGTGCATTTATGCTATCAAAATTATTACAATATTGGTGGATAAATGTGGGCATTTTTAAATCTGCCCAGTGGCACCTCTGCCATGTACATCCACATCTTCAGTGGCATCTCTGCCTTCTACAACTACATCTGCGGTGGCTTCTCTGCACTCTACAACCACAGGTTCACAGTCCTCATTTACAACTTTAAAGAGCAAAAAATTTATTAAATGCCCACACCATTCAGTCACTGTGGTAAAAAAGAACTTGGACATTCACATTAACAGAAAATATACTGAACATTCAAAACATAAAACAATCCAATCAAGTCTTTTCAGCGTGTGTACTGACTCATCAAATGGAGTGTCAGCAGTTCTGAGAAGTGGCCAAGGTTTTTCTGTGCCAGTTCATGTGCAGAGGAAAACATGGGGCAAATCTCATTATGTTAGGTGTGAGTTGGATGAGTGTCTGCAATACCAGCTGCATGTTCACTGAAGTGGACACACGTTTAGTCTCTGTGAACACCTCAGTTCACTGGACTATTGTTGTAAAATGGCATCCGAGGAATTCCTGGAACCATGTCCTTGATAAAATGGTGGAGACCAATTCTTTGAAGAAGTCAAAAAGGCAGTTTGTTTGAAGAGACAAAAAGCACCACAGACCGCTCATGTCCCATTTTCAGTGTCAGTGTCATTTGGTGACTCTCAAAAGCAGATAACCCTATTCATACATGAACCAATTGTTCATTGTAAAGTGGAGGAGGATGAGGTCGGGCTGGAATAATGGACGCCCGGTCCACAATCAGCCTGATGGGGCGTGCAAGGAATAAAGGCGGCCGGTGACGACAGTTCCAGAGAGAGAGAATTATGGGCAGCTGCCCTGTGTGTGGTTATGTTTTTGGTTAAGTTTATCATTAAACTTTATTTATATTGTTAAGCCAGTTCTCGCCTCCTGTTCCTTTAACCCCCCTTACATTCATCATTACAGTCACCTTGGGAGAGTCATTATTACACACAATTCCACCGCCGGCACTTGGCACTGCCCCTGTTAAAATCCTAGAATGTCCTGCCCTCACAAAATCATTGCCAAATGGCACTTATTCCAAACCAATAAAGAGAAATCTTCTGAACCAAGTGACACCTCGGTTCCACAACACTAAAATGAGCGCATCTACACTCCCCCAATTGATATATAATATAATAATACAAAAATTCAAGCTAATTTCCCAGAATTTATCAAAGCGAAGGCATCAACTGGGATTCCATCAAGTTTTCTTCCAGTGGAGACAGCTTGTATGATATGTGATAGTGTAATAGTACTTGACAAGCAAGCGTTAACTAATACAAAAACAAAACTGTCACTATGGACAGTGACATTAATGGTAAGTTCAATATTCAGTTTTGATATACATTTGAAAAGATTTAGCTCAGAATAAACAAAAATGTAAATTATTATCATTCATTGATATGTTATTTTCATTATTATTCTTTTAGATATCTCTACCTACACCAGAAGATGCCAGGGCTGTAATGTGATATACAGGTACCAGGAATGGCAGGATGGTCTTCACAATTTTGATGATCATGTGCTCCTGACTCTTGAACTTTGACTATATCTAAGACACAGTTTACAGGTTTTTTATTGGATAGTATTTTAGGACACTTGGACCTATCAAAAATGAAACCATTCAACTCACCCTCCATCCCATTATAATCATGTATCAGTTTCCAGGGCCATTGAAACTTTTGAGGGCCTCCGGGGAGTGAAATACTTCAATAAAGATGCCATTCTCCATGGATACTGCCTTTTCGAAGCCTTGACAACATATTGTCCTGTGTTAACTGTGGTTACAATCCACCTGTGGTAATCATGGTCTTGCACAGAAAGGTGTTTTTAACATGTCAGGAAAAATGTATTTGCTTTTTTAGAATAACACGTGAAACACAAAAGATAAGGTAAACCTTTCTGAAATACAACTATACTTTTTTTTACACAGTGAGCGAACTTAAAGAGCCACCACTCGAATTTAAATGGGAAGTTAACACTGAAGAGTTTTGGCAATCAGTAAATCTTGAGATGCTTGGTCGTGGGTTTGTTTCCAGTAAGTGACTGCTTATTTGACTTTTTCTGGAATCTGTATGTGTTTTTCTTAGTGTGCATATTGTGTAGAATTTATTTGCCTCAGGCCGTACCAAAAATCTGTTTGCTGTTGAACCTAGTTATGAAAGGTGGGCTCTGTGGATAGGAAAAAAACAAAAGGATGGATCACACTGTACTCAGTACAGATTATGCAATAGTTGTAACAGCAAAGCTTGCATCGACTGAAACTCAACTCATGAATTCATCTTGTGTATAAGTTGATGAATCAGAAGGTATAAATCTTGATAAAAATTGACTACAGTTGAATCATGTCCTTTTTTACTGAGGCAAAAGCATTTTTCTGACTAAGAATTTACTATATTAAACAGGTTGGTTTAACAAATGCAAGCAAATTGTTAAGTGCTTTTTTGCATTGTTATAGCAACATCAGGAGTGCAAATAATGTTGCTGGAGCATTCAGAGTCAGATCCAGTTTTGAAAAGTAGTGCTGTGTTCCACTCAACTCGGAAAGTCGGATTTTCCAACTTCCTACTAAGAAAAGTGCACTGGAATGCATCTTGAAGTCAGAATTACAACTTGTAGGCTTGTGCAGGAATTCTCAACACAAATTTCGCCAAGATGCAGGTGCATAATGTCACACAAACGGGGAATATATCTCATTTATCGATATTACTTAATAAAGTGAATGTTTATCACTTAGTTTGTATATCTCCCTGTATATATCGGGGAATGGAATGCTCACAAATATAAAGTACTGTAGTAATATCCCACATCCAACTTGAATTGAACGCAGCATAACCATGTACCCAGACAAATTATATTTATTGCAAGCAACATTTCAATCGCAAATATTATTAGGTATTATAGACCTCCACAACACATGGCTTTCATAGCTTCATATGAAAAATTATTATTTTTGAATCTCTGCTCGGGAGATGTTCATTTCACAAAACAGTCATGCTGCAGTTGAGCATTAAGCATTAAGTGTCCTCTCAAGTTCTGGCTTTCATGTGTGGATGTGTTGACGTGTAAAATGTCAATTGGTATTACTAGTTAATTATTACTAGCCCACCACTGGTTATAATTCCGACTAACTTTTTGGTACTGATCTTGTTATAACCTTTTTTGTCTTTCTCAGCTCCGCAATCCAGTGAAAAAAATAAATAATTTGGCTTGCCTCAGGACTTGTGTTTGTGACAACTATCAAGCAACATCAACATTAATTTCATCAGTTAATACAGGGCATTGGTGAGGAGATATTTTCTTTGTAGCTTTTAATGTTTTTGTCTATGTGCTAATACTGTTTTTCTTTTTTTTCTTTTTTTTTTACATAAGCAGAAGAGTTAAGTCAAGTCAAGTGGTTTTTATTGTCGTTTCAACCATATACAGTTATTACAGTACACAGCGAAACAAGACAACGTTCCTCCAGGACCATGGTGCAACATAAAACAACATAGGACAAACCCAGAACCACATGAGATTAGACAGACTAAATAAAATACCTATGTAAGTGCACGTGCAAACGTATGCAAAAAGTGCAGGACAGGACAATAAATTACTAACAATGAACAGGACAATAGACACAGTAAGAGACAGTGCAGCACCGACCAGTACACAGTAGTGCAAAAAGATTACAGTTTCTAAAAATGCCAAATATAAACATAACATACTATGAAATAGTGTTCTATGCACATAGCAGTTATTGAGGTAGCAGCCAGTTATAAAGTGACAATAATTAAAGTGCAACTCAGGACATGTGTGTGTGTGTGTCAAACCAGTCTCTGAGTATTGAGGAGTCTGATGGCTTGGGGGAAGCAGATGTTACACAGTCTGGCTGTGAGGGCCCGAATGCTTCAGTACCTCTTGCCAGATGGCAGGAGGGTGAAGAGTTTGTGTGAGGGGTGTGTGGGGTCTTCCACAATGCTGGTGGCTTTGCGGATGCAGTGTTTTTTGATTGTGGACCTCAATGTGAAACACTGACAAAGCGTTCAAATCTTTCGGCCTGTTGACCATCATGGACTTTCAGATACCATCCAACACAAATAGAACTGGTTAGTTTCATAGAATCTTTAAAATATTGTTTTAATGAGGTTTCTCAGAGGTTACTGAGAGCACCAGGGGCTCCCTATCTGATTTAAGATCTTGTTGTCATCACTTTGAAGTTTTGTGTGTACGTGGTCGCCCCATGCAGATGGCATCATTGTGAAATTGTTCCAAATCGCTAATTTAACATTAACACGAGTAGGAAAATTTGCCTAGGGTGAGTAAGGGACTGTCTGACAATCCACACATTGTGCTAAAACGTGCTAATTCTGTGGAAGGTATGGTAAGGGACAATCTGAAAAGTCCACATATTATGTTAAAACTGTGAAGTTTTTTCTATATAAATGTTCAATAAGATCAAACAATGTATGAATACAATCAATGAGTCATAAAGACAAGTACAGGTGAAGGAAAAAAATAAAAACACATTTAAGCCAACCAAAATGTATACATAAATAAGATAAAGAAGACAAATAATAATAAAAAAACATTAACATCTAAAATATATATTTATATATAAGTCATGGGTCAGGATAGTTCTTATTTTAGCATATAAGAAAGAATATACTATTTTATTTTTATAAATTTTATTTTATTTTTATTAACGCATATTAACTCTCAACACATTTATTGCTAAAACTGCGGAAGATGTGGTAAAACTTTTAAATGGTACAATATCATCTTGTTGTTAATTTCGGTACCATATTAAAGTATGCAGCCACTAAAAAAATGTGATGTGATGTGAGAGTGCAATTCCACTCAAGGTCACAATGCAAAGGTAAGAAAACAAACACAGCAAAAGCTCTGGAAAATCTGGAAATAAAATGAAGTAACATTAAATAAAATAAAGTCTTCTTTGGATACCATGTTTGTTATTTACACATGTGAAGGGGGCTAATTATATTGCTGTGGAGAAAGCTGCTTACTGACTGAGCATCATGTTTACATGAGTAAAGATTACACCGCTTATACAGTGCACATAAATGCAATAACCCTCTTTCTCGCAGTAAGCTACTTTCTGGTGTCCATATAAACACATAGTACTCTTTTAGTGCTCTAAAAGACTTGATAACACTACAAGGACATCTTGATGGATAATTTAATAAAAGAACATACCCATACACTACATGTTCAACAGTATATGGACACCCCCTTACCCATTACCAACAGGTGCAAAAAAGGAAGCATATAGCCATGCAATCCCTTTAGACATATTTTCAGTAGAATGCTTTTCTGTTTTTGTATGACAATGCCCTTGTGCACGAAGCAAGGTCCATAAAGAAATGGTTTACTGAGTCTGGTGTGAAAGAACTTGACTGGCATACACTAAGCCCAGACCTTTAATGTCTTATGAAAGCCCTTATGTTTACACTCCTGCTAGAAATTGCAATGGTTGACTGATGGCCAAGTCTTGATTAAGATATTAAGAAAAATCCATTTGTAAAGGTAATTTTGTAACATCATCCACCTCAGGAAGCAGAAAATTCCTTTATCCAATTGGGAAAACAAACAAACAAGGTCATTTTAGCATCAAGAATACCTACAGCTCTGATAATTTTTTACTTTAGCCAGATACGCTGACATACACCAAAGAAGTCAGTGCTCTCTCTTAATACCACAGGAAATATATCTATATTTTTTAACTCTCATTTTAAACCTAAGCACACTCACAGCATGATCAGGCTTCAAAAAGACTCAGACTTTGGGAAAATAGTTCAGATCTTTCCTTTCAAATTCAAAAGCCTGTTATCATCAATGCATGTGGATCAGAACTCTAATGAGGGTGGAGTCATCATACTGCCTGATGTGAGTGGGGTGTGGAAAATGTGTATGAGAAACTGGAGCTGCTATCATTCTGCATTAATTATATCTTGACATGCAGTCGATCACATGTGCCTGATCAGAAGGAAATGTATCCATGTAGATGACATACTTTAAAAGCCATATAATGAAGAACCAAGAGAAGATTATGAATGGTGGAAAAAAGATGAAAGTGAATAAATGAGATAAAGACTTCTCTGTAGCACCAGATAGAGGAAGACTTTGTTTTCCTTTTGTCAGCTTATTGCAATGATCTTGTAAAACACTTGCATTTTCAAAGTAGCATCTCCATGGCAGTTCCTCTAAAAGTGTCAGAAACAGAAACGACTCAGTCAGTAGTACAATAGGATAGATGCTATTATTCATAAACACTTGAAAACGAATGATAATACATGTGAAAATTGATCACATTTTGTGCTTTTCCAGGCTGTTTGTAGCACTGTAAAATCTGAGGTTGTTACCCATCCAACCAACCACCAGAGGGAGCCCTCTTCCGAATACTGATCTTTGCCCATTTCGTCACTGATCATTTCCTGTTTACCACATGTATATATAGCCATGCACTTCCCTTGTTCATTGCAAAGTATTGCCAGTTTACCCTGCCTTACCGAGTGTTTTTCCATTGTCATTGTTTCTTGATTCATGTTATGACCATTGCCTGTATTTCTGGATTTACTGCTTTTTGGATTACCCTTTGTTTTGTTTGCCTGGTTGTAATGTCTATTTGGTTTATTGGATTTATTTGCATGCTTTACAACAACGTCTCTCTGCCTGCTGTTTTGGATTGTTTGCTTGTGCCTCTTTTAATAAACTTCTGCACATGGATCCTAACGCAGTCTCCATGGCCAGTTCATTAAGGAATACTTCGCCTACCATCAATCCAGCGGAAGTCTCACAGCTCCAGGCTGCATTTGCACCAGTGTGAGGTTTTAGAGGGTTATCAACACCAGCTGAACAAGCTGCCAACAAATGTTTCACTAACTACATTCACTCACTGCCAGCTCCCCATGCTAAATCAGTAAGCTTTGCTATTCCTGACAAGTTTGATGGTTCTGCTGAGAAATGCCAGGTTGGTTTACGACAGTGTAAAGTCTAATACTCTAACCAACCTGAATCATTTTAACAAAACCCCAAGAAATTTACCTTTATGATGTTTCTGCTTACAGGTAAAGCACTCGATTGGGGCTCCACTGTTGTTGACTACTTCGTTTAACAGATCCACAACGTATTAGAGTATCCAGTGGGTTGTCAAGATATCTTTGTTCAGCTGCTTCATTTGCGCCAGGGTCATCAATCTGCAGCAGACTATACAATTCTGTCCTGGACACTAGCGGCTCAAAGTGGGTGGAACTGTTTTCCACGAGGGGCTTCATCAAGAACTCAAGGCGGAACTGACATGCAAGGGTGAGAGTTCTACTCTGTTAGAATTCATTACCATGGCTATCAAGATGGATAACCTACTTTAATTTGTGATGTTATTAAATATGTGAAGTCTTGTCAAGTGTGTGCACAATCTAAGACCCCCAGAGAACGCCAACGGATACACCACCATACTTGTAATTATCGACTGATTTTCAAAATCATGTAGACATGTCCCTCTCAAGGGTTTACCCATGGCTATGGAAACTGCTAATGCTCTGTTCCACCAATTATTCAGAGTCTATGGATTACCAGAAGACATTGTGTCTGATCGAGGTTCACAGTTCACATCCCAAGTTTGGCAAGTTGTTCTGTAAGCAACTGGGCATCAATGTGAGTCTCACCTCAGGCTATCACCACAAGCCTACGGACAGGTGGAATGTTTAAACCAGAAGATTGGCAGATATATTCCTAGCTACTGTAGCCATAAATGGGAGAAGTGGAGCAACTTCTTGCTCTGGGCCAAATATGCACAGAATTCCCTCACTCATACCTCTACGGGGCTAACCCCCTTCCAATGCGTGCTGGGTTATCAACCCCTGATGTTCCCTTGGTCAGGAGAACCATTTACAGTGCCAGTGGAGGACGATTGGATTAGGTGGCATGAGAGGGTGTGGGAGAGCGCATATGTCTGTCTACAGCAAGCAGTTCGAGTGCAACACTTTCAGGCAGACTGACAGAGGCACCTTCACCCCAACTATCAGCCTGGACAGTGGGTCTGGTTATCCACAAGGTATCTCAAGCTGCGGCTTCCCTGCAGGAAGCTCAGTCCAATGTATGTGGGTCTATTCAACCCACTTGCCGATTAGAGCTTCCTGCTAACGACTGCATCTCTCCTTCATTCCATGTGTCCTTTCTGAAACCGGTCCACCCGGCATCTGAACCTGGAATCACGAATCCCGAGTAACATCTGAGGTTGTTATCCATCCTACCCTCTCCCGAATTCTGATCTTCACCCATTTCTTCACTATTTATTTCCTGTTTACCTCATGTATGTATATATAGCCATGCAGTTCCTTTGTTTATTGTGAAGTATTGCCAGTTTACCCTGCCTTTCCGAGCATTTTTTCATTGCCATTGTTTCCTGATTCATGTTATGGCCATTGCCCGTTTTTCTGGATTTACTGCTTTTCGGATTATCCTTTGTTTTATTTGTTTGGTTGGACTGTTTATTTGGTTTATTGAATTTATCTGCCTGCTTTACAACTATCTCTCTCTGCCTGCTGTTTTGGATTTTTGCATGTATCTCTTTTAATAAACTTCCTCCATGGCCATTTTGTTACAAGCATCTGCAGCTCTGCATATTTTCTGAAGAATCTGAACATCAGAAACTAGTGTCTTACGTTCATTTGATGGTGATTGACAAAGAAGAGTGTAAGTCTGGTGCAAAGTGTCCAACTTAACAGCTCTCTTTTCAACTCCTCCCATGACTGAATAAGCAAATCTCGCCAATCAGTAAAGCCAAATGCACACTACACTAATAATAGTTGGTGCTCTGCTACTCACACTCTTGTTTTCCATCGTACTGGTGCACACACAACAAGCTTGATCACAAACTGGGAGCATCAACTACTAACTGCTCGACCCGATGGTGGAAAAGAAGCTATTGTAAACTGTGAAATACTGACACTGCAGTGCTCATTGTTCCGTCAAAATAAAAGCCCCAGGTGAAGGTGATAAGTCAGTTCAACAGAAATGTAAGCACTAAAGACACAGACTTAGTCACGGTTCCTTACCTTTATCCAAGATCAGCAGCTCCTCGCCGCAATACGCGTCTGAAAATTTCTGGATTCTCAGTGGGATCCTGACCTCTTGGAATGATGATAGACATATTCCGATCACTCCAGGCCACAGATGAACCACTGCACAGAACATCTCTGGAAGCCCTTCTTCACTCCCAACGACGATGTCACTTCATCTCAACTTCTGCCCGCATCAAACCCACGGGAAGTAAACAATCAGCAAACCCAAACATTCATCCATATCTCAATCAGTTTGGAGATCTCCCTCCATCAAGCCACCGCATCAATCGGAATGCATGACCCAGTGTGGGAAGAATGCTCTGTGGTGTTCCCTTTCCGAAGCGCCCTTCAAGGGTGCATTAATGCCGCTTTGGAAAACACCAGTTTTTCTTATAGGCAAGGCAAGGCAAGTTTGCTCTACGTCTACTTCCACATTCTCCATAGGAAGCACCAGTGTTGTGGTGCATCTCTTGACACCTAGCGGTAGGCTCCGCATTACATTCCCTTATTCATCAGATAATTCCATTACCTGTGTAATGCATTTTGCGCCTTATATGACCAGGTCATATGGGGGGGTGATTCCTATTTCACAGTATATTTATATTTATTACTCATTCAGGCATCATTAAAGTGCAGAAATTTGTATCGTATGTGTCTATCTGTAAATCATTTACTTTTTCATCTTTGTTTGGTTTCAATAAGTGGGGAATGTCAAGCACTGAGGCTTTATCAATGTTCCAAATTTCAATTCTCATTATGAGTTTAACGGTCATGTCAGCCTAACTACATTATATTTTAATTTAAATATCAACACATTTCAGTATGACACTGTTCACTTTTAATGCGCTGTTGTTGGTGATATTAAATTTACTAGCAGGCAAGTTTTGCTAATCATTGGATAAAACCTGTGCCGAATCAAAGCTCATTATTTTCATTTTGTTAATTTTCTGTTCCTGCTGCCTAATGCCTTAACTTTATTTCTTCAACTATGTTGCCAAATGCATTATTGATTTTAAAATTATCAATGTTTTAGTTTTTTTCACTCCATTCAATTTAAATAAAATTAATTGCATTCAGGGCAGCTCGCGTTTAGCAACAGGCAATAGGATTCATTCCTCTGGACATTACAGTGCTGGATTGGAGTTCACATTTCCTCCTTCCCGAGCAGTTCCAGTTTCACATTCAATCTCCCGTCCCCTTGGGTGACCTCATTTCGCCATGTGCATCATTCATCAAGGTCACTCTTGCCTCATGCTAACCATTTAATCGATAACACTCTGACAATGTATCTATTGACAACCGCTGCTGATCGGACCTCAAATTTGATTCCTGTGGCTAATCACCGGAACCGTTTTCCTCTTTACCATATCAAGAAACTCTGAAATCCCTGAAACCCCCTTTTTCATGCACACATGCCTTCCGAAGGTCCTGAGGCTACCGAATAGGAACATGGTTTGCAGGGATATGGCCAGACTAAATTTTAACTCATGCTAGCTCCCCTTCATCCACACCTTATAAATTCACCCCATCGTCATCACCAGTGTATTATAACGTATCGTCATTTTTGAGACTCAAATCTGTCATATCAAAGGCAGGTCCTCCTCTAGACTCCTTAGTGACTACTGAGACATTTGACATGGCAGAGCACCAACTGAACCCAATTCTCTCATCCGAGCACATTCCCAGGTTTTTCAATTCAATCACTACTCTCTATCTCTTTCAGGAGTTCCATCGAGATGTCCATCCACCAGCATACTTCTCATCCTCTGCCCACTCCTTTCAAACCTTCTGCCTGTCTAAGCCCTACATTCCTCCCCTTAGATTCCGCTAAAACTCATGCAGAAAGGACTCACCCAGCCCACACTCATTTCCCCTCTTTTCTCTAACACTCCAAAACAGACCACATGGGATGAGGTTGTAGCATAACGTTATCTATAACCTCCAGCTCCTCATGCTTGATAACCCCCCTGCATATTCTGAAAACTAGTTCACAATTCGCATCTGATCCCTCAAATATCGCAAGCTCCTCCCCTAGTCTCGAGGCACTCTTTCAGAATCAGTGCAGCCACTACAGCTGTTAATTAAGGACTACCAGAACCCATAATCAGATGCTCGGGCACTGGTCTTCCTCATCCTCCAGAAATATACTCGACCCAGCCCTCAATCATAACACATGCTCAAGTTTTCATACCTATCTGGTGGCGGTCGGGGGCCTCACTGCCCATCCACATCTTTCCCAAACATATCAAATTCAAGCAGTCTATTCTTCTTCAAGGACACCACATAACCACATCCACCCACCTCACCAAGGTTTCCACAATCCCTGCATGGTTTTCCTTTTCATAGGTACTGCACAAGCCTTGCAAGCCCTCGATGGAAGACTCAAGTCTCATGAGATATCTTTCAATGAAGGGTAATACACACAACGTCGCCATTTTTGTATGGCTTTACACTACATTGTTCATCTTTTGGAAAATATAACATCAAACAATGTCTGCCCTCATCAGAGGGTTCATAATCAAATGTTGTTTGTATTGCATGCAACTTCGCCATTATCGTATAGCTTTACACTATGTTGTTCATCTTTTGGCAAAGATATTCCAAACAACGCCACCCTTGTCCGAGGGTTCATAATCAAATGTTGTTCATCTTTGGCAAAGATTCTGCACAACCAGGGGCTCCTCGATAGAGGGCCCAAAATCACACACGAGAACAAGGACAAAATAAAACTCAAGGACAAAAACCTAAATTAAAATAGAAACTATGCCCCTCTATCAAAAAAGCCATCAGTAAACACATGCATGGCTTATCCTACTGCAAACATATTGCACAATCATGTCAGGGATACATATTATTTCATGCCAAGACATGTCAATTCTAGATTTTCACATCTCCTTTTCTCTTCTATAGATTGAACATCAAACAAAAGACCTGGATTGTAACCTGAATGGATCTTCTCTTTTGGGGTGTGTATTTTATCTCTCTCCTTTGGGGTAAGCTCCTCGCCCAGCCTCCTATCTCTGGCAGGATCTGATGGTTCTAAGTACAACTTCTTCGGACTGCCAGACGGGGCTTACTCCAAAGAGAGACATAACATTCCTGTTTCATATTCATCAAATAATTGTAATCTAAAACTTTACTCAAGTCTGTGAGTCTTCCTGATAAAAATGTATTACCATTGTATAGAAAAGCCATTAAAATAATATTAATAATTCAGCATCATATTATAATAATAATAAAACTGACTGGACAATCATAGAATATATGTATACAAGTCATTATTTTGTGTGAATTCCATTTTTAATGATCATCTAGGTTCGAAAATATAAGTGAGTGAAATTGTAGTTTCTGCACACCCTGTTCAATTATTGGTGCATACAAATTATATGTATTATATTATACCATCACCCATCAAGGGAGGATGACCACCCGAAAACTCCACTGTGACAACTACACTGCCAAGGTCAAGTACATTCTCCTGGTATGCACTTGCACTTAAAGGATGTATTACATCTCGTCCTGTGTTTCCTGAAAACTGAATATCTGGACAAGTCCAGTGACCGCTGAGAAAGGTCAGCTGGCAACAGGGGAAAGTCCTTGTGACGGCATGGAGAGACAGCTGGCAGGAGGGAACAGACCCCAATGGGACGGTCATGGGCTAGCTACCCATGGCTGTAGTTTCCAGAGCTTTTTAGCATATGGAAACACCCGCTATGGCTACGAAAACACAACAAAAGAAAATGCCCTCAGAGTCTGCGAGAGCGAGGGTGCAAGAAGACTCATCGGCTGACACTATGGTAACAGACCCTGGACCGGAATCGACTACGAGTAGAAAAAGTGCAGACCAGGAGAGCACCACAGGAACTGTCGTGGCTACATCTGCAGCAGCGCACCGCACACTTCAGATATGTGCCTGCGGATGGAGGAAAGTTACGTCATATCATGGGTTGAGGATTCATCAGGGGAAGAGAAAGTGTTTGGGAAACCAGAGACAGGGGCCTCGCATTGACTACCTTCTGCCGAAGGAGTCAAGTCAGTCGAATGAAGCACAGCAACCGGACCTAAACCACAGCTTGCAGTGCATCAGCACCACTGTCATGGAGGAAGTACCTTCAAGCACAGAGATGGCAACATCAGAGAATCCCACCCAACTTTCCAGACTCGCGATCGAGAGGAGGTTGGTAGGGCACAGACCATGAGTGAAATGGCCAGCTGCTGCCAACAAGAAACAGTGGGAAGCAATCAACAGTGATTTGTCCCTGACCCTAGAGCAACTTAAAGGCACAGCGGAAAAGAAGTTGGAGAGTATGGGGGACATCATCCACCGGTATGGAGCAGAAAGCTTTGGTATACAAGAAGGGAAAGGCCAGAAAAAGTCTCCAACTGTCCCAACCTCCAGGAGGCAACAAGAGATCAAGCGCCTCATCCAACAGAGGAGGCAACTTCGGAAGCAGTGGAAGAAAGCCTTGGAGGGGGAAAAGGAAGGTATTGGGGTGCTTCAAGCTGACATCAAAGACCGATTGGCATCCCTTCGCAGAGCAGAAAACCTACGGAAACGTAGAAGAAAAAAGGAAAGATCTAGAACACAGTTCTACAAAGACCCCTTCAAGTTTCTAAAAAGCCTTTTCATTAGAGAGAAAAGTTGATCTCTGAAGGTGGAAGATCACCTGAAAGCGACACACTCTGCCAAGACGGCATGAACGGATGACCATTCCACCAGACATCCCACCAATCAACTCTCCAGAACAACAGATGGAAACTGGTCCTCCGACCTGGAGAGAAGTGGAAAAGGCAGTACAACGGTCAAGGGCGGCATCAGCCCCAGGTCCAAATGGAGTTCCATACAAGGTGTACAAGAACGCACCGCATGTCTTGAGGTTTCTTTGGAAGCTCATGAGAACAGTGTGGCAGAGGAAGATGGTGCCCAAAGTGTGGCGTAGGGCAGGAAGGGTCCTGATCCCAAAGGAGAAGGCGGAGAACATCAGCCAGTTTCGGCCAATATCCTTACTAAATGCAGAGGGTAAAATCTTCTTCAGCGTCATTGCTAAAAGGATGTCCGAATATCTTCAAAGAAATAAGTACATTGATACATCAGTACAGAAAGCAGGAATCTCAGGCTTTTCTGGATGCTTGCAACACTCTAGCATGATCTGGCACCAGATCCAGACCGCAAAGGCAAGGAAAAAGGACCTCCATGTCGTCTTTTTGGACCTTGCTAATGCATTTGGGTCAGTGCCTCATGAACTCCTGTGGGCCGCCTTCACCTTCTTTCAGATTCCGGACACCATTACAACCCTGGTTAAATCCTACTTCCAAGACCTGCAGTTCTGCTTTACCACAGCTGATTTTACCACGTCTTGGCAATGCTTGGAAGTTGGCATCATGGCAGGATGCACCATCTCACCCTTGGCCTTTACAATGGCAATAGAGGTCATCATCCGTGCGTCAAAGTGGGTAGTGGGTGGGCAGCGGCTTAACTCGGGCACACGCCTTCCTCCCCTCAGAGCCTTTATGGACCACATCACTACTCTGACCACCACTGCTCCATGTACCAGGAAACTGCTCGGAAAACTGGAAGAGAACATCAGCTGGGCT
This sequence comes from Moxostoma hubbsi, assembly GCA_032164185.1. NCBI lineage: Eukaryota > Metazoa > Chordata > Actinopteri > Cypriniformes > Catostomidae > Moxostoma > Moxostoma hubbsi. The sequence continues at coordinate 12,175,634 of JAVLUX010000031.1, read as the reverse complement.
CGCATGAAGATAAAGCCATCAAAGTCACGCAGCATCTCCATTGTCAAGGGAGTGCTCTCTGACTGCAGAGTCTTCATTGGAGAGGAGCCCATCTCAACAGTGTCTGACCAGCCTGTTAAGAGCCTTCGAAGGTGGTATGATGCCAGCCTGAAGGATAAAGATCAGGTACAGCAGCTGCGGAAAGAAATCAGAAGTGGGCTCCAGGCCATCAACAACACTCAGCTCTCTGGAAGATTGAAGGCCTGGTGTTTACAGTTTGGCCTTCTTCCCCGAGTGCTGTGGCCCCTTACCATTTTTGAGGTCCCAATCTCAACAGTGGAGAAGTTGGAAAGAGGAATCACAGGCTACATCAAGAAATGGCTTGGAGTGCCTCGATGCCTTACCACCATAGGCCTCTACGGAGACTGCGCCCTCAAACTGCCCCTCACCAGTCTCACAGAGGAATTCAAGTGTGCTAAAGTAAGACTTCAGATGACACTGACTGAATCTTGTGATGCAATGGTGAGTAACAACGCACCCACCTTGGTGGCAGGTCACAAATAGAGACCAGCCAGTGCGGTGGAGGAGGCAGCAGCCACTCTCAGACTTGCGGACATAGTGGGGCATGTCCAGCAGGGAAGGGGAGGTCTTGGGCTGACAACTAGGCTACCAGCCTGGAATACAGCCACGGCATCAGAACGGAGGAAATTGGTGGTGAAGGAAATACACCGGCAGGAAGAAGCAGCAAGGTGGGCCAAGGCAGTTTCCCTTGGTAAACAGGGACAGTGGACACGTTGGGAGAGTGTGGAGAGAAGGAGGATCAGCTGGAAGGAGTTGTGGAGCATGGAAGCGAAGCGAATCAGCTTCATCATCAGGGCTACATATGATGTTCTTCCTACACCTAGCAATCTCCATCAGTGGTTGGGTGAAGATCCAAGATGTGCCCTCTGCTCAGGCCAGGTTCTCTCAAGCACATACTGACCGGGTGTAGAGTTAGCCTCACCCAGGGACGTTACACTTGGTGTCATAACCAAGTCCTTAAGATCCTCGCAGCCACCCTGGAAAACAAACGGACTGCTTCCAACTCCCTACCACCATTAGCACCCAATCCACTGCAGATCAACTTTGTCCGCATGGGGGCAAAGGTAGCCAGGTGCAGGCCCACTTCTTTAGAGCATGGTCCGCTTCGAGGGGCCTGTGACTGGAAGATGCTAGTGGATGTTGGTCGGCGGCTTGCTTTTCCTACAGAGATTGCAATCACCACACTTAGGCCTGACATTGTTCTTTGGTCCCCCTCTCTGAAGAAGGTCTTCATCATTGAACTCACTGTACCCTGGGAGGACTCAGTGGATGAGGCATACGAGCGAAAACAATTACGCTATGCTGAGCTAGCTGCTGAAGCACAAGATTGTGGATGGAAAACTGAAGTCCGTCCAGTGGAGGTGGGGTGAAGGGGGTTTGTGGCAGTGTCTACCACCAGACTTCTTGGAGACCTGGGAATCAGAGGCCAGAGCCTGCGCCAGGCCATCAAAGCAATGTCTGAGGCAGCTGAGAGAAGCAGCCAGTGGCTGTGGATAAAGAGACAAGACTCTAGCTGGGCTCCAGTTTGATTGGGTGATTGGGGGGATACACTGCGGGAACTTGATCACCCCCGTAGGGCCTTCCTCAACCGAGGATGTCTAGTTATAATGGCCGAAACATCCAATGAAGTCTGAGGTGTACTACTGACGATGTGCCCCTCGGATCACCCATCAAGGGAGGATGACCACCCGAAAACTCCACTGTGACAACTACACTGCCAAGGTCAAGTACATTCTCCTGGTACGCACTTGCACTTAAAGGATGTATTACATCTTGTCCTGTGTTTCCTGAAAACTATAAATTAAATAAAAATTTAGAAAATGACATCTAGATATCAAGATGGTTTGAAATCTGTTGTAGCACCTGTGACTACTCAGGGCGTGTCATGTGTGTGCACACTAACCGTTGGTTGTGAAATCTGAGACTTCTCATCACCCAGACTAGTACTTAAAACATCAAAGGAGACAATCTTAAGTTGTGAAGTCGAACACACCTTTTAAAATATTAACCAGTTACACCACATTATATTTTATACTTTAAGCCTTTCACTTTGTGTTTTGATCACATTTCGTGTTCATATCTTTTATTTTGAAAGTTTAATTCCTGTTTCCATGTCATGTGTTCTGTTCCTTCATGCAATCCTCTCTTGTTTTTTTCTCACTGGTTTGTGTTCATGATTCTTGTCATGAGATACCTTCTGCCCCATTTCCTGAGTCTGCTTCATGCCATATCACAGCCACACCTCGGCCTGCTCCATGCAATGTCACAGTCACATCAGAGTGTATTCCATGCCATGTCACAGCCATGCCTCGGCCTGCTCCATGCCATGTCACAGCCATGCCTCGACCTGCTCCACGCCATGTCTCAGCCACATCCGAGTCTGCTCCATGCCATGTCACAGCCACATCTGAGTCTGCTCCATGCCATGTCACAGCCACATCTGAGTCTGCTCCATGCCATGTCACAGCCACATCCGAGTCTGCTCCATGCCATGTCACAACCAAGCCTCAGTCTGATCCATGCCATGTAACAGGGCAGCCTCATTCTGCTCCATACCCTGTCACAGCCAAGCTTCAGTCTGCTCCATGCTATGTCACAGGCCCGCCCCTGCTCCATGGTCCAGGCCTGCCTCTGCTCCTTGGTCCAAGCCCATGCCTGCCTCTGCTAAACGAGCCAGTGGTCACACCTTCTACGGCCTATGAGCCAACACCCATGCCTGCCACGTCCAACGAGCCAACGCCTGCCATGGCCAAGGAGCAAACGCCCACGCCTGCCACGGCCAGTGAGCCAGCATTGCTAGCCTTGTCCATCCCAGAGCCAGCATTGCAAACCTCAGTGGCCACATTATGCCATGTTACCACATCTGCCACATCAGGTGACCCTGCCCTTCAAGTCTTTAGCTACTCTCCGGCTTCCCAGTTCTTCAGTGTCACCCCCTGAAAAAAAGCCCCAGAAAAAAAATATCAAAAGTTTTTCTCAACTCAGTAATTAAATATATGTTCATCGTTGAAGATATGTAAACATGTAACTGTTTTATGTGAATTGCATTTCTAATGTATATGACTCATAGATAGATAGATGTAAAAAAATAATCGCCTTGATACATGATTATTTCATTATGATTTTAAAAATTTATGTGGCACATTTCAGTGGAGATTGTATTATGAGTCTCTAGGCTTTTTAAAGAGCAAATCAGCAAACATGTTTCCTTGGTGAGACAGTAGCTAACTGCTGTTGCTCATATTACATACAAAGGGGGCATTTCTTAAAGGTGCAGTAGCAATTCAATAAATAAATAATTCTAACAGATGGAAAAAGGGGGTGGACAATAAATTGACTATTTAAAAAAATAATCTTCCAAACCATGTCTTTACCCAAATACACTTCGATAAACCTATTGTAATAATTTATATTTTAGAGCTGTCTGGACGGATTTCATGGGAAATTGCATACATAGGTCATTCGCCCATGCGTGTTGATGTCATATCTGTACACTGAGAAAATAAGCTCTGGCTTCTGTAGTGTATGTATGGTGTGGGAGTAGCTGAAGCTGAAAGTTTGTTGTCACAACGAACAAGAAAAATTTACCATGGATCATTCAAAACGGCAAACCTCCGGGGAATCATTGGTTGTAAAAACAAAGAAACCCCAAACAGAGGAGTGACTACAAGCAAAATGCGAGTCAGTAATAAAACCTGAATCAACATCGGCTTGGCTTTTCAGAGGTGGCGACAACTGAAAAGGTTTAAAAGCGACCCAGAGATGGCTGGTAAGATATTTTATTGATATGGTTTAAGTATAGTTGTGTAAGCACACATATCTGTGTGTGTGTAGTGAAAAACAATAATTATACTGTAATCGGTGCAGAACTTTTCACTTGCCTAGCACACGTGTATTTTTCTTTATAATGGCAATCATTTATATAAACAAATCCTTTATTCCTAGGCTTGCCAAGGACATGTGAGTCTTGAAATCATGTTGACCACTGGTCGGTAACAATGACAATCTATAAATTAGTTACTACCATGGTCTATTTGGCCAAAATATCCTGCAGTTATAAAAATTTCTGACTAGCAATCGTTATGTCTAATGTTAACAAACGTTGCCTAAATTTTATTTCAAAATATCAATATTTCTAAATAAGTTAAAACCACAGAATAAGAAATGGCACTTACCTGCCTCAGATGACTTGTTTTCGAATATTCATCTTTTCCTTTCTTTCGTTATTTATTTGTCCATTCGCTCTGATTAGATGTCGTGTATCGATGTGTACACGATGCCTCAAACCACATTCATCCGCGCGGAGGAGCAGATCCGAAGCACAACCAAAACAATGTCCTTCCATAGGACGCATGCAGTTTTATTTTTTAACTGCTAGAGGGCCAAAAGTTACATAGTGTAGCTTTAAGTGCAAAATGTAATTACACAATTAAAATGTATGATATGACACTTTAAACAGTGTGGCCATTTTAATGAAAGTAATGCTTTCAAGTACTTGGAAGCGGTGTTGGGGATAACACGTTATAAGTAACGCGTGTTATGTATCGAGTAGCACTGTTTTTTAATTTTTAATTTTAGACCATAATATCTGAGTTACTTTTTAAATAAGTAATGTGTTCCTTTTGTATACCTCTCCTTTCCCTGTATTGCAATAAATCGGGAGTAAATGTGTGCAAACTTTGGGGAGGAGATGCAGTGCATGATGGGCATTGTAGATCTAGAGAGTGGGAGGCTTGAATACCAGAGATGAACAATGAAGTTGTAGACAGGTAATGTAGTTCTAAAGAGTAGGATCCATGCTTTTCAGCAATGGGTAGAGCAAAACAAGTCTTCTTTTAGCCCACTCTGAGATTTCTGTTTTAAAAACTGCACAATATTGCTGGTAAAGGCATGTAAATCTGAATGCTTCAGTGGAATCCAGTTCTACTCATCATTTGCTGCGGTTGATTTTTTTGTGCACTGGAGCTTACATGAGCAGCCATAATAAACTTTGATGTTATCATGACAGACAGTTACGAAATGTGTCCACATAAGGCAACATTTTTCAAAAATTTAACATTCGGGTAAGTGAAACTTTGATTCTCATGATTGATTCATGTAGGCTGCATTTAAAAGTCTTTAAACACACATTTTCGGGTGTAATATAGCACAGGCATAAGCCCAGTGAAGTCTTCCCATGGCCACAGCATGATTATACAGTTACATATAATGTGGAATGATCGCTGACTTTTTGTGAATCCACAATGCTTTGTTTTATGGCTGCCCATAACTACTCAGTTTGCATCAAAAATGTGTTAAGCATTTAACATTCGTTTGATTGAAACACGACTGATTCAGGTGTAAATATAAGATGCATTAAAAAAATCTGTAAACACGTTTAGGATTATGAGGAATTATAAGACTAGTCTTTCACTGGCCATGACATGATATATAGGTTGAAATACTCACTCAATTCACTGACTAATGCAGCCAAACTGCTCTGTGTTAGAGCTCCGGGACGAGAGAACGGGATAAGAAAAGCTGACTCTGAGCTTTGAGCAACGTTCAACATGGTTTGCGTACGCAGACAAAATATATAATTTTTTTAAATTATTCTACATTTTTGACTTAGAATAAACAAGTAATTTGATTTGTGAAACATTGTTTTTATGACAGTTTGGTTGCATTAAAAACCATTCAAGTTGTATCGTGCGTTTGCAGTAGGCTGTCTGCAGTACACACCATGGATCAACTTAAAACAAGCTTGCACTGAGATGGTTTAAGTGAAAAATATAAAGTTATTCATCAGACTTATTCCTTGAACATGTTAGGTTGGAATTCCCCACTGAATTATATCCTGACTTCTGAAAAACATCTCAAGTTCACTCAATGGGCACAGCATATGATGCAGTTTCATTTGTTGAACTTTGTTGCATTTGGTAAGACAGTGGTTATTCTTCATTATTCATGTTGGCTGCCATCTCGATGGAAAAACAAATAATGCATATTCCTGTTTTATATAGTCTTTATTAGTGTTAATTTTGTCACCTATTTTTAATTTAGTCTTAGTCTTAGTCTTATGCCAAATGTCCTTGTTAGTTTTAGTCATATTTAGTCATTCACATATCTTTTTTTGTTAGTCAAGTTTTAGTCGACTAAAAGTCTCGTCATTTCAGTCTAGTTTTAGTCAAAAGAGAATTTAAGGTATCTTAGTCAAGTTTTAGTCAACTAAAAGTCTCGTCATTTTAGTCTAGTTTTAGTCAAAAGAAAACTCAATATATCTTAGTCAAGTTTCAAAACATTTTAGTCTTTTTTTAAATAAATTATTTCTGAGATTAATTCTGAGATAACCATTTCAGTCAAATAATGTTTCACACATCTCAAATATTGGTTAAATGTCATAATTACCTGACAAAATACACTTGTTAAATGATATGTTGAATTCACTTTGTTAAACGTGTCTGGTTTTCTGATTTAAGAGACATTCACAAATGATGAACTTGTTCTGAAGAGTATTTTATTAAGCAAATAAGTTACATAAAATATATATAACCTGCATAATGTATGTGCCACAACACCATAGCTAACTGGTTAATTTACAGCGTAGATGCCTAAAATCAGCATTAGCTTATGAGACGTTAATTTAAGTTAACTTCCCTGAATGTGTGGGTGGTTAGCCTTTAGATGTCGCTTAAGGTTGGTGGTGTTTTTCCCCGATATTTTTTGTCCGCAGTGCTTCCTGTCAGTTATAATAATTCTAACTTATAATAATTCTAACACATTCTAACTTTTTGTCAATATCATTGTACCTAAAATGCGACCAAATATCGAGCCTCTTCCTTCTACCTAGCATGTCGTCGGCGCTCGTCGCGTGTTCGCCACTGTCTATGATTGTTGTGTTCTTGCTCCATGTAGTTTCGTGTTGCAGCCACAGGAGTATGAGACCTGTAACCGTTACTAGAGCAACAGCGCGAACTCATTCGGAATATTTTGAAGGCGTAACAGCTGAATATTCTATCTCATGATGAAAAAGTAGAGACGATTGTATAAGAAAATGAAGAGAGATTTTATCTTAGTTTTTATTTTATGCAAAACATTTTAGTCTCGTCTTTTTTCGTCAACAATAATGCATGTTAATTTAGTCTTAGTCAGCGTTTTTGGACATTGGTGCAGTCTCGTTATCGTCTCGTCTTAGTCATGGAAAAAAAGGTCGTTGACAAACATATTTAGTCTCGTCTCGTCTGACGAAATTAACACTAGTCTTTATTTTAAATATGATTTGAAGACCTACTGATTGTAGACTTTCTTAATATCTGTTTATTTAGTATGTTGTTTTGACAAGAGTGTTGTACAGTAGCTGGCATGACCTGTAATGTCTCTTGTATGCAATACATTACTTAATTGTATGGAATGCATAGCATAGCAGAGAGAGTGGTGGTGAGAAAAAAATGTATGCAAAAATAACGCAAACGTAACAATGCTTTACTTTCCATAAAAAGTACATTTTAATTAAGTTATTTTTTAACGAGTAAAGCAATATTCTAACAAGTTAATTTAAAAAAATATCCCTAACAAGCACTACTAAAATGTTTAAAGAGAAGAGATGATAGATTTCTGGTCATATCATTATTGCAGAGAAGCAGCCAAGCTACCCAATTAACAGGGCATTTAACTCCTCTAATGACTTTTAAGCTCCCATAAAGTCATATTTTAGGACCAGCTATTTTGAAAAAGACAAGGCAAATGAGAAGTGTAAAGAGCGACAAGTGAACTCTATGTATGCACAAGCAGTCGCCATCATACATATTGCTGTCATCACACAAATACTGTGTCCCTGGGGCGGATGGTAGCTGAGTTAATTGAAACTAAATGGATTCTGTGGGCACAGTGTGAGCTGCCAGCAGGCAAAGGCACAGATGGCCAGTGGAGGTGAAAATGGGCATCATATGGTCACAGCACGAGACCAACAACAATCTATAAAGCTGCCACAAAATGTCTGTAGGGGTAAAATAAATAATAGAAAAAAACAACAGTAAAATGTGTTTGAAATTGTATTTGATGGAAAGTTTTTTTAAATGAAAACAGAAAAAAATATATAGCAGAAAATATAAATTCTGGGTACTTTGAAAAGACAAACTGAGATTAATTACCATGTGGAAATGAGTGCAGTTAACACACAGCTTGAAGTAAATGAGCTTAAATGAAAATGAATGGTTATAACAAAGCTTTCCAGGTACAGTGTAGTAACAATACTATAATATGATAATTAAGTAATATTCCACTGGTCATGCCATTAAGAATGGGAGTCCTATCAAATTTATAACTTGTTCTTAACATCTGTAAGAGATTTTGAGCCGGTGGGAAGAGTTTAGTAGTGTCTAAACATAAGTGTTGGGGGACTTTAAACCTTTACTTTAAAGCATTGCTTATTTGTGAAAGATATCAAGTATCTGATTAGATTGAGCAAAAGTAAGGAATACAAATTTATTGTAATCTTGAGGATTGAAGCACTGCTTGAAAATATTACAATCTGAAATGTATGAATAAACGATTAATGATAACATATTGCAGGTTTTAGTGCAGTGATCTACAACTGCATGCCAAATTCTTTGACCAGTGTGTTGATGTTATATTATACGGGTGTAATTAGACATTAACTATAATTATATATATATATATATATATATATATATATATATATATATATATATATATATATATATATATACACGTGTGTATATATATCATTTATATAAACTCATCAAAAAAATTAAACGTCCTCTCGCTTTCAACTGCTTTTATTTTCAGCATACTTAACATGTGTAAATATTTGTATGATCATAAAAAATATTAAACAACTAATGGCTCCTACACACTATGTGACGTTCAAAGACGTCGGATCGTGGTACCGTTCATATTACATAACTGTATGTATTGTCACTGAAGTCGTAGTGTTTTCAAATTACACGACGATTCCGCGACAGGGGCGAACACATTACAAAACATTTCACTATTGACGAATCCTCGACGACACTGCCTGGTCTCCAAATTACATTTTACAACAGAATACATGCAAGAAGTGATGCGAGATATGAAAACAAATGCAAAATCATATATTATGCATTTCAGAATATGATGTGTATGTTTTTAATCACCTCAAGGCATCAAATATTTTATTGGTTACAATATGAAACAGTACCTCCTACTGTATAATCTACCTATTTGCTTACCTGACTGTCCAAGAGAATTGGCAATTTCTCTTCAACTCTTCTCTTTCTCTACCCAGTTCAAGTCAAGTCAAGTCAAGTGGTTTTTATTGTCGTTTCAACCATATACAGTTAGTACAGTACACAGTGAAACGAGACAACGTTCCTCCAGGACCATGGTGCTACATAAAACAACATAGGACAAACACAGAACCACATGAGACTACACAGACTAAATAAAAATAACTCTATAAAGTGCACATGCAAAAACGTGTGCAAAAGTACGGGACAGAACAATACATTTCTAACAATGAACATTGCAATAGGCACAGTGATAGACAGTGCAGCGCCGACCAGTATACAGTAGTGCAAAAAGATGACAGTTACTAAAAATGCCAAATGTAAACATAACATACTATGATATAGTGTTCTATGCACATAGCAGTTATTGAGGTAGCAGACAGTTATAAAGTGGCAGTTATTAAAGTGCAACTCAGGACACATGTGTGTGTGTGTGTGTCAAACTAGTCTCTGAGAATTGAGGAGTCTGATGCTTGGGGGAAGAAGCTGTTACACAGTCTGGTCGTGAGGGCCCGAATGCTTCAGTACCTCTTGCCAGACAGCAGGAGGGTAAAGAGTTTGTGTGAGGGGTGTGTGGGGTCGTCCACAATGCTGGTTGCTTTGCAGATACAGTGTTTTATGTAAATGTCTTTGATGGAGGGAAGAGAGAGGGAGGTGTCCAGGCCCAGCAGGTTCAGCTTTCCAATCAGGTGCTGAGGAATTATTGTGTTGAATGCTGAGCTGAAGTCTATGAACAGCATTCGAACATATGAGTCCTTTTTGTCTAGGTGGGTGAGGGACAGATGGAGGGTTGTGGCGATGGCGTCGTCCGTTGAACGGTTTGGACGATATGCAAACTGCAGTGGGTCTAGTGAGGGGGCAGCTGGGTCTTAATGTGCCTCATGACGAGCCTCTCGAAGCACTTCATGATGATTGGTGTGAGTGCAATGGGACGGTAGTCATTGAGGCAGGACACTGAAGACTTCTTTGGCATGGGAATGATGGTGGTGGCCTTGAAGCACGTTGGAACGACGGCGCTGCTCAGAGAGATGTTGAAGATGTCGTTAAGAACATCTGCCAGCTGGTCTGCACATCCTCTGAGCACTCTGCCAGGAATGTTGTCTGGTCCAGTGGCCTTCCGTGGGTTGACTCTACGTAGAGTTTTCCTCACATCCGCCGTGGTGAGACAGAGCACCTGGTCGTTGGGAGGAGGGGTGGTCTTTCTCGCCACCATGTCATTCTGCACTTCAAACCGAGCGTAGAAGTCGTTCAGCGCATCTGGAAGGGAGGCATCTTTGTCACAGGCAAAGTGACTGTGACTGTGGATTCTCTGGGCGTGTGCACGCTTTGCGCCTCTGATTTCCCAGGACAGTTTGGCCCTAGCTGTTCTTAGGGCTGCCTTATCGCCTGCTCTGAAGGTGGAGTCACGGGTCTTCAGCAGCATGCGCACCTCCGCAGTCATCCACGGCTTCTGGTTGGAGCGTGTTGTGATGGTCTTGGAGAAAGCAACATCATCAATGCACTTGCTGATGAAGCTGGTCACTGATGCTGTGTATTCCTCCAAGTTGGTAGAATCGCCATATGTTGCAGCCTCCCTAAACATGTGCCAGTCAGTACACTCAAAACAGTCCTGAAGATCAGGGATGGCTCCTGCTGGCCAGGTTTTCACCTGCTTCTGAAGTGGTTTTGTGCGTTTGACGAGCGGTCTGTATGCTGGAATTAGCATAACAAAGATGTGGTCTGAGTAGCCGAGGTGGGGGCGGGGCTCCGCCCGGTACGCGCCTGGGATGTTTCGCAGACATGTGACTAACAGAAATGGAATAATGTGTCCCTGATCAAAGGGTTGGGGATCACGCACAGAATGAGCAGTATGGCTTGAGGCATTGTCATGCTGGAAGATCATGTCAGTATGAGCCAGCAGGAAGGTACCATATGAGGGAGGAGGATGTATTCCCTGTAATGCACAGCGTTAAGATTGCCTACAATGACAACAAGCTCAGTCCGATGATGCAGTGACACACCGCCCCAGAACATGAAGGACCCTCCACACCCAAATCGATCCCGTTCCAGAGTACAGGCCTTTCTGTACTGCTCATTTCTTCGACGATAAACGCAAGTCTGACCATCACCCCTGGTGAAACAAAACCACGAATCGTCAGTTAAGAGCACTTTTTGCCAGTCCTGTCTGGTCCAGTGAAGGTGTGTTTGTCCCCATAGTCGACGATGTTGCCGGTGATGTCTGTAAGGACCTGCCTTACAACAGGCCTACAAGCCCTCAGTCCAACCTCTCTCAGCCTACTCTGGACAGTCTGAGCACTGATGGATGTATTGTGCATTCCTGGTGTAACTCGGGCAGTTGTTGTTGCCATCCTGTACCTGTCCCGCAGGTGTGATATTCGGATGTACCGATCCTGTGCCGGTGTTGTTACACGTGCCACTGTGAGGATGATGTGGTGGCAAACAATTTTACATCACTGAATAAGAGACAAACATGTACCAATTGTCTTTAAAGGTTATTTATTTTCTTGCAAGAAAAGGTCAACAGTCATACAGTCATACAAAATGCCTGCAGAGTGTGACTACGATTTGGGGCATCCTTCCTTCTTTATAGTTGTTCCTCCCCCAAGGTTGTTTCTTGAGACTAAATGAAGATATGTCTTAGCCATAACTGACATATTGTTTAGATTGTTTTATCATACTACCCTTGAGTGGAGACGCCCTGTCTCCGTCATAAACTTAGTCAAATTAACAAGACATGCACATATATTGACACTACATTAATCTTATTTAATTCATCATATTTCTAAGATTCTAAATATAATCAAATGCCAACATAAAGAACATATTAAATTTCTTCCACAATGATCAGCTGTCCTTCCTGTCTCCCTGTAGTGCTGTTTTAGGCGTCTCACAGTATGGACATTGCAATTTATTGCCCTGGCCACATCTGCAGTCCTCATGCCTCCATGCAGCATGCCTATGGCATGTTCACGTAGATGAGCAGGGACCCTGGGCATCTTTATTTTTGTGTTTTTCAGAGTCATTAGAAAGGTCCCCTTAGTGTCCTAAGTTTTTATAACTGTGACCTTAATTGCCTACGATCTGTAAGCTGTGTCTTAACGACCGTTCCACAGGTGCATTGTTCTTTAATTGTTTATGATTCATTGATCAAGCATGGAAAACATTGTTTAAACCCTTTACAATAAAGAGATGAAAAGTTATTTGGATTTTTACAAAATTATCTTTAACATACAGTGTCCTGAAAAAGGGACATTTCTTTTTTTTCTGAGTTTATATACACCAATCAGCCACAACATTAAAACCGCACGCCTAATATTGTGTAAGTCCCCCTCTTGCTATCAAAACAATGCCAACCTCCATCTCAGAATTCTGAGATGTGGGTTGGTGCTGTTTTTGTGGCATATATATACCAGGTATTGCATTGCATCATGATTGATATCCTTTATTATTTGACAGCAATAGATTGACAGTTTGTTTTCCCCCTTTAATTCTGCTTAAACCATTGAAGCGACATTACTCGATTTAAATGTAGACTGGGCATCTCGTATGTTTAGTAGTGACATATTCACTGCATTCGAAATAGGATTTGTCAGCCTCTGAAGGGCACTTCGAAGGGAGAACATTTGTGATATTCATGCTGTAAGATTGCTTCAAACTGTATTTACAATAAAAAATGACTGAAAAGTGAGTTCCAAATTACTGTTATATTGGAGCCTCACAACTTTCAGCCCTCCATTTCTCTCACAGTGGATGGTAAAGACTTAAAGAATTGTTTAAGAAGTGATTGTCCCTGTGTCCAATCACTGCCCTCAAGTGAGAAAAGATAAAATAAACAAACCTTAGAAGCAATGCAATAATTAATACAACGTGTTTTCATTTATTGTTATGTCAAAAGATCATCACAAAACCAAATTCCTTATGGCAACAGGAAACATGCCCGCAGTACATTCATTCAAGCCTCTATTTCCACTGACTTTTAGTGCACTGACTGTATAGCTGTATTAATGTATTGGCTTTTCAAAAATATGCTACTGATTAATTATGTCCCGACTGCAGAGAGTCCCAGGCAATGTGATGACAACAGTCAGAGTCAAGCAGGTCAGATTTATTGTAGGCTCTGAAAAGTTACTGAAGGAATGGACAGCAGCAAGCTCATCTTGGTGGATTCAAATGGACTGTAATCAAGACAAATGTTGCTTACAGGGCCAATTACATATTGAGCTTCCTCCTGCTGGGAAGAGACTGTAGGAGAAAATCGATCAGTTATTTATTATGTTCTTTCTGAGTTTTAAAAGCTATGTGGATGCCCTCCTTGAAATGACTTCCTGCCTGATGACTCAAGAGTTTACCAAATGGAAATGTTTCAATCAGTGTATGTATAATGAGCTTTATCTTCAGTAACACAAATGCCTGCATTCAATGTATATGACAAAGGGCTGAGCTTCTGTCTTTGAGGAAATATGATTTTACAAGTCAAAGTAAATCACTCTGAAATAATTTCATTTAGATTACTGAATCAAAACTGCCAGGCAAGGTTTTACTATTATTTTACTGGTTCATGGGTCACAGCCTAGCAGATGAGGGCCTTTATAGTAAAGGTGAAGCCGAATGAGGAAATCTCTTGATCTTAAATAGATTTCAAGCTATTGATGTACACTGGATAAATGAAACACTAACAGCAGGAGTCTAAGAATATGGACTGGACAATGTCAAAGTCCCGGTTTACACCTGTTATTAAGATGCGTCTCAGGTGATCTAAACACATGTTGTCTTGTGAGACGCGTTGTTTACACCTGGTCACTTATATGCATCTCCTGTGACCACTTGTGTTTAGATTTCAAGGGGAGGGTCTCTGATTTCATGATGACATACATCAGTCACTATGCCAGCCTGTTGCTGCATGATAATAAAAGGTAAAAAAAAAAGATAAAGAAAACAAAACAAATACACGTTTTTCCCAGATGAGGTTATAATTTAATCTAAGTACAAACGTAACATTTTGATATCCGTGAATGTGTCCTATGTTATCTGGCACCAAGACAATAAAAGCAGATCCTTCAAGTCCAATAAGTGCAGAGATTGAGCTGCCGTGGATCAGAATTGTTGGTCCAGCACATCCCACTGATACTCAATCAGATTGAGATTTGGGGAATTTGGAGGCCAGGACAACACCTTGAACTATTCATCATGTTCCACAAACCATTCCTCAACAATGTGTGCAGTGTGGTAGGGTACATTATTTTGCTGAAAGAGGCCTCTGCCATCAGGGAATACCATTGCCATGAAGGGGTGTACCTGGTATGCAAAGGTATTTAGGTAGGTGGCACTTGTCAAATTGACATCAACATAAATGAACGGACCAGGATTTGCCATCAGAACATTGCCCAGAGCATCACACTCCCTCCACCAGCTTTTCATCTTCCCACATTACATCCTGGGGCCTTCACTTCCCCAGATAAATGGAGCACACGTCCACAGCCATCCACATGATGTAAAAGAAAATAGGATTCTTCGGACCAGGCGACCATCTTCTACTGCTCCAAGGTCCAGTTCCGACACTCTTGTGCCCATTATAATTGTTTTTGACGGTGGACAGGGTCATCAAGGGCACTCTGACTGATCTGAAGCTACTCAGCCCCATACGCAGCAGGGTGCGATGAATTGTGTGCTGTGACACATTCCTCCCATAATCATCATTAACATTTTCTGTGACTTGTGCCACAGTAGACCTTCTGTCGGTTTGGACCAGATGGGATAACCTTTGTTGCCCTCACGCATCAACGAGCCTTGGGTGCCCAACACCCTGTTGCAGAGGTGTGGTTTGTCCCTCCTTGGACCACTGTTGTTAGGTATTCACCACTGCTGACCGGGAGCACCCCACAAGCATTGCTCTGACCCAGTCATCTGGCCATAACAAATTGGCCCATGTCAAAGTCACTCAGTTCTTTACTCCTGCACATTTCTTTTGCATTCAACACATTGACTACGATAACTGATTGTTCACTTAACATCTATTCTACCTAGACCTTTACATGTGGCTGTAACTAGTTCAAGCTCGGAGATTAAAGGGAGGAGATGGAGAGCAGTGATACAGGCTCTTTATTTCTCTGCCTTCAACACTCTGCGTGCACCCTTCACGGTGCTTTTCTCAGTTCAATCAGTGTAACACAAACTTTGTGTCTTCAGTTTCATAATAAAAATAAAACACTCAATAAGATACGCCAGTCACTGGTCACTAGTGTCGCTTGACCACGCCCCCACTGCCACATATTCCCACTGCCCGACTCAGGCAATCCGGCATGCTTACCACCCCCCCCCCCCCCCCCCCCCCATTTCTGGAAAGGATACAGCCCCCAATCCTCTGTCTGAATTGTCTGTCTGTAATAGGAAAGGGAGAGAGGAATTAGGTGAATGCAAAAGTGGCCACCTGCAAAGTGCGGCTTTAACCTGCGTGAATGCCTGTTGGCACTGCTTCGTCCACTGGACTGGGTCTGGAGCCCTCTTTTTAGTGAGATCAGTCAGCAGGCTGGTGATGTCAGAATAATTAGGCACAAATATCCTGTAATAGCCAGCCAGCCCCAGGAACTGTCTCACCCTTCAGAGTCTTGAGCTTCACAACAAGTACTTTGTCAACATAAACTTCTCTGAGTCTTCAGCTTCACAATAAAAATAAAACACTCAATAAGACACTCAAGTCACTGGTCACTCGTGTCATTCTCTCTCTCCGGGCGGGCACTCGACCACTCCCCCGCTGCCACAGTGGCCTTGTTAGGAGATGATCAATGTTATTCACTTCACCTGTGAGTGGTAATAATGTATTGGCTTACTGGTGTATATTGAAACATGACTGCAGGGATTTGCTCCAATTCAGACTCAAGATATATCAGTGAGGTCAGGCAATTGGGGCCTGGATGGCAGCTGGCCTTCCAATTCACCACAAGGATACTCAGTGGCGTTCAGACCAGACTCTCTAATTTGTATTTTTATTGGGCCTTGCTTTGTACATAGGAGCATTGTCATACTGGAACACAAAACAGGAGGACAAAATTCTCTAGAATCCCATTGTATTCTGTAGCATTATGCTTTGCTTTCATTGGAATTAAGGGGCCTGAAATTTCAAGGGGGTGTCAATGTGTTTGTATTAAATTTAATATTATGCCAAAAGTGTATTGCAATACCGTATACATTTTTCCTAGAGACATTGCCCAGTACTTTCAATCAAGCCTGTATTTTCAACTACCTTTAGTACAGTATGGGTTTATTAATGTATGGGCTGGGTGCCCGCATTTTATTTTCTGTTTCAGTACATTTAGGCTACTGTTTGTTTGAGTGACCTGGCATACTGTAGCAACATTGACTTTTGGTCAAGGCCACCTGTGCATCTGAATAATGGAAAAAGGAGGGCAGGGTGGAAAGTGTGGTAGGATATTTGGGAAACCTTAGCAATTGTGTTTGGTGCAATAGTTACACATTTCACCTTTAAAGATTTCTCTAAAATAATTTGAAGAGTGACTTTAGTTCAGTTAGAGCACAGAATGGGTGATCATGACACTGAATGGGGGATATTTGACTAGTGCACCTCTGTCAGACCATAAGATGTCAATACCATCTGCAGCCAGCTGTCAAGTCATGGCTTTCCCTTGAGAAATCATCATTGTTACATTCTAGATGTCAGTATTTCTTTGTATGATTGTATCACCACAATCCATCATCAACAAGTCATTTAAAACAATCATCCTCTTTCTGCCATTATGTGCTCCTGGCATAGCCCATGCATTTAACATGTCAAAGAAATCACCATGGTCTTCCTTCAAGTAGAGATGAACTGCTCCTCTGGAAATTACTCATTTCCACTTCAAAGCGCAATCTGAGATTATTAGCAAGCTGGTTTGGATGGAAGGTGGGATGTGGAAGGGGATGACCAGCACAGCAGTTAAATAGGTTTTGTTCACTTTTAATCACATTTTAGGGGAGAGATGTATAATTAATTATACATCTGATCTTCAAAGCAAACAAAGCAGTGCTGGTCTGCAGGGGATCCTGGGGAGGCATAATTCATCATCTCCATAAGCTACTGTATCAGACGATCTGTGGACATGGTGTTACAGAAATGTTCTTATCTTTAACATAACATCTAGCAATTAGATTTTTGTGAAGCTAAAAATAGTTTTTGTGTTTATAATACAAAATTATTCACCTTACTGATATATATATATATATAAGTGAGTACACCCCTCACATTTTTGTAAATATTTGATTATATCTTTTCATGTGACAAAACTGAAGAAATGACACTTTGCTACAATGTAAAGAAGTGAGCGTACAGCTTGTATAACAGTGTAAATTTGCTGTCCCCTCAAAATATCTCAACACAAAGACATTAATGTCTAAACTGCTGGCAACAAAAGTGAGTACACCCCTAAGTGAAAATGTCCAAATTGGGCCCAATTAGCCATTGTCCCTCCCCGGTGTCATGTGACTTGTTAGTGTTACAAAGTCTTAGGTGTGAATGGGCAGCAGGTGTGTTGAATTTGGTGTCATCACTTTTTTCAGATCCTCAGAGAGTTCTTTGCCATGAGGTGCCATGTTGAACTTCCAGTGACTCAGGATCACTGGATTTTCAACATTGCACCTCATGGCAAAGAACTCTCTGAGGATCTGAAAAAAAAAGAATTGTTGCTCTACATAAAGATGGTCTAGGCAATAAGAAGATTTCCAAGACTCTGACACTGACCTGTAGCATGGTGGCCAAGACCATACAGCGGTTTAACAGGACAGGTTCCACTCAGAACAGGCCTCGCCATGGTCGACCAAAGAAGTTGAGTGCACGTGCTCAGCGTCATATCCAGAGGTTGTCTTTGCGAAATAGATGTATGAGTGCTGCCAGCATTGCTGCAGAGGTTGAAGGGGTGGGTCAGCCTGTCAGTGCTCAGACCATACACCGCACACTGCATCAAATTGGTCTGCATGGCTGTTGTCCCAGAATGAAGCCTCTTCTAAAGATGATGCACAAGAAAGCCCACAAACAGATTGCTGAAGACAAGCAGACTAAGGACATAGATTAATGGAACCATGTCCTGTGGTCTGATGAGACCAAGATAAACGTATTTGGATCAGATGGTGTCAAGCGTGTGTGGCGGAAACCAGGTGAGGAGTACAAAGACAAGTGTGTCTTGCCTACAGTCAAGCATGGTGGGAGTGTCATGGTCTGGGGCTGCATGAGTGCTGCTGGCACTGGGGAGCTACAGTTCATTGAGGGAACCATGAATGCCAACATGTACTGTGACATACTGAAGCATGATCCCCTCCCTTTGGAGACTGGGCCGCAGGGCAGTATTCCAGCATGATAACAACCCCAAACCCACCTCCAAGATGACCACTGCCTTGCTAAAGAAGATGAGGGTGAAGGTAATGGACTGGCCAAGCATGTCTCTAGACCTAAACCCTATTGAGCATCTGTGGGGCATCCTCAAACGGAAGGTGGAGGAGCACAAGGTCTCTAACATCCACCAGCTCTGTGATGTCATCATGGAGGAGTGGAAGAGGACTGCAGTGGCAAACCTTTAAGCTCTGGTAAACTCCATGCCAAAGAGGGTTAAAGCAGTGCTGGAAAAAAATGGTGGCCACACAAAATATTGACACTTTTACTATAAGTCAAGTCAAGTGGTTTTTATTGTCGTTTCAAACATATACAGTTAGTACAGTACACAGCAAAATGAGACAATATTCCTCCAGGAACATGGTGCTACATAAAACAACATAGGACAAACCCAGAACCACATGAGACTACACAGACTAAATAAAATACCTATATGAAGTGTACGTGCAAACATGTGCAAAAAGTACGGGACAGGACAATCAATTACTAACAATGAACAGGACAATAGACACAGTGAGAGACAGTGCAGAGCCGACCAGTAAAGAGTAGTGCAAAAAGATGACAGTTTCTAAAAATGCCAAATGTAAACATAACATACTGTGAGATAGTGTTCTATGGTCATAGCAGTTATTCAGGTAGCAGCCAGTTAAAAATGTCAATAATAACAATAATTAAAGTGCAACTCAGGACATGTGTGTGTGTGTGTGTCAAACCAGTCTCTGAGTATTGAGGAGTCTGATGGCTTGGGGGAAGAAGCTGTTATAGAGTCTGGCCGTGAGGGCCCGAATGCTTCGAATGAAGAGTTTGTGTGAGGGGTGGGTGGGGTCATCCACAATGCTGGTGGCTTTGCGGATGCAGTGTTTTTTGTAAATGTCTTTGATGGAGGGAAGAGAGACCCTGATGTGGTGGTGGAGATGCTGTTCCTGATCCGGACTGACTGAGGTCTCCCAGTCAGGAAGTCCACGATCCAGTTGCAGAGGGAGGTGTCCAGGCCCAGCAGGTTTAGCTTACCTTTCAGGTGCTGGGGAATGACTGGGTTGAATGCTGAGCTGAAGTCTATGAACAGCATTTGAACTTATGAGTCCTTTTTATCTAGGTGGGTGAGGGCCAGATGGAGAGTGGTGGCGATGGCATCGTCTGTTGAACGGTTTGGATGATACGCAAACTGCAGTGGGTCTAGTGAGGGGGGACAGCTGGGTCTTAATGTGCCTCATTACGAGCCTTTTGAAGCACTTCATGATGATGGGTGTGAGTGCGATGGGATGGTAGTCGTTGAGGCAGGACACTGAAGACTTCTTTGGCATGGGGACAATGGTGGTGGCCTTGAAGCACTTGGAACGACGGTGCTACTCAGAGAGATGTTGAAGATGTCGGTAAGAACATCTGCCAGCTGGTCTGCACATCCTCTGAGCACTCTGCAAGGAATTCCATGGGTTGACTCTACGTAGAGTTTTCCTCACATCAGCTGTGGTAAGACAGAGCACTTGGTCGTTGGGAGGAGGGGTGGTCTTCCTCACCACCATGTCATTCTGCACTTCAAACTGAGCGTAGAAGTCATTCAGCGCATCTGGAAGGGAGGCATCTTTGCCACAGGCAACTGATGTTTTCCTGTAGTTGGTGATTGCCAGGATGCCCTGCCACATGTGCCGCGTGTCACAGCTGTCCTGAAAGTGACTGTGGATTCTCTGGGCATGTGCGTGCTTTGCCTCTCTGATGGCCCGGGACAGTTTGGCCCTTGCTGCTCTTAGGGCTGCCTTGTCACCTGCTCTGAAGGCGGAGTCTCGGGTCCTCAACAGTGCGCGCACCTCCGCAGTCATCCACGGCTTCTGGTTGGAGCGTGTGGTGATGGTCTTGGAGAAAGTGACATCATCAATGCACTTGCTGATGTAGCTGGTCACTGATGCTGTGTAATCCTCCAAGTTGGTAGAGTCACCATATGTTGAATACATCCCTGAACATGTGCCAGTCAGTACACTCAAAACAGTCCTGAAGAGCAGAGATGGCTCCTGCTGGCCAGGTTTTCACCTGCTTCTGAAGCGGTTTTGTGCATCTGATAAGCGGTCTGTATGCTGGAATTAGCATAACAGAGATGTGGTCTGAATAGCCGAGGTGGGGACGGGGCTCCGCCCGTTACGCGCCTGGGATGTTTGTGTAAACAAGATCAAGCGCGTTCGCCCCTCTCGCTGCAAAGTCCACATACTGATGGAATTTAGGGAGCACTGTCTTGAGATTCGCATGGTTGAAATCTCCGGCGACAATAAACAGTCCGTCAGGTTGAGCGTTCTGCATTTCGCTCATAACCCCATACAGTTCACAAAGTGCTTCCTTAGTGTTAGAGCTGGGGGGAATTTAAACTCCGGTTATGATAAAAGTGGTGAATTCCCGTGGTAAATAAAAAGGTCTGCATCTAATGGTCACAAGCTCCACCAGCAATGAGCAGTAGCTAGAGTCTAGCACAGAGTTCTTGCACCATTCCGTGTTGATGTAAACGCACAAGCCACAACTGCGAGTCTTACCGCACAGAGCTGAATTTCTGTCGGCACGAAACGAAGCAAGCCCGTCTAGCTGAATGGCGGTGTCCAGATCTCTGTCACTGAGCCACGTCTCCGTGAAAACAAAGATGCAGCAGTCTCTAAACTCACGTTGTGTAGCCTGCTGGAGTTGGATGTAGTCCATTTTATTGTCCAGGGAGCAAACATTTGAGAGCAGGATAGACATGAGAGTCGGCCAGCTAGGGTTTGTTTTTAACCTAGCATGGACCCCCGCCCTCTTGCCGCGCTTCCGCTTCCTCGCACACCGCTTATGATATCCTCTCCCCCGGCCACTAGCATCAGGTGACGCCGAGGACTGGAGGCCTGGTCTCTGCAGTAAGCCGAGTTTGCGTAGCGCCTCCTGCAGGTCATCATGCAGCTTGGTTGTTGCATGAGTCCTATATTTGGGCGATGGTAGACATGAACACTGGTTGCTCCGATGTCCATGTGCCGCAAAAGTCGGGTTTTTTAACAAAAAAAGCACCATTTTAGCGGCCACTGTGTGCTACAGCGCCGCCATCTTGGATCAATTTGGGCTCAATTTGGACATTTTCACCTAGGGGTGTACTCACTTTTGTTGCCAGAGGTTTAGACATTAATGGCTGTGTGTTGAGTTATTTTGAGGGGACAGCAAATTTACACTGTTATACAAGCTGTACACTCACTACTTTACATTGTAGCAAAGTGTAATTTCTTCATTGTCACATGAAAAGATATAATCAAATATTTACAATTTACATGTGAGGGGTGTACTCACTTTTGTGAGATACTGTATATATATATATATTCATACACACACATTTTGGCTAAAATCTAACGACATAACCTATGTATCCTTCAAGAAGGCAATTCCATAAGGTTCCATTTCAGTTAGAATGATGCCTTCGAAGGAACCTGCCTAGGCAGTAAAAAGATCAAATCTATTGTGACCATATTAACTTAATATGTACACTTGCACACAGTTGTCCACAACCGGTTGCTGACAACTACATTACTTTGATTCAGCTTATCAGAACAATATCACAAACGTCTGATTACCTTATTAATTAAATGCCTGAGATACAATTACATTTATCTGCCTTATTGAACTGAACCACATTCATTATATTGTTTATTTATTTATATTATTTATACTCATTTATGGCAACAGACTGCATTGGAGTTTGGAGGTGAGGGCCACAGAGTCTCCAATGAGAAAATAACTAGTTTCATATGCAACAAAATATCCAGCCTGTTGACTTGCGGGAAATTTCCGCAAAGGGAGATAAATCCATCACTGAAGTACCACTTACAACAGATTGTGGATGATCTTTTATCTCTCAGGGGTGATCACCACCAGCAAAATGTTTAATCTGAAAAGTTATATCTCTGCCTTTTTATTACTGTAGATCATCTGTGTTGTTAAACAATTAATATCACTTTTACCAGAAGTTGATATGCATTCCAAATCAGAAAAAAACATTTTTATTCCTTTGTCATACATGTTTGTGAAAAAATATGAAAAAATTTAAGATTTGTTAGTACATCTGCAAGTCCTTTTGTTTGTAAATATGTTCCGATATGATCACGGACAGCAGTGGAGAGAAAAAAAAATGAAAAAACCCATTGCTAAATGCAAATAATATAAAACTATCTATAAACCATAATACTAACTATTCAATGGTGTACATTTAGGATAGCAAAATAAATCGAGGAAACACTTCTCATAACTTTTGATGTTGATGGCAAAGGTACAAGTTCAAGATCATCTGTCACTTGTCACTGGTTGAATCTGGACATGTATGTCATATGCTCATCCTCGAAGTCTCTTTTTTTGTTATTATCATCCATGGGGTCCACTGATAAAGTTAGTAAAGTTTTTTGTGTTTTTTTGGCATTAAAACACTCATTTAGAAATATATGCTAATTTTTCACCGTGTTTCTGGCCCTCTGTCTGAAACGCTCAGTTTTGCATAAGCCAACGTACATGCACAGTGTTCTGATTGACTAACATCGTTCAGCCCCTCAAATAGAGTAATTTTTTATAACTTAAAAAGAAACTTATATACGAACATTATAAAACAAAATATCAGGGTTTACACATAACGCACATCCAACACATTGCATCTGAATATATTAAACTTCATCTTAAGCACAACAGTTAACACTCCACCATGTCTACACTGGATGTGAAAGTCACAACAAAATCCCATTATAAATCAATTGTTCCCTTTACAAAAAGCTTCACTATGATGCTGCGCTTTGCTAAGCGCTATGGGAACAATCCTAGTCGTGAACGAGCTGTGAATATGTGTGTAACACTTCAGTGAGCATTAACTGGAATTTATAGCCTCGGCTGATGTAGTCATTAGACGCACCTGTGGCCAGGTTATAAATGGATGCGTCACCAGGTGTTGTCAGATCCTCTTTTTTCAGAGCGATTCTGTGTGTGTGTGTTTTACAAACCCTGTTAAAACTGTCTTTCCTCTGCTAGAAATTAGAATTTGTGAGGCAGTGTGCAGTGAACCTTTTCTCCTTTCTCTTCTGTCTAGAAAATATCTATATTTTTAAAAGAAAAAGAGAATGACTGAAAGCCGTAAACGATGTGTGTTCCCCTGTTTTCGCTCTATAGCTGAAGAGAACACGCATCAGTTTTGCTCTGTTTAGGAGGGGCTCTCGTGTGGATCTGGCTGAGGAGCGAGAGACGGGTTCATCCCTTTCGCTCGCTCTCTCTCCAGATCCAGCTGATCCTCGTAAGCCTGAAGCGTGCCTCGGCGCCTCTTCGGTTCACGAGGACACTGAACCTCTGTAAATCCCGCGCATAATAATAAAGCGGCTGTGGAATTAAGACACAAATGTGTGCATTGCGATCTGCTTTTGGGCAAAATGCTTCGCGCTCGCCTCACTTACTTCCGGGAGTCAGCTCCCACATTTCATTCGTGCTCTCGCATGGATCTGGCTGAGCAGCGAGAGACGGGTTCGTCCCGTTCCCTCGCTCTCTCCCCAGACCCAGCTGGTCCTTCCCGTGATCTCGAAGCGCGCTTCGGCGCCTCTTCGGTTTACGAGGGGGGCGGGGCGCTGAACCTCTGTACATTTCAAGCACAATAATAAAGCGGCTGAGAAATTACTCGAGGTGATTACGCGGGCTGTGGCCAGACTACAGCTAGACTGGCCACGTGAACAAGAGACCCTCCCCCAAACGCTCCATACTAGAAGACAAATTTCTGTCTTGTGGCCAAAATAATTAAATAAATAAAAGAGGGAATGGAACTCTATATCAGTCCCTTCCTTTCTTCCATGACCTCCATAACAAGTATTTTCTTTATGGACGAAATTTATACTTCCTGTGTCTTCGTTCCCTCGATGTTTGTGTATTCAACTATCGTGGGTGCTGAAGCTCGGGGGTATTCGGTGATGCCGCCAGTAGAAGAGACACCTTCGGGTTTACTCTCGCCTGGCTCGGCATCATCGCTAAAGATACCTACTCTCCCCACAATGGACCACCTCCACGCTTGTGGGGAAAGCTTATCAGGCAGCAGGTCAGGCTGGT
Organism: Moxostoma hubbsi; assembly: GCA_032164185.1. Classification (NCBI taxonomy): domain Eukaryota; kingdom Metazoa; phylum Chordata; class Actinopteri; order Cypriniformes; family Catostomidae; genus Moxostoma; species Moxostoma hubbsi. The sequence goes on along the minus strand of JAVLUX010000031.1, from coordinate 12,150,869 downwards.
GTTGCCCTGCACACTATGGCAGTGTTACAAGCGCACTAGGCTAAATCTGTTGAAGGACCTAGACCACGTTTGGCTCTAAAACAAAACGTGGCGAAACGTGATCCCCTCGTAAAAACTGGGGTCCAGATCGTCACCCTCAGCAGCCCCCAATGCAAGACCTCAGGGGCGTGATTTCTAAGAAAAAGAAACCCTGACGGTCTTGTACCCAGCCTTGTGGGGGTAGTTCCCCTCGGGATGGGGCACGTGTATCATCCACTTCGGCCCTCCCGATACCCTCACGAAACCTCTTCACTCTCGCTGCCTTTGGTGTTTCGGGTGATAGAGGCTACCAAGAAAGAGTTGGGTGTACCGTTGCTTCCTGCCTTGATCCTGGACGCGGAACATTCGACATCCCCTCAACAGGAAGTGTCAGAAATAATACGCATCTCAGAGAACCTGGCAGCATGGAAACTTCCAGGTATTTCTATGTGGGTTCTAGAAACAGTAGAAAGAGGCTACAGAATTCAATTTGCTCGCCGTCCTCCCCATTTCAACGGCGTGGTTCCCACTACCATGAAACCGGGACAGGCATGTCTACTGTGGAAAGAACTGCAAAATCTCTTGGTCAAAGGGGCCATAGAACATGTTCCCCTTCCAGAGAAAGAGTCAGGCTATTACAGCAGATACTTCCTGGTTCCAAAGAAGGGTGGGGGTTGCGTCCGATTCTAGATCTTCGAGGCTTGAACCACTCGGTGTTCAAGTCCTAGATGCTGACTATCAAGACGATCGTGTCACAAGCCCAACATCATGTTTGGCTGGTCACCATCAATCTCATGGACGCATATCTTCATATGGAGCCACAGCACAGGAAGTTCCTGAGGTTCGCTTTTGGGGGCAAAGCATTCCACAATTGGGTTCTTCAATTTGGCCTAGCCCTATTAACCCGCACATTCAGGAAATGCATGGATGCAGGACTGGCTCCTCTGCGACTCCAGGGCATCCGCATTCTGAATTATATGGACGACTGGCTGATCCTAGTGCAGTTCCAAGAACTGGCAGTTCAGCACAGGAATATCGTCTTGACTCATCTGGGGGTTATATGGAATTCGGTCACAATGCAGGCACAATCGTCTCCCTCACAAATCGTTTCCATTCAGAACACCCTGAGCAAGGTCAGGCTAGGTCGAGGTTGCACTGCTCGTCAGTATCTTTGAATACTTGGTCTCATAACGTTGGTGTCCGCGGTGATCCCTTTGGACCTTCTGCACATGAGAACGCTTCAGCTGTGGCTAGAAGCAAGGGGGTTTTATCCGAGGGCCGGTCCCCAAAGGCAAATAAAGGTTACGCGCCACGTGCTTCGTTCCCTTTCTATGTGGTTCAGACCCCGGTTCTTACCTTGGGTCCCACTCTAGGTGCGTCTTGTCGTCGCAGGCTGCTAATGACAGACACCTCCCTGACGGGCTGGGTGGCCTTAAGTGGTCGTCCGGCTTAAAGGGATAGGAGGGTCGTCAGTTCATTTGTCACAGTAACTGTCTCGAGCTGATGGCCGTATTTCTGGCCCTGAAATACTTCCTCCTGAGGCTTCCACGTCTTGGTGCGGGTGGGCAATACAGCGGTAACCTCTTATGTAATCCATCGGGGGGATCCACGTTCACGTCAGCTGAATTTCTGGCATGTTGGATCCTCCTTGGGGCCCAGGGCAGCTCCTGTCTCTTAGGACAGTTTCGTCCCTGGATCCCCGTGTGTGTGGGAGCAGATTTACTCTGAGGTATTGAACAAATCTGGGTGATATTTCACAGGGCAGAAGAGGATCTCTTCACCTCTATGATAGCGCAACATCTCCTCTACTTCTCCCTAAGTCCCCCAGCCCCCTTGGGTCTGGACTTAAAGGCACATACATGACCCTGAATGCATCTGTATGCGTTTTTGTGCCCCCCGGTTTTTCTGCTCCCAGGAGTCTTGGCAAAGTTCGCCAGCAAGGGTCTTGCCTCCTACTAATGGCGCTGCGCTGGCCGAACAGGATAGGTTTCTCGAATACCTCTCCTCGACGGCTCACCTTTGGCGATTCCGAACAGGGAGGACCTTCTCATCCCTGGCCCGAATTGTGAAACCTTTCATGCTTGGCCCCTAAGGGTACCAACTGAGGTTCACAGGGCTTTCTCTTTCGAGTTATCGAGACCATTTCAAGTGCTAGGACTCCCTCCACTTGGAACTGAGCTGGGTAGATTTTACAGGGCAGAAGAGGACCTCTTCACCTCTGTTGATAGCGCAGTGTCTCCTCTACTTCTCCCCGAGTCGCCCAGTTTCCCCCCCTAAGTTCATATTACAGAATCAGCTAACTGCCAGTTTGCTTCAGTTCTGGATTTTCTGTAGAAAGAACTGTCAGCGGGCACTTGCCTCGCCACTGCCAGGTTCTATGTGGCCTCCACTGCGGTTTGCCACGCCTTGGTGGGCGGGGTGCCCCCTAATAGGCATCCTTGCTAGGACCTCTTCATAGGGTAAGACCCCCTTTTTAGACCTCCAGAGTCAGCGTTTGGTAGACTTCTGACTCTCAAGATGGTTTTTCTTATGGCAATTACGTCTCTAAGGAGATTTGGGTACCTACAGGCTCTGTCTCTTTTGCCGGCCTGTTTAGAGTTTGCCCCAGCTATGAACAAAAGCATTCTTTGCACCCTCACCCTAACTACCTGCCCAAGGTGCCTTTCGCGACCCTTGGCCGGTTATTTTCTAAACCTTCTGCTCCCTGCCGTTTGTAACGCCGGAGCAGCTAAGACTTCTCAGACTTTGTCCAGTCTGTACCCTTCAGACTTATGTCCACTGCTTTTGCTAGTGGTGTAAAGTCAGGGCAGCAATTCTTCACTTGGAAGCCATGACCGGGGGGCGGTCACCGCCTGGCAGACTATGTCACTTTGGGTGAGGGACATTATTGCCCGGGCCTACGAGGCGCGCGGTCAAGCTTCGCCAGTAGGCTATAGGGCGCACTCTACCAGAGGGCTCTCCTCCTCTAAAGCCTTGGAGCTTTAAGTCCTCTCCTCACACATTCATCAAATTTTATGGTTTTATGGTCATGTTACTAGATGTTCAAACTACCCCAGCCCCTTATGCCCTTGGGTCGATAATCTACGCTTATTTCTAACCAAGTTTGTGATGCGTCAGGCTGGTCCTCTCTGCACACATTCTCAGATCTTATGGCTTAAATCTTTCATGCCTGAACAAGTTTGTGATGCGGCAGGCTGGTCCTCTCCACACATTCTTCAGGCTCTATGGTTTGGATGTTCATGCTACTCCGGGCTCTTACGCCCCTGAGTCGACATCTGAAGCTCATGTATAAGTAAGTCTGTGATGCGGCAGGTTGGTCCTCTCCGCACACATTCATTAGACTTTTATAGTTTGGATGTTTTTGCCACCTGGTGAAGTTTGTGATGCGGTGGGCTGGCCCTCTCCGCACACATTCATCAAATTTTATGGGTTAGATGTTTTGCTAATCTGGACTCTTACGTCCTTGAGTTGACATCTCAGCTCATGCCTGAACAAGTTTGTGATGTGGCAGGCTGGTCCTCTCCGCACACATTCATCAAATTTTATGGTTTAGATGTTTGTTACTCCGGGCTCTTATGCCCTTGAGTCGACATCTCAAGCACATGTCTGAGACCTCTTGCGTTCTTGTGAGCACACTTCACAACCGTAGGGGTCCGGACAGCCCCAGTGCAGCAGCGTGGGTATTGCGTTCCCATAGCGCTTAGCAAAGCGCAGCATCATAGTGAAGCTTTTTGTAAAGGGAACGTCTCGGGTTACATGTGTAACCCTTGTTCCCTGAAAAAAGCGGAACTAGATGCTGTTCTTCTTTGCTGCACTGGGATGTCCCAGGACTGCTCTTCAAAAAGAAGTATCTGATGACACCTGGTGATGCATACATTTATAGCCTGGCCACAGGTGCGTCTAATGACTACATCAGCCGAGGCTATAAATTCCTAATTCTAAATTACTCACCAAGTGGCAAGGACCCTTTGAGGTCACACGAGAGCCCTGTTGTGAAGCTGAGTGAAATTCTGAAGTTGAAAAGAGCCGAATTAAGTTATAAAACGTTAAAATTGCTGAGTGACGAATTAAAGAGTGTTACCTTTGTTTATAGCAACCTGCCTCCTGTGTCCTCACTACGTAATCCTCCACAACAGTATATTATAAAAATGTTATATAGAAAATATACAGTAGTTTGTATTGTGCTGTATTGATATTCAAGCTGTTAGTTGATAGTCAGTTGCCAGTGTGTTGTTAAGAGAAAAAATAATTTATGACTGATATATGCTGATATATATTGATCGTGAGAGATCAAGAGTTCAAAAGTCTGATTGCTTGGGGGAGGAAACTGTCATGGAGTCAGCTGGTGCAGGTCCTGATGCTGCGATACCGCCTGCCTGATGGTAGCAGTGTTAGCAGCCCATGCCTTGGGTGGCTGGAGTCTCTGGGTTCTTTCAAACTGGCAGTTTAGTTCGAAACAGAGCATGGTTCGCATGAAAGATTGGTAATGTGAAAGCTGTCATGCGGACTGGGGTGCGCACCAAGGTTCCGAATCCGAGACTACCTGTAGGAGGTGGTCTGAGTTCAGATGCAATGGAACTGTAGCACAATTCACATGAATGTGAAAGCAACTCGGACTCGGGTGCGGACTCGTTACTCGGAAGTAAAGTAACCTGTGCATACATTTTAGCCGATGACGACATTGTTAGCACAGGAGGATCCACACATTCCTGAAAGTCCAAAAAAGTAATGACATCACAATGATATATAAGTACAATCATCACTTTCTGTGAAATACAGAAATACACAAATACTGTCTGTCTATACACATTATAAAATATGTAAAGTTTTGTAAAGTAAGTTTATAAATATAGGGCATTATAGGAGATGACAGTGGCGATAACTTCACCTTGGACAAACGTGTGAATAAGCGTGCAGTGTAAACAAAGATGCGAATGAATTCTTGCAATCAGCTGTCTCCTCAAAAAACGCTGTTTGTGAGCAGCAACAAGATGCCTTCCCCTGGACATCTGATGAGTTATGCCATGAAGCGCACATACATAGTTGTCGTACACTCTGCTTTGCATAATGGCACCAAAATAACAAACAAACAAAAAGTATGATGAGTCGTGTTGTGTTCACCATGCATGTTTGTGATGACATAAGATGATGCAAATGGCCAGAGTTCGATAGAATCAAATGAGTGTGAAACCAGACCAACGCTGCGGGGGGCACTGGGAACAATCGCAATCGTGCCCAGTGTGAAATCCCACTCTGATGATCCTCCAAGCTTTTTTTCACACACCACCTGGTATATATGTCCTGGAGGGTGGGAAGCTCCCCTCCAATGATATGTCGGACAGTGCTCTTGCCATACCAGGTGGTGATTCAGCCAGTCAGGATGTTCTCTATAGTGCTGGTGTAAAACCATGTGAGGGTGTGGTGGTTAATTCCAAACTTCCTCAGCCGTCTCAGAAAGAAGAGGCGCTAGTGAGCCTTCTTCACAACGGCCTCAGTGTGAACGGACCATGTGAATTCCTCTTTAATGTAGACAGCAAAGAACTTGAAGCTGCTGACACTCTCCACCGGTGCCCCTTTGATGGTGATGGGGCTGTGTTCTCTGTCTTTTCTCCTGAAGTCCACCACAACCTCTTTGGTCTTACTGACGATGATGGAGAGGTTTTGCTCCTACACCAGCGTGTCAGAATGTGCACCTTCTCTCTGTAGGCTGTGTCATCATTGTCAGTGTTCAGACCTACCACCGTCATATCATCAGCAAACTTAATGATGGCATTGGAGCTGTGTGTTGCCACATAGTCATGTGTGTATAGGGAATACAGGAGTGGGCTGAGAACACAGCCCTGCAGGGCTCCAGTGTTGAGGGTCAGTGATGAGGAGATGTTGCTGCCCATTCTAACCACCTGGTGTCTGCTTGACAGGAAGTCCAGGATCCAGCTGCACAGCGAGCTGTTTAAGCCCAGAGCCCGGAGTTTCTGAGCTGTAGTCTACAAAAAGCATTCTAACATATGTGTTTTTTTTCCAGGTGGGAGAGAGCACAGTGTAGTGTAGATTCAATGGCATAATCAGTGGAGCGGTTGTTGCGGTATGCAAACTGCAGTGAGTCCAGTGAGGCAGGCAGCACAGAGCAGATGTAATCTCTGATTAGTCTCTCAAAGCATTTGCTGATGATGAGGATCAGAGCAACAGGATGGCAGTCATTTAAGCAAGTGATTTTGGATTGCTTTGGTACAGGTCCTAAATGCATCTGTGACTCTAGTCCTCAAATCTGGTAAATTTCGGTGTTGTCTAAAATATGAATGTTCATTAAAAACTTAACATCTTTTTTTGTCATATTTTTTTTTAAATAAATATTAATTGTTCCAAAATAATCAAATTAAATTGTGACCAAATTTCAGATTTCACAATGCATCATAATCGTTACATTTTAAAGAATGGTAATCGAATCGAATCATTGTCAGAGCGAATCGTCATCCCCCTAGTTTTGACCAACACAAAATAGGTATCGTTTGAAAGCTTAGAATTTCTACTTTGCAATGCATGTATGCATTATGACCAAAACTGAACAAATCCTTTAAAATTCATAGACAAATCAGAAGTGTTCTGCATGTATGCATTATGACCAAAACTGAACAAATGATTTCAAATTCAAAAACAAATCAGAAGTGTTCTGTTTTTATAATTTATTATAAAAAAACGTTGCACTGTACATATTATTGCAATCAGTAAAAATATCAAGCTCTTTGGAAAAAGAAAGCTTTTTGTTGGAAAGCTTTCAAAGAGTAGAATACCACAAGCCTATTTTTTCTCACAGACTGAATATGTCTTTGACATTTATGTTGGTGTTGCTTATATGCCGCATTTTCGATTATAACTTCACAATAAATAAACAGAATATAAAATCATATACCATTGCTTAGAGCAGCGTTTCCCAACCACTGTGTGCCGTGAAAAATTATAAAATTCCACAAAATAAATAAATGCATGAAAAAAATAATTATAATAATTTCAGGGATACAAACTCCTCACCTTCCGGAGAAATTAGCCATTTTGAAACCATAATCGGTTACTTTTGAGACTGTGAAGAGCAATGATTAATGTGCAAAATTCACAAGAGTGATATTTATACACGTGAAGGGTCTTTCACATGACATTAATACATTGAAGTTTATGAAGTGATTACTTTACACCAAAGTGTTTTGCACCCACACCGATAATGTCTTTGAGAATACTAAGCAACAAGAAATATTTAAAAACTGTCCAAATTTGTGAAGAGACATTGAATGTCTCATAATTTCTTTTAATTAAATATTACCTTATCTTTTACGAATATCACAGACCCCAGTTATTTAATTAATTTAAATTCAACAAGAACATGCTTAGACCTAAGCATAAACCAGTCCTTTATTACTTTCTGCTATCAAAGAAACTACAAGATTTTTTTCTCTCCTCCAAATACATGTTTTCAATGTTTATTGTGCACACCTCCTGCTTTTTTATGTTGTAAACTCTTATAATCGGCCCTCTGTGATGCATTCTGCAACTCTTGTCATGCGGAGGGCAATGCTGCGCTTGACGCCTCAACTCATATCATGTGAAATGCACTTTACAAAGATGAAAGAACATTATTATAACTCAAAATTATTATTATTTGTCTATTATTTTGGTCTTTTCTGATAAAAGCCATGCTGAGCAGTTTAAATACTGTAGGAAAATGAAACCTTAGATCTGCTTTGTGTTTATAAAGTCAGTAGATTTGTAGCCATGCAATTTATAAAAGGAGAAGGTAAGGACTTTATTGAAACACTATTATTAGACTATTAGTGTTGTCTTTTTGGATTTTAATTTTGAATTACATGGTACATTTAATTAGTACATAGATATGTTAATGTATTTGTAGTATACTTAAATGTATTTTAAATACAATTTGGTATATTATTTTATCACTAGGGCTGCTAAAGAAGTAATCCAAAGTATTTAGTTTACGTTACTGACCTTGAGAAATCTAATGGAATGCATTACAAATTTAATTCACACATTTTTCTGCATGTATTCTGGAAACTGTAGTGGGGAAAAAGTAAAAGTTACCCTTCCAACTGTTGATATCTAAAATTTGGGTCCTGAAGCAAACTCAGTAAACTCAGAACCTCTGATCAACAGGATAATTCATGAAATCCATCTGTATCATAACAATAGTCCAAAACAAAATTTGACAGACATTTCTCAATAAAATATAAGAAAGACAAAAAGTATAAGGTAGCACACCTCCAGCAAACTGTGAAATTAGCAGTGCAACACAGCAAACTAGAATTTAATGTGTCTGCAGTCACAGTAAATATTTAAAAAAAAAATCACAGGAAATGGGGTATGACAAGTGCAGATAAAAGTAATGCAATTACAGACTCCTTGGGATGCCAGATCAATGTAATTACTGTAGCTACCATTATTAGAACATATTCCCTCTGAACTTTACCAGGAGGAACTAGACAGCATATTTCCATTGTCCAGTCAATATTAACTACTCCTTGATAAATTACTGTCTAACTGAACACACTGCAAACATATGCCTGACATTACGGTTGTTTCAAATTAGTTAAATCAGTTATTTAGTGATGTGCATATTCAGACAGTAATTCCCAAATGCTGGTTATTTGCAATCCTAAATCTCCAGTGCGGAAAATGTAATTTGCTCCCTCTACGCGGCATGAAGTCTTCCATCTTGATATTCTTTTCTTCTGCTTTTTGTAAGTTTGTCCAGTGGGCCTTTATACAGCTGCATGTTGGACATTAAACACAACTGTCTCTGTGTCTCATGGACTTTCACAAACTGTTATTTTCTCTGTGAAATGAGAGGCAGATCAGAGAGGAAAGACAGTGTGAAAGTAAAAAAGCATGGGATTCAGCTGTCTTTTGGGAGAATAATAATTTAATAATTTAATCACAACCTGTCAAAAGCTAAGTTTTGCAGAAAATCACCCCCAGCACATACAGTATATTGCCTGTAAATATACATTAGTGACATTTATATGTTTGTTCCAGTGCAGAACAGTTTTGAGCAGTCTAAAGTAGTTTATGATTGATTTTGAGTTGTGTTAAGGAAGTCATCTGTTTTGTTAAAACTTACAGCATCAACATCATTCAAACTAAAGAAATAGATGCTTTTATTATTTTCTTTGCCATTTAGATGCACTTCCTATACTTAAGGAGTATTTAACACAAAAAGGAAAATTTCCTCACCCTCATGTTGTTCCAAAACCCATAGGTCTTTTTTCTTTTGAAGAACACAAAATAATAATTTTTGGGTTTGAAATTACATGAGGGTAGGGCAGGGTCGGATTGGCCATTGGGAGAGTCAGGACTTTTCCCAGTGGGCCAGCAGCCCTCTAGCAGGGGGGTGCACAATACGATAGGAAAAACAGCCAATTAAATGAATAAATCTCCCTGAAATATTATATTATTGCTGTAAAAAATGTAACATTTAGAAACTAAACAACCTTCATAATGTTTAATTCCTGAATGTTTTACCATCTTTGTCATCAGACCAAAGAGGACTGAGAAAGGGGCCGTTCACACCGAACACACCCTTGCGCTACAAAAAAAACTAGACATATCGCAAGGAATAGAAAAGAACATTCCAGTTATTTTCGGAACATCTCGGATTACTTAACTGTATCCCCTGTTCCCTGAAAAAGCGGAACAAGATGCTGCGCTGATTTAGCACTTTGGGAACGTCTTTAGGAGTGACCAGCTGTGAATATGTGTGCAAAACGTCAATGAAATTGACTAGAATTTATAGCCTCCGCCAGTGACATCATCAGGATGCGCCAGTACAGGGGCTATAAATAGGTGCACCACAGGTGCATTGTCAGGTATTTTGTCTGAAGACCTGGGGCATTCTCAGTGCGGCAATGAAGCGCAGCATCTCGTTCCGCTTTTTCAGGGAGGGGTTACAGTTAATTAACCTGAGACGTTCCCTATCAAAAGCTACACTTTGATGCTGTGTTGATTTAGTGCTTTGGGAACGAGAATACCCACGCTGCCGCACTGCGGATGTCTGGACCCCTTACGGTTATGTAGTTGTGCTCACAAGAGCGCGAGAGGTCTCAGACATGAGCTTGTGATGTTGACTGAAGGACATAAGAGTCCAGAGTGACATGAACAATCAACTATAAAATCTTATGAATATGTGCAGAGAGGACCAGCCTGCCGCATTACAAACATGCAGCAGAGGGACACCTCTAGCCAAGGCTTTAAAGGACGTGACCCCTCTGGTAGAGTGAGCCCTGATCCCTACTGGCGTAGCTTGACCGCATGCCTCGTAGGCCAGGGCAAAAGCATCCCTCACCCAATGAAACATTGTCTTTGCTTGGTGGCGACCGCCCCCTTGTTAAGGCCCCCATGACAAACATATAACACAACAAATAGTTGATCTGACTTATGCCACTGGCTAGTGCGGTGGACGTAAGTGTGAAGGCCACAGACTTGACACAGTCCATGAAGTCTTTCCTGATCCAGCGTTGTAAACGGAGGGGAACAGAAGGCTTCAAGAGTGACCGGATGTACGGCTGAGAAAGGAACCGTAGGCAGGTTGACAGGATGAGGGTGCAATATTGCTTTAGTTATTCCTGGGGCAAAATTTAAGCAGGATGGCAAGACAGACAGAGCCTGCAAATTCCCAATTCTTTTTAGAGAATTAATCGCCATAAGAAAAACCATCTTGTGAGTCAGAAGTTAATCAGACGCTAACTCTTGAGGTTCAAAGGGGGTCTTAACCAGACCCGCAAGGACTATTGCCAAGTCCCATGAAGGGATCCTGGTCCTAGCAGGATGTCTTAATCGCATGGCTCCATGAACAAATTGAGTGAGTAGAGGATGTTTCCCCAATGATATCCCATCAATCAAGGCATGGCAAGCCAACAGAGTGGCCACATAAACCCTGAGAGTGGCAGGGCATGTGCCTGCTGATCATTTTTCCTGCAGAAAGTCCAGAAGCAATTAACTGGGTCAGCATTATGTGCACTGCACCATATTTCAAAGACACCCCATTTACTTCTTCTAGTAGAGGGAGCCCTAGCACTTGTCTCGATATGGTCTCGATAACTTCAAGTGAAAGCCCAGTGTCCCTCAGTTGGTAACCTTCAGGGGCCAAACATAAAGGTTCCACAACTCGGGGCCGGGGATGAAATATTGTTCCCTGTGCCTGAGACAGAAGGTCTCTCCTGTCTGGAATCACCCAAGGCAAGCCGTCGAGGAGAGACATTATCTCCGAGATCCATACCCTGTTCGGCCAACGCGGTGCTATTAGTAAGAGGCAAGACCCTTGCTGGCGAACTCTGGCCAAGACTCCCGGGAGCAGAGAAACTGGAGGAAACAATTACAGGCGTATTCTGGGCCATGTATGTGCCATCTAATATACTCAGAGAGAAGTAGAGGGGACATTGCGCTGTTTGTTGGGAGGTGAAGAGGTCCACTTCTGCTCTGTAAAATCTCTATCAGATTTATTCCACTACCTCAGGGTGGAGTTTCCACTCTCCTGCCGGTATCTTCTGTCTGGACAGTCTCCTCCCACATTCAGGCATCCAGGGATATAAACTGCTCTGATTAACAGGAGCTTGCCCTGGGCCCAAAGGAGAATCTGCCATGCAAGTCTGTTCAGCTGACGTGACCGTAGACCTCCTTGATGGTTTATGTAAGAGACTACCGCTGTGTTGTCCACCCGCACCAAGACATGGCAGCCTCTCATGAGGAAGTACTTCAGGGCCAGAAATTCAGCCATAAAGTCGAGACAGTTAATGTGCCAATCGAGCTCTTGACCCTCCCATTCCCCTTGAGCTAGTTGACCACTTAAGACCGCTCCCCAGTCCGTCAGGGAGGAGTTTGTCATTAGCAGCTTGCGATGGCAAGACACACCTAGAGTGGGACCCAAAGTGAGGAACCGGGGTCTGAACCACATAGAAAGGGTACATAGCATGCGGTGCATAACCCTTATCAGTCTTAGGGGACTGGCCCTTGGATGAATTCTCCTGGCTTTGAGAAACAACTGAAACGGCCTCATGTGCAAAAGGCCTAAAGGGATCACCGAGGACGCAGATGCCATGAGACATAGTATTCGTTGATACTGACGAACAGTGCAACCTTGGCCTAGCCTGACTTTTCTCAGGGTGTTCTGAATGGACTCAATTCGAGCGGGAGACAATTATGTCCGCATCATGATTGAATTCCATACGATCCCCAGATTGGTAGTTTGATGTTGAGCCTCAAACCCAGAGAAACCAGATAAGCTAAGACGATATCCCTGTGCTGTAATACCAGTTCTTGTGACTGTGCTAGTATTAGCCAGTCATCTATATAATTCAGAATGTGGATGCCCCAGAGTTGCAAAGGAGCCAGTGCTGCATTCATGCACTTCATGAATGTGTGGGGTGATAAGGCTAGGCCGAATGGAAAAACCCGATATTGGAAAACTTCGCCCCCAAAAGCTAACCTCAGGAACTTCCTGTGTTGTGGCAGAATTTCTATATGAAAGTATGCGTCCATGAGATCTATCATGACCAACCAATCATGATGTTGGACTTGAGACACGACCGTCTTGATGGTTAGCTTCTAGAACTTGAATACCTTGACTGAGCAATTCAAGCTTCGAAGGTCTTTCTAACTGTTTAGGTTTTTTTGTTATGCTGTCTAAAAAACATAGTGCTCCTGCACGAGACGCTGAACAGTGAGACACGGCACAATGGTTAATGACATCAGTCTAGTGCACGTTGACAGGAAAAAAATGGAAAAACAGTGCGGATAGACACAAAAACATATACTGTCATTAGGCTTGCCCACAAGTTCCTAAGTTACTTACATTGCCTAAGTGCTATTTGAGTGGAGGTTTGCACTGAAGTTCCTGAAAAAAAGGCTTGATCAATTGGATCATAAATAGTGATCTACAATGGACTATTTACAATTTAAAGGTAAGACAGATTTATTGGCATGCCTGCTATGGAATTAGATGTTTGTTATCTTAATATGTATTCAATTTAAAAATGCATTGTGCCGTAGGGCCTCAATAGCAGCAGTAATGTGTCATATAACTGGAAATACTTCCGTAATGAATGAAAATTCTGCTTTGCATTTGAAGTTTATGTTCTCTGGAAAATGTGTAAAAAAATTAATTTAAATGTAACTGTAAAGGAGTGACATAGACGTGGGTTTTGATAAATCAATCTTTTTAATGGCCACAGTCTCGTACAGCGCTTCTTTTGCAATGGAAACAACTTAGGACACACAACTATAAACTGAAAACAGATCACAACAACGCTGGGCTGCCGTGTACGTGCAGAGCTCTCTTTCTCTCTCTCTCCTCTGGAGGTTCTGTGGCCACTCTTATGCCGCTCTCCCCATGCTTACTGAAATTAGAGACAGGTGTTAGACATAATTTGGCTCAGATGCAAGCGCCCTTACCGCTTTCTCTCCCCGGACGGACGCTTGACCACGCCCCCACTGCCACATACCCCCACCGCCCAACTCAGGCCGCGGCGTCATCCGGTCTGCCTACCACTCCCCCCAATTTCTGGAAAGGAAGTCAGCGACAGCCATCTGCACCCCCGGTCTGTGGACCACCTTGAATTTAAAGGGCTGTAGAGCCAGGTACCAACGGGTGATCCAGGCGTTAGTATCCTTCATTTGGTGGAACCATTGGAGCGGGGCATAATCTGAGCAGAGAGTGAAGGCCCGTCCCAGCAGGTAATATCGGAGGGTGAGGACCGCCCACTTGATGGCCAGACATTCTTTCTCTACGGTGCTGTACTTAGTTTCCCTTAAGGAGAGCTTCCGACTGATGTACAGCACAGGGCGCTCCTCCCCCTCCACCACCTGCGAGAGTACGGCCCCCAGTCCTCAGTCTGAAGCGTCCATCTGCAATAGAAAGGGGAGAGAGAAGTTAGGTGCATGTAAATGCGGCCCCCCACAAAGTGCAGCCTTAACCTGCATGAACGCCTGTTGGCACTTCTCCGACCATTGGACCGGATCTGGAGCCCCCTTTTTAGTGAGGTCAGTCAGCGGGCTGGTGACGTCCAAATAATTAGGCACGAACCTCCTATAATAGCCAGCCAGCCCCAGGAACTGCCTCACCCCCTTTTTGGTCTTGGGACTTGGGCATGTCACAATCGCTGCGGTTTTGTCAATTTGGGGCCGCATCTGGCCATGACCCAAGTGGAACCCCAGATACCGTACCTCCACACGCCCAATCGTGCACTTCTTGGGGTTTGCCGTGAGCCCCGCCCACCGCAGCGACCTCAGGACCACCCTCAGATGTTGTTTGTGCCGCTGCCAATCGTCACTGTAGATGATAATGTCATCCAAATAGGCAGCGGCGTAAGCCGAATGCGGCCAGAGGATACGGTCCATAAGTCGCTGAAACGTAGCCGGGGCTCCGAACAAACCGAACGGAAGTGTCACAAATTGGTGCAATCCGAACGGCGTGGTGAAGGCTGTTTTTTCACGGGAAATTGGTGTCAAGGGGATCTGCCAATAACCCTTTGTTAAATCCAATGTCGAATAAAAGCGAGCCGTACCTAACCGATCGAGCAACTCATCAACACGGGGCATCGGGTACATGTCGAATTTAGACACCGCGTTGACTTTTCTATAATCCACATAGAACCGTACCGACCCGTCACTCTTGGGAACAAGCACGACCGGGCTGGACCAATCACTGTGGGATTCTTCTATTACGCCCATATCGAGCATTGCATCCAATTCCTCCCGAACTATTTTCTTTTTGTGTTCGGGTAGGCGATAGGGCCGGCTACGTACCACCACTCCCGGGTCGGTCTCGATATGGTGTTGGATGAGATTCGTATGTCCCGGTAGAGGGGAAAACACGTCTGCAAATTCTTTTTGCAACTCAGCAACCTCTGCAAGTTGGTACGGTGAGAGGTGGTCTCCGCAAATGACCGGGGTGTTATGATCACAGCTTTTGTTTATCTCCGGTCCGAGCTCCGCCCTCTCCGGAACTACCGTGGCCAACGTCACAGGGACCGCCTCCCTCCACAATTTTAGGAGGTTGAGGTTGGTATATTTGACTCTATCGGTTCGTTTCACCTCATAATCGAGATCTCCCACTCGTCGTGTGACCTCAAAGGGTCCTTGCCACTTGGCAAATAATTTGGAGCTCGATGTTGGGAGTAATACAAGCACTTTATCTCCCAGTGCGAACTCCCTGAGCCGAGTACCCCTGTCATACAGCCGGCTTTGTCGTTCTTGAGCTCGAGGCAAATTCTCCTGTGTTAGTTTCCCCAGAGTGTGGAGTTTTGCTCAGAGATCAAGGACGTATTGAATTTCGTTCTTACTGTTTGAAGGCCCCTCCTCCCAGGCTTTGCGTATCACATCTAGTACACTGCGAGGGCGCCGCCCATATAGCAGCTCAAAAGGAGAGAAGCCAGTGGAGGCTTGCGGGACCTCTCGAACTGCAAATAACAGGGGGTCAAGCCACTTATCCCAGTTTCTAGCATCCTTGTGCACGAATTTACGAATCATATTCTTCAGGGTTTTATTAAATCACTCCACCAGCCCATCTGTCTGCGGATGGTACACGCTAGTGCGAATCGATTTAATACCCAGGAATTCGTAAAGCTCGTGAAGTGTTCGTGACATAAATGTTGTGCCCTGATCGGTGAGGATTTCTTTCAGAATCCCCACCCGGGAGATTACTTTGAAGAGTGCCCCCGCAACACTACATGCTGAGATGTTGCTCAGAGGCACTGCTTCCAGATATCGCGTTGCATAATCCACCAGGACTAATACAAAGCGATGTCCGCATGCTGTCCGCTCTAATGGCCCGATGAGGTCCATTCCAATCCTCTCAAATGGGACCTCGATTAGTGGAAGGGGGCGCAATGGCGCTTTTGGGGTGGCCGGTGGGTTTACCAGCTGACATTCATGGCACGCCGCACACCGCCTGCGTACGTCGCCGCCGATGCCCAGCCAATAAAAACGGGCTATTAGACGGAGTCGTGTCTTTCTTTCCCCTAAGTGACCTGCCATGGGATTATAGTGAGCTGCCTGGAAAAACATTTCCCGGTGGCTCCATGGAATCAAGAGCTGGGCTGCTTCCTCTTTTGTATGAGCATCCTGCGTCACTCATACAACCGCTCATTTATAATCGCAAAGTAGGGATATGAAAGTGCGACACCCGGGCGGAGTGGTTGACCATCAATTACAATCACTTGGTCGAAGGCGTGCTTGAGGGTATCGTCTCGTGACTGCTCCAGAGGGAAATCCCCTTCGGGAAATGCTCTGAGGAGGGGAGGGGCTGTCACCTCCCCCTCACTCGTATCATCCCGAGATGGAGCAGACGTAGACGACCCCGGCTCCGCCTCCCCCACGAGAGAATCGCACATAACACATCCCTTTGCCTTCATGCAGGACCCATCTGCACATATTCCCCTTAATATTTTACTGAATCTGGGCAAATTAGTTCCCAAAATCAGCGGATGGGTGAGGCGGGAACTAACCGCGGCCTCCACTCTTTGTTTTGAACCACAAAAATGAATTGTCAGAGTCACCACAGGGTATTTGTGAATATCGCAATGCACACACTTCACCCCCACCCTTTTGTGCGTATCCCATGCCCCGTGTTGAACCAAGCGTTGGTGGATAGTGGTTTGATTACAACCGGTGTCCACCAATGCTTGGTAAGTACCCCCCTTGATTCTTACCGGAATCCGGTACGCTCCGGCTCGATCGGGGGCAGCCCGTGGAGCCTCGGGGATCCGGACCACCGTCGCCGTCTCCATCACCGGGCACTGATCCCAAAAGTGCCCCGGATCCCCGCAGGGCCAGCAGGCCGGCCCAGACGTCACGCCCGCACCTGTGTCGGCTGGTGCCTCCACCTGAGGAGGAGAACGGCGATAAGCTACAGGGGTGGGGGTCGTCCACTGCCTGACACGGGGATCTGGTCGCGTTGGCGGGGCTCCTCGCCTCCGCGGGGCAGGAACGGGCCCTGGGGAGAGAGCAGGGTGAGGGGAAGAGGGGGAACACACAAGGGGAGGGGAGAGAGAGAGAGAGAGGGAAAACAGGGTTCTTCCGCCCTCGGGTACGCTGCCAAGTGGTCCTCAGCAAGCTGGACAGCCTCCTCCAGCGACGACGGGCGGTGGCACTGGACCCATTCTGCAGTCCCCTTCGGCAGTGCATGGACCAATTGCTCCAGTACCACCTAATCGATCACACCCTCGACGTCAGGACTCCCCGCCAGCAGCCATTTCCGACACGCGTCTCGGAGCTGCTGCGAGAAAGTAAAGGGGTGATCATCATTCCCCAGCTTCAAAGACTGGAACAGCTGGCGATACTGTTCTGGACTGCGACCCACCCGCTGCAGGACAGCTCCAGGACAGCTTTCCTCAGGTCCGTGTAGATTAGAAGATTCGCCGCCGGCAATTGTTGGGCCGCAAGTTGCGCCAGACAGCAGTGGTAGGAGTCTCGCCGCCCATTGGTCACGCGGCCAGCCCCAGATCTCCGCCGTCCTCTCGAAAAGATCGATGAAGGCTTCTTCGTCATCTTCCTCCCCCATCTTCAGAAGCGTTGGGGGGCAGCTGGGAGCGGGTGTTGGAGGATGCGGTCGGGGCACTCTCCTGGGCAAGGAGGCTCCGGATCACGTGTCGGTCCTCTGATTGAGCCCGCAGGATCTCAAAAAAACACTGGTCCTGGTCTTGGCGTAGCTCAATCAGGGACTGTTGATGCGTCTGATGCATGCTGGCAAGGGACTGGAGGATCTCGGCCAACTGGGAGGGCTCCATGGGGCGTACTGTAGCTGGTTCAAACGGGGTTTCGGCACCAGTGTAAAGGAGTGACGTAGACATGGGTTTTGATAAATCAATCTTTTTAATGGTCACAGTCTCGTACAGCGCTTCTTTCGCAATGGAAACAACTTAGGACACACAACTATAAACTGAAAACAGATCACAACAACGCTGGGCTGCCGTGTACGTGCAGAGCTCTCTTTCTCTCTCTCTCCTCTGGAGGTTATGTATCCACTCTTATGCCGCTCTCCCCATGCTTACTGAAATTAGAGACAGGTGTTAGACATAATTTGGCTCAGGTGCATGCGCCCTTACCGCTTTCTCTCCCCGGACGGACGCTTGACCACGCCCCCGCTGCCACAGTAACCAATAAAACTTTTTGGTTTAAGTCTACATAATTAAACTTGTTCATTATTGTTATTAGCTTATTTACCATCCAGCTGCATAAAGATAAGCACTCTGATAGTAAATTAGGTTTTGTGTGGTGTATTATAGCAATTGCAATGCATCGTCAATTACAGCAGTCAGTGTGTCATTGTGCAAGGATAGATTTTTTCTATTTGTGTACAACAGCTTATTTAACCCATATAATGTATTTATGAATTAAACCTTTTAAATGAAGAAGAAATGACTGAGTGCTTTAAACAAGGGCCAGATCAAAGATCTATGAGGGCCTCTAGCATCAACATCACAAGGACCTCCTAACCCTTTGTGTGTTTGTACAATGATGTGGTCCTTTGTAAAATTAACATCTCTGTTATGGGTGGTGATAAAAAACAATTAATGCTAATGGACCACAGTGTTGGAGGACAGGGCACTAAATAGCATTATATTGGGGGTAGTGTCCATTGTCCCTCTATTACATGGGCTCCAGTACATATATGAAACAAACACGGGCTCTTGTGCTGTTTCAGTGGGCTGATTGGTACTGGGGAATGGGAAATGTATCCATGTAATTGGTACTGGGGAATGGGAAATTTATCCATGTAGGGATGACGCAGTCTTTACCAGAGAGTAGGGGGCCTGGTCTGTAATCCTTCCTTGAGACCACTTGTCCAGTCCATCCACATTGAATCTCATCAGCTCTCTCTTGAATGCACTCCAATTCAGCTGAAACCTTACAATCAGCATTTACTACTGGCACAACAGCTGATGACAATGTAAAGCACTGAAACTGAACCTAAATACAAATGGCATTTATGTCCTAAGGACAGGTGAACAAAAGTTTACCTGCAGAAAAAATTGTTGAATCTCACAACATGCAGAGACCTTCCTCCAACAAAGTATTTAGTGTCCTCACTTTTAAACATTCCAAAACTCTCTTCCAGTAGAGGTATTTATTATGAAGCAGGTTTTCAGAATATGGCATTTGCACTGGATGAGTGCTTTTGCTTAGAAAGCAGCAGGACAACTGACATTTGCAAGACTGAAAATGTTGATTTTGTGGCTGAATGAAGAACTCCTGCTTAGAAACACAGCAGATAATTGTTATAACTGTACTTTTATTATAATTGTATAATTAATATGTTGCATGCAAAGGATTTAAAATTACAGTAGAATATAAAATGTTCTCTATATCCACTGCAATTTTATCCATGTGGTTTTGTGCTTGAATTGGCAATAGGTTTCATTCAATATACCAACTTGAAAGGTGCACTAAAGAAATTAATGGTACTTTTCACTAAAACAGTTGCAGGAAAGTATGCAAACCCTTGGATTTACCTGGATATCTGCATAAATTGGTAAGAACATTCAATCTGTTCTAAATGACAACAACGGACTACAAAATGTAAAGGAAAAGCCAGTTAAAACATTGGTAATAATGTTGGCTTGCTAAGAAAAATAAGTCTTAAGCAAGATCACACATGTAAACACATTTATTGAGGCAAACTTGTGTGTTAGAGCTACCCTGACCTCTAAAAATATTCAGAAAGTTTCAAAATCAGTTTGCAATGTTGCCACAACAATAACTTCCAGGGCTTAGCTAGTGGAGTAAATTGTGGTAAGGATTCTAGGGGCCCACAGATCCTAAAACGAAAGGGGTCCAGAGCAATATACAGTCAGTGTGTCCACACTTGGTGCTGCACTCTAAAGATAGACAAATGTCCAAACGAAAATGTATTTCAAGTGACAAACTCAAAGAAGATTAACCCTCTGGGGTCTTAAGGCCCTGGAGAAGTTTTGACATGCCTTGACATTTGTGCTTTTTTCAGTTTCTTAAAAACATATTAATGGCTAAAGTCTGATAAAACTGTATTCAGCACAAACTGGGCTAAAATAATATGTGAGCAACATGTATGTACAGGTTTGTATTTTTGAGAAAATAACGTTTATGCATGTTTTTTGAACAAACAAAATGTTTAAGTTATTGAAATAAGGCCATATAACACATACTAGACATTTGTCCACAAGACTTTTGAGAACTGGATCTTTTAGTCTAGAGTTTTTTCTACAAAATGATGTGGAAAAACATCCTGATCACTCATTCATACAAAACAATATAGTAATTTAACTTTTGTAAGACACTTTTAGTGTTAGAAAGGTCATATGCGTGGAGGCGTGAATTATCATGAATATTTATTGTAATTCACACCTGAGGAGACAAAGACGCCTCCCCTGGGCCCATCACTGAGGAATGTGACAGAAAGAGAATGAATATTAGGAGACTTAATGATCAAAATCACGTTTTAAGTTAAAAGAAGTAATCTAACTATACATTTTCTTTGCATGTCAACTAATGCAAGTAAAACTAAATGACTTACTTGTCCGAAATTGTTTCCTTAGCTGGATCAAGTCTTTCTTCAAAATACAAACGTTCATCGTAGTCCCGCTGTTCTTCTGAGGAAAATGTTAACTCTTCGTCACTATCCAGGAATTTCCTTGCCTGTGTATTGTGCATCTTCCAAAAAGTTAACGAACCTGATGCTTTTTTAAGGCACAGTCGGGGGCGTTTACCATTTGCATCGATCGCCTCAGCACATTACCGTATGAATAGCGCCCTCTGCCCATGGGTGTGATCACATTAGGGATAATTAGCTGAGCCAGGAGTAATTGTACATCACTTTGTTTCATACATATTACATTGCAGGAGAATATTTTTTTTAAATTTGAATTGTTTTATTTAAAATCAGACATTTGAAGCTTTCTTTAGACATATGTTTCATGTTTGTGTGATGAGTATTCGTGGACTTTCAGTTAATTTTTGTGAGGTGTTTCAGAAATATGCTTGTTTACAGAGACAGCTGAAAGTGCACCCTTTTTATTTTCTTTATTTTACAAAAGTACAAGATTTTGTTGTTATTGTGAGTGTACACAAATAAAAGTAGACCCTTTATAGTCTCTAATGATGTCTTACACTTATCTGTAAACCCCAAAATGACGTAGAATTTTATGTTGTTTCTGCTGTAATGACGAAAAAATCCAGCAGGACAGCGTGCCGGCGCGTCCATCGACCGCAAAGCGTTAAACATTTCTTCATCTAAATTAGGTGCTTGGCTGTCAATGTACATTTTTCCATCACAGAGGTACCCACAGAGGTAAATTGGACATTGCAAATCAGCTAAGGAGCTATTTACACTCGGCACATTTTGGATGAATTCCTATCATTAATTCTGACCAGTACAAACATAAGTATTTAGGGTAACACTTTACTATAAGGATCCATTAGTAAATTCATTAGGTATTATGACATAACAATGAACACGATATTTTATAAATGTTTGTTCTTGTTAATTGATAAAAAATATATTCATTGTTATGTGGTGAGTTGTGCGTGGATGTCGCTGGGAATAGTGTGAGCCTCCACTTGTGTTTGTCTTCTGTGGATGAAATGAATGTACAATGATGTGATGACTGCCAGTGTTTGTCTGCCGCAAGCCTGTGGATGCGTTGCAAGAGTAATCAATAGCAGTTCAGTTCTGCAGTTTGGTATGATTGCATTCATATCATCATTGAGCTCACATGAAACGTAACCCAGACCACCTTTTCAAGTGGACAACAGTTTGGAAAACGTTCACATCATCCAAAAGAACCGAACTTTGAGTTCATTCAATCCCAGGTATGCACCAAAAGTGCAGTGTGAAAGCACCCTTAAGTTCTGAAAATTAAAGTATGTTTTTATAGTATAATGACCTCTTGTATATCAAAACGTCAAGGAATATTTGAGTCCCCTTTAATCATCTGCATAAGAGATTAGAATAATAGATGAGAATAGTTTTAGCATTTGCTTGGAAATATTTACAATAAAGGTTCTGTAAGCGATTTTAGCCATTCTACTTCCACGAGACTGAGCTGTTGAATTAACCATCAACTCTCTTTCCAAAAACCTGCAATCCAAATATACCAAATGAGCTTTACTGAGACAGACACCAAGCAGGGGTTTCCCATACAATGATGTAACTCACTGCATAACCAACATAGTTGGAGAAAATAACTAGCTAGTCACAATTGTTTCCTGGAACCATAGTAACTGTCCAGGGCCGTAGCTAGTGGGTTGAATGGTGGTAAAGATTCTTGTGGCCCAAAGGTCCAGGGTGCCAGACAACAGATTCTAAAATGTATTTTTTTAATAGGAAAGGGGCCCAGAGCAAGATACAGCCAGGGGGCCCAGATTACCTTGCTATGGCCCTTACTATGTCACACAGCCTTCATTCGAACCACGTTGGTTCAACAATATTGAGCTGTCGTTAATTACGTTACGCAAGGGGTGAAGTAATAATTTCTGCAGATAGGAAATTATAATAGCTTATTTACATGTACAATAGAAAGCTGTTTAATATGTGAAAGCTTCTAAAGACAAGAAAGTGGCATACTAAATGTAAATGCGACCGATATATTGAGCAGATATAGTGGGGTTTTCCTTTACTCAAGCGGCTGGGGTTCCCCGATGCACTTGAGCATATACACACATGTACACACTTAAAAAACATATAAGATCTTCACTTAGGCATTTACATGCACACAAATTGTGTGTTCTCAGACAGAAACCATGTGTGTTAAAGCGCTTTCTCTTAACAACTTTTAATCCCTTAAACGGCTGGATTCGCAGCATTTTCAAAGCCATATTCTTAAGTGCATGTACATGTTGTTCTAGTCTTGAGAGAATGAAAGAGATATGAAATAAAAGATATGGAAGCCTAAGCGAAGTGAAATGATGTCCACACAGCAAACTAACAAGGAACTATGCTTCTAACCACAGGAGGAGAGAGGTAGTTCCAACCACAAACTTTGCGACGCTGTTTTCAAATGTTCGTTGGAACTATGGTTTAGGGAAACACCAAATTGTTGAACTATGTTGGTAACAATGGAACTTGCGACCACAGTTGGCTAATGATGCTTTTGGGAAATGCACCCCTGAAACTGTTGTCAAAAACAATAGCAGCAAAATAGCACCCTCAACTGTTATGAACATCATGGCATAAAAATTACATTAAGTCTCAATAATTCGCTGCAACTACAGTACTATTAGAAAGCGCAAAGCTTCAGAGACCACAGCCCACTGACACTTTTTTTGTTTTTGCTGTTTACAGAGTCTAGAGCTGTCATAGACACTGGTGAGATATCTGACAATACTTATTTCATTACAATCTTTCAAGGAGTAAGATTATTTTTTTTATTTAATTTTTATGCATGCCTTTCCATGAAAAAAAATCACTTGCAGCACCTTTAACACTAATATCATAAGCATACGCAACTGCCATAAGTAAATTATTTTCAAATGTGGGTAACTCACAGATAATAATTCTGTTATAGCAATTTGCTGTGCTGTATTAAATCTGAATCAACGATACAGGTTACTTTCAGAAGACTGAAAATATTCCATCACATCAGGTTATGGAACCATAATACTTGGGACAATGTTTGAAATTATTCTCTAAGTGCTATGCGTTTTTATTTAGTTACTCCCCAACACTAACAGCATCCTTTTTGCTCCACATAAAGATAGCATGACAATAACATGACCATGAATATAAAGTTCACAGAAACTTTCAACACCCCCCCACCCCCACGTACAAACTGAAGTATGATACAGCTCATGTCAAGATAAACATATAATGACCCATGTGTTTCATTCCTGACATCTTTAAGGATCTCCTCCCCCAAGCAAAACAATAACCCATAGCACTCTCATTGAAATGCAGTCTCCATGATGTTCCAAGCACAGGTTATTACTTAATATGCTCAATTTCAATAGATTTACATGCTCCTCAGTCATCCATTGTGATAAATTAAATATTCACCCTACACCCCATCTGAACATCACCTTTGAATAGATAATGGAGGCACCAGGGGTCAAAAGCTAATGATTATGTTGGAAAAGGTTTAAACCTCACAGCATCTGCATCTCAATGCCCTGCCACACCCTGAGTCTCTGAGCATTACCATTCTCCTTAAATTCATTTCATTCAGGCTCTGTCTTCCTGGTCATGGCATCAGTGTGGTGCTGTGCTTGGGTAATATCAACTCTGGCAAATGCTTTGATCAAGAGACAATGCTCAGTTAATGTGTTCTGACTCTTGAGAACAGCAGTATCTAGCAGACCAACTGCCCCCGTGTCATATCCTAGACTCCTCACTTTCTGACAGCACAAGACAGTGTAAAGCAATAACATTAGCCTAACACAGGTTGCTTTTTTTTTTTTTTTTGTCTGCGAGGTGATCTTCTGCTGTCATCATGAGAGGAACTTTTGTGATGGAAATAATAGCAATAGGATTCCATTTAAAACAATAACTGCTGCATTTATGAAGTCCATTTATATACACTTTAACTGGTCAAGCTACCTCTTGAAATTAAGCTACATTACAAGCTACTAATAAAATGTTTATAAGTATTGTTATAGTTATTTAATACATGTAATATTAGATTAAATAATTAGTATTCATTTTTTTATTTAACATTAATTATCTGTGGATGTTGATCTCAATTAAGGTAATTTGAACATGTTGATTTACACCATTTACATCAATACCACCAATAAAACTAGAAAAGACCATCATTGTATGTAGCACTCTTCACCCCTTAGAAACAGAATGCTCTGGGTTTGTGTGCAACACATCAATGAAATTGACTAGAACCTGTATAGCCTCTTTTGGTGACATCAGAATGTGCCAGTACCAGGGCTATAAAAAGATGTGCCACAGGTGCATCGTCAGGTATATTTGTCTGAAGAGCAGTCCTCGGAACTCACTGCAATGAATGCGGCAATGAAGCGCAGCATCTCGTTCTGCTTTTTCGGGGAACAAGGGTTACCAGTTAAGTAATCTGAGACATTTCCTGTCAAAAGCTACACTTAATGCCCAAGCCGCCGCACTGTGGGTGCCTGGACCCCTTAAGGTTGTGAAGTTTGTGCTCACAAGAACACGAAAAGGTCTCAGACATGAGCTTGTTATGTTGATTCAAGGACATGAAAGCCCGAAGTGGCATGAACATCCAAACTATAAAATCTTGCGCTGTCTGCTGGGAGGCAAAGAGGTCCACCTCTGCTTCGTAAATCTAATCCAGATTTGTTTCACTACCTTGGGGTGGAGTTTCCATTCCCGTCTGTATTTTCTGTCTGGAGAGTAAATCCGCTACCACATTGAGCCATCCAAAGATATATATACACTGTACTGCTCTGAATGACAGGAGCTTGCCCTGGGCTCGAAGGAAAATCTACCGTGCTAGACTGTTTAACCGCAGACCTCCTTGGTGATTTATGTAAGAGACTGCCGCTGTGTTGTCCACCTGCACCAGGACATGGCAGCCTCTCAGATGCTGGAGCAAGTATTTCAGGGCGAGAAATACAGCCGTCAACTCGAACAGTTGATGTACCAATCAAGCTGATGACCCTCCCATTCCCCTTGATCTGGACAACCTCTTAAGACCGCTCCCCTCAGCTGGCCAGGGAAGTGCCTGTCGTTAACAATCTGCGACAGGAAGACGTACCTAGAGTGGGGCCCAAAGTGAGGAACCCGGGGTCTGCACCACGTAGAGAAGGCACATAGCCTGTAGCACGTAACCCTTGTCTGCCTTCAGGGATTGGCCCTTGGATGAAATCCCTGGCTTTGAGTCACATCTGGAATGGTCTCATCTGCAAAAGGCCCATAGGAATCACAGAGGACCTAACGTCCAGTGATACTGAAGAACAGTACGATCTTGGCCTAGCCTGACTTTGCTCAGGGTATTTCAAATTGTCTCGATTCGAGCAGGAGACAGCTGTGCCCACATTATGATCGATTCCATATGATCCCTAAAAATGTCGTCCTCTGGGCTGGAGAGAGAGAACATCTCAGGTTACTTAACTGTAACCCCTGTTCCCTGATAAAAGCGGAACAAGATGCTGCGCTGATTTTAGCGCTTTGGGAACAGCTTTAGTGTGACCAGACATGAATATGTGTGCAATACGTCAATGAAATTGACTAGAATTCATAGCCTCTGCAGGTGACATCAATTGAATGCACCTGTAGCAGGGCTATAAATAGATGCATCACAGGTGCATCGTCAGGTATTTTGTCTGTAGAGCAGTCCTGGGGCATCCCACTGTGGCAATGAAGCACAGAATCTTGTTCCGCTTTTATCAGGGAACAAGGGTTACAGTTAAGTAACCCAAGACGTTCCCTGTCAAAAAGCTACACTTTGATGCTGCGCTGATTTTAGCGCTTTGGGAACGAGAATACCCACGATGTCCGGACCCCTTACGGTTGTGTAGTTGTGCTCACAAGAGCACGAGAGGTCTCAGAAATGAACTTGTCATGTTGACTCAAGGGCATAAGAGCCTGGATTGGCATGAACATCCAAACTATAAAATCTTATGAATGTGTGAGGAGAGGACTAGCCTGCCGCATCACAAACATGCTGCAGAGGGACACCTCTAGACAAGGCTTTAGAAGAGGCGACCCCTCTAGTAGAGTGAGCCCTGATACCTACTGGCAAAGCTTGACCGCGTGCCTCGTAGGCCAGCGCAATAGCATCCCTCACACAATGCGACAGTCTGCTTGGTAACAAATAGTTGCCCTGACTTATGCCACTGGCTAGTGCGGTGGACATAAGTCTGAAGGGCACAAAGTCTGTGGAATCTTTCCTGCTATGGTGTCGTAAATGGTAGGGAGCAGAAGGCTTCTAGAGTGACCGGATATACAGTCGAGAAAGGAACCTTAGGCAGATAGTCAGGTTGAGGCTGCTTTAGCCATTCCAGGGGCAAAATCTAAGCAGGCTGGCAAGACAGACAGAGCCTGTAGATCCCAAAGAGACTTTTAGAGAAGTGCCATAAGAAAAACCATCTTGAGAGTCAGAAGTTTATCAGACGCTGACTCTAGAGGTTCGAAGGGGGTCTCAACCATACCCTCAAGGACTATTGCTAAGTCGCATGGCTCCACGAACAAAGCGAGCGCGGCATGGCAAGCAGATAGAGATAATGTTTCCTGCAGAAAGTCCAGAACTGAAGCAATTTGGCAGTTAACTGGATCTGCATTATGTGCAATGCACCATCTTTCAAAGACACCCCATTTATTGGCATAACTTCTAGTAGAGGGAGCCCTTGCACTTAGAATGGTCTCGATAACTTCAGGTGAAAGCCCAGTGTCCTTCAGTTGGTACCCTTCAGGGGTCAAACATGAAGGTTTCACAGCTTGGGCCGGGGATGAAATATTGTCCCCTGTGCCTGAGACAGAAGGTCCCTCCCGTCCGGAATTGCCCAAGGCGAGGCGTCGAGGACAGACATTATCTCCGAGAACCATATCCTGATCGGCCAGTGTGACGCAATCAGTAAGAGGCAGGACCCTTGCTGGTGAACTCTGGCCAAGACTCCCAGGAGCAGAGAAACTGTGGGAAAGCATGCAAACGGATTCTGGGCCATGTATGTGCCATCGCGTCCAGACCCAGGGGGGCTGGGTGACTCAGAGAGAAGTTGAGGGGACATTGCGCTGTCTGTTTGGAGGCAAAGAGGTCCACTTCTGCTCTTGTAAAATCTCAACCAGATTTGTTTCACTACCTTGGGGTGGAGTTTCCACTCCCCCGTATTTTCTGTCTGGACATTAAATACACGACCGTCTTGATGGTTAGCATCTTGAACTTGAACGCCCTCGGAGCGATTCAAGCCTCGAAGGTCTAAAATTGGACGCAACCACCCATCCTTCTTGGGAACCAGGAAGTATCTGCTGTAGAAACCTGACTATCTCTCTGGAAGGGGAACATGTTCTATGGCCCCTTTGACCAAGAGATTTTGCAGTTCTTTCCACAGTAAACTTGCTTGCTTCAGCCTTTTTCTACTGTTCTTAGGATCCGCATAGAAACACCTGGTAGTAGTTTCCAAGATGCCAGGTTCTCTGAGATGGGTATCGATTCTGACACTTCCTGTTGAGGGGATGTCTCGTGTCCTAGACTATGGCAGGAAGCAACAGAACACCCAACATTTCACTGGAAACTGCTAACTCCTGAAACACCAGAGGCAGCGGTAATGGAGCTGTTTCGTGGGGGTATCGGGAGGGTACAGGTGGATGTTTCACATGACTCGTCCCAAGGATGGGCTACCCCCACAAGGCTGGGCGGAAAACCATCAAGGTTTTTTCCTTTTCAGAAATAACTGCCCTGAGGTCTTGCTTTGGGGGCTGCTGAGGGCAACAAACCAGCCCCCAGTCTTTACAAGGGGGAGCATGATTCACCACGCTTTGTATTAGAGCCTCCTGTCTAGAAGGGGTGGGGCTGGGTGGCCGACGGCTCCTCCCCCTGAGTGCAGCGAGGAAGGAATTGCCCGAAGGCTTCCTCGTGGCTTTTTGCCTCCTGGAACCTGGTGATAACTACATTCATAGCGTCACCAAATAAGCCAGAAGCGAAACCGGGGCATCGAGAAGGAAATCTTTGTCCTTATCTCTGATGCCTGACAGGTTGAGCCATAAGTGTCTCTCCACGCTGACTTAAGCAGACATAGAACGGCCAATGGCGCGAACCGTCTGCTTGGTCGTGCGGAGAGACAGATCTGTGGCTCGACGAAGCTCAGAGAAAGCCTCTTTGTCGACCGTGTTGCCCGCACTCAGTTCCTTCAACAGATCAGCCTGGTACACCTGTAACACTGCCATAGTGCGCAGGGTAGCACCAGCCTGACCTGCTGCCTGATAAGCCTTCCCCACTAGCATGGAGGTGGTCCTGCATGGCTTTGTGGGGAGAGTGGGTCTCTTTAGTGATGATGCCGAGCCAGGCGAGAGATAACCCGCAAGTGTCTCTTCTACTGGCGGCATCAACGAATACCCCATGTCTCAGCACCTACGATAGTCGAATATGTCGACGTCGAAGGCACGAAGACACAGGAAGTATAATGATTCTGTTGCTCTGACCCCCATCATTAGCAAATGCTTTGAGAGGTTAATCAGAGATAACATCTGCTCTGTGCTGCCCAACTCTTTGGACCCATTGCAGTTTGCCTACCGCAACAACCACTCCATGCCATTGCATCTACAATACACACTAGTGCCCTCCAAGCTTAATGAAAAACTCTGGGTTTAAACAGCTCGCAGTGAAGCTGGATCCTGGATTTCCTGTCAGGCAGACATCGTCAGGTGGTTAGAATGGGCAGCAACATCTCCTCATCACTGACCCTCAACACTGGAGCCCCACAGGGCTGTGTTCTCAGCCCACTCCTGTATTCCCTGTACACACATGACTGTGTGGCAACACATAGCTCCAATGCCATCATTAAGTTTGATGATGATATGACAGTGGTAGGTCTGATCACTGACAATGATGAAACTACAGAGAGGAGGTGCACACTCTGACACCCTTTGCAGATCTAAACGCAATTAGATCGGACGCAATCCCCCATTCTTCTTGGGAACCAGGAAGAATCAGCTGTAGTAACCTGACTCTCTCTCTAGAAGGGGAACATGTCCCCTCTGACCAGAGGATATTGCAGCTATTGTGACAGTAAATGTGCTTGTTCCAGTTTCATGGTAGTGAGAATTTAATTCTGTAGCCCTTTTCTACTGTCTTTGGGACCCACATAGAAATACTCGGCAGCAGCTTTCAAGCTGCTAGGTTCTCTGAAATGGGTACCAATTTTGATACTTCCCATTGAGGGGATGTCGGTGTTCTGTGTCCTGGGTGACAACAGGAAGCAACTGAATGCCCAACATTTCTCTGGAAACCACTGCCCCCCGAAACACCAGAGGCGGTGGGGATGGAGAGGTTTTGTAGGGGTGTTGGGAAGGAGCAGGTAGATATTTTGTGCACCCCGTCCCAAGGGGGGCTACCCCACAAGGTTGGTCGCAAGACCATCAGGATTTCCTCTTTTTGGAAATAATGGTCCTGAGGTCTTGCTTTGGAGGCTGCTGAGGGCGACGAAGCTTTTGGAAGTAAGCGATATGAGTGTGCAGCATTTTCACTGTGAACAGCTCACAATTCTCGCCCTAATGCAAGCACAGTGTGCTCTTCCCCCAAACAAACTAAGCAAAACTGGTGTGTGTCCGATTCAGCCATAGGACGTAAGCATGGAAACACACCATTTGCTTTGTTGATCACTATTTTTTTTACTTGTCTTTCCCTCACTTGAATGATAGAAAGAAAGATTTCTGCACACTGCCTGATGAATCTAACTTATATCAAAGAAACAGAGAGCTTGAGAAGCACAAACACAACACAGAGTGGTCTGAAGACAAAAGACCTGACGATGCACCTTTGGCACATCTTTATATAGCCCTGGTACTGGCACATTCTGATAAAATCACCAACAGAGGCTATAAAGGTTCTAGTCAATTTCATTGACGTGTTGCACACATATTCACAGCTGGTCACTCCTAACTGAATCAAGCGCAGCATTAAGTGTAGCTTTTGACAGGGAACTTAAAGGGTACGTGTATGATCTGACGACTTTAATATATTATTTAGTTTTATTATTTCCCAACTCTGTTTTAAATGAAAAATAGCGAATGTAAATAAAACGTAAATAAACAATATATAAAATGAATTTGTGTCTTTGTTTTTGAGAATTCAAATCCCTTCACTCTGTGCCAATACGGTTCTCAATTAATAAATTCAATGTGTATCAGTAAACACAATGAAATTTCAAGTGCTTAACAAGAAATATGAATCAAAAGTTCACTTAAAGATTCAAACAGGAGGTTCAAAAAGGAGTCGGATAATTCCTTAACGAATCCGTTGTTCACTCAAAATAATCAAGTAGTTCGCTTAAATTAATTAGATAGATATAAGAGGGATTCAAATAGGGAATCAAATTGATTACAGAATGAATCAAACATTGAATCAAGTTGTTTAAACTGGCTGAATCAATTAATTAATTAAGTGTGAATCGAATACTAAAAGAACATTTAAATTGAAAACACTGATATTAATCATTTCTTGAAGGATTTTCAAATGGTATTAACTCTTATTTACTCTTTTATGTGGTGTTATTTGAATTCACAGGGTCCAGACTCTGTTTAAAGAGTATCTATGCCAGCAACTAACTTAAATATGAAAATAAACTAAACAAATACTCACTTTGGTATAGCATAAAACTATATTCTACGGACTATGGTCACATTGTCAGCCATGAAGTATTGGCAGTTTCGTGCAAAAAAAGTGGGTTTGGCAAAATGGCATGGTGCTAATCGGGTCAAGGGAGGTTCTTCTCTGACATACTATTATGCAGCCCATTACCTGTCAAGCACCAGCAATATAAACAAAGTACATTCACAAGAAGTTGGTAGTGTAAATGGACTGTATGCCATGAATTTGAAGAATAGAAATATGGATTTACATTATTCTGTGTGTCCTTGTTAAATGGGATGCGTTCCTTTTAAACGCATGGAAAATGTGTTCCAGTTAATTACAGAGAATGTAAGTATTATTAATAATTTTCATCTGCTGACACACAAATCATGACTAGTATTAACAGTGATTGTATCAGAATGCACTTCACTTCTACCAGCAGGCATTGATTTTGAAAAATTAAATTAATTTATTAAAACACAAAAACATTAAACCAAAAATATTTGTAGTCAAATTACACTTAAAATGAAATGAAAATATAATCAAAATAACAATGTGGTAAAAAAATAAAAAAATCCAAATATTTTACTCCTTCTTCCACCAGCTCCTTTCACAGTAACTTAAACGTAACAATTCCTCAATCCACAAACTGTGTCCTCTGTATTTGTATCCTCAAATATGTTTGGGATTATGCTAAAGTAAACATTTTTAATTCAAAGCATGTATGACGGAAATGCGCTGCAAAGCGCTGCGGGCATTTACAGTGTACATTTTCACATATGGCACAAGCCAAAATTCTTGCAAAGAGCAAATAAACTAATCAATAATCTGTAGGGACTGTTTGAGAGTTCAAGTCAAATAAATCTGTCAATGGGGGTGTGTATGCTTCGTTTCTCATCTGCATCACCTCAGTTGCATGCTCTCTCTTTCTCTCTCTCTCTCTCTCTCTCAGCACACACAGGGAGAGAGAGAAGCCGCACATACCTTGGCCTGGCCAAAAAAAAGTTGTTGTTTGGATTTAAATAAGCAGATACTTAAGAGCCTATGACTGGATTGTTATTGTAGAGATTGATATGGTTCAGCCTGAAACAATTGTTTTAACCCTAACTGATACAGTGTATATCTTCTCATTTCAACCACGTCTGAAGATGTATCCCGTAGTCATGGAAAATATGTTACTGTACTTCAGAATGGGGAAATTATTGGTCTGCAACAAGCAAAGAAAACTGAGATAGCTGAAATCACTTAAATTTGCTAGGGAGCATAAAGATAGGGCTGTGGAGCAATGGAAAGGGTCATGTGGTCTGATCAGTCCAGATTTACCCTAATCCAAAGCGATGGGCATGAAGTGTTGCACCTGTCATGCATGCTGCCCACTGTACCGGCCTCTGGAGGCAGTGTAATGATCTGGGATTGCTTCAATTGTTCAGGTCTAGGCTCAGCAATATAATGCGGCAATAAAGTGATGTCAGCTGACTACCTGAATGTACTGAATAACCAGGTTATCCATCTTATCAATAGATTTTATCTTCTCTAATGGCACGGGAATATTGCAGGATGACAATGCGAAGATTCATCGGACTCAAATTGTGAAAGAGTGGTTCAGGGAGCATGATGAATAATTTTCACAAATTAATTGGCCACCATAGAGTCCTGACCTTAACCTGATTGAAAGTCTTTGTGGGAGAAGTTTTTACGGAGGTGTTCAACTCTCCTGTCATCAATACTAGATCTCAGCCAAAAATGTATGCAACTCTGGATGTAAATAAATGTTGCATATGTGTGCCATAAATAAAAGCTAAAGGCACTCCAACTAAATATTAGATAATGTGACTTTTCTTTTGGCCAGGTAGTGTATCACAGACAGTAAAGATAGTTAAAATGAAATTTGAGTCACAATGGTTTATTACAAATTGCCCGGCTCAAGGCAGATTGGGGACTCCTTTACAGTAAGGTCAGTCAGCAGGCTGGTGACATCAGAGTAACTAGGCACAAACCTCATTGGCTGGTAGTAGCCAGCCAACCCCAAAAACTGCCTTACCTGCTTTTTGGTCTTTGGTATCAGGAAGGCCATGATCGCTGTGGTTTTGTTAACCTGTGGATGCACCTGCCCGTGACCCAAGTGGAACCCCAGATACCAAACTTCCACCTGCCCAATTGCACACTTCTTCAGGCTGGCCATGAGTCCCACCTGTCACAGCACTCTCAGGACAGCCCTCAGATGTTGCATATGCCACCACCAGTTATTACTATAAATGATAATACTGTCTAGATATGCAGAGGTATATGCTGTATGTGGTCTGGAGATCTTGTCCATGATGCACAGAAATGTGGCCAGGGCTCCAAACAAACAGAATGAAAGCGTCATGAATTGGTGTAATCCGAATGGTGTGGAAAAAAGCAATTTTTGGAGTTAAAGTGATCTGCCAATATCCCTTTGTCCACCAGCTTAGAGTGAAATGTAGTCAATTCGCGGCTTTGGATAAGTGTCCAATTTGGACACGGCATTCACTTTCCGGTAGCCAACAGGGATCTGGATCAGTGTCCCCACCTCCATCACTGTACATTGATCGTGGCAGCCCCGGGGCCTTCAGGGTGGCCTCCCGTCCTGGCTTGAGGCATCCCCCGGCATCTGGGGCCCCCAGGGGCGGGGCTAAATATCACCAAAATCTGCCTTTCTAAAGCCTGTTTTCTCGCAGTTTGTTGGCTTTCCACAGGGTGGTGTCTTCCTGCCCCCACAGCCAATCCTTCCCCCATGCTACCTATTTGATGCCCCCAATGTTGGGGTGCCACTACCAGTGTCCACAGACCCAATTTGATGCCTCCTGACTGCCTATTTTTGGGATTGGCCACCCCTCCAAGGACTTTGATTGGCTGAGCATGGGGGTGGGTTCAGGAGGGGGTGGGGCTGTCCATGATCAGCCTATTCTGCCTCCATAATACCTAAGTGACACCAATGCCCCCGAGGTCAGAGGACCACCCCCCACCACCCCTGCATACATGGACACCCTAAAATGCTCCCTTACTGCCTATTTTTGGGATTGGCCACCCAATCCGGGATTTCAATTGACTGACCACAGGGTAGTGTCTGGGAGGGGGCAGGGCTGTCCATGAACAGCCTATTCTGCTCCCTGACCACCTAAGTGACAGTAATGCGCCCTGAGATCTGAGGATCACCCCCCGACCTTTACAGCCTATTTTTATAATAACATATTTTTTTTGATAAAATTACACATTTATAAGACTCTACAAGTCCCCCTGAACAATATGCAACCATTGTAACAACAAAATTCCTCTGTCCATGAACAGCTTACATTTTTGAATGGGATAGGTTGTGCATGGGATGTTCAGATCTCAGTTTCTGGATGACATTGAATCTCACAGTCCTCTGCTTTTCTTGATGTCCCCATTCCTTGGTGTAAATTTTAAAAAGATTGGAGATTGGAGTTTTTTTGGTCAAAATATTTTACTTTCTCTAATATTCTTCATATTTGCACCATGAATATGGGATGATGTGAAAAGCATATAAATACAAGTTGCAGCCTCCTATATTATTCAGAAGCTTAGATTTGGACATCCCATGGACAACCTATCCTATTAAAAATGTAGGCTGTTCATGGACAGAGGCATATAGAAGTTATGATTGATGAACATGCAGCAGGATGAAGTGCAGAGCCACCTTAATAGGTTTTTTATTAGGTTAAATTGATTATGGAGCTTAAAAATGTCTGTCCATGCCTATGTGGAGCCTGTAAAATCTGTTGAAGATGGGATGCTGTTTTGGACTTTTTTAGCTATGGTCTCCAAAGTACAACTTACTGGATGGGCCTCATATAGGTGGTCTCTGGATAATCCATTTTCAAGACATATTTATTATTTAGGTGCATATTTTTAAATAAAACCATTTGTATAACACTCTGGACACACCATGTAACATATTGTGTCAGTGGGGGCGTGGTCAAGCGCCCGTCCAGGGGAGAAAGCGGTAAGGGCGCTTGCACCTGAGCTAAATTATGTCTAACACCTGTCTCTAATTTCAGTGAGCATGGGGAGAGTGGCATAAAAATGGCCACAGAACCTCCAGAGGGGAGAGAGAGCAACACATCAGTCCAGTGTTGGCGTGTTCCCTGAAGTCAGAGAACTTTGTGTTTAACTGAGTTTGTGTTTACTGTGAGTTTCGTTATACATGAAGATGTGAGCACTGCTGTGTGCCCATTAAAAATCCCTACCTGAGAGGAGCAACTCGTCTTTGTGTCCTCCTTGTCATCCTTAACTATTTACACGTATGTATGCAATTTAAAATTCATAAAAATGCATATTTTTGCATAAAAACATCTGTCCACAGACAGCCTACATGAAGCTTGTTAAGTTGCAGGTGGGCACTTACTATATGACTCAGCAAAAGCATTGTTTCTGAGCTAACTAGCTGACCTTTCTCAACTAAACCATTTGTATTTTGTTTTCAAATATTGGTATTTTTCAAACTTTCAGTTCAATGAAGTCATAATTTCCAAAAAAAAGCAGTCTGTCCACAGCAAACCTATTTGAATGAAAAATAGATTGCACGTGGGATGTACACTGGGATGTCATACAAACCCCAAATTTGACACGGTGACACCTCAAGAGCCCCTAGACAACATACTAAGGGGGGTGGTCTTTTTGGTGCCGTTTTGGTCGAAAGTCAATAAAATGGGTTTAAAGGGCACTGGGTGGGCACAGTGGGCACCCATTATGTGGTCTGGGGCAAAATCGAGTGAAAACCAGCCAAAAAATATGAAGTGCCATAATGACCAAAAACGCATTGATAACGGCTCTGGGGGATGCCCAGGCACCGCTTGTCACGAACTGTGTCGACGATAGGCATCGGTGGGTCCCAGGAGCTCTGGCATGGAAAATTGTTATTTTGTTGGTAAGGGGACAAATAGGCATTCTGTGGATGTGATGAAGACTATGGTGAAGTTTAGTGTGGAAGGGGGCACCATAGGCACTTCAAGGACATTATGAAGACCATTGGGAAGACTAGTATGTAAGGGGACAAAATACCACTCTGTGGACACTGTAGGGCCTTGCCCAATCAAAATGGCAGCATAGACCGCATGGCCCTTTGTTCTATGATCAAAGGTGAGACATTGTACTCAGTTTCCCATAATACTTCACAGGCGGATGGGAAGTCCCGCCCATGGACCCAGTCTCAAACGTTTGGTGTATGACTGAGTTTCCCTCCTTCTGGACAAAGAGAGACCATGTTTTTCTAACTTCACCATTTGGCCAAGGAAGAGTAAGATTAACTTAGCTTTGTTCCAGTCGTGTAGTATACTTATTACAACCGGTTCATTCATTTTCACTACGAGAAACAGTGAATTTATTTAGAAAACGGAAAAGGCGACCAGTTTCCCTTCTCAATCGTTTCAAACTTTGACTATCTCCTGCATTTCTCTCCATCACCGGACCCGAGAAATAATGCAGAGTTGCGTCTTTAAGACAAAGGTCTGAATCCAGATAATTTTCTCCTGACCACTCAACACAACAGGAATTTCAAATGGACAACCCTGCTGAAATCACACAGGATTTCTGGGCAGATCTGGGCAGATTTAGGTTAGAAACTGTGACTTTTCTTATAAAACTAAATCATATATTTAATGCTGAATATTTGATGTTTTGAGTATAATCATGTATGTTTGTTTAACTCTGATCGCTGTTTTGCCGTTTTGATTTGTGAGATTGAGAATTTTTGGGTGAAATATTATTTTATTGAGTGATCTGAACTAATGATTCAATCGCATTGTTACCAGCATTTATCCTCTGTTAAATTGCATGCACCCCTGTTTGTTTGCTCTCTCTCTCTCTCTCTCTCTCTCTCTCTCTCTCTCTCTCTCTCTCTCTCTCACACACTGAAATTCACGGAGCGAGCAGCACCACAGTTTATGTCTGACTCAGGCTGGTGTTTTCAAATCCTCCCGCCTGTTTGGTCAGTTCCTTTGTGTGCCTGCTCATTTCCACCCCCATGTGGTATTAGCTCCATCACCTGGATCTGATCCAGCCATCTTTCTTTCCCTCCACATTCAAATAATCGTTGGCTCCGCCCTTTACGATCTAATCCTCCATTTTGAATTCAGTTAGCCATTTTGAACCTAGTTCTCAATGTTGAAACCGATCCTCCATTTTGAAACTAGTTCCCCACGTGGAGTTTAATCTGCCATTTTGTTTCCTTTGTTGCCGAATCTAGATACACACCCACATACATACATCTATACACTAGCATATAGTTCCATTATTTAGTTAGGACTTCCATGTCATGTTTTTGTGTTATATTCATATAGTATTGGTGGAGTTCAGTGCTGTTTGATTATAATAAATCTTGTATAATAAGTACTCCTGGTTGTTTGTTTGAATATCTGTCTTGAAGCCAGCCTCTACCACATGAAGAACCCCCGTATTACTTCAGCATTTTGGGGGGTCACAGTACCAGCCCCCTCCCTGACGATCAGGCTCTGGAAAACCTGTCAGTCCTCCACTTGTGCCTGGAGTAGGGCTTGGAGACATAGCTCCATGTGGGCTTGGTGTTGTTCTTGCTGGATGCTGGTGAGGGACTTGCTGGCGGGCAAGGTGGAGGCAGGAACAGGCTGAACAATCAACATAAACTTTTAATGCATAAATTAACTTAAAACAACATAAAACATAAGGACACAGACACACATTCAAACCGGCATCTCCAGCTGCCCCTTATCTCGCTCTCCCACTGATCAGCTGATTCAGCTCTGGCTGTTCTCCATCACAGCCCAACCACGCCCTCCTCATCATCACACTCCTCCCCTGCCCGATTCAGGCCGGGGCTGATATTCATTGATAAGTAAAGATATAAATCTTGAAAGAAGAGGTTGTGCTATGTTCATAAAACAAGGGATACCATATAGGGTACTAGAAAGGGGTGATGATCAGGAATACATAGTGGTGGAAGTGTGGGAAAGAAAGGAGGATGTGTTTATAATTAACTGCTACAATCCTTGCAAAAGGTTGGATCTGAATAGCTTACAAGGACAAAACAAGCACAAAACAGACATAAAGTGGTATGTTGTGGGGGAGGGTCGCATACAGACTGAAATGGAAAGGTAATTGAAGATTTGATTGACGATAGGAATCTAGTCTGTACAAATGCTGGTAGATGAACGAGAATAAACATAACTAGTTAGCATTAGATATTTTATTGTCTAATTCCTTGGCTGGAGTTAGTAGCTGGGAAGTTTGGACAGCTGCCACAGTAGGCAGTAATCACTACCCAGTATCATGCTTGATAGGAGAAAGAGTGGAAGTGAGACTAGGAGGTGGAATCCCAAAGTGGATCTTTGGAAAAGCAGATTGGCATAGTTCCAGAAGTTGAATGAGGAAACAATGACATGGATTGATATTTCTGGAGATATAGATGAAATAAACAATCAGGTAACATCAGCAATTAATATGGCAGCAGATGGATCTATACCCAGAAGTAAAACTAAGATGAATAGGAAACTGGTAACATGGTAGAGAGAGGAGTGTCATCAGGCTGTAAGAAACAGGAATAGAGCATTTAGACAAGTTAAAGGAACCTCTAAAATCCTGCATTTGATACAGTATAAGAAGGCACAGGCAGTGGTGAGAAGAATGATGCATCAGGCTAAGAGGGCAAGTTGGAGAAAGTTTTATGACAAAATAGGAAGAACACCTTAGGAGAGGTATGGGGAATGATAAGGAGCATGGGAGGAGACCGAAGGAAATAGGAATATCCAGTTATGACATTTGAGGAGGAAACAGCAGTCTCAAATAGAGATAAGGCAGAGATCATAGCCATATAATTTGCTAAGATACATAGTTTAGAACATCTGACAGAAGAATGGAAATGGGAAAGAACAATGAGACAACATCCATGTGTTAGACAGGAAGGAAGAAATAGATGATATAATTGATGAACCATTTACAATGGCATAGATGGTGAGAGCAATAAATAGATCAAGACCTACATCTCCAGGGAAAGATAAGGTATAATATGTTATGCTAAAGCATCTTTGGGAAGGAGCGCTCTTGAAATTGCTGCATCTTTATAATAGAGTGTTGGAGGAAGGAATATTATAAAAGTTCACGGAAAGAAGCGGTAGTGATTCTGATAAGAAAACCTGGTAAGATTCCATCTAAACCCACTAGTTACAGACCAATAGCACTATTGTCAAAAATATGCAAAATAATGGAAAGGATGATAACATAAAGATTATCGTATGAGTCACAAGTCCCATCTGGTTTGATTTATAAGAGGTCATTTCTCCACCACTTGATCATTATCATAGAATCATTGTTGTGTTTCTGGTGTGTACATCAGTAGGTTTGCTACCTGTCCCATAAAATACAGGATTGTCCCATATTTAAAAATTAAATGATTAATCCTGTATCGAATCAATACAGGATGTGATTTGTCCCGTCTTTAAGCTGGTGAGATGGTGTGACAGTGAATTTATTCCAGATCGCTAATTTACCATTGATATAAGTTGGACATTTTGCCTACAGTGTGTAAGGGACTGTCTGAAAAGTCCACACATTGTGCTAAAATTGTGGATTTGTTTATATATAAATGTTCAGTAATATGTAAAAAATTACACAGATCAAACAATGTATGAATACAATCACATAAAGGCAAGAAGTGCAGGTGAAGTAAAAAAAGATTAATAAAAGTACTTATAAAACTACCATATAGAAGATGTAGAAGATAATCAAAATAATTTATATATTTTTTATATATAAAAGATGTCTTTTTTTTTTTTAAGTCATGGGTCAGGAAAGTTCTCTTTTTAGAATTTAAGAAAGGATATATCATTTTTATATATATATTATTTATAACTCAACACATTTATTTCTAAATCTGTGGAGGATATGGAAAGGGGCCATGCTATCCACCCCATTTGAGTGTCCCTTTTTTACAACTTCAAAAGTGGTAACCGTATACATCAGTGTAATGTCCCCTCCGGACACATTGCAAAGGTTCCACCCTATACAAACCAGGGTCTAGAACTCAGTTGAATAAAATGTCAGAATCTAATATGAAATTAGGTGAATGTTAATAGTGATTAAGATAAATGAATGCGTTAATGCACTAGAAGTTTATTTCCTTTTCTGTGCTGATTATATTTTGTATCTTCTCACAAGAAGTGAAAAAGTCTCTTAGAAAGGAATGAAAAAGGGACCTAGATGAGACTTCCAGCAAATGTCCATTACATACATGATCCTGGTTGGATTAATTTACCCCATGATTTATAACTAATCCACACACAATTGAAGCTTAAAATGAGCTAAATATTATTGTAGAAATATTGAATAGGGGGCGCTGTTGGACACTGAGCATGTAGGACGTGTCTCCCGTTTGCTCCGCGAGTTTGTGTTTATTTTAACTTTTTAACAGTTTTTTTCACTAATTTGGCCGGTGTACATTTGCTACAAGTATTTGGTCAGTTTTGGTGTGTTTTGGGGGAATTTCAACCGACAATGGCAGCTGCGCGTGGAAACTCGGCTCGCACAGGCCGTGCTAAGGCCTCTCCCTCGACTGAGCCCGCATCTCCGCTGAAGGTGGTCACGGACCCCTAGTGTGCGCCTCATTTGGATCACCTCCGGGCTATGTTAGACCAGTTGAAAGGGGACATTTGCGGCAAAATAGACTCGCTGTCTTGCGAGCTTCGAACGGACATTTCTTCGGTAAGAGAGGAGCTTAGACACGCAATTGAACCGATGCAACAAAAACTTAGCTCTCACGATCAAGCTATCACAGAGTTGCGGCGCGCGTGCACTGACCACAGTGACCTGTTAACTTCACTGGATTCAACAGTTTCCACGCTGAAAGCCGAGGTTAAACTGCTGACCGACAAATGTGAGGACCTGGAGGGTAGAGCGAGGAGGAACAACATACGGCTGGTAGGTGTGCCGGAGGGGGCTGAAGTTGTGCGCCCAACCGAATTTATTGCCCAGCTGCTGATGGACTCCCTCGGCCTGGAGGAGTTGCCCCTGCTCGATCGTGCGCATCGCACACTTCGATCCAAGCCCAGTGATGGTAAACCACCCCGACCCTTTGTGATTCGTGTGCACTTTTTTCACGTGAGGAATGACATTTTAAGCCGGGCTAGTGAGGCTCCTCTTCTCCATCAAGGCAAGAGACTGTTTCTCTTTCCTGATTATACTTCGTCAGTTGCGAAGAAACGCGCTGCATTCACGGACGTTAAACGTCTGTTACATTCGTGTTCTGGAGTGAAGTTTGGATTGAGGTTTCCCGCGACTTTGAAGATCACTCTTCCCGGTGGAGTTACACACACATTTGAGGACCCAGCCACTGCAATGGACTTTGTCAAGGTGAACTTAACCCTTTCGCACGTAAATTCTAAATTATTTAACTGATCCCCCCAGCGTGAATTTTTTTTCGGCAGTTATTTTACAACGTAGCAAATTTTAAATTCCAATGTGACGCACCAAGCTTGTCACGTGATACTCTGGGCAGTCACATGACGGTTCACCGTTGCGTTGTCGCGCTTGGAGCTGGTGAACAGAGTATAGGTAAGCGTTTCACTTTTTTCCTTCACATTAAACCCTTCCTTGTTGGTTTAAAACATGTATAATAAATGTTTTAACCAATGGTTTATATTGACATTTATTTATTTATTTTCTCGGGCTTTGAATTTCACTCCCACGTACAACTTTTCTGACAACGCATTACAGGATTGCTACTGGTGAGTACATTTTTAGTCTTTTTCGATTGAGAATTGTTGAAAATTATTTGCAAACACGTGTAGACCATGATAAATTCATTAAGAATATTTTTATGATATGTATTTATCGTAGTTTGATGTAATTTACGTAATAGCTCGTGCTGCTCACTGCTTGTGTAATGTTGTGAGCATATTGCACATATCTAACGCTTTATCGTGTTCACTTTGGTTAAAAGCTGTTGTGTCTATA
Organism: Moxostoma hubbsi; assembly: GCA_032164185.1. Taxonomy (NCBI): domain Eukaryota; kingdom Metazoa; phylum Chordata; class Actinopteri; order Cypriniformes; family Catostomidae; genus Moxostoma; species Moxostoma hubbsi. Next base: position 12,108,651 of record JAVLUX010000031.1, on the reverse strand, counting down.
GTCTATTCTAATGCTAATATTAGGAATGGGTTGCAATTGAAAGTAGCATGATCTGTTATTCATCAGCAATATACTCTAATGCAAAGGCAAAATACACATTTTGCAAAATTGTCTGTGATTTATGATCTGTCTTGTGTATACAGTATAAAAAACATCTTTGCATCTGTCAGAGTTAAAAAATTTGATTTTATTTATTGATCTATGCTTTTATATATATTTGTTTATAGACAATACAACTTTTTTTTATATAAATAACAATATAATGATTAACACTATAAATATAAAAAAAAAATACAAGCAACATAACCATAACAGCTACTATAAAGCATTCATAACATTCAATGAAATTGCATTTGTGGTAAACAAAAGCCCAAAATGCACACATTTAATGGATTATAAACCAATTTCAAGGAAAAAAATACACCATTTACAATACATAACAATGAAACTGTAACCATAACTAACATTTGCTTATTTTATTTCACAGTTCTCAGTAATGCTTCAGTTTGTGGTACTCAAAACACGGGCTAACGCAAATGGGAGTGTTGCACAGATCTCATGTACTCTGTGAGTATCTTACTACTGTACTACTCTGCTTCCTCTTTGCTCATTTTGCAGTTGATCATGGTCATTCTCATCCTATTTGCCCCCCAGTACCACAGGCCCTGTAACGTTTCTAGGAGAATGTGGAACTGGTATACCAGTAAGGCTGGTATACCAGTTTTGTTTAGTAGCAGTAAGTAGGGCTGCACAATTAATCTAAATAAAATCAAAATCGCAATATGACCTTGTGCGATTATTAAATAACAAAGGGCTGCGATTTAATTAAATGAATAGTCTGCTCTCTTCAAAGTTTATTTGCACTGCTCTGTCCATTCTAGATTAAGTTACTCCATTGTTACGGTGTTTTCAGAATGGTTCCGTGCTCCACATGCTTATGGGGCTTTTCCATTGCACGGTACAACTCGAGACTGCTTGCTTTTTGGGGTTTTCCACTGTGGATAGTACCTGGTACTTTTTTAGTACCACCTAGGTTGAGGTTCCAAGCGAGCCGAGCCGATACTAAATGTGACGTCAACTTCCTGCAGGTCACTGATTGGTCAGAGAGAATCATCTGTACCAGAGTCAAAGATTTCTTTATTTAATTTATTGATCTATGATTTTATTATGCATTTGTTTATAGATAATATTTTTTAAAGAAATATCAATATAATGATTAACAATATAAATATTTTAATAAATACAAGCAACAATAACAACTAATAAATAGCATTCATTACATTCAGTTACATTACATTTTTGAAAATGGATTTTCAAAATCCAGCAATGCACAAATTTTCTAGATAATAAACTAATTATATGGAAAAAAAAATACACAATTTACAATAACAATGGAAATATAACAATAACTAATACAAATGTCATAACAACAATAACTTTTAATTAATATGTGCTTATTTTATTTAGAAATCAGTAATGCTTCAGTGTGTGGTACTCCTCAAAACATGGGGCAACACACAAGGGAGTGTTGCATGGCACACACATAAATTTGGTGAGACGTCTCTGCTTTGTCTTGCGAGTGCTGGATAGGCAGACTTTGCAGTGCCGCCTGGTCCTGCTGCCCTGGGAAGCTGTCTGAGGGACTTCGGAGGGGAAATGCCTAGCTGTCAGGCGCAGTGGAGTGTCCAATGCAGGGCGGCCTGCTTTGGATGGACACCGAGGTGTACTGTGCTCTTCCAGCAGTCCTCTCATCAGGTTCATCCTGAATTGCAGGGATGTGATGACTTTTCCTATTGATAGCATGGGTAGGAAGTGAGGAGGAGTGTGGAATATGACAGCATGGTCATTATTATTTGATGTTAATTTTAGTTTAACTTTAAATGCAATTAATTGAGTTTACATGAAAAAATAAATATTAAAACGATAAAAATAAACTTATTTGTTTATTTATATGTAAATTATATGTTGTTCTTAATCTGATATGCAAATTTCTCACCCGTAAGTTGGTGGTGGACAATGTGGCTGTTCATTACTGCAGTGTCAAGGAGGTAAAAGAAGACTTTCTTGTACCATTTGGTGGTTTTTCTGGTACAATCAAAAAAGCCTTTCATCATGTCAGCCTTGTCCACTGCTCCCATCTTTTTATTATATTCCTGCACACAGAGAGGCTTCATCTTCCTTTCTTTGGTGATGTGATCAACCTTTCCAGTGGATGACATGGTGGATGGATGGACCGTGGTAAGAAGATGAACATCCCTCTTGTCATGCCATTTCACTGCCAGTTGTGTTCCATTTTCTCTACATTCAACCTGGTCCTTTGTCATTTTGCCGGTGAATATTGGCATTCCCTTCCTGTTGGCTCGTACTGTCCCACAAGCTCCTGTGTCCAGAGACAGGAGGTGCTGGAACAGTGTGGGACTACTGTACCAGTTGTCCACGAACAGGATGTGACCCTTTTTTAAGTATGGGACCAGTAATGACATTACAACGGACCCAGAGATTCCAAGGCCTTCATAGTGCTGGATGTCTGTGGTGGATCCTGTGTATATGATCATGTTCTGCACGTAACCGGTAAGCACATCACATAACACAAAAAATTTGACCCCAAATCTGTGGCGTTTAGATGGTATGAACTGGCGAAATGACAGCCTACCTTTGAATTTCATCAATGACTCATCAACACACAGATCCCTGTAGGGCACAAATACGTTATGAAAAGATGACATGAAGGCAGTGAAAATGTTTCGGATTTTTTGCAGGGGGTCGTTGATGTCTGCCATCGCATTGTTGGAGAAGTGTAGGCAGCGGAGGAGCAGAAGGAAGTGGTCCTGGGAAAACAAAGTCCCGAAAAATGGTGTCAGGAGCATGGGATCTGTACTCCAATAATCCCGAAGTGAGTTTTTTTTCACAATTCCCATTAGCAGAACTGCCACCAGGAATGTGTACATTTCATGAGCATTTGTTGAAACCCACTTTGCAATCTTGCCTTTCACTTCAGGTGGTGTTTTCTCCTGCAGCTCTGAGGCATAGCGGTTTGTTTCCTCAACAATTCCCTCAATTAGCTCCTCAGTAAGGAACATCTTAAAACATTGGACTTCATTGGGTGATTCTAGAGGGTTTTGCACGCCGCACGTCCGGTCATCAAAGGCAACCCCAGGTCCAGGAGGGGTAAAATTAATAGTAGAACTCCAGCAGGAAGAGCTTACCTCCTCCACCTCCCTAGGTGTTGTGAAAACAGGCATAGGAGCAGTGACTGGGGCATCTTCATCCTCAGCATCAAGGGCTTGGAGGTTGGGGGGCATCTCCTCATCTGTGTCACTTCCCTCATTGTCAAAATTTCCCTCGTCAGAATTAAAAAATATTTCATCTGTAATATGTTTTCTTTTTAAAGACATCATTTTCTGTGGCAATTGTGTAAATAAAACTTGTAAATATATCAAATTAACTCAAGTGTGTGTGTGTAAAATATATGACGAGCTCCGATACGAGTCTGAGGTAAAAGCGACGTGCCGTGATGTCACTTGTCACTGGGGGGATGGGAACACTAGTGATAGGCTATGGTAATAGCCGTTGTTGTTGTTGTTTGTTTTTTTTTAAAAGTTTTTTAAATTGCAGTGCAGGCCTGTCTGAAAAATTATATTCACACAGATTCACAATTACAAATAATTAACAACGTGTATTTCATGTGAAAAAGCACTGTTTGAAATGTGATTGTTTTTCTCGCTGTTGTAATAGACATGAATGTGTAGATATGCGCTGGAAAATTTAAATTAAAAATTTTTTTTTTTTTAATACAATAAATATGAAGACTGTTCGAGCAGCTGTTTTAGACATAAATGACAAGCGTTTCACCAGTCACTGTTTCTATAGCAATGGCAGCAACGCGAAAGCAGATTTGGTGAATTTATCGTTTATGCTGCTGTTATATACGCGGTGTACGTGTGGAAATGGACCGTAAACTTATATGGGAAGTATTCTATGTTTGAATGCATACGACGTACAATAAACATTTTCATGTGATTTGAAAAGACTTCGAGCAGCTGTTATAGACATCATGTGCTTAGCCAGTCTCTATGTTGCAACTAAACCATACGGCAGCTGATATGGTGAGTTTCAGTTAGTTTTGCACGATCATACATTGTGTAAATTTGTAGTCTTTTGTTAGTTTGAATGCCTGTAACAAACGTGGTTGAAAAGATTGATTAAAGCGGATTTTTAAGCATGTAAATGGCAGTGCTTATACAATCCCCCTCTGTAGCAGCAGTAGCTAAACAGCGGGAATGCAGATTTGAATTTTAAAATGTGCCAGTTAATGACGTTAGACACGAACGTTCTAATCAAACCGGTTTGATGGTACTCCACAGGGATCACTCTGAAATGATCAAACCAGTGTGATGGTACGTGCGAAAGGGTTAAAGTCTGGTGTCTCTTCTGGAGCTACAGTTTGAAAGCGGCTGGCAGTTTATTTGGTAAACTGGGGGTTAATTTAACCCGGTTTCTGATGTTAAGCTGCCCTGCTTTAAGTTCGTGTCACTTGGACTTGAGTCACTTTTCATATTTTGCTACTGTGTTTGTTTACATATTTATTTTATGCTTAATTACAAACTTGCATGAGCACTACTGGTTTGTGCTGTTAACGGAGCATGTTAGGATGTTTTTGGTAGTTTGTGGGATTTGCACGCGTCTTGTTTGGGAAGACGCTTCAGCTCGTGGGGGGATGGGTGGGTGTGTGAGGAGTTCTCCTTTTTCTTTCGTTGTGTGTTTTGTGTTTTGTTTAATCAGGTCGCCCATGTTTTAATTTATTTCTGTGACTGTTATACATTCCATGCTGCAGTATACACTAATACTTGACTAGCATGCAGCAGTCTAGGATGCCACGACAATCAGGGACTGGACTCAAATTTGTTAGCTGGAATTGTAATGGTCTAAATCAGCCTATTAAACGTAGCAAAGTTCTTTACCATCTTCAACAATTAGGAGCCCATATTGTTTTCCTTCAAGAAACTCACTTAAAATCTTCCAGCCATATCAGATTAAAGGGGAGGTGGGTCAGTCAAGTTTTTCATTCTAGTTTTAATTGTAAATCTAGGGGTGTTGCAATTTTGATTTACAAATCGGTTCCTTTTGTGTGCTCTAAGGTAATAGCTGACCCCAATGGAAGGTTTGTGTTTGTAACGGGACAGCTATATAGTAATTCTGTGATTCTGGCTAAAGTGTATGGTCCAAACTGGGATGACGACAACTTTTTCCATCAATTGTTCGCCAAATTACCTGACATGTCCACATATCTACTTATTATGGGAGGTGACTTCAACTGTTGGCTTAATCCGGTATTAGATCGTTCTTCTACTAGACCAGGAGTGCTCTCAAAGTCTTCTAAGACCATTTTATCCTTTATGGATGAGTTCTCGGTCTCTGATCCATGGCACTTTCTTAATCCATCTGGTAAAATGTATTCTTTTTTTCTCTCATGTACATCACTCCTTTTCTCGTATTGATTATTTTCTCCTGGACAACCGCTTTCTCCATTCTGTTCATTCTTGCTCTTATGATACTATTCTAATATCGGATCATGCTCCGACCACACTGGAGTTATTCATACAGGAGCGTGAACGTACGTACCCCTCTTGGCGTCTCAATACGCGCCTGCTATCTAATGAGGATTTTGTTAAGTTTGTTTCTAATCAAATTGACTTTTTTCTTACTACCAACAGTACTCCAGGGATCTCAGCCTCCCTTCTTTGGGAGACTTTGAAAGCATATATTAGAGGTGAAATTATTTCATACAGCAGCTATGAGAACAAACAAAGGGAAAAAAAATTAAAGGAATTGAGGTTACGTATCTCCCAGCTTGATAATATCTATGCTTCCTCCCCATCCCCTAACATATATAAGGATTGTCTCTCTCTTCAGGCTGAGTTTGATGTTCTTTCTACTAAAGAGGTTGAGGAGCTCCTATTTAAGACTAAATATTGTTATTATGAGTCTGGGGATAAGACGACCAAACTTTTGGCCCATCAGCTTCGACAGGCTTCCTCCTCTCAGCAGATTTTACAAATTAATACTCCTTCTGGCGTCACTACCAATCCTAAAAAAATGAATGATCAATTTAAACGGTTTTACTCTTCTTTATATACTTCTGAGGTTGAGTTTGATCTGTCTGCCCTGGATAGTTTTTTTGACTCACTGGAGTTAATTAGGGTAGATGCTGATATTGCTGAGCAGTTAGAGGGCGCAATCACCATAGATGACCTTAAACGGGCAACATTTTCTATGCAATCTGGAAAATGTCCAGGCCCGGATGGTTTTCCGACGGAGTTTTACAAGACCTTTTTTGACAAATTAGCACCAGTTTTGATTGAAATGTTCAATGGATCTCTTACTCTTTCGAAATTACCTCAGACTCTAAATCTGGCCTCCATATCATTACTCTTAAAAAAGAATAAGGACCATCTGTCTTGCTCAAGTTATCGTCCAATTAGTCTTTTATCTGTAGATGTAAAACTTCTGTCCAAATTATTAGCTATGCAACTGGAATCAGTTTTGCCTTTGATAATCTCTCCTGATCAGACATGTTTTGTCCAGAACAGACATGGGTTTTTTAATCTCAGACGTCTTCTCAATGTTGTTTATAATCCTTCTACATCAATGGGGCCGGAAGCCGTAATCTCATTAGACGCGGGAGAAGGCTTTTGACAGAGTGGAGTGGAACTACCTTTTCTACGCTTTGGAGAAATTTGGTTTTGGCCAGGAGTTCATTTCTTGGATTAAGTTGCTCTATTCATCCCCTATGGCTTCAGTCAGAACTAATGACACCCATTCAGATTATTTCCCTTTGCACCGCTCCACTCGTCAGGGCTGTCCTCTGAGTCCTCTTTTATTTGCTGTTGCTATTGAACCTCTGGCTATTGCGCTTCGTTTAGAGCCACGCATCACTGGAATTACAAGATTTGGTCTTGAACAGAAGGTCTCCCTCTATGCCGATGACTTATTACTATATGTGTCCAATCTCTCTATCTCAGTTCCAGCTGCTCTTGACATCCTTAGTTCATTTGGTCAGATTTCAGGTTATAAACTAAATTTGGACAAGAGTGAGCTGTTTCCTTTAAATCAAAGTGCCCAAAATGCTGCTCAGGGTTTCCCATTCAAAATTGTTCCATTTGGCTTTAAATACCTTGGTATCCGAATCTGTGACTGATTTGAAGATTTGTTTGATTATAATTTTGCCCCTTTGTTAGATCAGATCAGGATGGACTTTCAACGGTGGTCACTGTTGCCTCTTTCCCTTGTGGCCAGGGTCAATTTGGTTAAGATGAATATCCTTCCCAAATTGTCTTATCTCTTCCAGTGCATACCTATCTTTCTCCCTCAGTCTTTTTTCACAAATTAGACAAATCAATCACTGAGTTTATCTGGAACAGAAAGGTCCCTCGTTTGCGAAAGGAGCTGTTGCAGAGACCTAAGACCCTTGGGGGCTTGGCCCTTCCTAACTTGAGGTTTTATTACTGGGCTTCCATCCTTAGAGTAATTCAGCATTGGATTTCTCTGGAGGGGGCACCAGTTTCTCCTACATGGTTGAGTATGGAGATGTTTTCTGTTAAACCTGCTTCGTTGACTGCTCTCATCTATGCTCCTCTTAGCTTTTCTCTCTCCCCTTTTTGCAATAATATCTTAGTTAAACCCACTTTTAAAATTTGGAAGCAATTTCGACGCTATTTTGGTCTACAGACCTTCTCTTTCCTAGCACCTTTATCAGCTGTTTTTTACCCTTCCTTAATTGATGGGGCTTTTTCTTTGTGGTCTGACTACGGCATCAAGGCATTTAGGGACTTGTATATTGCTGGTACATTTGCATCCTTCCAGCAACTCTCCGAGAAATTTAATTTGCCTAGGCAGCATTTTTTTAGATATCTTCAAGTTCGTAGTTTCATTCGCAATCTTAGCCCCAATTTCCCAAATCTCCCAGAGGCCTCTCTAATTGACTCCTTTTTAACCCCATTGCCTACCATTAAGGGTGCTATTTCATGTTTATACAATCTTATCTATTCTTTGCAGCTTACTCCGCAGAATAAAATTAAAACCCATTGGGAGGAGGATCTTGGGGAGGAGATCTCGGAGGAGCTGTGGGATGCCATTTTGCGTCGGGTTCACTCCTCATCAATTTGTGCTAGACATGGTCTGTCCCAGTGCAAAATTCTACATCGTAACCATCTCACTCGAGTTAGGCTTTCCAAAATCTATAATGATGTCGATCCCATGTGCATTAGATGTCGTCAGGCTCCAGCTACCCATGCCCATATGTTTTGGTCCTGCCCTTCACTACATAATTTTTGGACACAGATATTTAATTCTATTTCTGTTTGTACAGGGGTTCAATTTGATCCAACAGCATGTACCGCTTTGTTTGGGGTTTTACCTCCTACTTTGCAGCTTCCTAAATATAAAGCTGACTTTGTAGCCTTTATCTCCTTATTGGCTAGACGTTTGATTTTATTGAGGTGGAAGTCTCCTGCGCCGCCTTCTCACTCGTCTTGGATTAGGGACATCCTTCAGTTCGTGAAGTTGGAGAAAGTTAGGTGCTCGATACATGGTTGTCATGCTAAGTTTAATAAAACTTGGGGTCCATTTTTTGCACATGTTGAGGGATTGATTTTTACGGCTATTCCAGAGTAGCCACCCTGATTGGCTACTAATTGTGAATTTGTAGCATGCTGGGATGTTTTTTTTTTAATATATATTTATCTCTTTGTATGCGAACATATTGGGCTTTTATCTAGCAGTGGGTGACCATCTTGTTTTTTTTTTTTTTTTGTTTTGTTTTGTTTTTGTTCTGTTTATTTGTTTTTGGGGGTTGGCTTTCTTTTTTCTTTTCTTTCTTTCTTGTTAGTTGTACTTGACACTGTTTTTGATTCCCGAATTGTTACCTCTTGAATTTGTTATGTCACTGAAAAATCAATAAACAAATGTTTAAAAAAAAAGAAGAAATATTGAATAAATATGACCATTCACAATGAAAGGTAATTTTTTCACACCTAAAGTACTAATAGTAGAAACATTACTAGCATGCATGAATTGTCCTTCATAGATAGCCTATATTTCTTTCAGTCTTTGTCATGAGTAATTTCTCATCTGCAAATGTTTTATCAACAATCTAAAGTTGAATGTGTTTGAAACTGCTGCCATTGTTTGATTTGGCAAGGACTGCAAGGAATGGGATATTAGTGGATTTACATTTTCAACACAGAGATTAATATTCAAGCACAGTTCAGCAAATAATCTAATAACGTCATGGAAATGATTTATGATGCAATGATCAGAGGTGTTTGTATCTCTCAGTTCATTATAAATCTAAAATCCTTACTCATTGGAAAAAAATTATGAATGTTAAAATGAAGAAAAATCTCACCTGTCACTTCTTGTGGATTTGTTATTGGTAGATAATTAGGTGTTGCAGTCTTTTGAAATGTAATAACTAATAAAAACTATTCAAAGGGATAAATGGCACACTTTCACCTATACATGTTAAAGTTTGCATTTGTGTTGAACAATTTTACTCACATTTAAAGCTTTCGCTGTTTAAAATTTCATGTCAGATTCACTTATTAAAAGGTTAATAAAATAAAAACAGAATTCCATGTATAAAATTTAAGCGCTTGAAAAAAGTGGGTGGTGTAGTCTCACATTATCACGTTTTGGTGAAAAAAACTCTGTTCCCAATGTATCAATAATAATAATAATAATAATAATACAATTACAATTCTATTGATAAGAGGAAATAACTGCAGTTGACATTTAAAGTATTTAATGTATTTATAAAAATAAGCTTTTTACAACAACAAGTTCCACCAAAATTAGTTAAGGTCACAAGTCTGTTAGGTATCATTAAGACTAATCCTGAAGTAACTACATGATTATAGGGCCAAGAGCACTGGAATCAGTGTATGTGTGTGTGTGTTTGTGTGTATGTGTGTGTGTGTGTGTGTGTTTGTGTGTGTGTGTGTGTGCGTGTATGTACGAATGCACAGAGTAAATTGGCAGCAGAAAAATCAAAGGAAAAGGAAATTAGCTGAGTTATGAGAAGGATATTTATGCTCTTAAGGTTTCTTACCCAGATCTGAACTTTTAACCAGCTCAAATTCAAATTTGCAGGCTTGATCCTATAATCTGCTCTGCTTCAGTTTTGCTCATTAGGAAAATTTCTCCATTAGCCATTAATCCATTATACAGCTGACGAAATTCCCTTTTCCTGTGTGTGTGTGTGTGTGTGTGTGTGTGTGTGTGTGTGTGTGTGTGTGTGTGTGTGAGAGAGAGAGAGAGAGAGAGAGAGAGAGTGTGTGTGTGTGTGTGTGTGTGTGTGTGTGTGTGTGTGTGTGTGTGTGTGTGTACATCTTCAGTCTGATTAATATGTATTACGAATGTGACAGAACTGCGTTCCTTTGCACTATAACATGGTATTGAAACCAGAAATGTCAATACAAACTACAATATGCTCAAGTAGTGTCAGTTAGTCTATTACTTACTGTGATTGTACAGAATAGCAATCTTTATGGAAATGAAATTAATTATAGTAACTATTATTATAAACAGTATTCAGTATTTGAGTTGCTTGCTTGTACATAGATTTAGGCGCATATGCAAATAGTACAATACACTGCTTGCAAAATTGTTTTGCCCTGCTTTGAATGTCACACATTGTTTAACCAAATGTCAGCAAAGACAATATTTAAACATGTATAATCTGTCCTAACATTTAGTCCTAATAACATATAGATTGAAATTAGATAAAGATACTTTATAAAAACTATTTGTTTTGCAATTGAAAATACATTTGAATGATAAATTAGACTAAACTATTTATATTTTGGTTTATTCCTCACACAAATTAATCATGTCTTTAGAAAACTGTAGCACACAGGTCATATGGACTACCTTTATGATGCATTATATGTCCTTTTTTAAAGCTTGGCAGTATAAATTAGGGAGTTTCAAACTTTTAATGCAAAGGACATCCAAATATAACAAACCCCTTTTGAGAGATCTCCTTCCTAAAATATACATTTAATAAATTTGAGAGCTCATAGGGTGCATCTCATTCCAACGAGAGATACGGTACATGACTGCAGCATATTTGTCTCACCGAAACCTGGCTTTCGGAAGAGATCCCTGACTCTGCCGTTGAACCACCTGGATTCTCTATTCATCACACTGACCTGTGGAATATTTTTACAAAGTTAAATATACATGAATCATGTATAATCAATGTAAATATAGCCATTCTATACTACAATTGCTTCTGGTGATCAAGCATGCCTCTTGCTGTGTCTGTGTTGGCCCCTCACATATTGTGAATGTGAGGCCTTTCACATATTGTAAAGTGAGTTTCCTGTTTGACACTAGAGAAAATATACGTCCCCTCAACTGACATTTCCTGTACACTTCTTGAGAAACAACAGACTGGCAATGTCATGGAAGATGGTGGCATGTGAAATGTATTAGCCACGCCCTGATAGATCATATGTATTTAACCAGGTGCAAACCCAGATTCTGCAGTTGCTCTGCAGAGCAACTCAGCTTTTTTATGTCTGATAAGTAAGTCTATCTTCTGGCATCAAAAGGTGGCAGAAGCCACAACACAAGACCTCACACGGAAAAGCAAAGGTGGTGAAAACGATTTATGATCAACACGTTGTAGTGTGACCGTAAAAGCACACACACCATCAAAACATTCTGCTCCCCTGATCTGGAATATATCATGATCCTTTGTCGACCTTTCTGGCTTCCGATGAAATTCTCATTTGTTATTGTTACAGCTATATACATCTCCCCACAAGTGGACACTGATCTAGAATAATCAAAGAACTGCATGCAACAACAAACAAACAAACAGGAAACCACACACCCAGATGATGCATTTATTGTGGCTGGGGACTTTAATAAAGCAACACTGAAGAAAGTACTACCAAAGTACTATCAACACATAAACTTAATCACAAGGGAAAGCCATATCTTAGACCACTGCTTCACCTTTCTGTGATTCATACAATGCCCTCCCACATGCTCCGTTCGGGAAATCAGATCATTGCTTCATTCAATTCTTACATGCCGACAGACAAAGACTGAAGCAGGATGCCCCCATCACCAGGACAATTCACCACTGGTGGACCAATCGGATGCTGTGTTACAAGACTGTTTTGATCAACTGTACAACTTCTGAAACAATGTTGATGGGTGGTGAGTCACGTGACGCAATGCGAGGAGCGGACATGTAAACAGTGAGCTCTATGCTAGTTTTTTAATTATTTTTAATGTCATAAACCGGTGAGATTCAATACACCTGTCTACATATCTGGACTTTGAAGTCAACATGGCAAAGAATTCAAAATCCTCAAGGTCTGGAGATTTTAAAAGACACTTATGTGCTCAATCTAATACCTCTGAAAGGGCCGCAGATCAGGGACTCAGTTTGGATGTAGTGTTGTTTTTGGCGGCCTGTTTTAATTTTAGTTTTAGTCTAGTCTTTGTGTCAAGCTGTCATTTTAGTTTTTATTAGTTTTACTCACGTTCATACTCTTTTTAGTCTAGTCAAGTTTCAGTCGACTAAAAGTCTGACCATTTTAGTCTAGTTTTAGTCGACAAAAACTGATGACATTTTAGTCTAGTTTTAGTCGACAAAAACTGATGACATTTTAGTCTAGTTTTAGTCGACGAAAAGTGTATTTTAGTCTATTTTTAGTAATGCAATTCTATTTAACCCAGTCAATATAATATAACTACCTACTAGTAGTATAGACTAAACCAAAATTTTCTTTTAGCCAAACCCATTTCAAACAAGGTTATCTTATATTATTGTTGCCTTAAAGACTCAAGAATATACATCCATTTCAGACACGGAAGTGACGGAACGGAAGATGCACTGATTTGAAATTACAACATATTTATTTTACCAACCAAACATGTTAGAAGTACACACATATAAATTTAAATAAAATAAATAAAAACAATAAATAAAATAGCATCACATGACAATGGCAGAAATAAATGAATACATTCAAGTTTACATATAGAGAAACAAGGTGCTTGAATGCTCGAGCAACAATAACATACTAAAAAGTGTAAATAAAATGTGTGTGTCTGTTACTTACTTGTATTGCTTGTAAACTGAAGTCAGATTTTGCATCATAAAAACTATTAAAAGATATAACAATACTGTGGCGAGCAGGCCGAGGGACGTGAGAGAACGTTGCGAGGCCGGTGGTGTGAGTGTTAATGAACGTCACCTGTGAGACGCACCGGTCTTGCATCTCTCACGGAGGAGCGGAAGCATAAAGGAGGAGCGACGACGCTGAAGATCGAGAGAGGAACAGGCCTGATTTTATGTTGTGTTTTGTTTGTGTTTTATTATGTTCGCCGGTTCCCGCCTCCTCCCCGGGTTTAAGCACCAATGTAACAAATTTCAGATGTTGTGGGAAGGAGGAGGCGGGAACCGGCGAACATTCAAGACTTTTAATAAAATAAACAAATACAAAACGAAAGCAAAAGCCAGCAGCCCCTCACGGACGACTGCTGGCACACTATAAAACACAAACGTTCTCTCACCTCCCTTGGCCTGCTCGCCACATTCTCTCACATCCCTCGGCCTGCTCGCCACAAATACAAATGGTTTGGACCTTAGAGAGATATAATGGATTCGGAAGCACTGGCTGTATACAGTGGAATTCGTTGATCAGAAAAGAACAAACAGTACTGAATTATGCCAACTACTGAACCAAATAACCAGCAGTCTCAACAGCAACTACATAAACTAACTTCCTGAATGTGTTATTTTAAGACTGGTTGTCACAAACAACAAAAAAACAACTACTTCTTGCATGTCTGTTCTGGCCAGCCATTAACTACTACTTAGGCTTGTTTACTTTGAGGAAAGCGCTTCTTTCCAAAATGGTTCTAGCCCTGTTCCTGCGGCCACGAGAGAGGTAACCAGTTACACTGAAGACCCTTTCTGTAAATGCCTGAGAGGCTGGCATCGCCAGGAGGTCCAAGGCCAGAGTTTTCAGTGTTGGAAACGCAGTGGAACAACACTGAGTTAACCAATACTCAATGCCGGATTCCTCAACCTCAGCACTAGCAGCAGCAGTCTGGTAGGACTCGGACAGCCCCTCTTTATATTTTAAAATCTCCTGCCTAATGTTTGTTGTCTTGGCTGTCTTGGGCCTCGATGGACGATTTGCACTGAAGAACTTAAATCTACACCGTTTTGCGGGGGTTGACTCTGGAGCCTCTATACCCTCATTTGCGACTTGCTCATCATCGGTCAACTGCTCTTCTCGTACTTGCACTCTTTGTGGCACAAGATGAGCAATGTAGTCCTCTGCCTTTCTGACAAGATTATTTACTTCATTGTCATCATTTTCCAGAAGGGTTTCAGCTACACAAGGGTCCACAAAGCATGCTGCTGCAGGAAGTGGCGAGAAATTGTCAGCCGTTATGTCAAGAAACACACTAAAGCGCCTATTCATGCTGGACAGCATCTTCTGAGCTAGAGTAGCTGCATCTTTGTAGGTTCGCCCATGTGCAATCGAGAACTCCGACAGGTGGTTTTTGAGATCCAGGAGTGCTGGCACAACTAGGGAAAGTGATTGAGTGTCACTTTCAAGTGACTTAGTGTGCTCTGCAAATGGCAGAAGAAGGTCCCGATCTTCTGCCACTCACTGGGCTGCAGGCTGTCCCAGCCCATGGACTCCGCCACAGCCGTGAGGTGCTCCTTGACTTCAAGACAGCGCAAAATCATAGCAAAGCAACTTGACCACCTAGTGGGACAGTCCTTTACCAGAACCAGAGCACACTTCTGCAGCAGCCGCTCTGTGGCGACAGATGACTTCCTAAATTTGTTCACTAAGTGCCTCACTTTCTCCAACAGCCTTCGGATTGGGGGTTCCTTCTGGACCATATTCACCACAAGCTGTACGGTATGAACCACGCATGGGGTCCTCTCTATGGCTCCGTAGGAGTATCTACATGAAAAAAGGACATATTTAACCATTTTAGCCCTTATATTATTGAACCAAATGAAATAGACTAAATAAGTTCATAGGATGTTAACTACTAGAACTATGTATATTATATGCATAATGCTGAATGAATTAATAACATAATTTTTAATCTTTTAACTTCCTATGGAATAATTTTTTTATTCATAAAACAATATATAAGCAGTTACATAAATGTTGAATGAATTATATTGTATATAGTATTTTTTATGTTTCTTACTGTCCCCTTGTGTTTTTACTCTTTATGTGTTTGTTGTGTACTTTGAGAGCAAAGACTAACCGGAGTCAAAATTCCTTGTTTGTATATGCAAACCTGGCCAATAAAGCTGATTCTGAATTAATTGCATAGTTTTAGACAAAGACCTACGTTACCTGTCATCCTCCTCTTCCTGATGCTCATTGTCATCGTCGTGCTCTGCCTCTGAGTCCTCTTCAGAAGTTGTGGCAACTTCTGCATGTGTTTGGAACGAAGCCACCATATTGCTGCCATTGTCAGTAATCGTTGTGAGGACCTTCTCTCTGGGGATCCCCCATTCTTCTATTGACTCCTCTACAAGTGTACTAATCGACTCTGCGGTGTGAGGGTGAACCATCTCCTTCAGGTTCAGAAGTTTGTGTTCAGCCTTGTTGTCCTCATGGTTGAAGTAACAGGCGCTGATTCCCAGGAAGGATGCTGTAATCCCCTTTTTAGTCCAAATATCCAACCCTGTAGTTATTCTGCGTGCTGTGGCCAGGTTTTGTTTAATCTTTTCTTTCTCTTCCTTGAACATTTTGTAAATCAAGTTTAAAATTTTATGTCTTTTTGGCACTTTGAACTTTTTGTCCATTTTTGCCATCATGGCGATGAACTCCTCATCTTCGACAATCCGTGCTGGGAGTCCTGTACGGTCTATCCACTGCGCTATCCCCTCTTCTTTGGTACGTTGGTCTGGGGAGTTGTCGTTGTACGTCCTTATGGCAAAGAAATCCTGAGCACTAGTTGGCTTGTCTATCTTCTTGGGTAGGACTTGCTTCACTGGTGCTATTTTTGGAATCTAGCACAGGAATAGATACAATGTCAGGACAGATGCAGCCTCTGGAAGATCTTACTGTTGTAAATATTAAGTAGCATAAATCCTTGCTATGATTTTTACCATAGTAAATCAACTTCTGAGTGAGTGACTTGACTATCCGTAAAAGAAAAAAAAAAGTCTATATAGTCTAAGCAATAGTCTATGCTTGTTAATGGTATGTTAATGCCAATACCATTTGTTTAAATGTATGTATTGGTCTAAAATAAGGTATTCAAAGTCATGTTGTTGATGCCAAATTCAGTTGCTATGTGAATGACAAAACTAGCTAGTTTTTGGCCAACTAGGGATGCTTAGTACACATGGAGTCAGTCAGTCAGGTAGGAACTAAGAACCCACTCACTCTCTCACACAAACATATATACACGTACACACACACGTACGTACACACACACACACACACACACACACACACACACACGTTAACCCACTTTACACTCTCTCACAAACAAATATAACGTTACACACACACACGGTAGTCAAACACGTTTGTCTGAGTCATTTAAAGCTAACGTTAAAATGAGACACATTAACCACATTTCTAAAATAGAAAGTAACGTTATGTTAATGTCGTGACTTACCTCAATTTCATTATGGAATGCCTTGAGATGTCTCTTAAGATTCGTGGTGTTTTTTCCTGTTATTTTGTGACCGCATTTCTTCCCATCTTTTTCCACAACACATTCCGTTCTCTTTTCCGCTTCTATGTAATGAAAGTTATTCCAAATGTCGTGTCTTCTTTTTCTCCCAAAGACGAACCCCCGCTGGCCGGCCATCGGTCCCTTTTTTCTGTGTCAGACTTAACTTTTGTCGTTTATGCTAACTCACCACCGCATCTGCACATAGCATCTGCATCTTCTAAATAATGCCGCGAGTGGGGCTTGAGGAAGTGACGTTGCCTGCGTCTGCGCAGTGCGATCTGATGCACCTGAAGTGAAAATACTGCAGAAATACTTGCAAAATAATAATAATAACTCGACTAAACGAGACGAAATAACGGTATAACATTTCGTCTCGTCTCGTTTTGGTCAACGAAAATGTAGAGACATTTTATCATAGTTTTCGTTTTGTAAACCACATTTAGTCTCGTTTTTATTCGTCAACAATATTGAAAATACATTTAATTATAGTCATCGTCACATGACCAGCATTTACGTTGCGTCTCGTCTCTTTTTCGTCACGTGATAAAGGTTCGTTGACGACGATATTTAGTCATCATTTTCATTGACGAAAGCAACACTATTTGGATGGTGCATCAGGAGAAATTCAACATCAACTGTCCAACATGTCTGTGATGCTGACGAAAGTTGTTGCTGACTTAGAGGATCTTGCTGTAATACGTCGATCGATTACTGTGATGGAAACAACATGTTCTGGGTTAGTTACAAGAATTGGGGATGTCGAGAGATGGATCTATAATCTGGACTCATCGGAGAGGGAATTAGCTGGTAATCTACTAGCGACCAAGATAGACTTGTAATACATTTGGAAAAAACTGGAAAATCTGGAGAATTGTAATCGGTGAAACAATGTCCAAATTGTTGGAATTCCTGAGCATGAAGAAGGCAGGGATATGGTGAAATTTCCAAGACGAGCTCTTCCAGAGTCTGCTCGACATAACTGGCCATAAATTGGAAATTGAACGAGCTCACAGAGTCCCGGCTCACAGATCGGATGAGGGACACATGCACGATCAATTATGGACAAATTTCTGAGATCATCCTATAAAGATCTCTTGTTCTGCAAGGCGAGGAGCAAAGGAAAGCTTTGTGAAGAATCACAACATTTTCTTGTACAACAGGGAATGCAAGAAACTTTTACATCAATTGAAGGTCGCTTTTGCACTAATGTTTCCGGCCAAACTGAGAATAGATAGTAAGGATGGCTGCAAAATATTTACATGCCTGCAGCAAGCATTGTCTTTCATAGAGACAATGGGGTGTGTAAAACATTTGTTGATTTTCATATGGCCCCCAAGTGAGTTGACTCGCTGAGCATACACTCGACTGGCTTTTTATTTTGTGTTGGATCCATCTTGTGGCTGGAGTTTGTTTTGTGGAATAACACACTTTCATGAATCTTTTGCATCGACGAAGGGTCACTTTTATACTTTAGTTCCCAGCCAAATTGATAATAGATACTAAAGATGTCCACAAAATATGTACGTGCCCACAGCAAGCGATGTCCTTCATAAAATCAATGGACTGAGGAAGTCATGGTGTGTTTCTCACGTGCCTCCAAGTGGGCTTGTGTCACTGAACACACACTTTACCATCAGAGGAAGCCGGGCACCTTTTTTGTTTCTTTTTGTGCTGGTTCTGTCTGAAGGCTGGGGTTTGTTTTTTGAGGTGGTGCTCCTTCGGGGCAGTTATGGATGTATGGTGTGGATTTAAAGAATGCTCTTTATATGTGCATGTGCCTCCTGTTGGCTGGATTTTTTTCAAGATCGGAGTATGACTGTGGCACAAATGTTGGAATGTGGTCTTTATAATTGTATTTTTCACACACAATACATTTTTTATATGTAAAAATATCAAATGTATGAGTGGACTGTCTCTCTCCACGTGGAATGTGAATGGGCTGAGGCACCCGATAAAAAGAAGGAAGACATTTGAACACATCTAGGGACTATGCATTTTTTTCATCAGTCCAAAAGATTTATTCTAGAATAGATTTTCTTTGTATATCATCTCTTCTGCTCAATTGGAATCGTCTTAGTCTCAGATCACCCCCTGGTGAGTTTAGAGGTGTTTCCATATTTGGAGAAAAATAAATCATATAGTTGGTGATTTAATGTTAAAGGCTGAATTCAGTGTTTAAATGGAGACCAACTGGTCCTCAGTATGCTCTGTGGGCGTGACTTGGGAGGCACTTAGGAGGTGGTTCTTAGAGGTCGGATCATACAGTATGCCTCATTCATCAAAATGTCCAAAGCACGAGAAATCGTGGTGTTGGAAGAGAATATTAAAAGTACCTAGACAGAACTGAAGCGCTGAATGTCATCTGATGACCCGATTGAAATACAGATTTGATTCTATTTTTTTGTGGAAGGTGGCGTTTAGGCTATTTAGGGTAAGACTAATCCACCAACTCATATTTTGAGTTGGGGGAAAATCAGGGAAGCTTTTGGCTAGATATATACCTAAAGCAGAGAGAGTCTTTTTCTACCATTCCCTCAGTGAAATCTGCTGGTGATGAAATTTTTACCTCGGCCATTGATATTAATAATACTTAAAAAAAATCTATCTTGATCTTTATAGTTCCACGTCATAGTCTTCTGGTGAAGATATTAGAAACTGTGTGGAACTCCCTTAATTTAATTAAGGCCTTGCCTACAGGCACAGCTACAGAGCCAGATGACTTTGCTGTTTAATTTTTTTTAGAGCTGATGCTACAGAACTGGCTCAACTTTTGTTAGAATTTTATATGGAATCATTAAAAAATGAAAAGCTTCCACCAACCATGACACAAGCCCGGATTAGTCTGATTCTTGAAAAGGACAAAGATCCAAGCGAGTGTAAGAGTTATTGTCCAATTTCCCTGATCCATCTAGATGCCAACATTTTTTTTTTAATTCTGGCTAACTGATTAAGTAAAGTTATAACAACTCTTATACATATAGATTAGGTGGGGTTTATTCGGGGCAGCAGCTCTTCTGATAACATTAGGCATTTCATTAATATCATGTGGTCAGTGGCGAATGATCAGTCTAT
This sequence comes from Moxostoma hubbsi, assembly GCA_032164185.1. Taxonomy (NCBI): domain Eukaryota; kingdom Metazoa; phylum Chordata; class Actinopteri; order Cypriniformes; family Catostomidae; genus Moxostoma; species Moxostoma hubbsi. The sequence goes on along the minus strand of JAVLUX010000031.1, from coordinate 12,088,821 downwards.
GGTCGCTGCCATCTCACTTGACGCCGAAAAGGCATTTGATATGGTAGAATGGGATAATCTTTTTAAGATTTTGGAAATGTATGGGTTCAGGAGTACTTTTAATTGAATGGGTTAAGTTACTTTATAGACACCCAGTACCGGCGGTACAAACAAATGGATTAATTTCAGATTATTTCACTCTGTATAGGGGCATCTGGCAGGGTTGCCCTCTTTCCCCTTTATTGTTTTGTCTTACCCTGGAAACATTAGCAGCCGCAGATATTTTATTACTCGTCTCTCTTCCCATTAGATCTATGCCTTGTCTCCAAAGGATTATTAGTTCCTTCTCTAAGTTCTCAGGTTACAGAGTCAGTTGGTCTAAATCCAATGCTTTGGCTCTAACAGCGTACTGCCCACTAACAGCTTTTCAGCCAGACACCTTCCAGTGGCCCACATAGGGCATTAAGTATTTGGGCATTCCCAGCTAATTTGTGTGATTTAGTTAGAGTTATTTTAAACCCTTTAATAAAAAGGTTTTCGAGTGATGTGAGTAGGTGGGCTTCTTTACATTTATCTATAATTGGGAAGGTTAATGTTGTTAAAATTAATTGTTTTTCAAAATGCAACTACCTGCTACAGTCTCTCCCTGTAGATGTTTGGTAGCATAGCGATTTCCTTTATGTAGAATAGTAAACGTCCCAGATTACATTTCAACAAGTTACATAGGCTGATTGACAGAGGTGGGCTAGGCCTACCCAAGATTTTCTTTTATTATTATGCATTCAGTCTCAGACATTTGGCTCACTAGTCACATACACCTGAGAGAATCCCTCCCTGGTTTGTATTGAACAGGAAGTCCTTGCCCCTATTTTGCCATTGCAAAGCCTTTCTATCAAACTAACCAGAGAAGTTAAGTTACACCCTGTTATCTCGCATTTGCCTGTGGTTTGGGCAAAAGTGTCCAGAATGTTTAATTCTGACATTTATGTAAATGTTGCATCAAGCATATGGCTGGACCCTAAAATATGTATTAATAAGTCCTCTTTCTGTTGGTCAGAGTGGATTGTGAGGGGGGTTACTACATTCGGTGACCTGTATGAGAGTGGAGTGTTGAGATATATATTTACACTCACCTAAAGGATTATTAGGAACACCATACTAATACTGTGTTTGACCCCCTTTCGCCTTCAGAACTGCCTTAATTCTACGTGGCATTGATTCAACAAGGTGCTGAAAGCATTCTTTAGAAATGTTGGCCCATATTGATAGGATAGCATCTTGCAGTTGATGGAGATTTGTGGGATGCACATCCAGGGCACGAAGGTCCCGTTCCACCACATCCCAAAGATGCTCTATTGGGTTGAGATCTGGTGACTGTGGGGGCCATTTTAGTACAGTGAACTCATTGTCATGTTCAAGAAACCAATTTGAAATGATTCGAGCTTTGTGACATGGTGCATTATCCTGCTGGAAGTAGCCATCAGAGGATGGGTACATGGTGGCCATAAAGGGATGGACATGGTCAGAAACAATGCTCAGGTAGGCCATGGCATTTAAACGATGCCCAATTGGCACTAAGGGGCCTAAAGTGTGCCAAGAAAACATCCCCCACACCATTACACCACCACCACCAGCCTGCACAGTGGTAACAAGGCATGATGGATCCATGTTCTCATTCTGTTTATGCCAAATTCTGACTCTACCATCTGAATGTCTCAACAGAAATCAAGACTCATCAGACCAGGCAACATTTTTCCAGTCTTTAACTGTCCAATTTTGGTGAGCTCTTGCAAATTGTAGCCTCTTTTTCCTATTTGTAGTGGAGATGAGTGGTACCCGGTGGGGTCTTCTGCTGTTGTAGCCCATCCGCCTCAAGGTTGTGCGTGTTGTGGCTTCACAAATGCTTTGCTGCATACCTCGGTTGTAACGAGTGGTTATTTCAGTCAAAGTTGCTCTTCTATCAGCTTGAATCAGTCGGCCCATTCTCCTCTGACCTCTAGCATCAACAAGGCATTTTCGCCCACAGGACTGCCGCATACTGGATGTTTTTCCCTTTTCACACCATTCTTTGTAAACCCTAGAAATGGTTGTGCGTGAAAATCCCAGTAACTGAGCAGATTGTGAAATACTCAGACCGGCCCGTCTGGCACCAACAACCATGCCACGCTCAAAATTGCTTAAATCACCTTTCTTTCCCATTCTGACATTCAGTTTGGAGTTCAGGAGATTGTCTTGACCAGGACCACACCCCTAAATGCATTGAAGCAACTGCCATGTGGTTGATTAGATAATTGCATTAATGAGAAATTGAACAGGTGTTGTGTTCCTAATAATCCTTTAGGTGAGTGTATATATATATATATATATATATATATATATATATATATATATATATATATATAATATGTAATCATACACATTTAAAACTATACTACTCTCTACAGCGCCCCACCCCAAGAGCCCTCCAAAAACTCAAAATAGTTGCTACATTTTCCAAGAGAAAAATCCAAGTTACCACGTCTTCCTAATGACACCTCCTCAAAAGCCACAACCATCCCCATCTCCATGCACCACTCCCGAAATGGGGGTGCTTCAGCTGACCTCCAACCCCCCAAAATAATCTGCCTGGCGAACATCACACTGGTCAGAACCCAAATCTCTATGTGTCTATTTCCCACATCAATGACCACTCCATCACCCAAAACAGAGTCTGGGGCAAAACGAAACCCGTTCCCAACACGTCACACACAAAACTCTGAACCTTCAAACAGAATTCCTGGATCTGACACACGAAAAACATGGGCCGTGTCTCCATCCTCCGACTGGTATCGCCAGCATGTGTGTCTTTAAGACAAACCCTATACAATCTAGAGGGTGTCCAATAAAATCTTGAGTTACATAACACGTAGCCTTGCATCTCTAGATGCAGACTTTAAGTTTTTTAGAATCCTAGCCCACACTCCCTCCTCCAATACCAAGTTGAAATATTTATCCAATAATCTCTTGATAGAAGTTAAAACTCCATCCCTCAGACTCTGAATTATCAGGGAATAATACACTGATGCCTCATGACCTTTTCCAAAAGCAGTAATCCCAAAGTATCTGCCAGGGGGTGTATTCTACTCTCATAAACAGTACAGAGCTGGTATATAGGTTACCAAGCATATTAACCTCCCTCACAATCCACTCTGACAAGTAGAAAGGGGACTTATTAAAAAATAAAAAATAAATTCTGCATTATGCAGAGGCAACATTTAAATAAAATGTCAGAATTAAACACTCTGGACACTTTAGTCCATACCAAGAACAAATGAGAGATCAACTTAACTTCTCTGATTAGTTTGATAGAAAGGCTTTGCAATGACAAAATAAGAGCAAGATCTTCCTGTTCAATACAAAACCAGGGAGGGGCTCACTCAGGTGGAAGCGACCAATGAGCCAAATGTCTTAGACCGAATGCATAATAATAAAACAAAATCTTGGGTAGGCCTGGCCCAACTTATTCGACCTAACTTATTTAAATGTAATTTGGGGCACTTAGCATTCCAAATGAAGGACATCGCTATGTTATCAAATGGCAAGAAATAAGAAATAACAAGCCATCTACTGGCTCAAGATGGCGCCGAGTATGGCTGCTGCGTCGCGGGCTCCGTCAAAACACTGTAGTTTATTGTTTGTTTTGTTTACAGTTTTGTGTTTTTTTGTCTTGGATGTTGTCTGCCTTATTGTGTACGACAGACAAATGCTTTTGGACATTGGTTCGGCAATCACACACCGAAAACCAGACTTCAAATTCCTCAATGCCTACCCACGGTTTACAAACACGCCAGCGGAGCCCTTTGTCTGGGCTGCCCGGCCGCGGAAACGCAGAAGGAAAAGGCGAAAAAGAGCTGGCGTTCTCAGCATAGTAAGACGTCGCACAAATCGACCCCCGCTACCCAGTATACTACTGGCAAATGTACAGTCTCTGGACAACAAGCTCTGCAAGCTGAGAGCGTGGATCTCTTTCCAAGGAGAGTCGAGAGATTGCTGCGTTATCTGTCTTACGGAAACCTGGATGTCTGCGGAGATTCCAGACTCGGCCATCGAACCCACGGGTTTCTCCGTGCACCGAGCGGACAGAGCGAAAGACCTCTCAGGTAAAAGCAGAGGTGGTGGTGTATGTTTTATGATCAACAAATCCTGGTGTGATCAGAGGAACGTACATTTTATCAAGTCTTTCTGTTCTCCTGATCTGGAATATCTCATGCTTCTGTGTCGACCATTCTGGCTACCGAGGGAATTCACAGCGGCCATTATCACTGCTGTGTACATCCCCCCACAAGCCGATACAGACCGGGCACTCAAGGAACTGTATGGGAGTATAAGTCAGCAGGAAACCCTGAGGCCGCGTTCATTGTTGCCGGGGACTTCAACAAAGCCAACTTTAAAACAATAGCACCAAAATACCACCAACATATCAGCTTCAACACACGAGGGGACCGGGTTTTGGATCATTGCTATTCTCCTTTCCGGGATGGCTACAAATCCCTCCCCCGCCCACCATTTGGCAAATCCGACCACTCTTCCTTTCTGCTTCTGCCCGCATACAGGACTGTTTTGATCACAAGGACTGGGAGATGTTCCGGTCCGCCTCCAATGATGACATCGAGGTTTACGCTGATAGCGTAACGTGTTTCATCAGGAAGTGCGTAGAGGACGTTGTTCCGACAAAAACAATACGGATCTACCCCAACCAGAAACCATGGGTTAATGGCGATGTTCACGCGGCACTTACTGTGCGGACCACCGCTTTTAACTCCGGGAACGCGGAGGAACGTAAACAAGCCAGTTATGCCCTCCGTAACTCTATCAGTGCAGCCAAACGCCAGTACAGGCACAAAATTGAAGGACAGTTCAACACCGCTGACTCTAGAAGTATGTGGCAGGGAATTAACACCATCACGGACTACAAACGGAATAAAAACTGCCATGAACAGCGCTGCCTCTCTCCCGGATGAGCTTAATACATTTTATGCTCGTTTCGAGGACAACAACACTGCCCTTGCGGAGAGAGCACTCACGGCCGACACTACAGAGGATGTACACTCTCCGTCTCTGTTGCGAATGTAACCCGATCCTTTCGACGGGTGAATATCCGCAAAGCCGCGGGTCCAGATGGCATTCCGGGCCGCGTCATCAGAGCGTGAGCGAACCAACTGGCTGGTGTTTTTACGGACATTTTCAACCTGTCCCTCTCCCTGTCTGTAGTCCCCACATGCTTCAAAACATCAACCATTGTGCCTGTACCTAAGCAATCAAAAATCACTTGTTTAAATGACTGGCGTCCTGTTGCCCTGACCCCCATCATCAGCAAATGCTTTGAGAGGTTGATCAGAGATTACATCTGCTCTGTTCTGCCCACCTCTTTGGACCCATTACAGTTTGCCTACCGCAATAACCTCTCCACTGACGATGCCATTGCATCTACAATTCACACTGCTCTCTCCCATCTGGAAAAAAGGAACACATATGTGAGAATGCTGTTTGTAGACTACAGCTCAGCATTCAACACCATAGTGCCCTCCAAGCTTGATGAGAATCTCTGGGCTCTGGGCTTAAACAGCTCGCTGTGCAGCTGGATCCTGGATTTCCTGTCAGGCAGACGTCAGGTGGTTTGAATGGGCAGCAACATCTCCTCATCACTGACCCCCAACACTGGAGCCCCACAGGGCTGTGTTCTCAGCCCACTCTTGTATTCCCTTTACACACATGACTGTGTGGCGACACATAGCTCCAATGCCATCATTAAGTTTGCTGACGATACGACGGTGCATCAGGACCCGCACCAGCCGACTACATGACAGCTTCTTCCCACAAGCAATCAGACTTTTGAACACTTGATCGATCACGATCAACAATCAGCACTGCACTTTATTAATCTTCATCTTGTATCACATACTGGACTGTCAATATATTCTCCCCAATTCACTTAGGGTATATACAAATATGTGTACACTATCTAGTGTATGAGTATTCTATATTGTGCGTATTGTTTACTGTACATTGTACATCAGTACTATGATGTGTAATTATGTGTACATTTGATATGTAAATTGTTGTGTAATTATGTGTACATTTGTTATGTAAATTGTGTTGTGTAAATATGTTGTTTACTGTAAAGTGGTTTATGTCTCGTCACTGTCATGACTGCTATGTTGCTCGGAACTGCACACAAGAATTTCACCTACTGTTGCACTCATGTACACAGTAGTGTGACAATAAAGTGATTTGATTTTGATTTGAAGAGAGGGAGAGATTGTAGCAGGTAGTTAAATTTTTGAAAACAAATCATTTTAATAACATTAACCTTCCCAATCATAGATAAATGTAATAAAGCCCACATCATTCGAAAACCTTTTTAACCTTCAGGGGTCTGAGGGTGTTTTGGACCCTGGAGAAGTTTTGACATGCCTTGACATTTGTGCTTTTTTCAGTTGCTTAAAAACATATTAATGGCTAAAGTCTGGTAACACTGTATTCAGCACAAACTGGGCTACAATAATATGTGAGCAACATGTGTGTACAGGTTTGTATTTTTTGAGAAAATAACGTTTATGCATAGTTTTTAAAAAAAATACAATTTTAAGTCACTGAAATAAGGTCATATAACACATACTAAACATTTGTCCACAAGCCTTTTGAGAACTGGTTCTTGTAGCCTAGAGTTTTTGATAAAAAATGATGTGAAAACCATCCTGATCACTCATACATACAAAACAATATAGTAATTTAACTTTTGTAAGACCATTGTAGTGTTGAAAGGTAATATGCAAGAAGACGTGAACTATCATGAATATTGAGGTAATTTACACCTGAGGACACAAAACACGCCTCCCCTGGGCCCATCAATGAGGAATGTGACAGAAAGAGAATGAATGTGAGGAGACTTAATGATCAAAATCAAGTTTTAAGTTAAAAGAAGTATTCTGACTATATATTTTCTTTACATAAAGACTTTACTTAATTTTAGACTTACACTACCGTTTAAAAGAAGTCTCTTCTGCTCACCAAGACTGCATTTATTTGATCCAAAATACAGTAAAAACAGTGATATTTTTACAATTTTAAAGAACAGTTTTCTATTTAAATATATTGTAAAATGCAATTTGTGATCAAAGGATAATTTTCAGCATCATTACTGCAGTCTGCAGTGTCACATAATCCTTTAGAAATCATAATAATATGCTGATTTTCAATTATGGGCATATTTAAAGCGCATTTTACTCATTTACACCTGAACAGATATTTGCAAGCACAAGCTTTGTTTATGATAATGAGGCAGCATAAACAGTAGTTAAAATATAATCTAAACATTCATATTATTTTTATATCATATTTATATCATTCAGCATGCAATTTAAATACCTGCTTTAGCCGAAACAGCAATTAAATGTAACTAAAACTTGCTTATTAGGACATATTTCAAATGTCAATACTCTTGAATCCTGTCTGGCAAGTCTAGAAACACTCCCACTAGTAAAATATGTTCAAGTTTATATAAAATAGTATGTCAACTAATGAAAACTAATTGACTTACTCGTCCAAAATTGTATCCTCTGCTGTATCAAATCTCTCTTCAAAATACAAATGTTCATCGGAGTCCCGCTCTTCTTCTGAGGAAAATGTTAACTCTTCCTTAATATCCGGAAGTTTCATCTCCTGTGTATTGTTACAAACGCGCAGTAAAATTAATGAATTGTTTACATCAAACCTCTGAACACTGTCGGGGGCGTTTACCATTTGCATTGATCATCTCAGCACATTAGCGTATGAATGGCGCACTCTGCTGGTGGGTGTGATCACATTAGAGATAATGAGATGAAGCGGTAAAAACTGTAGAGCATTTTGTTTCATTCAGATTACATTGCAGGAGAATATTTGTTTTAAATTTGAATTGTTTTATTTAAAAGACATTTAGACATGTTAAGCTTTCTTTAGACATATGTTTCATGTTTGTTTGATAAGTATTCGCGGAGTTTCAGTTCAGTTTTTTGTGACGTGTTTCAGAAATATGCTCGTGAACACAGACAGCTGAAAGCTCACCCTTTTTATTTTCTATATTTTACAAAAGCACAAGGTTTTGTTGTTATTGTGAGTGTACACAAATAAAAGTAGACCCTTTATAGTCTCTAATGGTGTCTTACACGTATCTGTATGCCCCAAAATGACGTATTTGGAGTATTTGAAGTTGATTCTGCTGTAATGACGAAAATATCCAGCAGGACGCGCCAGCGCATTTGCTGGGAATAAAATGCCCAAATACTTAATGCCCTGTTGAGGCCACTGGAAGGCACCCAGAAGAAATGCAGTTACTGGGCAGTACGGTAGCTTCGGATTTAGACTAATTGACACTGTATCCTGAGAGCTCAGAAAAGGAATTAATAACTCTGTGTAGGCAGAGCATTGATCTAGAATGTTCAGATATGAATAATAAAATATCCTGTGCATAAAGCAGAAACTTAACTGCCAAACCTCCCACCTTCACCCCTGTAAAATCATCGTCCTTTCTTATCGTGGCTGCTAATTGTTCCAGGGCAAGACTGAACAATAATGGGGAAAGAGAGCAAACCCTGCCAGGTGCCCCTATCCAGTAAAATAATCTGAAATTACATAATTTGTTTGTACAGCAGGAGTCTATAAAATAACTTAATCCATCCAATAAACATACTCCCAAACCAGTAAATTTCCAAAATCTTAAAAAGACAATCCCATTCTACCATATCAAATGCCTTTTTGGCATCAAGTGAGATGGCAGCAACTGGAATCTGATTATTCGCCACTGACCACAGAATACTGTTGGAACACCTAATGTTATCAGAAGAGCTGCAGCCCAGAATAAACCCCATCTGATCTATATGTATTAGAGATGTCATAACTTTACTTAATCAATTTTAATGTCTAGCAAGATCAGGGAAATTGGACGGTAACTCTTACACTCCATTGGATCTTTGTCCGTTTTAAGATTCAGAGTGATCTGGGCTTGTGTCATGGTTGGCAGAATCTTTCCATTCTTTAAAAGCTTTATTAATATGGTTGTGGTAAAAATATCACCACCAGCAGATTTTACTGAGGGAATGGTAGAAAAAGACTCTCTCTGCTTTATATGTCTAGCCAAAAGCTTCCCTGCTTTGTTCCCCGTCTCAAAGTATGACGACATTCGGGGCATCTGCTCTGCCTCTGCACTTTTAATATTCCCTTCCAACTCCACTTTTAATATTCCCTTCCAACTCCACAAGTTCTCGTGCTTTGTTTTTTTTTTTGATGAAAGAAGCATTCTGTATGGTCCGACCCCTAAGAACCACCTTAAGTGCCTCCCAAGCCATGCCCACGGAGGATACTGAGGACCAGTTGGTCTCCATATAAACATTGATTTCAGCCTTAACATTTGTTGGAGTTTTGGATTTGCAAAAGAGATACATTAAAGCACCAACTGTATGATTTTTTTTTTCTCTGTATGTGGCAACACCTCTAAACTCATAAGGGCATGATCTGCGTCTAAGATGTTTTCAATTAAGCAGTCAACAACAGATTAAATGAGGGACTTAGATATATATAAAAAAATCTATTTTAGAATAAATCTTATGGACTGATGAAAATAATTTATAGTCCCTACCAGAGGGGTTCATTAGTCTCCAAATATCTATAAGACCAATATTTGTACACATCCTGTGAAGCATTAATGTTGCTTTAAGGTTCTTACACACTTTTGCTTCACTATGATCAAGGACTAAGTCCATCAATAGATTAAATTCTCCTCCCAATTTTATATCATGATGGGTGCTAACGGCTTGCAACATCCCTCAAGATCTATAAAAAAGTCCTGAACATCAGCTGAATTTCTGTTAAAACAATAATTACTCTAACTAATTTATCTTTACTCTCTTTGAGACATTGAGTAATGACTCCCCTGCTCTAACTTGAGCCAGCACTAAAGAAAATATGTCCACCCCATATCTTTCCAAATTTTTCAGCTTCCTGCAGGGAAAGATGCGTTAATTTAAGAAACACTATCATATTTTTTTCTTTTAAGAAAATAAATTACCTTTCTTCTAGTTATGGGGTGCCCTAACCCATTCACATTCCACATAGAGAGAGAGACAATCCACTCATATTAACATTTGACATATTAGAAAAAATAGATTGTGTGTCAAAAACAAAATTATAAAGAACACATTCCAACATTAGCGCAACAATCAAAACCCCAAACTTCCCCCAGAACCAAACAAAAAGAAAAACGTGTACATTAACACCACCCACAACAGGGCCGACTGGAATCTATCCCTCTAAACTTAAACAGTCCACATACGCCTTCAATAGCCCCAGCAACAACTTTGTCATCAGATTGCTCAAGTCTGGTGTTTCTATACAAATTTTGTGAGACAGAATTACATAATAGAAAAAAAATCTATAAAACAAACTCCAGCAAATAGGTAGAATAAACACAAAAAACTTGTAGATACATCCACAAAACAGCTACTAGCGGATCCGGCACACTAACACACACAAAAGGCCATTCGGATTCCTCAGACACTCAAACGAATGTTCAGTGAGCCATTCTTCCTGACTTAAATGAGTGCAGACGATGACCTAATTCCTCCAATGTAAATACGTTGTGGTCATTCATAGCATCTATTCTCAACCTGGCTGGGAACATCATTGCAAAAGCTACCTTCCGTCAATGCAAGAGTTTCTTGAAGCAGCATTGCTACACAAAACAAAATTCAGCCACTAGGCAGAACCAGCACAAAAATAAATAAAAACGGTGCACAGTTTCCTCGGACAGTCAAGCAAATGTTCAGTGAATCAGACTCACTCGGCTGCTATATGAGAATCACACAATGATGTACTCATCCCATTGACTTTATGAAGGACAATGCTTGTTGCGGACAAGTAAATACTTTGCGGCCATTCTTAGGATCTATTCTCAATTTGGCAGGGAACATCAGTGCAAAAGTGATCAGTTGAATTCAGAGTTTCTTGCATTCCTTGAATCAATCGCGTTTCTCTCTTGGCAAATTCGCAAAGTCTGGGAACAAGAAAATGATTTCACTATTCACTCATGCTCATGCCATCCTAGAGGTGTATGACTTTCATTCTTCTGCTGAACACAAATTAAGATTTTTATAAGAATATCTGTGCTCCGTAGGTCCATACAATGCAAGTGAATGGTGAGCAGGCCTTTCAAGCTCCAAAAAGCAGATAAAGTAAGCATAAATTTAATCCATCAGTGGTGTAATTAATGTCTTCTGAAGTGATCCAGGTGGTGATCCAGGTGGTTTTGAGTAAGAACAGACCAAATGTAACTCCTCTTTCACTGTACATCTTGACAGCAGTTTCCTTGGTGATCATAATTTCAAGCTCTATTATAAATTATTATTCCTATAGCGCCATCTAGCACTCTGCGCATGTGTCAAGCACTAGTTACCGAAGTTTAATCAAGCTTAAAATCATGATTTTGCCTAGAGCCAGCAATGGCAAGATGTACAATGATAAAGGAGCTATATTTTGGTCAGTTTTTACCCAAAAACCAACTAGATAACTTCAGAAGACGTATTAAGAACACATTCTCTTTCTTGTGAAAATCAGTCCTGTCTAATACCTTGAAAGAGCGAACTCGGAAGACTTGAGGACATAAAACACATATATGCAAGTCATTTTTTGGAAGTGAATGATGATGTTAAACTAGTCCACAAAAACATAAGATTGATAAAATAAAGAATATTGAGAAACAGCCATTGATAAAACCACTTGAGTATTGTTGATTACTTTAATGCCGACTTTATCTCCTTTTTGGAGCTTCAAAAGCCTTATCACCATTCATTTTCATGTTATGGACCTCTCTGAGATATTCTTCCAGAAATCTTCAATTGTGTTCAGCAAAAGAAAGTCATGTACATCTTAGATGGCATTGGGTGAGTAAATTATGAGGGAATTTTCATTTTTGGGTGAACTCTCCCTTTAAGTGATTCCCATACATTTTCAGGGCTTGCAGACGAGTTTTGAGAGTAAGTTCGGTTACCCTATCATGTGTGAACAGATGTGTCATGATAGCCACCCTGCATTGCACACATACTGTACTTGTTTCTCACTCTTTTAATGTGGGGTTTTGGTAACTCAGAGATAGTGAACTGTGTGTCATCTGAAGGGTTTAAATGCAGTTGTTGTCTTCTATCAGAGCTGTTCCCATCAGTTTTGTGGTCTAGGATGCGACCCAAAAGCTGCACTCAACATTAGTTCACAATTAAAAAGATTTCAAAGACACTGTTGGTTAATTATGATTTGACAATTGAATCTGCACCATGATTGGAATAATTTATTAAATAATATTGTGCCAATTGTGATAAGACTTACTGGTGCTATGGAAATCTCCATCTTTTATAATTACTTTAGTAACTGTCACCATGATTACAGGCCTTATTCATGCAATAATAGAAAAGGGATGGTTATTAAGTGCAACTACTTGTAATTACCTTAAGTTTTTACACTGATATGTAGAACAAGTGTTAAAATTGTACTGTCTCTTTAAGAATATTTCAGCAAACAGTTCAGTGAGAATTCCACAGAAATGTTTTTGTTGAGCGCATATTAAGGAGAGTGGAGCTGCATAGCTTCTTTACCAGAATCTTGCTATGTATGATAAGAATTAAATGTTTCTTTTTTTCTGTTTTTGAAATGAGTGTAAAGAACAGAAAGCAAAGTTTTTCCAGCAAGTCAGTCCACTGTCGGCCATCTTTGGAATGCTCTCGGGAGGCTATTTCCAGTCATGTCAGTGCAGCTCCTATCTACTGGGAAAAGAAAGAAGTCTAACATTTACTCTTACCATGCATGAAACAATCTTGGTGCTGAACTTCTTCACCACTATACTACTCAATCAATGGTGAGTAAAATCTGAAAATTTGCCAGCCAGAGGCTAATCACAGACATTTGTTTTGGATCGAAAGAATCAATATTGGGACCATTCAAATGGAGGTTGCGATAATCTGAAAACATATATTTTTGCCTAGCCTAGTTTTTAATCCCACACACTGACTTGTGAACATTATCAGTATGATTTGGGATTGTTGTTTTTTTATTTTTATTATTAATAATAAAGTTTTGTTTCAGTAGAAAAGACAAATGCTCTGTAAGTGTGGTCAAGGAAATTAAGATCTTCCTCTTCCTGCTCTTTGGTATTTAACACAGATCATCAACCACAGGAATGGATTTTCCCTCCTAGTGACACCATGATTGCACTCAAGTTCTGATATTCTGTGCGATATCATGCTTCAGTGAGTGGAGCAGCTGGAAACCCAGGAAAACATGCAGGCAGAGGCAGATATTTTAGCTGCTCTATATTTCCCTTCATTAACCAGAGCACATAAATATGACATGTGCTGTAACCTTCTCACTATGCCCTATGCAGATCAGCTACTAAAAGATGCCATACAGCTTACATGTTTTATTAATGACTTACAGCTTTGGATTTCGCTGTGTGCAATCATGTTTAACTCATCAGTCTGAGGTTGTATAATGGCAAAAGCTCTGATGCAACACAGGGCACATGCAACCACTTGTAAAGGTGAAATTTTCAAAGTGTAATTGTCTTTATAGAGGATGAATGCAAATGTAAATGTGCTAAAACTGTGCACATTTATTACCCATGCAGAAATCCTAAAGAGATCTGTAAACATATTTACTGCTACAGTAATTGTTCAATGTTTTCCACAGCTAGTGATGAAATATGGGAAATTTGATGAGAAATTTGGCAAGAACAAAAGTATTCCACATGGTTCGTGCTAGCAAATCAGATGCTGCATTAACAAGATTTATGCTGGACATAAATAAAGGGCCTCTGAGGTTTAGGATGTGACAGGAGGATTTGAAAGTGGAAACATCCATTTGTATCTTGATTTACTGGACTGGTGTGATCATTAAATTTGTAGACGTACATGAGAGAACAGTGTAAATGAAAGGGGCTGCTTTCCAGAAACCTTCATAAAAGCGCACTTTATGAAATTTGATTTAAAGTGTTTTATTTTAATTTAGAAAGACTATTATTCCCCCCACCAAAAAAAGAAACTTTTCTATTACGCTGTTCACCTTTTAGTCCAAAAATCCGGAAGATAATTCACCATGGGTTCCCTCTATTTTTTTATGGATTTTAATAATAATAATAATAATAATCTTATTATTTTTTATAAGTAAAATAAAGTCTGTGGTAAACATTACTTGATAAAACATTGACGTTTTGTTCTACAACATAAATTACATAAAATCATACCTCAAACTTGAATTTTGCTTATTGTAGTATACACTCACCTAAAGGATTATTAGGAACACCTGTTCAATTTGGCTGGTGGTGGTGGTGGTGTAATGGTGTGGGGGATGTTTTCTTGGCACACTTTAGGCCCCTTAGTGCCAATTGGGTATCGTTTAAATGCCACGGCCTACCTGAGCATTGTTTCTGACCATGTCCATCCCTTTATGGCCACCATGTACCCATCCTCTGATGGCTACTTCCAGCAGGATAATGCACCATGTCACAAAGCTCGAATCATTTCAAATTGGTTTCTTGAACATGACAATGAGTTCACTGTACTAAAATGGCCCCCACAGTCACCAGATCTCAACCCAATAGAGCATCTTTGGGATGTGGTGGAACGGGAGCTTCGTGCCCTGGATGTGCATCCCACAAATCTCCATCAACTGCAAGATGCTATCCTATCAATATGGGCCAACATTTCTAAAAATGCTTTCAGCACCTTGTTGAATCAATGCCATGTAGAATTAAGGCAGTTCTGAAGGCGAAAGGGGGTCAAACACAGTATTAGTATGGTGTTCCTAATAATCCTTTAGGTGAGTGTATATATAGGATAATTGTAGTATACCATGGATACCATGCATAAAACAGTACATCATGTTTATTTCATGTTGAATGATGTTTATAATAGTAATATGTTTATTCATAAAAATACAGACTCCTTTATTGGTATTAAAATAATATAGGCTTTTATTAGATTTTTTCTATTATTTTGATTCCTTTCACAAAAAGATTAATTCAGATTTGTTCATTTACCATTTCTGCAAATTAAGCCTTTGTGCCTATAAATGGCACCGAATCTTTTAATACATTGCATTAAACCAAAAGCATTAATTCACCACCAGAACAATTATTAATTATGCTTAATTAAAATTTGCATGTCTACAATTGTACTTAGAGACTTCAGCACTACAGAGTGTTTAAGCATCACAAGTGTTGCCCCTCAAGTTACAACAAAAGCATATCTATCATACTGTGAACTTTTTAGCATGCCTATTTCTCAAGCTATCCAAAAAACAAAACAAAAAACAGCAATACTAGCCTATGAAATAATCATGAGTTTCAATAACGTCTGTGTGCCATTGAATGTGTGGTCATCACTCACTTTTGTGAAAGAGTATACCAGTACATGCAGTTCATTTAAGAATGAAATTACCTACTGGTTCAGTAAAGGGGTGTATTTCTTCAGTGGGTCAAATCAATTATATGCCCCCTTTATAGCTAGCACTCAAATACTATTGGCTTAAGCTAATGTCAGTCTTTTAATGCAACACAAATGGAATTTGCATGTCAACAAATGTATGAAGACACTTAAAAATTTTAGTTTAAACAATATTAATTTTCACTATAAATGGCAGGTCTTATTTTTCCTATATTCTTTCAAATGCTGGTCTTAGTAACAAATAGTTCAAGAAAAGCCTAATAATACACCAATTAGCCACAACATTTAAACCGACTGCCTAATATTGCATAGGTCCCCCTTGTACCAGCACCAACCCGCATCTCAGAATAGATTCCGAGATGCTATACTTCTCACCACATTTGTACAGAGTGGTTGTCTGACTTTGTCAGTTGGAACCAGTCTGGCCATTCTCTGCTGACCTCTCTCATCAACATGGCATTTCTATCCACAGAACTGCCATTCAACTGTTTGAGCAAATTCTAGAGACTGTTGTACATGAAAATCCCAGGAGATCAGCAGTAACAGAAATACTCAAACCAGCCCATCTGGCATCACCAATCATCCATGTGATTATCTAATCAGCCAACATGATTTAGTCATGTCATACAAATCACCACAAATTGTCATGAAATTGTGTTGGTACAGTACAACCAGCTGATGCAACAAGCACTTCTGAGGATGTATTAATTACTGTGTTTTCCAAAGTTTGCCAGAGTAGTGCCATTACATCTTTTAAAGATATTTAGAGTTTTGTTATAGGCATTCATCACTAATATTACAACCTAGCCCCAAAACTGCAATGTAATAGGCTACTAAAACTAACAGTGATCGATCGATTTACACATCATTGTCATAGTGGTTGATTCTTGGACAGTTTAAACTCCTATACAGCCAATAACTGTTGTCTTAGACAAAGGTCTGGCTACACTAAACTAAGCAGAAGTAAGTGAAATGTCTGAAATCACATACAGCACCCACACTGGGTTGAGATTGGTTTATCTTCAACAAATTCTGACTGCACACAGAATGCTGGTCATCTGTAATAAAGTAGGCCTATACTGCACAAAGTTACTGTTCAATTACAGCACTCAAAGCAAAAACCCAGCAGGGGGGGAAATAATGGCTATGCTGCACTGTAATGAGAGTGACCTCTAAGGTGTGTTTGACTCTGCTTGAAAAATTAAATGTGGAATTATGCAGGCTTTTAAGAGGCAGGAGGCCTGGCACAGAGGGAATACATGTGCGGATCTATTTTTATTTAATTTTTTTATTCAAATACCCAAGTTTTATTATTATTATAATTATTATTATTTAGAGTAGCCTAGAATGTAATGCAGGTAAGTTCAAAATGCTAATTGTACACAAGAGATGTTGACAAGTTATTAGCATCTTAGTTATGGGCATGTAGGAATCTAATATTTACTAACATTAACAGTCTAGTTATGTCTGGTACAACACAAGACATAAAAAAGAAAAGGTAAATAGTAAAGAGTGTAGTGTTGTATATTCTTCGGTTGTGAGGTGTGCTGTAAGCAGTCTTTGTGTGGTTAGAAGTATGTCAGCTAATTCCAAATGCTGAATTGATGTGATTTTGCATTAACGTTCATGTTGCGTTTCCTAATTTAAGTATTTGCTTATAGCAGACTTAATGCATTTGCAAATGGACATTTGCTACTTGAACAACTCTTTAGAAGGACTAAATTATACCATATGGTGTGTTTTGGGGAGGTTTTGTGCCAAAAGTACTGTACCGCAACCTTGAATTTGCCCTATATAGCCAATAGTATGTGGAACGAACAAGCACACACACACACACACACACACACACACACACACACACACACACACACACACACACACACACACACACTAAAATAGCTCAAACCTAAGCTGGTGTAAACTGCACTTTGTTATAAATCGTTTAAAATCTTCTAAGCGGTTTTAGACCACAGTCTAGTCTAGGCTGACTTGCTGATCTTCCAGCCTGATAAGGCTGGTTTAGTTTTCTGGTTTTAGACTGATGTTAGAAATTGTTATTCTTCCAGTCTAGGGTTGGGGAAGTAACAAATGTGTAAAATTGAGGGAAGTCTCTTCTCCCGACCCAGCACTGCACACAGACAACCGATTCAAGGCATCAAAACAATGACATTAACAAAAAAGATAAAAAGGAAACAATACATTTCAGCCAAAAAAAAAAAAAAAGGAAATACTATCGTTAAGAGGGTGCGTTACTAACCTTACAAAAGAAAATATATAATCAGACCTCTTACCTCAACTCCCTGACTATCATCAAAAAAGGAGAAAACCATAAATGTTAACAAAAATGGCACCTTCTTCCCTACAGCTTCCAGTTAACAAACTCATGTGTTCTCAGCTTTTTAGCAGGCTAATGACATACACAATATAAAAATAACTTTCAAAACCAGTTAAAGATGTAGCAACAAAAACAAGCTATTCTTAAACATTTGCTATAACTTAACACGTTATCAATCAACAATAACAACACATGGTCTAAAGAAGGAGAAAAGAGAGTCCTCAGATGCTGGCATTCCTCCCAGCTTATGTCTGCTGTATCTCCCTTCAGCAACCAATCCTAACCATTGAGCACCTCAGTGATGATTGGCACAGCTGTTGTTAATTAGATTGCTGAAGAAAAGAGTGAGGCACACAAAAGAGAGAGATAGAAGAACAACAAGAAAATACAACCCAGCAGCATAAAGCATTCCACAGTGTCAAAATAAATCATATAAAAAAATGCACAGAGATGTATTAATATGCAATTAAGAGAGATATACATCCTGGGACGTAACAAATTGAACCTAACTGTAAAGTGTCATCAAGCAATATAACTCAAGCAAAAAAAAAAAAAAAAAAACACTTTTGTGTTTTTCAAAAGATGCACCTAAGCTATGGCCCGGATATAATCCTCCACTTTAGATCAGCTGTTCACTTCATTATGGGAGGATTATACAGGGTCCTCCACCTGCATATCACCAGTAAATCAGATTCCATTATATTTATGGCAACTCTGAGGCTCTTTGACTGCCAAGCAAGTTCATATGTATCACTTTCACTGTTGTATCGTTCATTCACTTCTTTGACATGGACAACAGATCTTCCAATTGTGGGGTCTTGAAAGAAAGTATGGAACCAGTAAAGTACTATTCCTGCTCTATGTTCACAGCAGAAGTTTTCGTTTGAGAAATCCTGCTCATCATTCTGGTCTTGCACATACCTTCTACCAACAAAGGTTCTGTAACTGCTTGGCCAAACAGCAGTTCTCATCCGTTAATTTAGAAACAAGTCTTGTTGACCGCAAACCAGACACTTCTTTTAGGTTTTCCACAGATCTCCATCCACCTTCATCTAAGATGTTCCCTAATTTAGTGACACCATTTCTCAAGAGGCATCCCTGAATGCTTACTGAGGTCAAAGGTTTGGTCTGTATAAGTGGATTATGAAACAGAGGTTCTTCAGCAGCCAGTCCACAAGTTCATCCACATCCGCTATCAAAACACTACTTCCGTCTTGTAACATTGCTTTATAAAAAGAGTTGATTACAGACCTGATCATGTCTTAATAAGAATAGATATTTGTCCAGTCCAAGACTGGCTGCCCTTTGCAAAAATGCACATGTGTCCATGCCAAATCATTATGTATATATAGATTTCTGTATAGCTTGCAGTCAAAAAGCCAAGATGTGACTCTATACATCTACCAGACCATGACCCCCTTAATGCACTGGTAGATAAAGTACTGCAGCCGGGGTCCAATGGTCCTCATTCCAGAAGAAATCCACAATCATCTTCTGAATTTTAAAAATCAGTTCACATGGTGGTTCCACAACAATGACGTTATGCCACAAAATAGAAACTGCTAGATTATTAGCAACCAGAACTTGTTGTGGAAAATCTTCGAAGATTCTTAAGATGCAAGAAATTTCTCAGAGTCCAGGGTTCCAAATGCCAAAGTTGTAGTTTATTGAATCACCAACAAACATGAGAAGGGTCAGCTGTCCATTCTGAATACACACTTCCAAACTCTCAGTTATATATCTTTTGTTATCCTGTGTCCACTATCTCTGACCAATGGGCCACTGCCTGTGTCCTTCCACTTGCCACCATTATCTTTTAGATTCTCTTCTTTTTAACTATTTGTTGAAAATCCCTCGCCTGTCTATTTTTAAAAAAGAATGTACAGTTTGACTATTTTCCACAGAATGAGCTTATGTCACAGTTTGTGTAAGGGACACGTAGTCTTAATGGTGACACAACATACCTTTTGCCCATTACCTTTGCCCTACATTACAATGCACCATCATATTGGATATATTCACTTGTATATACACAATATTATTTGATTAATAAAAGAAAATACATACATTTCAGGAAATACACCATAAACTCTTTCTTTTTTAGGACATTTGTGGTAATAGTCATTTCCATTTGGACAATTTGGCTGACACCTTCTTCAGCATTCAATCCCAAATTTTGTTTAGAAACTGTTCAGTTCCTAAGAATACATCAAACACTTTATGCCCTCTCTACCCCATCTCAGACCTCCTGGAAGTTGTGGCGGTCCAGTTTTTTTTTACTGGCAAGTCATAAAGCCAATACTTTGGCTATGAAAGCTCTCTTGTACTGCTCAATGCTTGCTTCAAGTGCTATGAAACCATTATGTCCTGCAATAAAAACAGTTATATCATCAGCGTAAGATGATAGATGCACTTTAATTTGTTTCCTACTCCTGAAATTGAAAATCTACTAAGGTCCCTTCTTAGCCTGCACAAAAGTTTTTAGATGTCAAGACTATATAATTGTCCAGAGAGGGGACAACCCTGTCTATTTCCACTTGGGACAAGTATTGGAGTACTTAATCCAATATAAGAAATACATTTCTTGAATCATTAAAAGATATCCATGATAGACTCTGTTGAATACTTTTATTTATGTTATTATCTACAGACAAGATACGTTCGATTCACTAAATTCGATTCACTAAGACAACTCAAATCAGCTACATCATGTAAAAAAAAAAAAAAAGATTCATGATAGAATGATTCTTTGTTCAACTTTTTTTAAACACTTGCCCTGAGTAAGTTACTTAACTGAGTCAGTGTGATAGCGGGGGCGTGGTCAAGCAGCTGTCCGGAGAGGGAAGGCGGTAAGGACGCCTGCACCTGAGCTAAATTATGTCTAGCACCTGTCTCTAATTCCAGCGAGGATGGGAGAGCAGCATATAAATGGCCACGCCACTCCCAGAGGAGAGAGAGCCAGACTAGAGTGCAGTGTATGTGTTTGAGAAGTTAAAGTGTTTGTGAAGCTGAAGTGTTTTGTGAAGCTAAGGTTTTGAACTGATGACAGAAAATAAAGAGCCTTACCTGTCTCACTGTTCCTGTCTCCTGATTACACTTACAATTTTGTGAGTTTTACAGCACAAAAATAACTAATAACTAACAATAATGAGCATTATATTCATGCTGTTTAGCCAGAGGCTAAACGGTCTGCACTTATATAGTAACCTTAGCAGTTTTCAAAGCGCTTTACACTGTGAACTCATTCACCCATTCACACACACACCAATGCTAGCCTGCCATTGGGAGCAACTTGGGGTTCAGTGTCTTGTCAAAGGGCACTTCGGCATGTGGATCACCACATCGAACCACCAACCCTGCAATTATTGTCCAACCCACTCTACCACTTGAACCACAGCTGGCCCTGGGAACTGGCCCCCACAGTGAGCCTGGTTTCTCCCAGGTTATTTTTCTCCATTAACCAACATCTTATGGAGTTTTGTGTTCCTTGCCACAGTCACCTTCAGCTTGCTCACTGGGGTTATAAATACAATTATTATTTAAATATTTATTTTTATACACAATTTACAATCATATTTAATCAAACTACACAATGATGAATCTTAAGACTTGATAGATATTTCAGTTAAAATGTATGTTAATGCAAGATTTTCTGTAAATATGCTTTGAAACAATGTATTTTTAAAAGCACTATAAAAAATAAAAATGACTTGACGATTCAGAACACAATATGTTTGATCCTTCTGGATCAACAACCCTAAACAGCATTTAAGCCTGTTTGCTAAGCATTTCTAGAGCATTTTATAGTCCAAGCAGAGGAAAGAAACTGGTCTCCAGTTTTTAACCCTCTGGGGTCGACAGACGCGCCGGTGCGTCCTGCTGGATATTTTTGTCATTGCAGCGGAAACAACTTAAAATACTCCATCATTTTTGGGTATACAGATAAGTGTAAGACATCATTAGAGACTATACAGGGTCTACTTTTATTTGTGTACAATAACAACAAAACCTTGTGCTTTTGTAAAATAAAGAAAATAAAAAGGGTGAGCTATCAGACGTCTCTGTCTCCATGAGCATATTTCTGAAACACGTCACAAAAATGAACTGAAACTTTCAAACTGTTTGTGTGAAATACTTATCACACAAACATGAAACATATGTCTAAAGAAAGCTTAAAATTTCAACTTTTAAATAAAACAATTAAAATTTAAAACAAATACTCTCCTGCAATGTAATTTGTATGAAACAAAGAAATGTACAGTTTTCCTGGCTCAGCTCATTATAGCTAATGTGATCACACCCACCAGCAGAGCACGCATGTGTTGAAGCGATCAAGGCAAATGGTAAACGCCCCCGACAGTGAAGTTTGACGTAAACACAATTAATTCACTTTGCTGCGCGTTTGTAATGATAGACAGGCGAGGAAACTCCTGGATAGTAAGGAAGAGTTAACATTTTTCTCAGAAGAAGAGCAGGACTCTGATGAACATTTGTATTTTGAAGAGAGACTTGATCCAGCCAAGGATACAATTTCGGACAAGTAAGTCATTTCGTTTTCATTAAATGCTATTTCATATAAACATGTACATATTTTACTAGTGGGACTGTTTCCAGACTAGCCAGCCAGGATTCAGAGTATTGAAATTTGAAATATGTCCTAAAAAGCTAGTTTTAGTTACATTTAAATGCTGTTTCGGCTAAAGCAGGTATTTAAATTGTATGCTGTATGATATAAATATGATATAAAATAATTTATAATATATTTTGTCTAGTGTTTATACTGCCTCATTATCATCAATGCTTGTGCTTGCAAATATCTGTTCAGGTGTAAATGAGTAAAATGCACTTTAAATATGCCCATATTAGAAAATCACCATCTTATAATGATTTCTGAAGGATCATGTGACACTGATGACTTTAATCACAAATTGCATTTGACAATATATTCAAATAGAAAACTATTCTTTTAAATTGTAAAAAGAGTTCACACAAATGTTTTTACAGTATTTTGGATCAAATAAATGCATTCTTGGTGAGCAGAAGATACTTCTTCTAAAACTTTTATACGGTAGTGTAAGTATAAAATTAAGTAAAGTCTTTATGTAAAGAAAATGTATAGTCAGATTACTTCTTTTAACTTAAAACTTGATTTTGATCATTAAGTCTCCTCACATTCATTCTCTTTCTGTCACATTCCTCATTGATAGGCCCAGGGGAGTGGTCTTTTGTCTCGTCAGGTGTGAATTACCTCAATATTCATGGTAGTTCATGCCTCCTAGCATATGACCTTTCTAACACTAAAATTGTCTTACAAAAGTTAAATTAGTATATTGTTTTGTATGAATGAGTGATCAAGATGGTTTTCACATCATTTTGTAGCAAAAACTCTAGGCTATAAGGAAGATCCAGTTCTCAAAAGTCTTGTGGACAAATGTTTAGTATGTGTTATATGGCCTTATTTCAATGACTTAAAATGTTATTTTTTTCAAAAACCCAGCATAAACATTATTTTCTCAAAAATACAAACCTGTACACACATGTTGCTCACGTATTATTGTAGCCCAGTTTGTGCTGAATACAGTGTTACCAGACTTTAGCCATTAATATCTTTTTAAGCAACTGAAAAAAGCACAAATGTCAAGGCATGTCAAAACTTCTCCAGGGCCCAAAACACCCTCAGACCCCAGAGGGTTAAGCATATCAAATCTCCCTGTTTTGATAACAGGGAAAGTACAGCATGCCAACAGATAATATTAAGCGATATGTTCTTGAAACAATCTTATACAACTTAGTGGAAGTCCTCCCCTAATATTCAGCAAAATTGCTGATAAATATGATCTATCACTGCTGATAGATATGATCTATTACTGGAGCAGTGTGAAGACCAAAACTGCTTCAAACACTCAATCATCATTCCTCTCCTAAAGAAACCAAAAATCACAGGGTGTAATGACTACAGACCCGACACACTGTCATCTGTGGTCATGAAATCATTTTAGAGACTGGTGTTGGCCCACCTGAAGGACATCACTGGACCCTTTCTAGATCTCATTCAATTTGCTTATCGAGCAAACATGTCTGTGGAGGATGCAGTCAACATGGGATTGCATCATATCCTGCAACATCTAGACAGACCAGGGACATATGCAATCATCCCAGCTATTCTCCAGACTAAATTACACCAACTCTCTGTTCCCACGTCTATCTGTCAGTGGATTACCAGGTTTCTGACAGACAGGCAGCAGTTTGTGAGACAGGGGAAATTCACTTCCAGCACCTGTACAATTAGCGCTGTTGCCCCCAGGGATGTGTGCTCTCCCCACTATTCTTCTCCCTGTATACAAATGACTGCATCGCCAAAGACCCATCTGTAAAGCTCCTGAAGTTTGCAGATGACAACACTGTCATCAGCCTCATCCAAGATGACAATGAGTCTGCATACAGACGTGCAGTTGAACAGCTGGCTGTCTGGTGCAGTCAAAACAATCTGGAGCTGAACTTTACAAAACGCTGTAACTAAACATTTGGTCAAAATTGAGTTATGAATGGTCTTAGAGGAGGAACTATCCTTTGATAGACGGGTTTGGCTCAACTAATTTCTGATATACAGTGTATTCAGAAAGTATTCAGACCCCTTAATTTTTTCACATTTTCTTATGTTGCAGCCTTATGCTAAAATGCTTAAAATTATGTATTTTTTTTTCACATCAATCTACACACTCCATACCCCATAATATCAAAGCAAAAAATGATTTTTGCTAACTTTTTCAAATTTATTAAAAAGAAAAGACTGAAATATCACATTGACATAAGTATTCAGAACCTTTGCTTTGACACTTGATATTTAGCTGTGGTGACCAAGAACCCGATGGTCACTCTGGTTGAGCACCAGTGATCATGTGTGGAGATGTCTCCATTTGCAGAAGGACAACCATCACTGCAACAATCCACTGATCTGAATTGAGGCCAAACAGTTCAATCTTCGTTTCATCATACCAGAGAATCTCGTTTCTCACAGTCTGAGAGTCCTTTAGATGCTTTTTTGCTAATTCCAAGCAGACTTTCATGTGTCTTGCACAGAGCAGATGCTTCAATCTAGCCATTCTGCCATAAAGCCCAGGTCAGTGGAGTGTTGCAGTGATGGTTGTCCTAAACAACTATTTACTGATTCTAAACAGCACTGTGTCAGCAGTGGAGTCATTCAGGTTACTGGGCACTACCATCTCACAGGACCTGAAGTGGGAGACCCACATTGACTCCTTTGTGAAAATGGCCCAACAGAGGTTGTACTTCCTTCGCCAACTGAGGAAGTTCAACCTGCCACAGTCGCTGCTGATTCAGTTCGACTTAGCAGTCATTGAGTCTTTCCTCTGCACTTCAATAACTGTCTGGTTTGGTTCAGCTATGAAATCGGATATCAGAAGACTACAAAGGACAGTTTGGACTGCTGAGAGGATTATTGGTTGCCCCCTGCCCTCCCTTCAAGAACTGTACACTTCCAGAGTAAGAAAAAAGGCTGGAAAAACCCTGCCCACTACCTTTTTGAACTGTTGCCTTCTGGCCGACGCTTCAGAGTACAGGAACAGTTTTTCCCTCAGGCTATCCATCCCTTGAACAGTTAAAACTGCACCATTGGGCGATAACTATGTTCAATTTACAGTTTAGTGTTTTTATATCCAACACATCCTGCCATTACATTCCCTTGCACTACGTATGTGTGTATATCTATGTGTGTGTGTGTGTGTATATATATACACATATACATTTGTATATATACAAAGTTGAAAAACAGAACATGAACATAACACAACGCAATTCAAATTATGTACAAAATATGGTAGTTGTATGTGTATTATGACAGGATTTCTTTTTATGGAGTTTTGACAGACATCTTTCCAGGAGCACAGTGGAATTAAATAGCTCTGGTCATGTGACTATTTGCACCACTCATGGAGAAAAGTCTGCTCTGTTATTTACGATTGACAAATTAATTGAAAAAAAAATGCGCCTCACGCTCACACTTTTACTTCACGCTTGAACCGCATCTCACATATTTTGCCTCGCGATCACACTTTCACTTCACGTTTGAATCTCGCAACTTCTGCCTCGTTCTTGCACTGCACCGCAAGGCTGTCTTGCAGCTACAATCATGTTACAAAGTTCCGAGCTCTATCTGTGCTTTGCGGGCACGTTCTACTGCTGTGCTAACGCTTGGCGCAGGAATCAGCATAATGTCGCCCAACATTTTCCCGATGGTCAATGTGACATTAGCAGCGTTTGCGCAAATTGATAAACTTCTCATGAACTACGGTTTATTCAAAGGGTCACATCACACGTTAACGCTGTTAAAAAAAAATAGTGCCATCAAACTAATTTTACACAAGCAATAGCACTACTATATATATAATGTCTTGTTGTGTATTCTATATATACTTTATTTTCTAATACATTTTTATTTTATTATGTCTGTCTTGTTGCTGTATTGTATTGTTGTGCACTAGAAGCTGTTGTCACCAAGACAAATTCCTTGTATGTGTAAAGCATACCTGGCAATAAAGCTGATTCTGAGAACTCAGCTGTTAGCACATCTATCCCTGGAGAACATCCAGTAGATAGCTGTTGCACTGCATCTGTTAATTCTAGAAGTGCAATTGCTTTTTCCAGGGCTTTTTGTTGCACTGACCCCAACTATGGTAGATCATGAAGTACTATAAATCCTAAGTACTTCATGATCACAGTTCTCAGAACTAAATAAAAAGAATGATCACCTCTGGAAACATTAAGGCTTGAAATGCTTTGGAACACAACCACAAATTCACAGTTAAGCCTACTTCTTTGAAATGTAAAAATAGCATGCCTGTAACCAAGTTTGGGGTATGAAATAGGGTTTTTGGAGGGAAACAGCTGAAAATACACCTCTTCATTACCTGTGCGCTCGCTGCTTCAACACACGCTGTTTTTTATACATAAAAAATAACTATTTGCACAGACCAATTGTTAATTATAAAGTGCATTATACATATCCACTTAGGTCGTGGCTAAGCCCTGTTTATCCACTGACACTAGAACTGCTCCTGGTTGATCTTTCATTTCCTGTTTGACAAATGTAAGCTCGGAATGGCACACAGAAAAATGAATCATACCCTACCTTTAAATTTATGCATTTTTATCCCTCAATATGATAACTGGACACATGATAACTCGCATGCATTGTAATGAAGTCACTTGACAAAAATCTAGCTATTTGATTATCATTAAATAATGCCCACAGCTTTACTTACAATTTTAAAAAAAAAAGTGTATACTGCACAGTACTTAGTAAGCTAATATTCCATTCTGAACATCTGAACCTCAATCCAAAGCCTTTTCCTCAATACACAAATCCACAAAATGTTGTCTTTGCATATTCCCACACAACACGTCGTCGTTAATCCTAAATATCACCAAAACCTGGAGATGGATAGTATTCCGCTTACAGGCAAAATACAAATTATGAGAATTCTGTGAACCCCTTTTTTATGAAATCTATTGTGAGACTACTGACTGTGCATGATGATGAAAAGAAGACTCTCTTTACAGCACATTTAAAGCACATCAAAATTTGAAAATAACTGCTTAGTCATATGAGAGCCACACAGAAGAATAAATAGATTGTTGGTCATGGTTGAGGTAAGCTAAGAACTGATCCTTACCATTAGGTGTATGGCAGAAATACAGCAAGTACAGATATTTAAAGAGAGCATCACATTGATGAATTATGTTTTTAATTGATTTCATCATCATGTGGTGTAGCTGAGCCCCTCAGCATAGGGGGAAGATTGGAATAAATGGGAATGATTGCTTCAAGCAGAACAATCTCAATTTGCTAGCATAATAACACAAACTGTTCTCTCTTGCTGGCTACATCACCATCATGACCAGTAAATCAGGCCTCCAGAAACTCTTCCCACCTCTAGATCCACATCTAATTTTAAAATGTTATCACTAGTGGTGCTTTAGATGGTATTTCGGTTAAAAAGATTTAGGCTAACTTTAGGCATTTCTGGTTAGATACAAAATTATGATGGTATGATTGTACCATTCCTTGGAGAAGAGATTTGACGTTCTTTACTGCATGATACAACTGCAATATTATTCAAAGTCAGTGGTTTCAAAGTTGCATATTTATGTGTGCAGAAACAGTTTTCATGCAAAATTATCTCACAACAGGTGTGTATGCGCATACATTTTTTCTTACCTTTGTTCTAATGTTGTTAAACCCAGAGACATTTATTGAAATTTTATTTTATTAATTTGCATAAATCATGTCCAAACACTATCCATATAAGTACTTTCCTTTAATTTTTAAATGCTAAAATTCTTTCTTCTATCCCCGTGTAATGTGAAAAAATAATTATAAGTATGGCATTTCGATTGACTTCTGAAAAAGCATAAAGATTGTGGCTCTGTGGCGCTTTCAGCATTTTTATATTAGTTTTAACAAGCCGACACATTGAATCTGGCTTAACCAATGGTATGTGTTTGTTGTAAAACTACCTGTTTGTCCAAAACATGGAAGACTGTGGGGCAAGATGAAAGGGACCATTTGAGTGTTTGGAAAATCTGTTTCATTTTGCAATTCCGCTTGATGGTAATGTCGTAAAATTACAAATGTAACCTTTAATACAAGTCCTTTTAAAAGAGAATAGTCAATGCATGAGGGATGGTACTTGTTGGTTAGCAACTAGCCAGGATGAAACAGCCATCACAACATTGGCAGAACAGTCCATATGACACTCACGCATAACAGATCAAGCAACAAATAGTTTCTCAATTTGATTCATTTCTTTCCTCAAAGGCACAATTTAGCTATGTGTGTCCAATGCTCTGCCTAACAGAGAGAGAGAGAGAGAGAGAGAGAGAGACTGTTGAAGATGAATACTCTCGGAAAAATATGAATTAAAGGGGTCATGAAATGGAGAATCTAATTTTCCCTGATATTTCGACATATAAGAGGTAACTGTACTATAAGAACATACTGTATATTTAAGAACTCAAAACTTTCTCCCCAGTCTAAAAGAGCATTTATAGTTGCCACCCTGCTGATATGTCTAATTTTTAAATCTGTCTGTTCGTGACATCATGACACATTGCTCAATTGTATTTACACATCCCACAACATGCATCATCGAACCCTTGGCCCCGCCCACTGGCACACAATTCAAATCAAGAGAGCAGGCCTTCTGTGGCTAACTATTCCTAACATAACATCTAAGGGGACCCATCTGGTATATTTTGGATTATTTTTTATATAATCATGCACTAGACAGTCATCTTTGACCACTTGATACATATCTTGAGTCACTTTTTAAAAGACGCGGTGTCAAGTTACAACTCTTAAAGGGAGAAGCAATTCTCTTTCACTGAGCTGCTGCCTGTCTTGCTTTGAACACAAACACATCATGGGCACATTCTTTTGTACATCTGTGCTATTTTTAATTGTTGGTGTATGTAAACATTGGATGTCTTTGATGATGAACGTCTTTGACTGTTTCCGCCGATGTGCTCCTCATTGTGCCTTCACCACTCTGTGTGTGTACTTTCACCACTCTGGACTGTGTGTTTGTGCATTTTTTCCGGCTCATGTCAACATGGATTGCTTGTGAACAGACAACGTATGATTCAAATTTTGAAAAGAAACTTAGTTGAAGGATGGTGCAGTTAAAACACTTCAAAAATGTAAGTAAACCAATTCATTAATGCATATTTCAAATGCCATGACTGTTTAATAGTTTATGGTGCTTAGATTTAACAGTTGTGCTTAAGATGAACAGTTTAATACATTCAGATGCAATGTGTTGGATGTGCGTTATCTGTAAACCCTGCAATTTTGTTTTATAATGTTGTTCCGATTAAGTTTTCTGAATTTGCGGAGCTGCATGATGTTAGCCAAACAAAACATTGGGCATTTACGTTGAAGTTTTAAGGTGGTGCTTAGGCCAAAACTAAGCGTTTCAGACAGAGGGCCAAAAACAAGGTTGAAAATTATCATAAAAATGTTCATAACATTATCAGTGGCCCTCAGGGAAAATAATACAATTATAAAAATAGCACTTCATGACCCTTTTAAAAGTCATGAGCCCCACTTCCATATTTGAGGCTTTAAACATGGTGCTTTAACCACAGTGCTTAAACTATGGTTAACTGTCCTAAACACAAGTTTCTCCTGTGCTCTCCTGTTTCTCCCCAGCATGAGTTCTTTAATGCGAGCTGTAAAAAAAATAACACATATGCATTGAAGGACAGATTATATTACAGCAGGTGCACTGAAGTTCAGATTATATATTATCAAACATATAATGTGGTGTTTTAGATGTTTATAATAACTGCTTATGATAGATAAGATGCCATTGGATTGTGCTATGCGTGCCACCATATTGTTTACAATGCAACATGGGATTCGGCTTCGTATTAGAAGCATAGAAGGTTCTAAAAGCCCAGTCCTTCCACTTTCCCCAGCATCATAAGTGGTTAGAATGAGTGAAAGACCGAATGGGAGAAGGCTCGACTGGGCTGACTAGTTTGTATATTTTTTCATTTGATGTCAGAAAACATGGCTGCATCACTGCATCAAAACAGTATGCTCCAACGGTAACGGCTTTAAACTTTTATTTAGTGATTGTTTGAAATTTTGTAACATATAATAATAAAGATATTGTGATGTTGAAAAGTCTATTTGAGCAGCTGGTTCGTTATGGCAACTGCTTTAGTCCTTCTTTTGTTGGTAAACAACAGCACAAATGCAGATAACAATGGTTTGATTGCACACGTATAAGCCGAGCCTTGTATAATCCAACTGGTTTGATCATATGTGTGAAAGAGTTAAGGGTTAAACAAATAGGGTGACATAATTAAATTGAATATACATTAATTAATTAGAAAACACCCTATTTTATATAACTGAATCAAAATACAGTGGTAAACAGCAGCAGTAAATAGGGTGTACACTAAAGATTTTGCTTAAAAAATAAGACAAATTCCCTTTAAAGGCTGCAGTGAATCAGTGAATCATTTATGCCATCTAATTCATTGCATGAACAGTCTGAATGAAAAGACTCACTAAAATGAACCAGTCAAGTAATCGTTTTTATTTGTATAGCACTTTTCACAACACACATAATTTCAAAGCAGCTTTACAGAAAATTATGCTTCAACAGAAAAAGCTGTAATATAGTAATGTCTTCGAATCATAATAGTGTGATTAAAAAAAAAGACATGATTGTAAATTGTGCCATAAATAAATAATAGAAAATAATATATTTATATTTAAACCCCAGTAAGCAAGCTTAAGGCGACTGTGGCAAGGAGCACAAAACTCTATAAGATGCTGGTTAAAGGAGAAAAATAACCTTGGGGAAATCAGGCTCACTGTGGTGGCCAGTAAATTCACAACATGAATTTAATGCCAATATTAGTTATTTATATGAAGTACAAGTCAAGATTTAAAATGAGTAACTTAAGTAATGTTAGGGGCCAATGTTTAAACAAAAATATATTGTATTAACTGCAAGATTAATGATTAAAGTCTTAGAATTTACAGTCTTAATTAACTGTGGAAGTACAGACAGATGCATTGTCTATTGTTATTTGGCTGATGAAGGCTGCAATTAATTTATTTTCTATGTATACAATTTTAAGAGTGTAGTCCATTCTTTGACCAAGGTGATGCAGGCAGAGGTCAGTAAGGTGCCATTCACCCTAAAACAGGATTATAAAATATGAGATGGGTTTCTGGTTCCGGCAGACCTAACTAATGCAGCGTAACTATGAGTTGATGGATAAATTAGGTGTATGCCTGGCTCAAAAGATGAATCCTTAGTATAAATATAAACTGAAACAGTGTCTGAGTCCCCAACTATCTTCTGAAGACTATTCCATAGTTTAGGAGCCAAATAGTAAAACGATCAACCTCCTTTTGTGGATTTTGATATTCTAGGTATTATTAACAGGCCAGAATTTTTCGATCTTTGCGATATAGCATGACAGAAGGTTACATAAGTGGAGCTAGACCAATCAAGGCTTTGGAAATATTTAGAAGTATTTAAAAATAAATACGACATTTAACAGGTAGCCAAGGTTCTAGTCAGCATTCAAGCTGCTGCATTTTGATGGGGGCATGGTCAAGTGCCCGTCCGGGGAGAGAAGCGGTAAGGGCACTTAGACCTGAGCTAAATTATGACTAACACCTGTCTCTATTTACAGTGAGCATGGGGAGAGCGGCATAAAAAGAGCCACACCGCCAATGGGGAGAGAGTGTCTGGGTCTGGAAGCCTATTGTGACGCTGACGTTTATTGAGAAGCTGGCGTGTTGTGGCACCCCTGTAAAAGCCAATAAAAGCCCACTTACCTGAGTTGAAGGAACATGTTTTCCTGTGTCCTCCTTGAAGTCTCTACAGTCATTTGTAACTGATAAGTGCAGTCTCTGTACTATGATGGGACCTAAATCCTGCATGAAATTCTTCATATATACCTTTTTTATTTGTAAAAATGAGCATCATTGGGAGGACACTACCTTTTCTAGTATTTTTATATATGGCAGATTTGAGATTGGCCCAGATTTAGCCAACTTTCCAGGATCAAGCTGTGGTTTCTTGATAAGTGGTTTAATAACTGCTATCCTAAATTTTCCTGAAATTTTCCTGGGACATGCCCTAAAGATAATGAGGAGTTAATAATATTAAGAAGAGATTCTGAGATTACAGGAAAACACTTATTTTATTAGATTGGTAGATGTTGAATCTAACATACAGTACATGTTGTTGATTTTTATGGTTCGATAAGTTTGTTTAGCTCTTCCTGTCCTATGAAAGCAAATTATTGTTATTGGGGAATAATATGAGACACTGTCTTCAGAGGTGCTATTGCAGATGGTTGCACAATTCAAATTTTGTTTCTGATGATTTAAATTTTATCAGTAAAGAAATTCATAATGTCATTGCTACTGTGCTGTGATGGAATATCTGGTTCAGTCAAAGCTTTATTCCTTACTAATTTATCCACAGTTCTGAATAAACACCTAGAATTATTGTGGTTATTTTCAATGAGTTTGCTAAAATATACAGTCCTGGCAGCTTAAGAGCATTTCTGTAGCTAGAGACACTATCATTCAATAGATCACAAAAGACTTCTAAATTTGTAATCTTCCACTTGCGCTCCATTTTTAGATATGCTCTCTTGAGAACATGAGTGTAATCATTGTACCAGGGTGCAGGGCTTTTCTCTTTAATTTTCTTTCATCAAAGGCGGACGATAATATCAAGAGTGCTAGAGAAGACTGTATCTATATTTTCTGTGATTACATCAAGTTCTTCTAAATTTTTTTGTTTACGGAGTATTTGAGACAAATCTGGAAGGTTATTAGTGAAACTATCTTTAGAGGTCGAAAGAATAGTTCTACATGATCGATAATGCGGCGTAGATTGAGTGACCTTTGCTTAGTGCAGCATGCAAGAGGCGAGGTAATGATCTGAGATGTCATCGCTCTGCAGCAGAATTGCTATATTATCAACATCAATTATATATGACAGAATTAAATCTAGCATATGATTATGGCGATTAGTTGATTCTGTCACATTTTGTCTGACCCCAACAGAGTTGAGAATATCGATAAATGTGAATCTTAATGTATCATTTTCTTTATCTATTTTAATGTTGAAGTCACCAACGATTAAAGCTCTATCCACAGTAACAGGATATACTAGATCTGACAGAAAATCAACAAATTCTCTAAGGAAATCAGAATACGGCCCTGGTGGTCTATATACTATAGCAAGAACAAAAGACGACAGATATTTTTTTATTTATATTTGACAATGTCACATTATGAATTATTAGTTCAAAATAATTGATCTTATTTCCTGACCACTGAGTAGCGTAAAAAACATCACTGTAAATAGTAGCAATGCCTCCTTTACCTTTCAGGCGAGGCTCATGTTTATAACAATAACGTCATGGTTACTGCTGTAACCTTCGTTCCCCGATGGAAGGAACGAGACATAGTGTCGATTGCAGTGACACAAGGGGTCTCTTCTGCATGCCCCAATTTGCATGTCCCGCCCCGGACATATGGGTATAAAGGGAGCGGGCGAGCAAATGCCAGACAGGTTTTCACTGAGGAGCCGAGAATATGGTTATGACGCATTACAGTGGTAGGGATAGTGACGTGGCAAGGGTAACACAACTTCTCGTTCCTTCCATCGGGTAATGGAGGTTACAACAGTAACCATGACATTCCCCTTCTGTCACTCACTCAACGTTGTGTTGATTGTAGTAACACAAGGGGTCCCACTTAAAAACGCCATGCACTACCCAGTGTTACGTGGCTGCCTAGAGCCAGGTGCAAGCAGGCTGTTACGTGCTATAAGCAGCTGGGTTGGCTGCATATAACCCTCCCCAACAACCCCAATAAAGTCATATACCACTCTTAGGTTCCCTGTACCCATACAGAAACAGGCGACAAGACTTGCATGGGAGACAGCTGGCCAGCCGTGCCTTTTCTCGCTCTGTTTCTCATCATAGAGTTAAAAATCTTGATGCTATAGATGCGTCAGGGAAGGCATCCTTTCTCATTCCTATTCTTTCAGGGGGAAAAGGCGAAGACCACAACCTGCCCAAACTGGGGGGAGGTAACTTGTGGTTAATACGCATGGGGGTTGTCAAGCCACCCATGCACATGGTGTGGTGGTAGATCCTGCCTGACAAGGGAGGAGTTGCTACAGACACGGCGACCGGTTGGCAGCAAGGACATTTGGGGAGAGACCGTACTGTGGAAAATATGTCACAGGGTGTTGCCTGAAACGGGAACTATGCCTGTGGAGCCCATGCCCAACACATAGCACTTGACTCATGGTGGGTCTGGCACCGCATTCCTCTGCTGAATCTGCAGCCAGAGGGCTAAGGAGGAAGAGCATCCAGGAAGCGAGAGCTTGCTGGCTCACCTGGGAAAGAAGGCGCACTGGATCAGTTTGGTGAAGGGCGCAAGGTGCAAGTGGAACACCCGGTTGGTTGTTGTGTATTACTGAGTTCTACCGGCTCGGACCTGTCAAAACACGGGATGAGACCGACTCAACCATGAGGTTTTAGAACCAAGCAAAGGTGTTTGGTGTTGCCCAGCCCGCAGCTCTGCAAATGTCTGCTAAGGAGGTGCTGTGGGCCAGTTCCCACGAGGATGCCACATTTCTCGTAGAGTCTGCTCGGACCCGCAAGGGGGGCATGGCCTGGATTTGATAGGCTAGGGAAATAGTGTCAACAACCCAGTGAGCTAACCTCTGTTTGGAGATGGCGTTCCCTTTCCGCCATCCGCCAAAGCAGACAAAGAGCTGCTCAGAGCATCTAGAACCCTGTGTTTGATCTACATGGGTACTCAAAGCACGTACCGGACACAGCAATGAAGAGGCTGGTTCTGCCTCCTCCCGGGGCAGCTTTGCTTGCAGTTTCACAACCTAAACCCTGAAGGTGGGGGCGTAGGAACCTTGGGCACGTAGCCCAGTCGTGGTGTTAGGATGAGGTGAGCATCTGCCGGACTGAACTCCAGGCAAGTGTCGCTGACAGAGGACGCTTGCAGGTCCCCAAACCTGTTGATGGAAGCAAGCGATCAGGAGAGCCGTCTTCAAGGAGAGGACTTTGACCTCGACTGAATCAAGCGGCTCAAAGGGGGTTTCTGAAGGCCCAGGAGGACCACTGAGAGATCCCAGGAGGGGAACAGGCTTGGCCGAGAAGGGTTCACCCTCCGGGCGCCTCTTAAGGAACCTGATAATCAAGTCTTGCTTACCATGGGACTTGCCGTCTATTGCGTCGTGGTGGACTGCGATAGCAGTGACACACACCTTCAAGGTGGAGGGGGACAGCCTCCCCTCCAGCCTCTCCTGCAGGAATGAAGAACTGACGAACTGCGCAACTCTGTGGGTCTTCAGATCTGGAAGAACACCAATTTGCAAACAGACGCCACTTGAGGGCGTAAAGCTGCCTGGTAGAGGGAGCTCTGGCTTGGTTGATTGTGTCTACGACTGCAGGTGGTAGACAACTTAAGTCTTCCACATCCCGTCCAGGGGCCAGACTGGTCTGGCTGCGGGTGCCAGAGTGTGACCCATCCCTGAGAAAGGAGGTCCTTCCTCAGGGGAATTTGCAGGGAGGCACTGTTGCGAGGAGTGTGAGATCCAAGAACCAGGTCCGGGTGGGCCAATAAGGAGCCGTCAAGGTGACCTGTTCCTCATACTACCTGATCTTGCACAGCATCAGTGCAAGAAGACTCACTGGGGAAAATCCGTACTTGCGCAGCCCCCAGGGCCAGCTGTGTGCCAGCGCGTTTGTGCCAAGAGTGTCCTCCGTTAGGGAGTATCAAAGCGGGCAGTGGGAGTAGTTTTGGGAGGCAAAGAGATCTATCTGTGCCCTGCCGAAGTGGCCCCAAATCAGCTGGACCACCTGGGGGTGGAGTCTCCACTCTCCGCTGAGTGAGACCTGTCGCAACAGCACATCCGCCATCGTGTTGTGGTCACCAGGAATATGAGTCTGCACGGCATGCAGAGAGGAGAAAGACACTTAGGACACTGGATGCGTGTCTCTAACTCATTAATTTTTTCCGTCAGCCTGACTAATTCCTTACATTTATCACATGTAAATCCCTCACTGCTGATGGATGAAGCTTCCAATGGACGTGGCATGAAGTGCAAGTAGCAATAACATGTGCTGATACCATGACTTACCGCAATTGTTTGTTGTTGTAGTTCTTTTTGGGCAGCGTGGGTTTGAGATCTATGTGAATCCCTCACACAATTGTTTGTTATGGTGGTTCTTGATAAGTGGTGCATTGAGATTGATGCAATAATCTGTGTAACACAGAGGAGAAAATGGGTGCGCACAGTAAAATGCAAGCAGTTTCATCGCAATAAAAAATAAAGTGAATGCGTGTGGAAAAATGCATGCAGTTGAATCGTGCTAAGAGAATAAGGTGGGGAAAAAACAACTCTAAGTATAAGGGAATAGATCATTTTAATTGATTTATTTTAATGAAATGTCCCAAAGAAACAATTAGCTTAAATTATTTGGTTTTCCCAGCACTACATGAGAGAGAGAGAGAGAGAGAGAGAGAGAGAGAGAGAGAGAGAGAGAGAGAGGATGGTTTAGGTGAGCATGAACAGGCTTTATTGCTGCGTTCACAATCCAGTGTGACAAAAGTGTTTTTTGAAGCTACAGTGCTACTCTGAAAATATAGCTCATTACTAGAAAAGCTACACTATGTAAATAATTAACTACTTAAAGCTTATGTAACTTTGTCAGTCAAAATACTTTCTTCTATCCCACTTTAATATGTAGAGAAAACCATAAAGTAAGCCATTTATTGGTTAATTTTCTCAAAAACTGTAAACACTGTGTCTCTGTGTCATAAAAATTCTTGTTTGTTTTGAGCTACCCATTGAGACCCACCCCAACAACACTATTCAACCAATGCCTTGAGTTGGGGGCAGGATTCTCCTTTGTTTGATCAATGGCATATGAGATACATAGTGTCGCAGAAATTACATACTTCAGACTTTCCTTTATCAGCAAAACACAAAGGAAAAATATTTCAGGTTCAGGTCCATACAATGCAAGCGAATGGTAACCAAATCTTTGAAGCTCCAAAAAGCAATCCAATCAGTTTTGGGTGAGAAGAGTCCAAAATATAACTCCTTTTTCATTATAAATCACATCAGCAGCCTTCTTGGCGATCATGATTTCAAGTTTGATTACACTTCCTAGTGCCATCTAGCACTATGCATGCA
The DNA here is from genome assembly GCA_032164185.1 of Moxostoma hubbsi. NCBI lineage: Eukaryota > Metazoa > Chordata > Actinopteri > Cypriniformes > Catostomidae > Moxostoma > Moxostoma hubbsi. The sequence goes on along the minus strand of JAVLUX010000031.1, from coordinate 12,051,205 downwards.
TCAAGCACTAGAGAGTGTAATCAATATAGAAATAATTATCGTGCCTAGAGACTGCAATGTAAAGATGTACAGTAAAAAAGGAGTTACATTTTGGTCTGTCCTCACCCAAAACCAACTGGATAACTTCAAAAGACATTGATTAAACTGCTGGAGTCAAATTGATTACTTTAATTCTCAGTTTATCTGCTTTTTGGAGCTTCAAATGTCTGGTCACCATTCACTTGCATTGTATGGACCTACAGAACTGAGATATTCTTCTAAAATAATTGCTTGTGTTCTGCAAATGAAAGAAAGTCATTCACATCTGAGATAATTTTCATGTTTGAGTGAAATATCCCTTTAACTTAAGGGATTCTCTTTTAGTTCAAGTTATATTTGCATGCATCTAATTTTGAAGAGTAGACAGCCATCCATATAAAAGCAGAAAAAGACTTGTGTGGTGTAGGTAGGACTGGAAAAGTCATCTGTCCAGGTTGACACAAGTTCAGGCCAACATCTTTAAGTTCTTGTTCTTCAACTGGGGCTCACAGAAAAACAGAAGACCTGCAAAAAAAAACAATGCAATTCAAATATTGCCATTTTTCCCACTTCAGTATCAAAACTTATCTGGTCACAGGAGTATTCCCAATATTATAACAACTATTATGATACCTTTAAAACCCTATAAATGTTTTTTGTATCCTGGGCAATACAGCATTTGAGAGGCTGAAGCGAGGAGCAGTGAGTAAGTTGGCCTGAATTATTGAAAATAGAGTCCCTGCTAATACTGAGATCATGTGACTTTGTATTAAAACTCTGGCATCAATTCACAATCTTAATTTAAAGGGCAGCAAAATATTTTCTAAGTACATTTTTCCGGAGTAATTCATGTGCATCAGTAAGTGTACAGGCAACATTTATTTCCATTGACATCTGTGTCTTGGTCTACACTATGTAAGCTTGCAAAGGTGGAAAATTGCGATCAATGATGAGAACACCTTTACCATTCAGTGATGTGCTGAGATGCGGCTATGTTGAGGAATTCCTCCCTAAAGGTAAAAGAAAAGACATCAATCACAGTGAAACTGCATTTCAACAGAGGGTCATTCCATAATAAACTCAAGTTTTATTGTAACGACAGGCAACGAGAGAGGATCTACGTGCAGCTTTTTATTAAACAAAAACAAGAAAACTAGGAATAAAGAAAACCACAGGGAACTTAGCACAAAACATACTAAACATGAAATAACAGAATGTGACAGTTATGAATAGAAATTCTAGAATTATAAAAAAATTACAGGTTATTCTATTTTAACTCCACCCTACAGTATATCAAATATTATATTGAGATTTTTGGTATTACAATACAATACTCAAAAAGAATACCACTGTCTTTGTATTTGAGCCTCTTTGGGGTGAATTTACTGCAGTTGAAAAGTTTCAACAATGCAAAAATATTGTCTAAAAACGATTTCCTTCTGAAGCATGAAGCAAATGAAACAGGGGTAAGGCACTGGACATTTCTCTAAAACAGATAAATACATACAAGTGACATTATTAAGCAGTATTATTAACAGTCCTACTACTAAACTCATCATATGTAATCCTTTATGTAAAACACAAAAGACTGACTGTTTCCCAGCTCAATTTACAGGTACAGGAGATGACAATGTATTAAAATGTAGGATCTGTTATATTGTTTTTGTGAGACATACATTTGTAATATTATAAAGATAAATTGAGACTTCTACCTTTGCCATGCTAATTTGGACCATTAGTGCAGAAAATGCCACAAGGTTCGTCCCTAAAATTAAAACACAATTTTAAGAAAGTTATGACAGTTTTAATATCTATTCACCTTGTATATTATTGATTTAGTATGGTGCACGCGTCATAGGACATTTGCGAGTGGTAGACAGAGAAATTAATGAACTTGAGTTAAAGTTTGGAAAATATGAGTGAAATTGATCATGTTGAAGTTGACCATCAACAACTGAAATGAGTCCAACATGGTGTATTATCTAAATTAACCTCAGTTACTGGCTGCCTCACGGAAAATGGCAGTGGGCAAATAGGGCATTTAATTACAAAATTACCATGCGTGAATGTTTTTAAAACACTGAAGGTTAATACAATTCAAAACTAAAGTGATATTAAACAAAAGACCTGCAAAACATTGTGTAAAATGATGAATAAAAGTACATTTATGCTTACCTTTTTCTAGCGACTCATCCACTGACAGTTGGCCCGGTGTAGATTAAAAAACTTGCCTGCGTTGAACTCTGTCTTCTCTAACCAAGTTTCAACATAGAACAAATGTTAAAATTACGACCAAATCTCATTCCGACATTGAATATTTGTTCTATTTTCAGCCCAAAAATGTTCTGGTGTACAAAATAGTGAATGTTGATTCAACATTGAAAAATAGAAGTTGAATCGACATCTCCTTGCTCTCTGGGGAGTGTTTCTGCACCCAATTATGCAGTACGGAGGAAGCCCTGTTAATAAAAGCAATGATTCTCAGATGACAGCACAGTTTATGAACATTATGATAAATAGCATTTGTACTCTCTACCTCATTTCTCCTGGGGATTTTTTTTTTCTTTTCTCCAAATGCACAGTTTGCTAATTATCAGGAAATGTCTGATTTGAGAAAGTCTGCAATTTACACAACTGTCGGAAATAACTAACTGGTGGGAAGATGTTTTCTCTTATGACTCATTCTTTAGAAAGTTATTTGTGAAAAAAGTTAAAAATTTTAAGCTAATTTATATGGTTGTATTTTTTTTTGTAATAGAAATATGACCAGCTAATGAATACAAATAGAACTTCAAGAGTAATTCACCATTACATGATTGATTCTGGAATGATTCAGAAAACAGCAATACTGAAGCTAAATCCACAATAATCTGAATACATTTGAAAACAGCGTTTTATTTTTGAAACTCTCTCCTTCCATATTGCCGTTTTCTAGCATTCTCTAAAAGTTTCTCATCCACACTGTAATATATGAAAAATCTTAATCCCCCCTACTTCACATGCAAAAAACTATATTTTGTGAACGGTCTGAAATACAATCACACTCGTGTTCCATCGCCGGACAGTAAATCTGAATAAACATCCCATTGCCTTTGAAGGAATGCAACTTGAAGGTTGTACAAATTAACAAAAATCTTTAACAATGCTATCAAAGTGGATAGGGATGAATCACATGCAGGTCTGGACTGGCAAGAGAAATCAGCTCTGGAATTTACATAGCAACTGGCCCAAAATGTGGGGTTCGCTGTCCATTTCTGCATATCGCGGCGGCATTTTGTGGTCTGTTCTGCATAACGCAGCGGCTCATTTTATCTTATCGAGGCCCATTCTGTCCATTTCACGGCCGACCCACTGGCACGATCGGTGCTTCCGATGGCCAGTCCACCCCAGATCTGCCAAAGTGCTTCTGCCCACCCAGAAAATGCCAGATTACCAGTCCAGCCCTGATCAAATTACTGTGTCACATCACAACAAATACATCATCATTTTAAGACATTTCCTGTCTAAACAAAAACACGAAGACAGTATTTTCTAATGTATCCACTTGGGACAGTGTTTTTTTAAAAGCTCTGCTTACCATTGCTGTCTCAGTGTTTTCAAACAGAAACTTATTAGTGTGGACATGGCCTGAAGCGATACTGAGTGCTGATATTTGGCAGCGTTCTTAAAACCTCATTCTAAATAGACACAAAATCAGAATAAAACTGGAGATATATGGAACATTTGATAGTGCTTAAAACTAATGTCTGCTGTCAGAGAAAACTCAAATAATGTGCTTATTTTAGATTATTTTGTCTTGTCCTTGGTGCTTTTTACTTTCATTTGAGTTTATGTTAGTCATTCTCTCTCAGCTACAGTTCTTCTGTCTTTTTCCAGTTTGCTGTCCTGAATTTGAGTTGTTTATATTGATTCCAAATGGATCAGAAAATGAAGACTATAATTTCAGGTGCAGCACTAGCCTTCTCACACTGGCTGTTTTGATTGTTGGTTTGTTTCTGTTCTTCCATCTACATTTCTTGTTTTCATTCACACAGAGACACTCACCTCACCCTCAGTCAAGTACTTTCCCTAAAAAGGCCTTTTATCTTTTATCACTTCAATAATGATAGCTGTGTCAGAATACAAAATGTGCTACTATTATTATAATTTTCATTGTAAATTTAGATCTTGTCTTTTGGATAATGTATATAGTCCTAGCATTACTTTTACAATTACCACAGAGGCACCGTTTACAGCTGTTAATAACATCTATCTCAGGTGATCTGATCACATGTGGACAGCGCAAAATACAGGTGTAAATGGGGTCAAAATAGTTTTGTGATTCAATCACTGAAACAACATTTGGTGGTAGTAAGAAATCCATATGACCACATCACATTTATTGTCTAAACACTGATGCATCCTGTAGACTGATGCCATACAGAGAGACTAAATAAGACTGTGAATGTTTACATTGAGCTGAATGAGATGCTTTAGAAAATGTACAAGCTTGAGTAACAGAAATGCATTTGCAAAGGTCATCAATCAATAACACATCAATAAAGCCCTCATTAACTTTTTATATAGAAGAAGTGTCTCATTTCATATGAGGGATGACTCTATTCAAGCCCACATCCAGAAATGAGTACTTCACCTGTGAGTGTGACATGAACATGCAAATATACATTCCTTAAGAATCATTCCTTCTGATTCCTAATTATGTTTTGTATTGAGTAACAATAACATTTACATTTGTATTCTTAGCAGATGCATTCTCAACAAAGAAGCTTAAAAACCATAGAAAACTATTACAGCACCAGTCACATGCAGGATGCAGAAGCAGCAAATAAATTGTTTCAGTGTCTGACTGCACTTATGATTGCTTCCTCTTTGTGGATTAAATACAGTAGGTGCTCTCTAAGGCTTTGATGACAGTAGGCAGCAGGATTATTATTATTATTTATTTTTTCAAAAGGCTATCATGATCTCTCCTGGGTGAAGCTTTCATGTTTGATATTAAGCCTTTTCCTTGTCGTATAACATGACAACATATGCATTTTAAGGTTTAGTGCTCTGCAAGATTTTACAGCCTTCAGCACAATAAAAAAAGCTAAAACAAGCAAGCATTTTATTACACAAAGCTGAATGCATTATTGTAGTTAAGGTTCAGGCAGTTAGCCCCTGCTTTTAGATGCCACACAACTATGGGGGCAGTATGACATTCTAAAATTAGTTGTGTAATTTTAACTACATTTCATTTGACAAAGTGTAAAAAAAAAAAACTCTGTTAATGACTAGAGATGCTAAACCAGTGAAAGGCTCCAATGCTCCCAAAGTGTCTGTCACAGTCTGGCCTGACTGTGCCTCTCCTTACTGTCTGTCTGTTCTGAGTGTTTCCTTATGTTGGTTTTGTCTCTCACTCCCTCTTGTGTCTTGCAGGTGCCATGAGGAGAATGCCAGCTCCATTACCTGGACAACAGCTCATTCGGGCTTGGACAATCCACTTATTATGGAGGTGCTAAACGAGATTTTAGTTGAACACTTTTGGGATCTGGTGGACCATGTCTACCGCCTTGCGGACATTTAAAACCTGCTGCAGAGATGGAATGCCAGATCCAAGAACCCTCCTCAGTCCATGGCCTATTTTTCCGCAGCCACTTCTCGGGCTTCACATCACTGTAGGAGGATGAAGCTCATGGCTGACTGCCAGGAGGCGGAAGAGCCCACTATTGTCCATCAGGAGACTGAGAAGCCAGCTGCCGACTGCCAGGAGGAACTTCTTGGTTAAATGTTAAAGCACACTAGTGTGATAAATAGTACAGCATGTTTTCATATATTTTTTTATATTTCCAAAATGTCCACAAATAATGCTGTTTTCACTCAAAAACGGAGGTGCATAAGCTCAGGTCAATGAAGCTTTCAATCAATAAGTTCCAAAAAGAAATGCAAAACCTATGCTAATTGAAAGAAAACAAGTTGGCAAAAGATCTAATACACTATGTGGTGATAAAATAGCATAATGAGAGATTTATAAGCAATTTTTATAAGCTGGTCATTTTTGAGCGGGAACAACAAAAGTGTAAGAAGGTGAGAAAATCCTTCCAAAAATGTTAAAAAAATTGTCAATTTTTTGGGCAAGTTGTGATACACTCTGTGAGCAAAGTCAGCCAGTTTTAGTCCAATATGATAACATTAACTAGCATTTTCAGGCAAAAGAAAATCCTCTTCGGGTCACAACATGAGGTTTAAACTGTTAAGTTGGACCAGGAGAATTCTGCTGTGAAGACAAATGAAGCTCATCTCGTAAGAATCAGAGAAACACAGGTCTCTAAGCAACAGCACAGAGCCAGCTTTCTTTTGCCATCTGCACAGAATCGTTGCCACAACATGCATAAAATCCAACAAGCTTCTCTTTCGGACATGGATCACTACTAGCAGAGCAAAAAAGCCCCTATTTATGCTCAGGTTTCCTCTGAAAAAGAATCAACCCATTAGCAGCATAATATTGTGACTATAATAACATCAAAACCAACATATCACTGAACAAAAGCATACAATACAAATTTACAATCCATCCAATGATTCTTGTTTGGCTAATCTTTTATTTCTGTGTATCCAAATGTATCTAAAATCTATTTAGTGAGTGTCAAACTGCTCTGATTTAAATTAAATTCTATAACTGCTGAAATAGCAAAATGTGAACCCTATTAACCCATTTAATCCCTAATTCTGGACTGAAGTAGGCACATATATTTGAATCATTGGAAAGGCCAATGAAACAAACTGAATGCCTTTTCTGATACACTGATGTGCCAAAATATTATAAGCACACACACACATGTGAGGTGAATTACGTTGATCATCTTCTAACAAGGCTACATGCCTGTGTAGATTAGATGGTAAGCGAACAATCTCGTAGTTAACTGGTTGCATGCAGGAGAAATGGGCAGAAGAAGTAAATACCTAATTGACTTCGACAAGGGTCAAATTTTTATGCCCAATCGACTGGTTCAGAGCATCTCTGAAATGGCAAGGCTTGTGGAGTGCTCCCGGTCAGCGGTGGTGAGTTCCTACTGACAGTGGTCCAAGGAGAGACAAACCACAAACCGGTGACAGGGAGATGAGTGTCCAAGGCTCAAGGATGCACAAGGGCAACAAAGGCTATCCCATCTGTTCCAAACAGACAGAAGGTATTCTGTGGCAAAAGTCACATAAAATTTTAATTTTGGTGATGGGAGGAATGTGTCACAACACACTGTGTTTGGGGCTGTGTAGCTGCAGACCAGAGTGCCCATGATCACCCCTGTCCACCGTTGAATGCTCCTACAGTGTGCATGCGAGCATCGGAACAGGACCTTGGAGCAGTTAAAAAAAGTCGCCTGATCCGATAAGTCCCATTTTCTTTTACATCACATGGACCGTTTTCCTGCCACCAGGATACACAGTGGAAAGCTGACAACCCCGTGGAACATGGGTGATGCTCTGGGCATTGTTCAGCTGGGAAACCATGGGTTTAGCCATTCATTTGAACATCAAATTGACACATGCCACCTACATAAACATTGTTGCAGACCAGGTACACAATGGTATTCCCTGATGGCAGTGGCCTCTTTCAACAGGATAATGCGCCCTGTCACACTGCACACATTGTTCGGGAATGGAGGAACATGATGAAGATTTCAACGTGTTGCCCTTCTGTGGGGATCATGCCATCAGTTGCAGGGCTCCCTATTCTTCTATTCTGTTCTATTCTGTTTGCAAAAATAATGTTTGGGAGTCTAAAATGTATATTTCCTATTCACACACTAAATATGAAGATATAAATAAACTTCTTAAGACAAATGTTTTTGTGAAACATCTTGTGTGATTTTTGCATAGTTCTGTATGTACTGTATACATATAAATGAAAGTATGAGATTTATTGTTGGACATAATTACACAGTCAATTTTTTATCAGTTGCTCAATAGGACCCAATAGAAAATTGAGTTAAAGTTACATAATTTAATATATATATATATATATATATATATATATAGAGAGAGAGAGAGAGAGAGAGAGAGAGAGAGAGAGAGAGAGAGAGAGAGAGAGAGAGAGAGAGCAATTTTATTAATTAACAATAGACCCTTTAAACATTGTATGTACAAAATATGGTAGTTGTATTTGTATTATGACAGGTTTTGAAAGCTTCCTTTTATATAGCTTTGATAAATTAGCTTTAAGACGTACACAGTGTAATTAAATGGCTCTGGTCATGTGACTATTTCCAACACCTGGGTAAAAATGTTCACATGAAATCAAAACAGTCTGCACTTTCATTTTTTTTATGACAACTGTGTAAAATACACCAACAACTCTTTTTAAACCCTTCAAATTTCAATCACAATTTCAGTCAAAATTATAACTGGTGGAATTAAATGTGCTAATGGGCATTAAGTTTGCAAGGAAATTAGTCATGATTAATAAATGTAGATGTGATTTAAATGTTTGCACATTGATGGAGCAGCACTGCCTATCAACTGTCTGCCAATTGTGGCTGATACAGGCAGCTCTTTTAATTAGGGGGCCAGCAGTATGTTCCTTATATTAGAACAACATCACATCAGGGTGCTTGATACTGAATAAATAATTATGAATAATGTGGATTCGGATACCTTACTAAATTTACTACATTTATGTATGGCATACTATACAGTAGGACAGTATTTTCAGATACTTTCAGATTTGATTATCACACTGAGCAGAGCTGAAGTTAGTTGTGCCAAGTGCTACAGGAACCACACAGTTTTGTCATTCCATCTGCAACAGTCCTTCTCTGAAACAAAAAAAGGGATTATATTCAAGTTAAGGCGATTATATTTTTTTTTTTACTGAAATACAAAGCAAATTAAGAGAATTGTGGCATCAGTCAATGTCTTATCTGTTGCTCTCTCCTGTCTGTGCCTGTGTAATTGCATACTGATGAAATAGCAATCTTCAGTCACCCCCACTGTGTGAAGAGTCAGACACGCTTAAATGCCACAGGCATAATTAATCTTATTATGATAGAAATGTAGAGCTACTTGCTGTTGGATTGTGGTCATATTATCTGTCACAGGTGTTTCACATGATATTGTTGTGGTTGTGTATGCCTTACAGTCTGCAATACATGATGTACTTAGTCAGAGTGATCTCATTAGTATTCATAGATATTTGTATGTCGTGTACACATTCAATTTTGTATGTTTGGATAGACACAGAAACATACAATATAATTGGCAGGATGTAAATGTAAAACCTTTTAAGTATGTACAAATTTAGAGATCAAATCATTACAAATCTTCTCTGCAATAATTATCTTATAACAAAGAATTGAAGCATCTTCATTCCATTTAATCATCATCTGGCTTTCTTAAACAAGTTCAATAAATATCTCTTTATCAAACACCTGAGCCTAATTTAAAAACTTTTTAAGGCTCATCTAAATTCATAGGATCTTGATTACAGTGCTAGGTGCAGATGGTACAGTACTAGCATGACTCAGATTCATGTCTGGAAATAAGATGAGAACATTTAAACCTTAATAGAGATTTTACAGTGGAGCACCTTTCTAATCAGAGTTGCTTGCTCTTCCACTGGCTCAGTGAGAAACTTTAATTGGATCTAAATATCAAATAAGAAAAAGCCTGTACACACTGTACACAAACTTCCCTTCAACCCTTTCGGAGGGGTGATTACAGTGTTTGAGTTGTTATTATAAAAAATAGACTAAACATACGTTTATGGATTAATGCCAAGAGTATCTGCAATTCATTTAAGCATGACGTAAAATGAAATTGGTTTTCTTATTGTGCAGGCCATTAAGTGCAAATTTACACACTCATTATTGCATCCATTTATAATTGAGATATCTTTATGTCTCATTCATTACGCCTCTGATTCGCTAAGATGCAACATACCCACTTCTCGGTGTTTGCCATTGTCTGGAAAGGAGAGATCACAAATGTTTTTTTGTTGTTGTTTTAAACAGGTTTCCCAAACAAACCCTAACCAAAAAGTCATGCTGTTGGTATAGCCATTGTTGCTGCATTGGCTCATTGGGATGTTGAAACAAACAAGACAATGTTTTAATAGTGGTACACTTTTTGGGGAGTCAATATACGAATGGCTTTCTTGCCTTTATTGTTGTCTTTTCATACAGTATTATTTAATCAATCTAAAAAAAAAAAATACAATAAATAAAATCTTCTTGCATAAAATGGGCCTTATTTAATAAAATCGAAAACAAAGTTAGAAAAATAACATTTTAATGTAATAATTGTGTCATTGTTTCAAAAATCATGTTACTATACCTAACTTTTTAGCAAAAATACTTTTACATGGCTTCTTGTACATATCACAGGAGTTTCCAGGTGAAATACACACTAGAGGCACTACAACGATTCATTTTATTGACTTCCACACACATTGGTAATGGCAGATTAGCAGTTCATGAACACCCTGTTCCTCGCACAATACTATATAAACCATCTAAAAACTTTTACTACAGTGCATGATTTTATAAGAGGATACTTTTTAACATTTGCGTAACATAACCAACTTCACTTACATGCTTGTTCAAAATCAAATTGCACAGTTGCGTTACAGTGTTGCACTTGTGATACAAAGGTGAAGGAGTCGTGACGAGTATGTAAGTTGACGTGATCTAAAAGTGTCATGAGCACCACAAAATTACGTGGTTGCTTCAGCAATTGCGTTTTTCATGTCTAATTTCGTTTTATGACACCACTCGTTAGGTTCAGGTTTAAGGTTTAGGAGGTTGGTTTTCTTTATTTAAAACTTGATTGAGCATTAACCTTGAAAATTGTTCGGGAGAAAATGTCCCTCGCTTTTAGTGCCAAACAGGCCTGGTCACGATTCACTTGCATTGTATGGGCCTTCAGAGCTGAGGTAAAGCAGAGTTGAGCAGAAGAAAGAAAGTCACATGGGATGACATTAAGGTGAGTAAATGATGAGATAATTTTCACCTAATGTGTTGCATTATGTGTTACATCATAATTTAATCAATACAACTCACTTTCTATAAATAGGGTATTATGTATTTTTTCTGGAATTGGTTGGTTAGTTATTTGGTTGTTTTAAAGCATTGTTTCAGTGACCAAAGCATCTATGGCCTATGGTTCAAAAACTGCCCAATCATTGAGTTACAGTTCAGTGAGTTCTCAAAGAGAGGATCTGTCTCCAAGATGCTAATCAATGCAGTAATCAAGGCTAAGGATGTTACCGAGGGGAGCTAAATGGATCACATCTGACTCAATTCATTAGCTTGGAACAAATGCAGATGCATCTTACTCAATCTGAGCATTTTATTTTAGAGTGGCAGTAACGTAAGCCATTAGGGCTGTGGTACTGTAATTATTGCTGTTTTAGAAAGATATTTTAGAGAATCATACAGTTAACTTAGCAGAACAAGACTGACCTTGGAGATAAGAAAGACTTAATGGCATTTTCTTGGATGTTATTTTGGCAATAAAAAATGGTAAACTGTCATCTCCCATTATAAAAAGGGGCTAAAAAGCTTTGTAAGGCCAAAGAGTACTAGGCAATTTTGACATGTAGTCTTTTTTGTATGCCTTTAGATGAACTGCACTGGCATGGGCAACATTTTGGGTCACAAAATGTCATACATTAAACTTTTCTTCAGGTACTAGTTACATAAAGCTTTAGACATTGTGTGCAGTGGTTCAAATTTCAGTACACACAGTACGATTTCAGCAGCAGAGCTTAATGGGATATTTCACCCAAAAATGAAAGCTATCCCAGATGTGTATGACTTTTTTTTTTAGAAGAATTTCTCAGCTCTATAGGTCCTTTCAATGCAAGTGAATGGTGGCCAGAATGTTGAAGGTCCAAAAAGCACATAAAGGCAGCATAAAATAATCCCATATGACTTCAGTGGTAAAATCCATTATTCAGAAGTGGTATGATAGGTGTGAGCAAGGCCATAACCATGTCTTGGTACCAAACTGATTTGGGGGTGGTGGGTTGTGGGTGTTGATGTCACAAATATAATGGTCCTTGGTTCCTTCAAATAGTTAAAGTGATACAATTCAAATTTTCTAAATAAAGGCTTTTAATGCTTTTACGGTTTTTTAAATGTGACCAAAATTGTATAAATGCTGGTTTTAAAATATTTTTTATAGTTTTTAAGTTCACACAGTACAAGAAAAACACTATGTCTGCATTGCCAGCAATATGCTCTCTTTTAAAATTAGACTCTTAGATGTTGCACAAATTTCTGAATGAAATGATGAAATGATTTAGAAAATCTAAAATTAATTGTTAATAATTACCTAATAATATTTACATTAAAAATATATGACACTGTCTCTGCCACAACCTAAAAATTAAATGGAAGCCTTAAGTCACAGGTCTAATCTTCTAGTTCTAATCTGAGGGTGATAACATCTCTACTATTTATTTTTTTATAGAACAATTTCTATACAATATACACACATTCATGCTTTATCTTAAGCCTGACTTGTTGAAAACTGCTCTGTTAAGTGTTAACTGTTTTCATATTCGCAGTTATGAATGACATACAAATCACATACTCTACATGACATATTTTAAATTCAGTTTGGCGAATTTCGCCAAATGGTGACTGATTTGGATTTAAATCATAAAATAGTGGTCAAATATTGCATGTTTAGTTAGATACTCACATCTTATATGACACAAACACTCTTTACCTGAACTGCTTGCTGATGCATGGCACTGGGATAATCCACAAGGTTCCATCTTAGCGTCTTAAACTTGAGTCCCACCTTCATCGATTCGTTTGGCTAACTCTAATTACATTAACGAGTGGTGTTAGAATACTGCAGCAGCCATATCACACTGTAGCTCAAGACCAGTTGCCCAATGAAGCTAAGCAGTGTTGATCCTGGTCAGTACCTGTACGGGAGACTTCTTGGGGAAAACTAAGGTTGCTTCTGGAAGAGATGTTAGGGAGGCCAGCAGGGGGTGCTCACCCTGTGGTCTGTGTGGGTCCTAATGCCCGATTATAGTGACAGAGACACTATACTGTAAAAAGGTTCTGACCTTCGGATGAGACGTTAAACTGAGGTTCTGACTCTCTGTGGTCATTAAATATCCCAGGGCACTTATTGTATAGAGTAGGGGTGTAACTCTGTTGTCCCTGGCCAAATTCTCCTCATTGGCCCTTCTCAATCATGGAATCCTAATACTCCCAATCTATTAATTGGTTCTATCACTCTACTCTCTCCACTTCACCAGTAGCTTGTGTGTGGTGAGCATACTGGCACACAATGTCTGCCTTGTACCATCCAGTTGGATGCTGCACACTGATTGTGGTTGAGGAGAGTCCCCTGTTCACTGTGTAAAGCACTTGGCTTGTAGTGTCAGAAAAAGCGCTATATAAATGTAACATTCATTCATTCATACTGAGCGTGGTAAAAATTTAACTTTTTAAAACCTTTATGTTATTCTTGCAACAACTTAATGATAACTAGAATGCAATACAAAATGGACTGCAGCAGAACAGCAACAAGGATATGAATTATTGGGGGGGGGTCTGGCCATATCTGATTATTTGAGGGGACCTGTCCCCCTCAAGTATATTGCAGTTACGGCTCTGGGTGTAGGTGAGAAACAGATAAATATTTAAGAACAATTTTATCATAAATTGTCCTCCCTGCCCATTAGGTGGCATTATGCACAAACAATGCAAATCACCAAAAACAAAAGAAGAAGAATTTGAAAGTGATGGTGGAGATTTATAGAAAAAAAAAGTACTTAAACAATAATCTCTTTCACAGACACACCTTTCAAATATCTTCTGAAGACATGGATTTAACCATTGGAGTCGTATGGATTATTTTTACACTGCCTTTATGTGCTTTTTGGACCTTCAAATTTCTATCCACCATTCATTCGCATTGTATGGACCTACATATCTGAGATGTTCTTCCAAAAATCATTGTTTGTGCAGAATAAAGAAAGTCATACAAGTCTGGGATGACATGAGAGTGAGTAAATGAGAAAATATGTCATTTTTGGGTGAACTATTCTTTTAAAGGTGATCTGAACAAATGCAAAACAATCACTGACAAAACTAATTTAACTCAATGTGTAATATTTTAAAATAACATAATTTCCACATTTAAAATTTTAAGGTGAATCTGTTTGTTCCATAACAACAGATACAATCAAGCATATTAAATTATGGCACAAATAGAAAAAATAAAGAAACATCAAAACTTTAGGATAAGATCAGTGTTTTTCCTTCTTTTATAATGTTTCATAAAGCTCGTTGAACTGCTCTACATTTTGAGATAAAAATTTTGAATAGATTTACATTAATACATTTGGCAGACACTCATATTCAAAGTGACTTACAGTGCATACAAGATAAACATTAAATCAGTTTGGGAATCAAACCCATGACCACTGAAATGTTAGCCACAACCTTTACCAATTGTTGTGACCTATGGGAGACAGGGAGATTCCCAAATCTCCAAAGTAAAAAAAAAAAAAAAAAAAAAAAAAAAAGTATTATTATTTTTATTCCGCATGGTGATGCTAGGGGTGCAGAAATTACTCTCTGCACCTTTAAGGTAATGTATACATTATCTTGGAAATATCACCTGGCTATTCCTGATGCTATGTTGTCTCTTTGTCGCTTTACAGAGAATGCAATACCTACATGTGTCCATTCTCAGTTCTCAGTGAGTAACCATCTACAGTACAGTACCTGCTATGCATTGTAAACACATTTCAGCCTGAGATCATGTGATGCAGAGGCCTTGTCCTTGTGTTCTGGATATCTGACTACATCTCTACATGCTCAGGTTAGTTTATCACTGATGAGGCTTTAGCTGTGTTCCTCCATTCATCATTCCTGGTGAGACAAGCACAGAGAGGACCTTGGCAATGCATACAGCATTATCATTTATTCCCAGAAGTGGATTAGCCTTCACTGTCCTTCTCTTTTTCCCAAGGGAGAAATGAATTAATGATTAAAGCCAGCCACTGCCACAGTGTGTGAATGTGTCAGATAAAATTGTGAAATTAGTGTAAATAATTGTCTTCACCTCTGACGTTTTGCAGCTACTTGAAACTTTGAACCACAGAATGATATAAAATTGTATAATGAAGAGAGAGATGTAAGAACTGATCTTAAGTTTTATCAGCTGGGCTAATAATGCAGCTTAAAATAGCTACTGAAGCTTGTCCTTTTACTCTAGCAGTGGTGGAAAAATCTGATGTTTTAAAACAATGAAAAACATTAATAGAATACTGGATGTCAAATTCAAACAGGGTTCTGGTCCCATGGAAACCAGGAAGTTATCACATTCACAATTATGACAGTGATGACAATTTACTTCACTGGCAATTATGTTTAGGGTTGGATTTAGGGGGTAGATTTAAAAAATATGCATTCCTGTTTGCTGTATTACATTAAATAAAAACTAGACTAAAAATACAACTCGCTTTTGCATCACTTTGTGGACATTTCACCCAGAAACTGGAGCTCACAGGTGCTCCATACATTCATCAACACTTTTAGCTTCAGAAATTTGGTGCAGTGGTTCAAATTTCAGAAGCAGAATTTAAAGGGATAGTTCACCCAATTTGTTTGTCTTTTTCTCATCATTTACTCACCCAAAGATTTATATATATATATATATATATATATATATATATATATATATATATATATATTAGGGGTGTCGATTTAACGCGTTAATTCAGTGCGATTAATTGGACAAAAAATAAAGTGTTAAAAAAATTTATGCAATTAATCGCACCATAATAAGGAAGATTCCTGAGAAATGCAAGCTTGTAGTACCACCTGTTTACTCCAGAGGGCAGTAAGTGAAATTTCAGCTGTATGAGCAATGCACAGTTTATAGAGTGAAGAAAACACTGTTCTTGTGTTCAAAACACTTGAAGGAGCGCAAATGCGAACTAAGGGATCTCTAGATGTGTTTAAAGATTGAGTATTAAACTATATTTAACTTGAAACAGTCAACTAAACATTTTATGTTTATGATGCAATGCACCCGAGATGCTACACAAGCTTGTCTGACACAGGTGTAAACTGACGGGCTCTTAAACAAGCCCTCATAATATATCTCCAACTGATTGACAAATTCACTTGTGAAATGGATTGCTGTGAACTGTATGCCAATGACTGGCTCATGTTCAATAATATGGTAATAAACAATACATTGTATTCTAAAGCTGCTTTTTGTATAATCTTATCAATGATTAACTCTTCTGCTACAGGAATGTAATGCATTGTAATTATCTGAAAATGTATATATATATATATATAAATATATAACTTTTAAATATTTAAAGATACCTATGTATAATTATATATTGATATAAATATGTATAATCTTTATATATTGAATTATTGTTATATGAGGGGCTTTCTCAGCAAATATTTGTATATGCGATTAATCGCAATTAATTAATCGGGACACCATGTAATTAATTAGATTAAAAATTGTAATCGATTGACAGCAGATAGACAGTCCATAAGACTCCAGTGGTTAAATCCATTACTATCATTCTACCTGTATATGCTTTTGGACCTTCAAAGTTCTGGCCACCATTTACTTGCTTTGTAAGGACCTACAGAGCTTAAATATTCTTGGTACCACAAGAATGTGCACAGTCCCAAAACCCTCACAAGCTAATTTCCTGGCCTAAAAGCAGCAGACATGGAAAACAGTCAGTATTAGACAGATTACATTATTTAACAGTAATTGGTAACAACACATTTTTCAAATATAAGAATGAACAACCTACTCATCACATGTGCCACTTCCTTGCTGTGAGGTTATTTATAATTATTGTTTAATAATGTGAAAGTATGCATTTATGGCTTAGATAACACCATTATAATTTCCACGTGCTAACATCACAGATATGTTCAGAAGAGGTTTTGTTGGTTATGTGTTAGATAGAGTTGTAAAGAAAGACACCATCTACCACTCAGAACATTAGTGCATTTTATTTGCTACTGTACCTGTGTTTGTGCTACATGCCCATCTCATAATTTTATATACATTTTCTTATATTTTCCTACCAAAGTGACAAGACAAGAAATTGGATATTGTGTATTAAAGTGACAGTTCAGTTGGTAGCATAGGACATCAAAAAGTCTATTACTGCCTATAAGAACATAATCCTTACAAATTACTTTACCTATCCACACAATAGAGACAGTGTAGAGAAAAGGATTATGCAACTGCTGATGCCAAAATGAGTGTTAGATGTAAGACCCCAAGCTGAAGTGTAGCACAGTGCTACTGGGACAGTTTGTTACACACATAACTACAAACAAAACTACGCATTTGTAGAACATTGATCTTTTATCTCACAGGCTTTTCCTTGTTATGCAGTAACATAGTCCTTACGTCACATTTAACATTCTAAGATCAAACAATATTTGCTGGTTTTGAGCCCTGAATTTTACAGTTGTAGTAATATTGTGATACAAAAGAGTAAAAAAAAAATATATATATAATATGGTAAACAGCTGTCTTTGAGGCTACACAAATATGACTGACAGTTGAGGGACATAGTTTACACAGCAAAACAGATCTTCAAGGTTTAAGAGTTTATGTCTCCAAAAAGCCTGTGAAATAGAGCGAAGAGTGGAATAAACAGGAAACAAACAGTACAACATTCATAAATAAACAGTGCACATTGAAGATGTTTTTGAAGCTGTTGGTCAGGATGTGCCCAAGTTTTTACAAATCTGGGCTAGTTGTCAAAATTTGCAGGCTCAAAGCCTGTAAGACTTATCCTTGAGCTACAACCATTGTGCCCTGGAGCATCAGGTTGCTCCAGAGGAACTGTCCCTGTAACTTAACATGGTACAATGCTATGGCGATATTATGTGCCAAAGCATGGTATTATTATTTTATTTATTTAATCTGATGCTCTCCCTGCACTGTCCATGCAGGGTTGCATGAATCGGCTTGGAATGTGCCAGAACTGAACCATACCCCCAACACCAACATTGTTTCAAATTTTCTATAAGTCAATAAATGAATTCATTTGACAAATGTGTTCCTGACTGAAATAGGTGTTATCTATTTTATTGGCATGCAAGAGTAAACAAGGCAGGTGGGCCAGGCTGCAAGTAATATATAATGTGCTGATGATTGGAGAATAAATGAGGCACCTTGAAACATGCTGTAGTCTGAAGTAGCTTCCACATGACTCACGTCTAGGGGTCAACAGTAGCATAGTTTAAGTCTGGACTCAAATAATATTTCTATCAGAGAAGCCTTCAGACAATAGAGCCATGCTTGAAGAACACATATACTCATCCTTAAATTCATTCTGTCAAGAGTTAAGTTGCCCTGAGTTTTAAACAGCTTATGTGTTGTAACATGTCAAGTAGCAAATATTTTTATTTCTAAGCAACTTATTCAATAACTTATGCTTAATTACAGATACTTGGAGCAAATTCAAGTGCCCATAGGTGATAGGAGTTTTCGTGTCATGGATTGTCTCTGGCAAAGTGACAGATCTGGAAGCCCACCTCTAACATAAATAGCAAATGTGGTTGTTCCAGGCTTAGAAACTGAAGAACTCCACTCTTTTTTAAATAAGTTCAACTATTTGTCTCTGCTGACAAATATCTGACTTGTAAATGGTTTGAAATTTGTGGGTATCCTTTTTATGCTGACCCTTACAAAAAAATTAAACAAGCCGCAAACTTGCTGCAAATTTGCAGGAAAAATGCCTCTCATTATTTATCAAAAGCTCATTTGCATTTGATTTGTGGCAAATGTTTGCAGCTCTTCACCAGTTGTGGTGAACCTCAGGAAAACAGCAAAATTGCAGAAAATTGTCCATTGTTGCAAAAGGTTTGCTGGAGGTTCACCACTACTGGCAAAGAGCTACAAATTCTGGCAAATTTTTGCAGTGAATCAAACGCATGTAAAAACAACAAGCAGAAAATTCACACCTAGTTTAGATTTTTTGTAAGGGTAGTCTTGCAGGATGCTGACAGAACCTACTCAAAATGTTGCTTGCTGTCCTTTATTGCTGTAAGTGTGATGAAGGATCCAAGTGCGGCTTCATTAAAAAGAACAAAAAAAAACTCAGAATAAAGAAATAACAGGTAACCTAGCACAGAGCATAACAAAACATGCAAGAACTAACAAATAAACTGGGGAAAACAAAGGCTTAAATACACAAGGGAAACAAGGAACACCTGGGGAAACAATTAGGGAATGAGAACCAATCAGCTAAAACCAATCATAAAATGAAACTACAAAGGACTACAAAAACCTAACAGGAAACAGGAACTAAACTAAACTTCAACATAAAAGCACAAAAACAAAAGACAACAGGGAATGTGACAGTAAGATTCCTCATGGACAGCTAAAAACATACCAACATTTTTTTAAATAAGGATGGTCAGAGTGATGGAGAGATATTGGAAGAATTGTCACAGGAGTAAATCAGCATTTACATACACTTGTGTTGTGACTGACAAGATTAGAAAAAGTTGCCCCCCCCCCTTACAAAGCAAACAAATATGTAGTGCTGAATAACATTTATAATTTGACAAGTGGACAGATCTGTCAAATACTATGATCACTCCAAATGCGAACAGGTTGAGTCTTTGAAGATATTAAGGCCTCTGGGATATTAAGCTTGCAGTTCGATTTTGTGTTACACACTCCTTACTCACTGAAACATTGTTTTTACAAAACATTCCATTACTCATATCTCTTAGCTGTTATGGAAAATAAGAAAAATACAATAGTTTGTTCCTTATTGGTTTTGTATATAAAACGTCTCGGTTACATATGTAAACTCAGTTCCCTGAGACGAGGTGAACGAGACATTGTATCACTAAGCTGACGCTATGGGGGGAGTGTACTTCTAGACAACCTAGTTGAAACCTTTCTACAATAACATTGATACTAAAATTGGCTATGGTGTTTAAGCCCCACCCTTTTAGGTGCGAATCTGTCCGGTATAAAAGTGGGTGCGCAAACACCATTCCTCAGAATTTTCTGACTGAAGGACAAGAGCACATTGCTCGCAACTCAAAGAACTCAGAGTCTGTAGTGCGGCTAGCTTACGCAAGTGTTGTTCCCCTCATCTCAGGGAACCGAAGTTCCTCTTCTGTCACTCACTCGACATTGTGTTGATGTAGTGAATTAGGGGTCTCTCTAAACTCTAAACAGTTGAACTTGAGAAAAGGCCAATGAAAAATTGCCGAACAGAATTTGCTTGTCCTTCCCCAAGATAGACGGATATTAAGGAGGGTGCAATATGGCTGTTCATTCAGATTTTTTATTCGGAGCCGAGCAGTTGTGTGTTCAGCAAGCTGATGTTCCTACTACCATTCCACTCACCTCTGCAGAGCTATGCTGTTGGATCTTACACCGCGTTACCAGCGGCTTTTCTTTTCTCTGCATGCAAGTGCAGTCTACGACCCTGGCCGCTTTGACAGCGCTTCTAAAAGAGAAAATAACCTCTAAAAGAGTATTTTCTCTAAAAGAGTACACATTGGCATTGTACGTCTTTTAAAGATGCGTCTTTTTAAAGATGCCTTTTCGCCTCTGTGTATTTCTGGATGTGGCAGACATCTCTCCGCTTCTGACGGTCATGGGTGCTGCCTCACATGTCTGGGCTGCGATCACACTAAGACAGTGTTTATGAATGGTTCATGTTCTCATTGCGAGAACATGACCATGGCAATGTTGCGGTCGCGGCTTTCCTTCCTCTGAGGGAAAGCCACTTCAGCCGCCCCCACAACCGCGCCTTCTTCCTACGAGATTTAGGCAGTTGCGGCTGGTGTTGAACGCGATCTGGTGAATGCAGCAGGTGCAGTTTCACTTGGTAAATCCCCACAAACCACCAGCCCAGCATGCTCGTTTGTCCCCATCCGGGTACGATGTGAGACTGGCTCGTCCCATGGCCAGTCTGATGCCTCCTTCGGACTCCCCGAGCTGGATGAGAATTTTGTCACTGCATCGGAGAGCGTTGCGGCGTCTGACGCTGAGGACTCAGAGTCTGTAGTGTGGCTAGCTTACACAATGTCTTGTTCCCTTCATCTCAGGGAACTGAAGTTCCCTTCTGTCACTCACTTGATGTTGTGTCAATGTAGTGACACTAGGGGTCTCTCTTGAGAGCCTCGGTTGCCTCTGAACTTGAGAAAAGGCCAATGAAAAATTTAATCATTGCGAGAACATGACCATGGCAATGTTGCGGTCGCGACTTTCCTTCCTCTGAGGGAAAGCCACTTCAGCCGCCCCCCACACTGCACCTTCTACTTACGGGATTGAGGTCGGCATGGCTGGTGATGAACACGATCTGGGGAATGCAGCACTCCCCCCAGCATGCTCGTTTGCCCCCGCCTGGGTCCGATGCGAGACCGGCTCACCCCACGGCCAGTCTGATGTCTCCTTCGGACTTCCCTAACTGGATGAGAATATTGCCACTGCATCGGAGAGTGTTGCGGCGTCAGGGCACCGCTCACAGCCACACCCAACCCACCCCACCCCCCGTTTCCTTTCTTCCCGGAAGTATATGTCAAGCTGATGAAGTCATGGAGGGCACCTTTTACTGCTGGAAGCCGATCTCCTCGCTCATTCGCTCTCACTACCCTTGAGAGCGGGGTGGTAGACGGGTACACGGAGGTCCCCCTGGTGGACAAAACAGTTGCGGTGTGCCTGTGCGCACGTGGCCGCCTGGCAGGATCGCCCAGCACTCCCCCTCCAAGGCATGTAGGACGACGCCATTCCTGGCGTCCAAAGCCTACAGAGCCATCGGACAGCCTGGTTATGCTCTGCATGCCACGGCCCCCTGCAAACCCACCAGGCCAAGGCATTTAAAGAACTGCACTTGGGTAGTCCTGATCCTGATGTGCTGCAAGAACTGCGCTCAGCAACTGACCTTGCCCTCCGGGCCAAGAAGGTCACAGCACGGGCACTCGGACAGGCTAAGGCCACACTCATGGTCCAGGAACGACATCTGTGGCTGAACCTGGTAAAGATGCAGCTGGTCGAGATGCAGGATACTGACAAAGCCCGCTTTCTCAACACCCCCAATCTCCCAGCTCAGCCTATTTGGCGACGCCGTTGAGGACTTCGCCCAACGGCTGAAGAAACAGACAGAGGCCATTGAACTGTAGGATATTTGGTACTGATGAATTTAGATGGGAACCGTTAAAGTGCCCTCATTCTCACACAATTATATGTAAGGGAATTTAGGGTCTCGAAATACGTGAGCTATAAACTAAATTAAACTGTCCTGATTTTACATTACTATGTAAGGCAATTTATAATGGAATCAGTCACATTTGACAACCATTATAAATGAGATAAATGACAAATAACTAGATTAATTTGAAAATGTCTTGTTGTATAAACTCACAATTTCTACTGTAAGGAATTAGCTTTAATAAGGGAATTATGATTAATTCTCTTATTGGAGTAATATTATTCTCATGGCTTATTAAAAATAATATCACACGCATTTAGGTACAGCTTTGAAGCGAAATCTTTTAGAAACAGGTATGAGATTATTTATAAAATATACCGCAGTCAAATTATCTTTGAGTACAGACAAACTTTATTGCTATTCTAAACATAAATCTAATCTAACACATACAGTATATACATGAGACAGGTTGGTGAGCAGATTGACAGAATGTGAAATAAATGATCAATAGAGTGAAAATCAACTTTATGGAATCTGTTGACAATGCCTTAAGAACAATTTTACCTTATTTGAGTCTACATCAATTTTCTATTGGATTTCCTAAAGTATTTAACTATTACACAAGCACTTTCAGCACAATATTGGAGATTTGCGTGTCGTGATGTTTCTTTGCGTTCTTTGTGTTGCTTGGCTCTTGGTCGAAAGTTCGTTCCGTCTATGTTTTTGGACCTCTGTAAGATCAGGTAGTTATTGTCTGTATAGACGATGAGGTTGGCTTTGAAGGCCTTCTCTGAACCATAGAGATTGAGAGGCTTCCTTGGGACTTCGAGTCCCGGGCTTCCTTGGACCTCACATGGCATGGATCTGGTTCCAAAGAGATCCAGAGAAGACCACGAGGGAAGAGCCTGAGCGAAGTCTGAGCAGTCAGAAGAGCAGAAGAAGAAGAGACGAAAGAGAGCTTATTCTTCCTGTTTGGAAACATTTGATCTGAAATTGGCCGCATCCCCAAAGGTGTCCTGCACTAATCAGTAACTTTTCAGAGTCACGTGCTTGACTGGGCTGTCCTTTCCGACAGTTGATTTTATGGTCCTTTGTTTCTGAGTTTTACAAATCTCCCGCTCATATATTGTGCATTTTTTAATCATTAATTTTTATATCTTACAAATGGTACAAGAGGCATGACATTTTTTATCCTCAGCTTTCTCTATGTAACCAAGAAAACTGTTAGATAACAAATTTGACATTCTTTCATGAATAGCACACATGTAGGTAGCAAAACATGAAAATCCCTGGTTACAAATCAAATAGGTTAATTCCTTGGTTATACAACATGGATAAAACATTACACACATTTTACATTTAAATCAGGCTATAATCATTAATTTGTCAGTTATACAAAATACAACAGTTCAAAGCAATTGTCAGAATTATCTAGCAAAGCTAGATATACTGTGGGTCCATGCCGTCTTGTATATTTTATAGTATTGATTCAGCAAAGTACTGTGACTTTGTGTGATGTTTCTGGATGTCCTTTTTAAGATGCTGTTTGCTGAACAATGATCACGATGTCACGTGATCTCATCAGTCTAAGTGTAGCAAATTGGTT
This sequence comes from Moxostoma hubbsi, assembly GCA_032164185.1. Taxonomy (NCBI): domain Eukaryota; kingdom Metazoa; phylum Chordata; class Actinopteri; order Cypriniformes; family Catostomidae; genus Moxostoma; species Moxostoma hubbsi. The sequence continues at coordinate 12,027,389 of JAVLUX010000031.1, read as the reverse complement.
TATATTAGAGGACAGAATCTTGTGTGTCCCGAGTATCTAAGGAACTCCAAGAGTGTGTTCTATCTTTTATTGCTTTGACCTTTGAATTTAGGGCCTGTGAGATGTTTCTGGATTAAGGAATGTCCTTTTTAAGATGCTGTTTGCTGAACAATGATCACAATGTCACATGATCTGATGAGTCTAAATGTAGCAAATTGTTTTTTATCAGAGGACAGAATATTGTGTCATGAGTCTCTAAGGAACTCCAAGAGTGTGTGTTCTGTCTTTTATTCCTTTGACCTTTGAATTCAGGGCCTCTTTGCAGAGAAGTTGTCAAGTCATATTGGATTTAGACAAGTCCCTTTGTTAGTTTTATTGTCCAGATGTGAGACTCACTGGCACCGAAGTCTTTCAATTTATGACGTTGTGGAATTCCAGGATTAAGAATGGGTTTTCCTAGATTCAAATCATATGGCTGCAATTCTTCAGCATGTATAATACTACACAACACATCATACCTCCTCATCGCTCAAGAGCACATACTCCGTCTGTTCGCCAAGGGTGTCCCCCTGTGGCTGCGAAAGCTCAGGCAGCTCCGGCCCAACCCAGGCCCAGCCCTTGGCCCCAGCGTAGAGCTCCCCGCAGGAAGCTGACACCCCATCTAAGAAACCCCTTCGTGGACCCGTAAGGCTCCCAAGTGTTCCTGAGATGATTAACTCAGGGAGAGAGATGGCCGCTACGGAGCTGGCCTCTAGATCACTCCATCCCCCAGTGGAGGGCCGACCAGGCTGTGGTAACCAAAGCAGCAGCTTCATCACTCCTTGATTCACCTAACTGGTGTCCACAAATGCTGTTCTCACAGCGGTCTGGCGACAAACACCTACAGTCACAGTACCATGGACGAACTTTGCTCCCTGACATAAAATTACCTGCTCCTCTCTGCTACGAAGCCCCACCAGGTACGTCAAACATGATCGTCCCCCTAGTGCTCACCACTTGGAAGCGTCACTTACGCTTTACAACCCATCACGCTGGCTGGCCAGGACCATACGACTCGGCTACACGATTCATTTCGCCAGGCGCCCGCCTCGTTTCAGCAGAATCCGCTTCGCTTCATTACATGGCGAAAGTGGCAACACCCTGCGTGCGGAAATCACAACCCTTTTATACAAGGATGCAATAGTGTCACGAACGCTGGTGAAGTTCCACAATCAGCCACCGGAGGTCTCTCTCACCTGAATATTAACATTGGACTACATTTCCCTATGCCCACATACCTGGTCTGATTACCCCACAGCTGTTCCATATCATTACACTATTTAAGCCCTGTCTGTTAGTTCACTCATTGCAAAGTCTTGTTTGCCCCGGCTACATTTCTGAGCGTTTTGATTATTCCCTATGTTGCTTTTCTGTGTTTGAACCTTGCCTTGGATTACCACATTACAATCATTTGCTGCCTGTCTATTTATAACTCTGCCTGAAATACTACTACTGCTGTTTTGCTGCCTGCCCAGAACCTCTGCCTGTTTACCCTGTTTATGCTCTGTCTCTGACGTTGTTGATTGCCCTGATTATTCGACCCTTGCTTGTCTGTACTCTGAACTTACCTGTTTAAATACACCACATATGGATCCCTCTCAACCTGAGTCTGCATTACAGATAGAGCCTGTCCCTCCAGCTGAGATGAAGAAGGGTTTCTACGGCCCTTACTTCATCATACCCAAGTAAGGCTGTGGGTTGCAGGCAATCTTGGACCTGCGATTACTGTTCCAGGCCTTACACAGACTCCCGTTCAAGATGCTCCGCAGAAAATTATTATAACGTATGTCTCGCATCAAGATTGGCTCGCAGCGGTAGACTCGAAGGACACGTACTCTCACATCTCAATTTTGCCTCGACACAGACCTGTCCTATGGTTCACGTCCGATGGCCCAATGTACTAGAACCAGATCCTCCCCTTCGGCTTGTCCCTGCCCCCTAGCGCCTTCATGAAGGTTGCAGAGGGAGACCTTGCCCGCTAAGGGAAGTTGGCATCCATTTTCTCAATTACATCAATGACTGGCTGATTCTAGCTCACTCTTGAGAGTCACTGTGCACCCACAGGGACCAGGTGTTCAAGGACCTCGGCCACCTAGGGCTTCAGGTCAACAAGGAAAGAGTAAGCTCTTCCCAGTTCAGAGAATTTCTTTTCTTGGAATGGAGTTCGACTCTGTCTCAATGACAGTGCGCCTCACAAGTGAGCGCATGCAGCCGGTGCTGAACTGCCTAAGTTTCTATTGTGGCAGTTCCAGAGGCTCATGAGGCATAGGGCATCATCAGCGGTGGCCGCACCGCTCGGGTTGATGGATATGAGACCACTTCAGCACTGGCTTCAGACTCAAGTCCCCAGAGACCATGCTCAGTAGAGAGACAGGTGGTCCAGCTGTTCATCAATTGGTTGAAGCACAGGTAGACCTTTTTGCCTCTCGGGAATCCTCCTGCTGCCCGCTCTGATACTCCCTGTTGGAGGCTCCCCTCGGACAGACACGCAGATGCTCTCATTCTTGCAGGAGTGGCTGGAGGGGATGCTGTCTCCCTTCACCTTGAAGGTTTCTGTAGCCACTATATCGGCTCACCACGACACAGTGGACGATAAGTCCTTAGGGAAGCACGACCTGATCATCAGGTTCCTTAGAGGCAACCGGAGGTTGAGTCTTCCCAGGCCATGCCTGTTCCCCTTATGGGATCTCTCTGTGGTCCTTGCGGGCCATCAGAGAGCTCCCTTTGAGCCGCTAGAGTCAGTTCAGCTAAAAGCCCTCTCCCTGAAGATGACCCTCCTGATTGCGCTCGCTTCCATCAAGAGGGTTGGGGATCTGCAAGGGTTCTCTGTTAGCAACAGAGTTCTGTCTGACCGAGCTACGTGCCCAAGGTTCCTACAACCCCCTTCAGGGACCAGGGACTAGGAGTGGTGGTGGCGTTGTGGGCTAAAGCACATAACTGTTAATCAGAAGGTCGCTGGTTCGATCCCCACAGCCACCACCATTGTGTCTTTGAGCAAGACACCTAACTCTGGGTTGCTCCGGGGGGATTGTCCCTGTAATAAGTGCACTGTAAGTCGCTTTGTATAAAAGCATCTGCCAAATGCAAAAATGTAAATGTAAATGTAGGTAGTGAACCTGCAAGAGCTGCCCCGGGAGGAGCCAGACCCAGCATTATTGTTGCTGTGTCCAATGCATGCTTAACGCACCTATTTGGACCGCACATGGAGCTTTAGATGTTCCGAGCAGCTCTTTGTTCGCTTTGGCGGACAATGAAAAGGGAACACTGTCTCCAAACAGACGCTTGCCCACTGGGTCATCAGACCTAGGCTGTGCCCGGGTGTGGCATCCTTGTGGGCACTAGCCAGTGGCACCTCTCTAGCAGACATCTGCAGAGTGGCAGGCTGGGCAACACCCAATACCTTTGCAAGATTCTATAATCTCCGGGTTGAGTCGGGGGGATGCCAGGAACCTAAAATGTACATGACGTCTTATGGGGCAATGGGGAAGGTTACGTGCAGCCTGATACAGTCTGCTCCTTTGGCACACAACAGATTGCTTGCATCTGCATCAGCAGTTCACGTAACACAGTTCAGTGTCGTGGCGTAATTGGATAGTGTGAATACATTGACACAACGTCAAGTCAGTGACAGAAGGGGAACGTCTAGATTACTGTTGTAACCCCCGTTCCCTGATGGAGGGAACGAGATGTTGTGTCCCTCTTGCCACAACACTGTACCAACCACTGTAATGGCCAAACCTTATTCTCAGCTCCTCAATACAAAACCTGAATGAACAGTCGTATTGTGCCCTCCTTTATACACATATGTCCGGGGTATTTCTCAAGTTCAGAGGCAACCAAGGCTCTCAAGAGAGACCCCTAGTGTCACTACATTGACACAACGTCTCGTTCCCTTCATCAGGGAACGGGGGTTACAACAGTAACCTAGACGTTACATAAATAACCGAGACGTTCCCTTATGACTCAGTACACTTGACATTGCGTCACTAAGTTGACGCTATGGGGAACAGAGTCTCATCATGGTGCACTACACAACATAACCTTCCAGAGAAGAAAGAGAAGAAATATGATGGCGCTGTCCCACAGGACGGCGACTGACATGAGTATACCGCAAGTGAATGACCCTGGAGGGAAACATTCAGAATGGAAATATGAAGTATAGTCATATAGTGTCAATTAACCCTTTCACATACCCAGTCTGGAAGGAAGTTTATTTGTAATGAAAGTGCCTGTGACTTTTGGGAAACACAACAGTCTGAAGGCAGGTGGTTGTGTAAAATTATGGGGAGCCCATACTTGAAAAGAGGGGCATAAGTATATGTTTGGCCAATGAAATAGCAAGTGCTCTAGACAGAGATGACTTGCAATGAGAGAGAATTTATGTCTAGGTTGTAAAACCTTGGAAATGTGTTTTGAGAACACCATCCAGCTGCAAAACATATGACTTGCAAGGACACACAATTCGTCCATGCCCATGAAGAGGCCATGCGTCTAGTTGAGTGTGCTTTAACACCAATTGTGCAATTTGCAACCCTTTTAAAATCTATCGCATAAATCATCCAGTGAGAAAGTCTTTGCTTAGAGATGGACATTCCTTTCATGAGTCCCCCATAGCACACAAAGAGCTGTTCAGACAGTCGAATTGTAGCGTGTGCTCAATGTATATGTGTAGCTTTCCCAAAGGGCATAAAAATGCAAGGACCTCATCCAAATGCAATGAAGGAGGGAAAAAGGCTTGAAGGTGAAACACCTGCACTCTGAAGGGTGTGGTTAGACCTTAACCAGATATTCTGGGTTTGACAGTGATTTTTGAAAGACCCGGAGCAAACTTCAGAAAGGAATTATCAACTGACAGCGCTTGCAAATCACTGACCCATTTTACTGAGGTCAAAGCCAGCAGTAATGCAGTCTTAAGAAAAAACACCCACTATTCAACATAGTCCAGAGGCTTAAAGGCAGTCCCCAGAAGCACTTTTAGGACCAAAGTTAGGTCCCAAGTTGGGACTGTAGCCAGGAGATAGGGGTTTAGCCACCCGCCCCCGTAAAGAAATTATGATTAAATCATATTTGCCTATAGAGGTGCCTGATTCAGGTGCAAGATACGCAGATATAGTCACCACATAAACTTTGAGTATTGATGGTCCAGTGTCCAGTCACTCTTAAAGAAATTTACAAATTTCAGGTATGGGGCAGTTCACTGGGTCTTTGCTGTGTGAAAAGCACCAAATAGTGAACACATTCCATTTCAATGCATAAAGGCATCTCTAGGATGGTGCTCTAGCCTGTAAGATAATGGTGTTCATAACCGACTGAGCCAATTCTGGCTCATCTGCTGTGCTCCATTCAAAGGCCACACGTGTCGTATGACCATGCTTGATCATTTTAAACACTCAGTCTGACATACCCGTGAGGACTTGCCATGCATTCATGAAGCGGGATAGCAGGCTTATTCATTAATCTGAAACAAACTCTATCGCATTCTTTGCAAGAAGATTTTGTATTTTGGCTTGTAACTTCGGTGCATCTTCAGTTGAAATGGGGCAGACGATGTGCAAATTGGACCGTATAACCATGTTCAATCATTTTTAGCACCCAGTTAGAAATGCACATAAGGGCTCACCATGCGTCCAGTGTATGATATAATGCACCACTCACCATTGGGAATTGGTTGTGTATAATTTGTGGGCTTTGAAGTGGGAAAGTTCTTTATTGAAAAAGTGTGAGTGTCTCATGCACGTGAATCTAGCGCTGTACTCTTTTTTTTTTGATGCAGTCTTTATTGTATTTGATTGAATGTGAGACACAGGAACAACATTTTGAACAATAATATTCCTTTCCCGAAAAAAACAGTGGGGAAGAGGGGAACAACATTGTGTGTCAGGAGCGCTTTTGATGCATGGGTGGGGGTGTGTGGGGGTTGGTTTCCCTGCTGAGGTTGCTGGCTTCCTTTGGGCCACGAAAAGGATTAACCGGCAGCTCAGCGACTACATTTGGCGGCACTGAGGCAACAGGCGTGGGGTTTTATAGCCTGTGAGTTTTGCAGAGTTGTGATGTAGTGCTCAGTAAATCTATCCACAGAGCCACCGAAAAGACCAGATGGAGACACCGGAGCATCAAATACAGCAGATTTTTCCATGTCTATCCAAAACCACCAGGTTGCTCATTGACTTGCCAATGATTTTATGCAGTGATTTTCGTGACTCACAGCTCTAAGTCCGTAATAGTTCGGAGCTTTTCAAATGTCTCTGGATCTCTTCAAATGTCTCTTCATCGCGTGGATTGCTGAACATGCTTGGCCTGCCGCTGAGTATGCTTTCCCAGCCAGTGTGGACGTCAGTCAACGTGGCTTGGAAGGATGAACGGGGCATGATTTCCAAGCACTACTACTCACTGGGCAGAGATGTGCTGCTACCGCCTCTTCAACAAGGGGTAGTTGGGCATAACCTTTGTCTTTTCTGAGGAATGGTGTTTGTGCGGCCACTATTATTCCGGATAGCTTCATGCCTAAAAGGGCGGGGCTTAAACACCATAGCCAATTTTAGAATTGCAGTTATTGTAGAAAGCTTTCAGCTAGGTCAAAAGGACACTCCCCCATATCGTTAGCTTAGTAAAGCAATTTTAAATGTACTGAGAGTTATGGAATGAAAAGTAATTTAGAAAAGATCAAACACTGCCAGTTTTTTAGTCTTTGTGGTGCGAGTGAAGCAAGTCAATTAAAATAAATGAGAGTGATACTCCAATCTAAATGTGTAAAGTTAAGTCAACTCAACATGACTGGCTTGTACACAGTCAAATGGAGCAGATAAGTCTGCTGCTAAGCTGAGAGCACAGCTAAGCAGGGCAGTTATATTCATTTATCAAAGCTGTATTGCTCTACTGAACTGCATTCATAACTGACTAATGATTTCCAGAAAGCATTAGAATAATTAGATTGCATGACTGACTTAAAGTAAATGAGTATGCAATCAGAAGCAGTCACATGTTCCCACAGAAAGCATTGGTAAACTGCTATAATGAGACTAATAGTGTTTACACATCTCAACAGGTTTTCAGTCAAGAGTAGATTCAGCACAGCGCAGGTAGACCATGATGCCATAGTCACACATTTGCAGTAAATTGGAAAATCTAGTGGCTGGTGATGTCCAAATTACCCATATGTTGGTGCCATGTTGATTCTAAAAATAAGGTGCGAAAAGCTCATTCATAAAGACAAGCATGTTCATGCAAGAATATGTGTTGTTTTTAAAGGGATACTTCTCTCAAAAATTAAAATTCTCTCATCATTTACTCACCCTCATGCTATCCCAATACTGTTTGACTTTCTTTCTTCATCAGAACACATTTGAAGAAAAACATAACAATATCTTAGCTCAGTAGGTCCATAAACCACCTTTGGGAATACCACCTTTGAAGCTCCAAAAATAATGGACAGTCAGCATAAATGTCATCTATATAAGACTCCAAAAGAGCCATATTTAATTACTTTTTAATTTTAAACCATTGCTTCCGGTCAAGCGGTCACATGTGATGTATTCATGTTGGCATGATATGGATCTGATCTCATGTTTTTCTCCAGTTGAGACATCCAGGATGAACATCTGTTCTCACATGATCATTCCAACGTGATTACGTCATGTGCATACTGCTGCTGACAGGAAGCAAAGATTTATAGTTAAAAAGTACTTAAATATTGATCTGTTTCACACCAAATACGATCGTTTCACTTTACAATTAATTTAACCAATGGAGTCATATGGATGACGTTTATGCTCACTGTCTGTTATTTTTGGAGCATCAAATGTTGTATCCCCATCCACTTGTATTTTAAGGACCTACTGAGCTATAAAGATATTTTTATATTTTTCTCCAAATGTGTTCTGATGAAGAAATAAAGTCATACACACCTGCGACGGCATGAGGGTAAGTAAATGACAAAACCGTTTTTATTTTTGGGTGAACTAACCCTTTAAGCCCTAAACTCGCAAGCCACTGTGAACAAGCTTCTCTCGTAGCGCTCATATACATGCAACAAACTTTGATATTTGGTTATTTCTCACCAAACTCTATCATATATCTTCAGAAGACATGGAATATGATGCAGTAGTTGGATGGACTACTTTTTTTAAAGCTTTAAAGGGAGGTGCTGCTAGTGCCATTGTATTGAAAAGACAGAGCATGATATTCATAAAAATATAAGAATTGTCATTGTAGGTTGAACTACTTATAAATCACACAAGATCAACTTTAGGTAGATGTGTTCCTTATCTGTCTAACTGAATGGGAAATGTACTGTAGAGGCAGAAGTTCTTCCTCACAGCTTTAGCTAGCTTTTGACCCAGGGAATACATGGCTAAAGATGGCAGAGACATGTTTGTAATTCCACCTTGCAAACCCAAGATCACATGCAGTGGTAAGGCACTTGCAGAGCAAGAAGTTCAGTGTAAATCTCACGTATATACCAGTAATTCACAAGTATTTAAATGTGAGCAATTTAAAAACTTTGTCATATAGATTAAATTTTTATCTCAACCATCTCACAGTGCACTTTTTTCAGGAACAGTCCACCTGGAGAAACATGTGATTTGAGCTCAGTGGTGATATTTCTTTATCATTGCTAGTGAGATTTGAACCTACACTCTTTAGATATCTGCCCAGATCTGTAATCATTAGCGCTGTAACAATTTAACATTTAACTTTTAAAGGGAGAAAAGGGAAAGGAGGAAGCAAGAACCGGCTTGACAATATAAATAATAGTTTAATAATAAAATAAGATAACAAGAGAAACACACACACAGGTGTCAGACAGCTGCCTGTAACACTCTCTCTCTCGCGCGCACGGCCAACTCTGGTCAGCCTTTATCCCTCTCGGGGGCTTGATTAGCCTGATTAGGGGCCGGGTGTGCAGCATCACGACCTGGACCCGCCCTGCCACACAACTGTAAAGAAAAATATTATTTGTCATGTATTGATTTTGTCTCTGAGACATCATATAAAAGGCCACCCTGTCATGTGTTCTCTGATAATAACATGTAAGAGTCTCCATGTATGTGTGTAAATGTTTTCAATTTATGTGTGACAATGTATGTTCTTTTGCTTAATTTCTTCACATGAGTTTGTGCATAATGGAAGAGCGGATGCAGTTGAATGGGGAGAGTGACTGTGGCTTTACATTTGCACTAGGCCATTTTCTATATGTCACATTCACAGAATGAGGCTCAGGACCCAAACACATAGTGAAAATAAACAGGGACTTATTAATGCAAAATAAATAAAAAAAATTTTTTTTAAAAAAACTCCACAATGGAGAAAACAAGCATAAACAACCCCGAAGGAGAGAAAAGGCAATCCAGGCTGGGGCAGGGGAAACTGGTTGCAGGACTGACTGGAACAGGTAAGGATAGGGAATAAACATAAACACCAACCAATCAACAGAGACTGACCAATAGACAAGACGGACTGGAATACACGGGACCGATTGAATACACAGACACAAAAGACTAACACACGAGGAGACTAAAATAGGCAGAAAAATCACCAAGACAGGGCAGGTGTGACTAATAAATTAATAATGGGCAAACAAGGAGGTGGAGTATGACACAAGACAGAGAGACATGCAGCGAAACGGAAACAAAACAAAGCCACAAGCTCTCACAAGACAACAAAACACTCAAATGGCATGAGCGCACATTGCCAAGACAATAAGGCAGTATATGCTCATGCCAACCGACAGGTGACATAAACAAGACAGGACACCTGTGTGAGAGTTCGGCCACGCACAAACCCAAACCTCAGACCGAAGTGACCGAACCTCAGCACAACGTGACCCGGGTGAGCAATGCAACGTGAGGTGCACCCGTGTTCGCGAGAGACAGACATAAACTACTGACGTGAGTGCATAACGGCAAGATGACATAAGCGTGATGCACCCACATCAGTAACAGACAGAACATGGGCACGAGTGTCTGGATCCCTACACAAACCGAAACTCAAGCAGATAGGAAGTCAGGATCCAGACACCATGCTCCGGACATGAAACAAGACAGACCGAAGTGCGCACGACAGGGAATTCAACAGAAACCGTGCACTCACATAAAGACAGACAATGAAACACGAGACAGACATGGGACGATGATGACACGGTACTGTCAAACAAAATCCCCAAATGACAGAGTGACAGGACTGTGAAAATATATTAAAAAGTCAATGTGATTTACATCTGTGATGATGCTTAAATCAGGCAGCAAATGTTTTGTTAAGTTATTTATAATTTTATTTCATGTCATCTAACATCATGTGTCTTTGTGCTGTATATTTCCCCCCTCAGGACATATTTTTGGAAAGATATGTCCATGTGCAGAAAGTACACTTGTCAGTGATTTTTTTTTCTGACAGCTGCATCAAATGCATAAAGAAGAAAGTTCCCTCTTTCCTACAATGTACATATATTGTTATTTTTTATAAGTTTAGGCAAACCCTATCACCTTTGATTTACTCAAAAATGGCCAATGTAAATTGGTGAGTGGAATTTGCATGCCGCTCTCCGCCCCGGACATACGGGTATAAAAGGAGATGGATCATATTCTCACTGGGAACATGCCCATAAGAATGTTGCAGATGCTGCTCTCTTCTTTCTTTATGCTGAAACGGCGAACGCCGTGGGTGATTTGGATTTGGGAGTTTTTCCTTCAGGTCAGTCGCCGTGGTCCTCACATCCCCCAGCACACTCGTTCAGCCTGGTTGAGTTCAAGAGCGGGTAGGCGTTCCACCTCAGGGCAGATTACATTTTTCAATTAAGGCTCGAGATGAAGATGAGTTGTCGGTCGAAACATCGGTGGGCTCATGCTTTTGGAAGCAAACTAATCTACTGAGCTCCTGCTCTCGGACGGAAGAGCTCAGGATGAAGCGGACGTTGAGTTAGCATACGTGCTTGCCCATGCAGCTGCGAACATCAGGCTTGAGTGGAACCCTCCACCCTGCCCTGAGTGTTTGCAGATGGATGATTGGTTTCTGGGGTCAGAGCGCGACTCACGGCCACTCCACGCCCCAGTGCCCTTCTGTGGCTCAATCTTGTGTAAATACATGACACAGAGAAGGTTCGCTTTTCTGAAAGTTCGGTTTGCCTTCGAGGGACGGGCGTACCAGTACAAGGTCCTCCTCTTCAGTCAGTCCCTGTCCCCTTGCATCTGTACCAAAGTCACAGAGGCTGCCCTGGCCCCACTAAGGGAGAAGGGCATTCGCATCATCAATTATCTCGACTACTGGCTGGTCCTAGCTCACTCACGAGATCTATTAAGTGCGCACAGGGACGTTGTTCTTCTGCATCTCGGCCGACAAGGGCTTCAGGTCAACCGGGAAAAGAGCAAGCTCTCCCCTAAGAAAAGCATCTCTTTTCTCAGTATGGAGCTGACTCGGTCACCCTGACAGCACGCCTGACAAGCGTGCTGACAAACTGCCTGGGAGCTCCTCCTCCCCTTCAATCAGTGGTGAACCAGGTGGAACAAATCTTCCAGGCAATCAGTGCCTGGCTCTGTTGTTGTCTTTAGACCGCAGTGGAAGGAGCATTTATAGAACCACAAGACTAAGGAAACCTCATCAAAGTGATTGTGCAAGACCAAGCCCTCCACAAAACTGTGAAGGACAGCCGGTAAGCGCCATATTGGCCATGTTTTGGCTAGATTGACTTAAGCAGTGCAGTGCTAATGATGCTCTGGGAAAACACAGTCTCTTAACTTTTGTTGACTTTGATAGGACTTTTTGCAGTGGTATTTGTAACTTCAAGTTGTTTGGTTTTATCAACTATTGAAGGAAAAGAAAAAATATATACATTTTGAAAATTTAAAATACCAACTGATTTGTTTGGTATAACATATCTAGTTGTGTGGCTACAATGATACTTAATAATAATTATTTACTAGAAATATACGGCTTAAAACTAATGATTAGAAAGTAAATTGAATTGTTTACTACTAAAAAAATATTTTGTATTGCATTTGGCTAAAGTGTGAATTTGGCTAAAGGTATACTAATTCTGATCATTTGATTTAAAATGGTGGGTGTTTTTGGATAACATTTGCTTAAAATTGGAAACCTGGTAACTTATAATGACAGTAATGTGTTTATGAGTTAAATGTGAATAAATTTGTGTGGTTTAATTGGGCTGTCAACTCCGATAATAACTTGTACTTATCTTTTTTTTTGAGGTTTTTCACCTGTTTACTGCCCACCAAAGAATGGTTAATAAAAGACAAACATCTGATCCCAAGGCTGTTTATTGAGTGAAATCCAGTTAGATCTTCATGTGGAGGGACTTTCCTTTTCAAGTGGGGAATTGCACAAGAAATGAATCAAAACTTGACAGTGAAAAACCGACTCAAGACTGGAGAAGGACCAGAAAAGTGAGACACGTGTCCATAGAGACAAAGACTGTTCCTGCCCTGCTGTCGTGATTGAAATGGCTGATTCATTATTGTTGGAGCAGCTAAAGACCGCAAGGACATCAGCGAAGCGTCAGTTTTCCCGTCTGGCCAACAATGTGCTACGAATGCATACAATGATGTCAGAAGAGGAACTCAGAGACATTTTTAAGAAGCTCACTGCAGAAGCTGGCAAAGTTCTGGAAGCCAACGATGATGTAGAGGAACAATGTATTGAAGAAAACTCTGATGCAGAGGAGTTGAGTGAGCAGCAAAAGAGGGACTTGGTCAAGACAGCCAATGAGTGTGAGAAAAAACTGCAAGAGCTAAAGGACCTCATACAAAAGACATTGTGGGCCAATTTTGGGGAATATGAACTGACACAAGCAATTACAACTGCAGAGTCACAAGCGGAAAACGTGGGAGCTGTGGACCCAAGTAAAAACCCAGATGCATATCTCTTTATGATCGGGCAACTAGAGAAACTTGTGAAGGCTGCGAAGGAGGAGCATAAACATTGGAAGTGCTGGGTCCCCCCAGCAGAGCAACAACAGTTCCAGAGTCGTATCAAAGGCCTTGAAACCATCCTGCCAAAACTCACAATAAGACAAGCAGACTTCATAGGGGCACAAGTCAGAGGAGAAACCAGCAGATTAAGTACTACTTCAATCAGTTGTGTGACCACACCAGCAATTAGATTAAAGCCAGCTGCCCTCCCAAAATTTTCTGGCATCCGCCGAGAGTTTCACCGGTGGAAAAAAGATTGGGAAGCGCTCCAGATGCAGGGAGAACCTAGTGGATCCAAAGAGATTAAAAAGTTCCAACTTCTCGACAGTGTGGATGAGAAGACAATACGAGACCTCCGCCTTACAACTTACACAACTGCTGAGGAGGTTTTCCGGGTTTTGGAGAACCGCTTTGGAAATAAGACCACTATAGCCCTTGAGATAGTAGAAGAGCTCCAAAGACTCCAAGCAGTTAAAGGTAACCAGCCCAGGAGGATTGTTGAGCTCATCCAATCTGTAGAAAAAGCCCTGGTCGATCTGAACGAGCTTGGCAAGACTGGTGCTATAAAGAACCCTCTTGTAACAAAAACAATAGAGAGTAAACTTCCTGATGGCCTGAAGAAGGAATGGCTTCTTCATGTAGCTGGCAAAGGTGATGAAGCTGAAGAAGACAAGCGATTTGACTATCTCCTCAAGTTTCTTCAAGGTCAAGAAGCCATCTATGAGAAGCTGGACCAACTGAGCGAGGAGGAACCAAAACCAAAACCTGAACCTCGGCAAGCTCGAACCAGAACGTCTACCCAACTGAGCAACCAGGCTCAAGGATGTGTGGTCTGCGGAGACGGCAAGCATAAGAAAAGGCTATACTTCTGCCAAAAGTTTCGTGCGCTTAAGCTGTCAGAGAAAAGAGATGCTGTTAGGAAGCTGGGAGCCTGCAAAAAATGCCTGGAGATTCACAATGAAGGTGACTGTTGTAAATCAGAGTTTCTGTGCAGGAGGCCAGACTGCAGAGAGCAGCGTGCTGCAGAACACCACTATTATCTTTGCCCGAGAGCTGATACGTCCAAAGGAAATGCCGTCCAGAGGTCCAACAATAACAGCAAAGTGGGAGGTGACACAAGAGAGCGTTACACCCAAGCCCAAGAAGAGTTCATTAAAAGCCTCTCACCTGAATTTGCAGAAAAGTGTCGCAATGTCTTTTGCAACACTATAGCCAGAACCTCTCTTGTGTCCAACCAACCCAGTCTTCTAGCAGAGAATGGAATCGTGGAGTGGCCAGTCATCATGATGCTATTAGAGGTCACGGCCAATGCAGGACAAAAAGTTGGGACTTTGATCGACCTGGCATCGGATACAAATTACATAACTCATGATGCAGCTGATCGTTTGAACCTTAGAAGTGAAGCCATAACCCTTGTTGTCCACGGTGTGGGAGGAATGAAAGTTCAAGTTACCACAAAACGGTACCTCCTAAGGATCCGGGTCCGCACAGAGCAAGGCAACTTCAGATCCCACCAACTCCTCTGCTATGGTTTGGACAGCATTGCAGATATCCACAAACATGTGACAGCCAAAAGACTCCAAAAGTTCTTTCCAGATGTCCCCCAAAATGAACTTGTGAGACCAAGACAGATACAGCTTTTGATAAGCCATAAGGAAGGGAGACTGGTCCCTCAGAGAATACGCACCGTTGGGGACCTTGTACTATGGGATGGGCCATTGGGAAAGACAATTGCAGGGACACACCCTGGTCTGTTTGAAGAGGCTATAGTTACAGCACACCAGTCCAGAGCGCACTTCGCCAGGTCAATGAGAACAGCAGCATTGATGTATGAGGAACATATTTGCGACAAACCTACCATCAAGTCTTCTTGTTCTGCTATTACCACTCGGGATTTTGTTGAGTGGTGGAGATGGGATAGCATTGGTGCCCCCTGCACCCCAAAATGTGGAGGATGTCGCTGCGGCAGTTGTCAACCTGGTGGCAAAGAAATGACTCTGGCTGAAGAAAGGGAGCTGGAAGTTGTAAAGGGTGGCCTGACTTATGTTGGTGCTGATGACCACAGTGATAGTCCACACTGGCATGCAAGATATCCATGGCTCATGGACCCATCTACGTTGCCAAACAACAGAAAAGCAGTGGAGGCAACCTTCCTCAGAACAGAGAGACAGCTCGCCAAAGAACCGCAGTGGAAAAAAGCCTATGGAGCTCAAGTCCACGAAATGGTTGACCGCCGGGCTGCAAAAAAGCTGACTAAAGAGGATCTGACCAACTGGAATGGACCTGTCTGGTATATTAGTCATCTTATCGCACCCAACCCCCACTCTGTTACAACTCCGGTAAGACTTGTCTGGAACAGCAGTCAGAAGTACAAAGGCCAAAGTCTCAATGACTTTTTAATGAAAGGCCCTGACGTGCTCAACCCGATCCGAGCTGTCCTCCTCAAGTTCCGCCAAGGCTCCTTCGCCGCTCTAGGAGACGTCAGAAAAATGTACAATTCTGTGTGGCTCGAGGAGAGGGAAGTCCATCTACACCGGTTCTTGTGGCGTGATTCAGAGGGTGATGAGCTAGAACAGTACGCCGTAACCAGAGTGAATATCGGGGACAAGCCAGCAGGTTGCATAGCACAACTTGCCATGAGGGAGACCGCTAACCTGCCTCAATTCAGCCACCTCAGAGATGAATACCAAGTATTACATAAGCATAGCTACGTCGATGACATCTTGACATCCCACAACTGCCGTGAAAGACTCGAAGTCATCACAAAGAATGTGGAGCTTATTCTAAAAGCAGGAGGGTTTGCACTGAAGCCTTGGGTCTTCTCAGGTCAAGGGAAAGGAGAAAGAGAAAAGGCATCACCAAATATTGTTGTCTTGCCGAACCAGCTTAAGGAGGAAGACAACAAGGCGCTCGGTCTCGGCTACATTGTGGATGAAGACATGTTGCATGTCATGGTGAGGGTCAACTTCTCCAGGCGAAAGAAAAAGATGAGACTTGGGCAAGACTTGCTGCTAGAAGAAGTGCGAGCACAGACACCAGACCCGCTGACAAGACGTGAACTGTTGAGTCAAGTTGCTGGTTTGTACGACCCAGTTGGCCTGACAACGCCATCAAAGCAAAAAGGGGCTATCTTAGTCCGAAGGGCATTCCAAGAGGCAAAACCAAAGTGCAGCATGGTCAAGGACAC
This sequence comes from Moxostoma hubbsi, assembly GCA_032164185.1. NCBI lineage: Eukaryota > Metazoa > Chordata > Actinopteri > Cypriniformes > Catostomidae > Moxostoma > Moxostoma hubbsi. The sequence continues at coordinate 12,011,264 of JAVLUX010000031.1, read as the reverse complement.
ATGGGACCTTCCTCTGTCGGATGAGCTCCGTAAGGATGCAATTGGAATTTTTGAGGAGTACGTCCAGCTAAGCAAAGTAAGGTTCCCAAGAGCCCTTACTCCACCAAAGGCAACAACTGAACCAGTCGCTGTCACTTTTTCAGATGGCAGTGAAAGCTCCTATGGTGCTGTCCTCTACCTGCGGTGGGACTGTAACAAACAATTAACAATTCGATTAGTGGAGTCAAAAGCAAAGCTGACACCTCTAGACCAGAAGGGGGATGCGGTCAAAGCAGAACTTTGCGGTGCAGTTTTTGCAAGCCGCCTGAAAAAGTACTTTGAACAGCATACCCAGATCCAGATAAAAAGGTGGTACCATTTGTTAGACAGTCAGACTGTTCTTGGAGCTATCCAGCGTGAAAGCTATGGATTTCAGACTTTCTTCGCTAATAGGATTGGAGAGATCCAAGAAAGCACACGGCTACAGGACTGGTGGTGGATCCCTGGACCACTCAATATAGCCGACATTATCACTCGAGGAGCTGGGCCAAAGGAACTTGATGCCCATTTAGAGTGGCAGCAAGGGCCAGAGTTTCTACATCTTCCAGAGAGCGAGTGGCCAATTATGTCGTCAAAAGATGTGTCTGTGACAGCTCGAGAAAGCATTAACAATATGCAAAAGAAGTCATTCGTGGCAGCACTCACAAGAGCCCAAGCGAAAAGAAGTCTTCCAAGTCTTGTGGGACGACTTCCTGCTGGTGCAGCTGTCCTAAACTTGGTGGATGAGAGGCGCTTTAGTAGCCTAAAGTGTCTAATCAAGACTGTCGCTTTTATCTGGAGAGCCGCAAAAAAGTTTACATCTGCAACAAAGTCCATTGAGTACCCAAAGTGGGAGGCGATTCCCACAAAAGGAGTTATCACCGCCACAGAACGTCAAGAAGCAAGAAGAGACATCTATCTTGCTGCTCAAGAGGGGGTGACGTTTCCAGCTACCACTATGGACCGCTTGGTTGTGTACAGAGAGCCAGAATCTGGGTTACTAGTTTGCGGTGGGAGAATCCATGGCTTCAGGGAGGATAGCGCTGCAGTTCCCCTTCTGCCTTTCAATGCATGGGTCTCTACTTTATTGGCACGGGAGGCGCACGATGAGGGTCATGAAAGTGTGGCTGCAACCCTGCTGAAAATGAGGAGGCAAGCCTGGGTCATCCAAGGTAGGAAAATTGCCCAAAAAGTAGTGGAGAACTGCCTTTTCTGCAAAAAGTCAAGAGCAAGAAGGTGCAAACAAGTAATGGCTGACCTACCTCCTGAAAGAGCCACACCTGCAGCCCCGTTTGAGTTCACTACAGTCGACCTCTTCGGACCGTATCTTGTCAAAGATGACATCAAGAAACGGGTCTCAATGAAAGTGTGGGGTGTTGTCTTCAGCTGTATGGCCAGCAGGGCAATTCATGCAGACTTGGTCAACACAATGTCGACAGAGAGCTTCTTGATGGCTTACCAACGCTTTACTGCAATAAGAGGGCACCCAAGAAAGATCTGGTCCGACCCGGGGACAAACTTCATCGGCGCCAAACCTGTCCTAAGAGAGCTGTACCAGTTCCTGGATGCTCAGAATAGAATTTCAATAGAAGAGATGTCGGCTCAAAAAGGTACCAAATGGGAGTGGATAATTCACCCTGCTGACTCACCTCACCGCAATGGGGCTGCTGAAGCCGCTGTCCGCGTTCTCAAGAAGGCACTCCAGAGCCTGGGCAACAACACTGGCCTCAGCTACAGCGAGTTTCAGACAACATTACAACTTGCTGCAAACCTTGTCAACGAATGCCCAATAGAAGCCAGGGTGCAGAGCCATGAAGAAAGTGTGCAGTATGTGTCACCCAACACACTTCTCCTGGGCCGAGCCTCTCCAAGCGGTGAGATCAGAACATTTGACTTTGCAAACTACCCTTACAAGAGACTTAGAGAGATGCAGAACCAGGTCAACAAGTTCTGGAGGTCTTGGAGCCAGCTTGCTGGCCCAAACTTATTTCTGAGAAGTAAATGGCACACTTTGCACCGCAACGTTGCTGTCGGAGATATTGTCTGGTTGTGCGACCAAAATGCAGTGAGGGGCCAATTCAAACAAGGACGGGTGGTGAGCGTCAATCCAGATGCTAAGGGCATTGTTCGAGACGTGAACGTCAAAGTGGTCCAAAGTTCCTGCCTTCCTGTCACAAGACCCTCACTAAACCGGCCATCTGCCAAAGTCCTGAAAGAAGGGACCCAAACCACGGTTCTGCACAGGGATGTTCGACGCCTGGTTGTTTTGCTACCAGTTGAGGACCAAACTCGGAGCTGACCGGCAGTAAGCAGGTGTTGATTTACGATCTTTCCATCGGTTCCCGTGGGAAGATCGAGTGGGAGGTGTGCTGACAAACTGCCTGGGAGCTCCTCCTCCCCTTCAATCAGTGGTGAACCAGGTGGAACAAATCTTCCAGGCAATCAGTGCCTGGCTCTGTTGTTGTCTTTAGACCGCAGTGGAAGGAGCATTTATAGAACCACAAGACTAAGGAAACCTCATCAAAGTGATTGTGCAAGACCAAGCCCTCCACAAAACTGTGAAGGACAGCCGGTAAGCGCCATATTGGCCATGTTTTGGCTAGATTGACTTAAGCAGTGCAGTGCTAATGATGCTCTGGGAAAACACAGTCTCTTAACTTTTGTTGACTTTGATAGGACTTTTTGCAGTGGTATTTGTAACTTCAAGTTGTTTGGTTTTATCAACTATTGAAGGAAAAGAAAAAATATATACATTTTGAAAATTTAAAATACCAACTGATTTGTTTGGTATAACATATCTAGTTGTGTGGCTACAATGATACTTAATAATAATTATTTACTAGAAATATACGGCTTAAAACTAATGATTAGAAAGTAAATTGAATTGTTTACTACTAAAAAAATATTTTGTATTGCATTTGGCTAAAGTGTGAATTTGGCTAAAGGTATACTAATTCTGATCATTTGATTTAAAATGGTGGGTGTTTTTGGATAACATTTGCTTAAAATTGGAAACCTGGTAACTTATAATGACAGTAATGTGTTTATGAGTTAAATGTGAATAAATTTGTGTGGTTTAATTGGGCTGTCAACTCCGATAATAACTTGTACTTATCTTTTTTTTTGAGGTTTTTCACCTGTTTACTGCCCACCAAAGAATGGTTAATAAAAGACAAACATCTGATCCCAAGGCTGTTTATTGAGTGAAATCCAGTTAGATCTTCATGTGGAGGGACTTTCCTTTTCAAGTGGGGAATTGCACAAGAAATGAATCAAAACTTGACAGTGTTGGCCTGCCTGAAAACCTTCAGGCGGAGGACAACGGTGCCACTGAAACAATTTCAGAGGCTCCTGGGGCATTTGGTATCCTTGCCGTTGGTAATTCCCCTCTGATGCATATGAGAATGCTCCAGCACTGGCTACAGACTTGAGTCCCAAGGTGGGCATGGTGCAATGGCACCCAAAGTGTGACTATCACGCCAAGGTGCCGCCACACTGTCAGCCCTTGTTCAGGCCTGGCATTTTTATGGGCAGGGTTTCCATTAGAGCAGTTCTCGAGGGCTGGGGCACCTTGTGAATTGGACAGGTAGTTTCTGGGCTCTGGACAGGGCCCCACATTAAATGGCATATCAACTGCCTAGAGTTGCTGGCAGTATTGCGTGCCCTGCTGAGGCTTCGGCCATTGATTCAGGGCACGCACGTTTTGATACATAAATTGCCAGGACACGTATGCTCATGACGCATGTCGCAACCCGCCCACCGCCTCCTCCTTTGGAGTCAGCAGACATTGAAGTCTCTGCGAGACACACTCACTTCCTGGGCGTCCTCAATCGTGCAGCGGATGCACTCTCATGATATGTAACACTTTGCAGAGAGTGGAGACTCCACCCCCACACTATCCAGCTCATTTGGGAGAGATTCGGGCCAGCACAGGTGGGTGTAAATGGATTTAGATGGGCAAGGAGGAGGCGAGAACTGGCTTGACAATATAAATAATAGTTTAATGAGAAACTTAATCAAAAGACACAAACACACACGACGGACATGTCCGTAAACAATCTCTCTCTCCCGCATCATCCTCCGCAGTTGGCCTTTATCCCACTCGGAGGCTTGATTAGCCTGATTATGGACCGGTGTGTAGAATCACGACCCGCCCTCCGCCCTGCTACATTCCTCCCTCGTTCTCTCAGGCTGGGGAGCCCCCGGCATGACTTACACCCCCCCTCTTTCCCTGGGGAGGGGCGTGCCTTCCGCCCCGTCTGCCAGCAGGTCATCCCCTTCTACCTGGATGAGGGAGGGGACAAGGGGAGGGAAACAGAAATAATTAAATATGGAAGGTACTACCTGTAACAGTGTAGTACCCCCCAACAAACAACTGTAAAATTTAAAAGAGAGGGAAAAGGCCAACGCAGAGTGGCAGTGAGAGAGATAGAGGAGAGAGAGATGAAAAAAAAAGAAAACTTACTCGCCAGTTCTCCGATACCGCATAGCTTGGTCCCCAGCCACTCCTCCACCCTCTAACGGACAACAGCCGTGCCTCCCCAGGCGGAATGGAGGCAGTCCTCCAGCCCCTGGTGGACGGAACGCCCCACACGTGTTCTCGGGGAACAGAAGGCTCTCCCCCGCCCCTGGCAGTGGTTCTCTCCCTCCAGGCAGTTGGCAGCAAGCCCCTTCTCCCCTTGCGGTCCGCGGCTGCTCCGTTGGGGTGGACGGTAGTGGCGAGAATTCTACTATGGTGTATCCCTCCTCCTTCCCGGGTATCGGCACCAGTGTAAAGGGATTTAGACAGGCAAGGAGAACTGGCTTGACAATATAAATAATAGTTTAATGAGAAACTTAAACAAAAGACACAAACACACACGACGGACATGTCCGTAAACAATCTCTCTCTCCCGCACCATCCTCTGCAGTCGGCCTTTATCCCTCTCGGAGGCTTGATTAGCCTGATTAGGGACCGGGTGTGTAGAATAACGACCCGGCCCCGCCCCGCCCTCCACCCTGCCACATTGGGCTTGTTAGTCCTCTCATTGCCCCCTTTGGTACCCCCTGTCCAAGGCATGGATGCCTTGGTGCACAGCTGACCTCGGGGGCGGCACAAGTATGCATTTCCCCCAGTGAAATCAGGGAGGATGGGAAGCAAGTCCTGATGGTTGTGCCATACTGGCCCAACTGGACTTGGTTCTCAGACATGATGCTCCTGGTAGTATCTCCTCCCTGGTGTATTCTCCTGAGGCGGGACCTTCTCACTCAGGGGCAGGGCACCCTCTGACACCCACAGCCAGACCTCTGGAACTTCCACATCTGGATCCCAGATGGTATGTGGAAGACCTAGTAGGCCTTTCGTCAGCGGTGATAGACATAATCACTCAAGCCAGGGCCCCTCCACAAGGCAGCTCTATGCTCTGAAGTGGCGTCTTTTTGTGAACTGGTGTTCTTCCCATGGGGAAGAACCACAGATGTGTGCGATCAGGTCTGTGTTGCCATTCCTACAGGAGGGATTGGAGAGACAGCAGTCTCCCTCCACCCTGAAGGTGTACGTGGCTGTTATAGCAGCATATCACAATACACTGGATGGGAGACACTCTCGGTAGCACAACCTGATCATCAGGTTCCTCAAGGGTGTGAGGTTGAATCCTCCTAAACCGCACCTAATTCCCTCTTGGGACCGGCTTTACAGAGAGCCCCATTTGAGCCCCAGGAGCAGGCCGAGCTCAGCACTCAGTCACTGAAGATTGCCCTCCTGGTAGTGCTCACCTCTATCAAGAGGGTTGGGGACCTGCAGGTGCTCTGTCACCAGAAGGCGAACTCTGTCTGTTCGGTTTCCCCCTCATTGAACACTGTATCTTCCCCTTGGTGAACTCCACTCTGCCTCAGCCACTGTGGCTATGTATCCTCTCCATAGATGGGGTACTCCCCAGGGGTTTCATTCCATGTGTGAACTTCCCGGTTAGTAAGTCCATGTGAGGTGTTCTTCACGTGTTAACTTCCCTCCGGTAGGATGTGGTCTCCGTAGTACTCTCCCTCCTAGAGAGGGAAGAGCACTTTCCCAGCACTATTCTGTCAGGTGCTCTGCGAAAAAATTACTTAGTACAAAATCAGGAAAGGCCACCACCTGTAGCCTCCTCGGGTAAGTGCCTCCTCCCACCCTTAACAGGACCAGGGAGATGCCTTACCTAACTTGCTGGAAGGTCACAACGTGGTCAAACGCTCGTTGTGAGGCACGAAGCAGCTTGCCCATGTCCGCTCGTCTGTACCTCATGACACGTTTCAGCGCCTGCGTATAGGTTTCATACAGGAACCCCTAGTGTCACTACATCAACACAATGTTGAGTGAGTGACAGACAGGGAATGTCTTGGTTACTGTCTTGGTAAGCTCTGTTACCTGATGGAGGGAATGAAACGTTGTGTCCCTCCTGCCATGGTGCTGAACCGACCACTGACATGGCCGGGGCTTTCTCTCGACTCCTCAGCACCAATCTATACCCATATGTCCAGGGCAGAGAGCGCCATGCAAATTCCACTCGCCAATTTTCATTGGCCTTTTCTGAATAATTCAAAGGTGATTGGGGCTCTCAAGAGCGAACCCCTACTGTCACTACATCTACAAAATGTCTAGTTCCCTCCATCAGAGAACAGATGTTATGTGCCACATTTTCTATATCCTGCATAGTACCTTTTGGGCAGAGAAAAATTTTACATACTGTATGTGTTTTGAACAACCAGAAGCATTTACACTTGGCCGACTCACATCTGGAATGTGTCTCAACCACCTCTTGAGGTGAGTGATCTAATTTCTATCTATCTTGAATTTAAATTTTACACTAGGAGGGCTATTATGTGATTGTTAAAAGCAACTCTGTTCAAAGTTCCTTGTCTTTCCAGACATCCCTGCTGTTGAGCACAACATCACTGTTCACCTGTGTTCATCTATAATAACACCATCCAAAACAGTCAGACACCTCGGGGTAACCATCGACAATCAACTAAATTTCACCAACCACATCTAAAAAATAACCCAATCCTGTAGATTTGCAGTCAACAACATAAATAAGATATGACTCTTCCTCTCCAATATACAACTCCTTGTTCAGTCACTTGTCATTTCTAGACTGATTTACTGTAATGCTCTTTTAGCCAGCCTGCCTGCATGCAGGCCTGTGCAATGATCCAGAATGCAACAGAATGGCTTGTTTTCAATTAATCCAAGAGAGCACGTTACACTCCTCCTTGTCTCTCTAAACTGGCTGCCAGTTGCTGCATGCATCAAGTTCAAGGCTCTGAACTTCCCAAAAGACATTGGGTCTGCTCCAGCATACATGCAATCATTCCCGCAGAGCTACGTTCCCACCAGAAGGCTGTGGTCTGCAAATGATCTGCGCCTTGTGGTACCAACGCAAAGAGGAACCAAATTACTTTCCTGAACTTTCTGCTTCACTGTACCATGATGGTGGAGTGACCTACCCAAATCCATCTGTGAAGCAGACTCCCTCTCTCTTCAAAAAACAGCTAAAGACAATTAAAAACAACAATTCTTGTTGCACTCTATTTTGGCTATTACCTTTCTGATGCATCTGAAACTTTGTAAAGCAGATTTTCATGTTACTGTCTCCTTCAGATGAATAACTTATTGTGTATCCTTACTCATTTTGTAAGAAGATTTGGATAAAAGTGTCTACTAAATGAATAAATGTAAATGTAGTAAAGCATTACAACAATAATCAAAACAACATGGATGCACAAAAACAAGTGTGTTAGTCACGATTTGTATCTTTTCGCCTAAATTCGGATCCAAAGTGCCATATTCCGGACAAGTGCCACCATGTGGTAAACGTTTATTCCCTGAAAATCATCCACATTCTTCTTTTCATATCACACCCATTTTGATTTCCGGCAAGTGAGATTTTTTGCAAAGAAGTGAAAGATTTATTTTTCTTGTTACTGTTATGGTTAGGTGTTTGAGGAAGTTACAACGGCTCCCCCCTTAACTTAAACCACTGTTTAAGAAGGTTTGGAATAGGGAGACCGAGGAAATGCACTGGCCTACGTCTGTTAGATTCTTACCCGTACCTGTGATTGGACTCCTGTCCGGGAGTCCCTTAAATCTGTGTGGATTTTTTAGACCTAATTCTATCTTTCTTTTCCTCCAACTTCGGTTTTTTTTAAGGTTTGGGTTAGGGTTAGGTTTAGGGTTTGGGCTAGAATTACATTACATCCTTTCAAATGTTTAATCCATATAATGTGGAGTTACACATGACTGCAGTTTCAGCATCGGCTAGTGGGAAGAATTTTGTATATTTGCAAAGCATAGACTGTTTATAGGATAACTGCTGCATGCTACCAGTCAGAACCTGCCTGCATACTGGGGGATTGCACAAATTGTCTTTTGGCACTATTTCTTTTAAGTGTGAATATGCCATTACATCATACTTCTTTTTCTGAAAAAGGTGCAAAAACAACACCGACAGTCAGTGCTAAAAACAATGCTATTAGTGGGGCAATACATTCCTAGTGAATTCTCCCCTAAATATTTCCCCCATAACATGAAACACCTAGGCCTAAATTTAGTAAACCACATTCTACATGAATAATCTACACGCACATACACAAAATACACACTTCATATAATATTTGGATTGATTCCAAAAAAATATCCTACAAAACACACATGACAGAAAAACACATTCTTGTTTGACAATTATTCTCCAAATCAATTGAATGTGAATGTATAAAATATATAAATAAGTAAAAAAAAAAAAAAAAAAAAAAAAAAAAAAAAAAAAATCAACAAAAATAAAACATATAACAAATAAAAAGCTTACAGTTTACACACACACACACACACCCCTCTCCCAGGGAGCCTGTACAGCTTTTCTCTAAGCCAGCTAACTAAAGCATCCATCAGCTTTTTATCAAATCCTGTCAGAGTGATGGACGGATGCCAGACACATCCACATCATCCGTCTGTGAGAAAGGGGGCTTTAAGTTTACCATGCCATTCTCATGCAAAGCAAATCACCAATACATTTCCAGATTCATGAGACAATATCAGTGAAAACAAGATGAGTTTGCAAACAAACAGATGCTTTATACAAAAAGTTTTTCTTTAAAGACCATCTGCCTTTTGAGTGATTGTATTTTTTTGCCAAGAGATAAAAAGTAATTAAGTAATTTTTTAAATAATAATACATTTTCTTCGTATGTAGGTATATATTAAACGTCTTCCAGTGCTATTTCATGAAGGATTGGTTCTATTTAAAAGGACCTACCTGTTAAACAGTATTACTTCCTGTTTAATCAAACAATGGAAGATGTAGGTAATATTTTTGACAAAAACTTTTAATTTGCAATTCTGTTTAATTCTGTTTCCATCTGGTGCCACTAGTGGTGCTGAAATGATATACTTCACCTTGAAGATTTATCTTTTTATCCTCCTGGGGCTGGAGCATGACGATGTGTATTTTCCATTTGCCTTTTTTTATTTATAAATAGTAGTACCTAATAAACAAGCAATACAAATTTGAAATCATAGAGCAAATAGTTTTCCTAAAAATGTATGTCCATGAATGTGGACAGCAAGGCTAAGTTGTGAAATTTAAAATAATACCAAGCTTTAGAAAGTTTCTAAAATTGCTAATTATTTTTCCAGGTGTGTTGTTTTTGAGACGTTACAGACATCACAGCTGATTTTCTGTAAAGTTGCTTTGGAACAATGTGTATTGGGAAAAGCACAAATAAAAACTATACAAATAAAAACGATTTGACTTCTACACTCACTGAGCACTTTATTAGGAACACCTGTACACCTACTTAATCATATGATATTCTAATCAGCAAATCATGTGGTAGCAGTGCAATGTATATAAAAATAAATAAAATAAGCAGATATGGGTCAGATGCTTCCGTTAATGTTCACATCCACCATCAGAATGGGGAAAAAAATTGATCTTAGTGATTTTGACCATGGCATGATTGATGGTGCCAGATGGACTGGTTTGAGTGTTTCTGAAACTGCGGATCTCCTGAGATTTTTATGCACAACTGTCTCTAGAGTTTACTCAAAATGGTGCCAAAAAAAAAAAAAAAAAAAAAAACATTAAGTGAGCAGCAGTTCTGTGGACGGAGCAGACTGGTTCGAGTTGACGGAAAGGCTGCAGTAACTGCATTCATTCACAATAACCACTCTGTGTCAATTATAGCGAGCAGAATAGCATGTCAGAATGCACAACATGTAGAACCTTAAGGCGAATGGGCTACATTGGGCAAATTATTAGGACCATAGTGTTCCTAATAAAGTGCTCAGAGTGAAGGTTGCAATGGGTTTTTGTTTTTTTCTACTTTTGCAACATAATCTCAATGTTCTCTCTTTGCACTGTCAAACAAACAAGTGATCATCTTACCAATCATTTTACCAATCATAAATTAGCATAATTAACTATGTTAAAAGTAATGGCCAGCATTGTCCAATCACTAAATTCTGAATCTTAAATACCGATTACCACTGTCATTTCTCTGCCAACCATGTTGAGTGGTTCAAACATCATCTGCAGCCTGAAACTGATATTTTGATTGGAAGTTTTAATTGAAGGCACATAGGAAATCTGTTGTAAGATCCCTTGCTCCCTGACTGACAGCAAGCTTTGACATCTGACTTTCTGCTTTTACCTTACAACCATGTGTACAGCAGGAGAAGGTCAAATACCACCCATGGTGCTGGACAAAAGCAATAAAACACATTGTGTGTATGAAAATAAATTATATACACCTTGGGCAGTATTTTCATGACTGTGCTAGGCAGAGTGCAGCATCTTTTACAATGTTTTTGATAATTCTAAGTGCAATTTTCCTGCCAGCGTGATGTGCAAGTGAGCATGGTGTATTTTCTGCTGGTGGAATCCCTAAACTGTAAATGCAGGAACCGTGTTTACAAGACACATTGACCATAAGCACCACAAGTCATCCCCCCATAAAGAATGCTGGGGCCATTGTGGCAAACCAGTTTTCTCAAATAAACATACCCCCCAATGTTCATACTCTTTCCCCATTCAAAATACTAGGGAAAAGGTTTATTCTGTCAGCGTCCCTGCTGTATACACATTTCAGGGCACTAATCATTTATCCCTATATACAATAAAAGGCAAAACATTATCAAATTCCCTTCAACCAGCAACAGTATTGGAGAAGCGAAGGCTCTAATGAAATGTCAATTCAGAATGCTGATGCCAAAAAAAATAATTTTGCAAGTGCAGGGAACGTAACCCTGATTCCCTGAGTGGGAACGAGATGCCGCATAGATGGCCATACTATTTAGCAGCTGCATAGGCTCGTGCCTTCCTGCAGAAAACCAGACTTGATGGCGCGAAAGCAAGCTACTTTATAGAGCCTGTGATGTAGCTCCCTATGGGCGTCGCTAATAAATTGCCGTTATTGTATAAGGGTTTCAGACCATGTGACACTCAGATGGTGTCCCATAGCATTCATATGCAGCATCTCGTTCCTACTAACCAAGGTCTTTTCTTAATCTTTCCACCCCATGATTGTCATACTGATGTTTACTCTTGTTTTTTCCCTTTGACGTCTTTCTGTCTTTTTGCTTCAGACCTTTTTTGCTTCTTCGCCAGAACAGATACTGGATCTCCCATTGTCTCTGCTTTTAAGTATGATAATAAGTATGTTCCATTGTGTTCTTTTCACTCTTTGCATCACCAAACAACACTGCACTAAGCATAGCCAAACGTATTTACATAGGCGGCAGCCAATTAGCGCGAAGATACTCTTCTTCGATGTTTAGTGAAGCACCACGGGTCATGTCAATTCAACATGGCGAAACACGTTGAAGGGTGTGACCCGGGCCATCTATAATAAAAACACTTTTTATAGAAAACTATTATGAGTACAGTCTTAATCTTATGTGAGTGTATACTTCACAAAAACACAAATCATTAGTTAATGTATACAACTTCTAAAATTAGCCCCAAATTACTGAATGCACCTTTAATTCACAAGTGCAAATTTGTCATTTTGCAGAAACATTCATGGAAAGGGACTTACAGTACACTATAATGTACATTACTAGGACACTCACAAGTTTATGGCAAGGTTGTGGGTTTGATTCCCAAGGAACACGCTTACTGATAATATATACCTTGAATGCACTTTAAGGCACACAAGTGTATAAATGCAATTATCTTTAGCTGCTTTGCCTAACACAGGACTGCACACATACAAAAGATGTTCAAAACAACTGAACACACACAATTGGCTAACATTTTACGGCAGTATGCTGCAATACATTTGATTCAAACAATTGTTCTCTCAGAGAGAGGGACTGAATGGGAAAATCCAATTAGATAAGTCATTGGAAGGGCACAGTTTGATTTCAACAGCTTTTACCACATCTTATGAGACGAGATCACAGAACAGGACATGACAGCATAGCTGCAGAAGATTAATAGTTTGACCATTGTCTGGTTTGTATAATAAATAGTGCTCAAACAAAAGATTCAAGCAAAGTGGAATGATTTGTGATGAACAAACGAAACCCAGCTAAATAGCTGCAATCATTCTCATAGATCATTTGGAGAACAAAATGCCTGCAATATAATGGATGACACCTTATTTGTGAGGGCCTGTGGGAAATTATGTTCACTGTGTGTCTCCAATGGAGCAGAGGAACATATGGCTACATTGAATACAAAGGCTTCATGTTGACAAGAGATATTGCTTAAAAGCCAGCTGTAGGAAACCGTAGTTTCCAAGTCATTATGAAACTTATGTGAAATAAGACGTTAATCAGGGAAATCTTTCCACATGTGCTGCTTACTGAGATAGAAGTCCTGGTAAAAGCTGTAATATAAGCATGGAGAAATGAAAAATATCTCTGCCAGGCAGTACTGACAAATTTGCCGGCATTCCTGTAGTCCAAATGCACAGAGCATAATCTCTGTGCATAGGCATATACACACCTGGTACAGTAATTATGATTACCTGTGAACAAGGACTACATCATTTAAAACCTTGTATGTAATAATTTTCTCAGCAATTAGGTTGCTTTTAACTCTCTCAAAATGTAAATCAGTCATGTAAGTGGAATGATGATTGTAGTACATTTGCTAAAAATTGTAGGTAATGTTTTAATTACAGTAAAGAGAAATAGCAAACATTGCAATAATAATATGATGGTGGAATTGGGATTGCAGATGCAGAATGCTGTTAGTTTCTGTGTTAATTATTATATGTGTAGCAAATTATATAAGCATTTGAAATTGCCATTATTACCATCCGAAAGGGAAGCACGATGGGATGGATGGAGATTTACAGCATTAATGGCACAATATTAAGACCCATTTGCCATGATGTGAATGGATGCTTTCACTTCTTTCAAGCAGTTCACATCCATCAGTTAATTTATCAGATCTACCATTAAATCAACTGTACTGCATTCAAATATTGAATGACATGAAACTCAACTTTAGCTTTTATCAGATTCCCTTTGTGCTAATAAAATGAGACGCAACCTTTCTTGTTTTTCATTTTTTGTATTATTATATATGTTTTTCATATGAGCCAAGGACAAATTTCTTATCAGAGGAAACTCACAGGATATACCAATGAACCCCAACACCCTCTGTGTTGAATTCCAAATTATTAAGAGTGTACTCACTGACTTACAAACATGACTAAGTATTTTATTGAGAGTGATCCATTCTTAAAAAGATATATGTCATGTCTGCTACCTCAGACTGCTTTAAATATCTGATTCATAAAGACATACATGAAGACCATAATACCACGGAACATGAACAGAACAATTCAGCAAAACGCCAGTGAACAACAACTTTTGTGTTTTATCATTGCTCCTCCACCTTGCAGCACTTAAATAGCACAATTTCTATCAGACAAATCCTTCATCACAGTTCTATCGGATTTAATTCCATCAGATACTTTTCTATCAGGCATACCTCCTTCGAGCAGATATAGAGCTGATTTGATCTGATTCCCAGGCCAGAGATGGGACTTGGGTGCAGGGATGCTCTAAGACCCAGTGATTCCAGAGTCTGGCTAATCTAATTTTACCACTGAAGATGCTGACAACATGTTTATTGCATTATTAAAATGGATGGGCAACTTAAAAACAGAGTAATGTTTTAAAGGCACCACAGATTTATAATGTTACACTTTTTGTTCTAATCGCCCAATAGTCAGTCCATTTTTGGAACTCCCTTAGGCAGACTGGGCAGCTATTTTTCTTTGTAAACAAGCGGCATACAAGTGCAAATCTTATGCACTTGAATGGCAAAAAAGCAAAATCTACTGAACAGTTGGTCAAGATTGTGATCAAAGAACACATTTAATATCAGCAGTAATATCTGATTACACTGGTATCATAAATTGTTATTCTTTACCTAAGATTACAATAAAAACTAAATGTATGTGGCATGTAGCTAATGAGCATTCGCATTCTCGATTTGATTGACAGGCAATGTCTGTATCTGAAAGGTCCAGTTTAGTTTTGATGATGGAAAAACCTTGTTGATGGTAGAGGTCAATGGAGAATAGCAGAGGTGTATAGAAATAAAGTACAAATATAAAAAAAAAAAAAACTGTACTTAAGTACAAATATTTCAGTACTATACTTAGAGTATAAATATTTCTTTGGACTTTTACTTTAAATTTTTTACTTTTTGAAGAGAAAATTGATACTTTTACTCCGATAAATTTCTCCAGACTCTTTCATTACTTTTGCGACTGAACACCTAAAAAAAAATAATAATAATAGCGTCCTGGCTACTTGAATGTAACCCTTGTTCCTTGAAAAAAGTGGAACGAGATGCTGCGCTGAGAAAAGCGCTTTGGGAACAACTTATAGTTGTGACCAGCTTTGAATATGTGTGCAACACGTCAATGAACATTGACCGGAATTTATAACCTCTGCCGATGTAATCATTGGATGCACCTGGGGCAGGGTTATAAATAGATGCGTCACCGGAGAATCGTCAGGTATTTTGTCTGAAGAGCAGTCCACGGGGCATCCCAGTGTGGCAGTGAAGCGCAGCATCTCGTTCCGTCTTTTTTCAGGGAACAAGGGTTATATTCAAGTAACCCGAGACGTTCCCTTTACAAAAAGCTTCAGTTATGATGCTGCGCTGAGAAAAGCGCTTTGGGAACGAGAATACCCACGCCGCCATGCTGTCTGGACCCCCTACAGTTGTGTAGTGTGCTCACAAGAGCATGAGAGGGCTCAGACATGGGCTTGAGATGTCAACTCAAGGACATAAAAGCCCAGAGTGGTATGAACATCCAAGCTGTAGAATCTAAAAAATGTGTGCGGAGAGGACCAGCCTGCCGCATCACAAACAATCTGCAGAGGGACCCCTCTAGCTAAGGCTTCAGAGGAGGTGACCCCTCTATTAGAGTGAGCCCTGATGCCTACCGGCAAAGCTTGACCGCGTGCCTCATAGGCCAGGGCAATAGCGTCCCTCACCCAATGTGACATAGTCTGCTTGGTGGCGGCCACACCCCTGTTTCGGCCCCCATAGCAAATGAATAATTGCCATGACTTATGCCACTGGCTAGTGCGGTGGACATAAGTCTGAAGAGCACGGACTGGACAAAGTCTGTGAAGTCTTTCCTGCTCCGGTGTAGAGAACGGTGGGGAGCAGAAGGCTTCAAGAGTGAACGGGAGTAAGGTCGAGAAATGCACCTTAGGCAGGTAGTCGGGATGAGGGTGCAAAATTGCTTTGGTCATTCCTGGGGCAAACTCTAAACAGGCTGGCAAGACAGACAGAGCCTGTAGGTCCCCAATTCTCTTTAGAGAGGTAATCACCATAAGAAAAACCATCTTGAGAGTCAGAAGTCTGTCAGACGCTGACTCTAGAGGTTCAAAGGGGGTCTCAATCAGACCCTCCAGGACTACTGCTAAGTCCCATGAAGGGGTCCTGGTCCTAGCAGGAGGCCTCAGTTGCCTGGCTCCACGAATGAAATGGGCGAGTAGAGCATGTCTTCCCAAAGGCACCCCATCCATCAGGGCGTGGCAATTCGAAATGGCGGGCACATAAACCCTGAGAGTGGCGGGGCATATGCCTACTGACAGTTTTTCCTGCAGAAAGTCCAGAACTGAAGCAATCTGGCAGTTAACTGGATCTGTGTTATGTGCACTGCACCATTTTTCAAAGACTCCCCATTTATTGCCATAGATATGGCAGCCTCTCAGATGCTGGAGGAAGTATTTCAGGGCCAGAAATACCACCATCAACTCGAGGCAGTTGACGTGCCAACTGAGCTGATGAACCTCCCATTCCCCTTGGGCTGGATGACCACTTAATACTGCTCCCCAGCCCCTCAGGGAGGTGTCTGTCGTAAGCAGCCTGCGACGACAAGACGCACCTAGAGTGGGACCCAAGGTAAGAAATCGGGGTCTGAACCACATAGAAAGGGAACGAAGCCTGTGACGCATAACCCTTACTTGCCTTAGGGGACTGGTCCTTGGATGAAATGCCCTGTCTTTTAGCCATAGCTGAAACAGTCTCGTACGCAGAAGGCCCAAAGGGATCACCGTGGACGCAGATGCCATGAGACCTAGAATTTGTTGATACTGACGAACAGTAACACCTTGACCTAGCCTGACTTCGCTCAGGGTGTTCTGAATGGAAATGATCCAAGCGGGAGACAATTGTGCCTGCATCGTGATCGAATTCCATATAACTCCCAGATAGGTGATTTCCTGGGTAGGAGAGAGAATGCTCTTTCTGACGTTGAGTCTCAGACCCAGAGAAACCAGATGAGCTAAGACGATATCCCTTTGCTGAACTGCCAGTTCTTGAGACTGTGCCAGTATCGGCCAGTCGTCTATGTAATTCAGAATGCGGATGCCCTGGAGTCGCAAAGGAGCCAGTGCTGCATCCATGTATTTTGTGAATTCTTTCCTGCTGATCCAGGGCTAGCACATCTTGATCCATTCAGATTTAGACTCAAAGAAGGATAAATGGTTCTTAAGGTATTGTCAACAGGCTCCATAATGTTCATTGTCACTGTATTGATCATTCTGTCACTTTACTCACCAACCTGTTTCATGTTTTATGTGTTAGATTAGTTTTATGTTTAGAATAGCAATAAAGTTTGTCTGTATTCAAAGATAATTTGACTGTGGTATATTTTGATAAACAATATCATCCCTGTTTTTAAAAGATTTAACTTCAAAGCTGTACCTAAATATGAGTAATATTATTTTCAATAAGCCATGAGAATCATATTACTCCAATAAGTGAATTAATCATAATTCCCTTATTAAAGCTCATTCCGTACAATATAAATTGTGAGCGGATACAACAAGATGTTGGATTACGATATTAATGGTGGAGAATTGCATTTATTTAATTTATCTAATTTATAATGGTCGTCGAACATGATTAATTCCATTATAATTAATTTAATGTCTAGCTCACACATACTTTTTCCTACATGTAATAGTGGGGGTACGTGGGCACTTTAATCCGTACTGTGTACATCTACATTAACTGAAATGTGCTACATATAATGGTGGAGGTATGTGGGCAATTTAACCCATCCCGTATACATTTACACTCACCTAAAGGATTATTAGGAACACCTGTTCAATTTCTCATTAATGCAATTATCTAATCAACCAATCACATGGCAGTTGCTTCAATGCATTTAGGGGTGTGGTCCTGGTCAAGACAATCTCCTGAACTCCAAACTGAATGTCAGAATGGGAAAGAAAGGTGATTTAAGCAATTTTGAGCGTGGCATGGTTGTTGGTGCCAGACGGGCCGGTCTGAGTATTTCACAATCTGCTCAGTTACTGGGATTTTCACGCACAACCATTTCTAGGGTTTACAAAGAATGGTGTGAAAAGGGAAAAACATCCAGTATGCGGCAGTCCTGTGGGTGAAAATGCCTTGTTGATGCTAGAGGTCAGAGGAGAATGGGCCGACTGATTCAAGCTGATAGAAGAGCAACTTTGACTGAAATAACCACTCGTTACAACCGAGGTATGCAGCAAAGCATTTGTGAAGCCACAACACGCACAACCTTGAGGCGGATGGGCTACAACAGCAGAAGACCCCACTGGGTACCACTCATCTCCACTACAAATAGGAAAAAGAGGCTACAATTTGCAAGAGCTCACCAAAATTGGACAGTTGAAGACTGGAAAAATGTTGCCTGGTCTGATGAGTCTTGATTTCTGTTGAGACATTCAGATGGTAGAGTCAGAATTTGGCGTAAACAGAATGAGAACATGGATCCATCATGCCTTGTTACCACTGTGCAGGCTGGTGGTGGTGGTGTAATGGTGTGGGGGATGTTTTCTTGGCACACTTTAGGCCCCTTAGTGCCAACTGGGCATCGTTTAAATGCCACGGCCTACCTGAGCATTGTTTCTGACCATGTCCATCCCTTTATGGCCACCATGTACCCATCCTCTGATGGCTACTTCCAGCAGGATAATGCACCATGTCACAAAGCTTGAATCATTTCAAATTGGTTTCTTGAACATGACAATGAGTTCACTGTACTAAAATGGCCCCCACAGTCACCAGATCTCAACCCAATAGAGCATCTTTGGGATGTGGTGGAACGGGAGCTTCGTGCCCTGGATGTGCATCCCACAAATCTCCATCAACTGCAAGATGCTATCCTATCAATATGGGCCAACATTTCTAAAGAATGCTTTCAGCACCTTGTTGAATCAATGCCACGTAGAATTAAGGCAGTTCTGAAGGCGAAAGGGGGTCAAACACAGTATTAGTATGGTGTTCCTAATAATCCTTTAGGTGAGTGTATACTACTAAATTCCCTACAAGGCCTTTTTGAGCTGCTGATGCTGCAGCAACGATATGGAAGGAGTGACTGGAGTAGTGGTTTACTGGGATAACTGATCTGAGGAGGATGGATTTTAGGTGTTTTTGAAACCAGTGTCTAGAAACTGGGTTATTGGAATCATCTATGAAGAGTGGATCAGTGACATTAGAAATTTTACTCCTCCAATAATCTACATATTGCGAAAGGAATTGGTAGGGCTGGATGGGAGAGGGTAAATTGAAAATAAAAATGTGATGGCCACAGTTAGTCTGGATTGTTTTTCTTCGTTTGATATTGAAACTAATGGAATCACTGTCTATTATCTTAAGGTTGAAAAGAGTTGTATGTATGTTTGGATAAAATTTGGAATTGCATGTGAATTCTGAGCATCTGAGGAAACCAAAGAAAGCGAGAATAAAAAGTGCATCTAGAGTTCTGTCTGTGTTTTTGGAGTGGTAACCTGAATGGAGTGTGGACAGGCATCTGCTTAATAAATCCGAGGTGAGAGGCAGCCTGGGGAGAGCGTGAATTAGGTGAAAATGTTTTAAGCTTTTCCAGGCTGTAAAATAAGACTGGAGGGTTCTGGGAGAGACTGCTTGAAAAATAAAATCTATGGATTGACGGTGGAGGAGATGAAGTGGGTGGTTCACTGGAACATCTCAGAAAAGGGTGGAACTTGTGTTGGAAATGGGTCTGCATGAGGAGCCAATGTTCTGAATTTCTGAAAGGCAAAGTGGGAGAGTGAATCAGCTATTTGGTCCTTGTAACCAGGATCGTTACAGCCAATCAGATGTGAAAATAAATTGATGGCAGGTAGAAATTCAGACTTAGCGCCTCAAAAGGGGCATTAATTAGTTCAAGTTCGAAAAGCCTTTATTGATGCAGTGAGCAACAACAGAATTGTCACAGCAAAATGAAACACTTTTAGATTACCATTCTTTCCCCCACAAGGGAAGCGACTGCGACAATTGAATATAACTCGAAAAGAGCTGAGGGTGAGGAAGAGGGCTCTAGGTTGGAAAACTCTAAGGGTCAGGGAGACGCAAACCAGTGGCCTTGCTAAAATCCTTTCTATTAAAATCCATTCTATTAAATTTCAGTTACAAAAGCAAAGTAGTATTGCTTGCACCAGAGAACTCCAAAGAGTTACCAAAAATCTGCATTAATTGGCATTACTTTGAATGCTGAAGTGATGTCCACTTTTGCTAACCATGCTCCGGGACCGATAGATTTGATCAATTGGATTGCTTGGTCTGTCAGTCGTTTCCAACCCTGTTCTGGAGGCCCCCCACACTATGTATTTTGTATTACTCCCTAATTAAACACATCTGATTAAACTCATCAGCTCATTAGTGGAGACTCCAAGACCTGATTTGGGTGTGTCAGAAAAGGGAGATATACAAAATTTGCAGTCTTGGGGGGCCTCCGGGAACAAGGTTGGGAACCACTGGTCTATGTCATTGTCTCTAACATATGATTTATACACAGTGCGGGTGTGGGCACCAGTTCAGAAATTACATATGTGTAAAAAACGACAATGATGTCTTGTACAGCAGTGGTTGTTAAAATTGTTGAAAAGCTGTCCGCCAGAATTGAAAGTTATATTCTGTTTTTATATTCCGTCATTCCTGGACTGCTATATGTACAAGTTTGATTTTATGGGTTTGGATGTTGGTTTTGGGTTTGGTGGTGATTCCTGATAAATCAGGGGGCATGAAGATGACTGATGATCAGCAGATTGGCAGATAGCGCAGCAGATGTTTCTACAACCCAGGAAAACTCGTCGTAGAGTTTGTAATCGAGGGTTCCGCAGTAAGGGCACTGATTCCATTGTGCATCCCTTTTTGCACATTTAGTAGAAAACAGCTTATGGTAGGTATAGAAGTGATTACCTCAAAAGACAGGAACAATTCAGCTAAGATGGACAAGTAGTTGTTTATTTCCTAACTCCTTTTGGGAATGGCAGCGCAGATAACTTAAGTCTTCCAAAAGCCAAGCAGAATTCTGAGAAGGATAGGATGTGGTTTGTATTGGGGATGGAATATTTGAGAGTGACGGAGAACACACTGCAGTCCATGGACTGATGTAGCTCTTTATGTGAGATTGAAGATATCAGTGAAGGAAGGTATATGTCTGCACCTGATAGAATTTAAGTGTGTGTGTTGGACATTGGTGTTGGCTCCATGGTAACAGCATGGAAATGGACAGCTATGAGCATGGCTGTCAATAATATATGGTGTGAAGGGTGGGCTGTGTTTTAGGTCAGGTTGTTGGTGGGGGGTAAAGCAGGGGCAGAGTACACCAGCAGAGGCAGCCTCACGTTAGTGTCAGCCCCTGTGGAAGGAAGACAAGAAAGCAAGGGAGGAAGAATAGCAAGAGCTATTGGAAGAGAGGTTTGAGGGGAAACACACAGGAAAATAATGAGAAAGGGTTTGGACAAGCTGTTTTTGGCCGATTTGGGTTTGCTGAGTGGGAATAGAGAAAAGAGTTATGAGATTCCCTTCTGAGACTGTGGGGCTGAGTGGAGAGGCAGGTGGGAGTAAGAATGGGGGTGGAGCTCGTATCCATGGGAGCAGGAATGATAGGAAGGTGGCAAGGACGTGCTGACATGGTAGTGATGGCTGCATTGACAGCTAATGGAATGGGAGCTTGTGGGGTTGACATGTCACTTTGAATGGAGGTGGAGAGACTTTGGCAATGAGAAGAGCATCTATAAGCACTTTTTTGCTGGATGTCGGAGGATCTAGGTGTAATTGGCAATTGTTGGCCACTTTGGGAGTGGGACTAGAGTTTGTATAGCTGTGCATTATTTAATCTTCTGGAAAAAGAGATGCTGCCGGTGGCGAAGGCTGTTTACTGTCTATTTGGATATCGGGGTAATAAGAGGTTTTGGGAATAGCGATGATGATGCTAAAGATCTTGAGGAGGGTAAGGAGGCTGGGAGGTGAGAAAGCCTCACTGGAGGAGGGGAGCAAAAATTCCTAGCATGGAATCACTGAAAAGACTGAAGAGGGGCACTGGAGTTTGCGTCCTCTGTGGGTGGTCGCAAGATTGGGGCCGACAGGGAAAGGAGCTCATCATCAGAAGAGAAGAAATTCGACTGGACTGGATATAGCTCTTGGCTTAGTGTGGGGTTAGATGTAAGAAGAACTGTCCTAGGACCATGGTAAGAGGCTGCTTAAACTATATATGCTAGTGGCATGATTGACAGTTCTGAATGATTGGGCTCCTCCTGAACATTTGTTTAGAACTTCATTTAAACCTAAAACTCCTAATCTGAGTGACCCAAGCCTTGCTTGTTTTTGATTACCCTACAGGTCACTCCAAATGAAAATCATTTGACAAGTGAAGTGCACATCTACAGATACTGTTTCGCCCCGGCACAGTGTGTACGGATGAATGATCACTGCGTAAGAACCCTGTGAATCGTAGCAGCTTATGTGTGATCCCTGCATTTATGTACCTCTCTGTAGTTGTCTGTGGGCATAACATTTTCCACTCAGAGAAACTACTGCTGTATAGTAATTAATGATATCTGACACAGCTGCCTTAGTGATGTTACTGCTAGTTTCATAGATACCTGAAATTGAAGCATAAGTAGTAGTTTTAGAAGGAACACTCTGGATCCTTACGCTTTCATTCAATCAGGCATCTCATCCAATCACAATACAACCTCCACTTTATAAGCCTTCACAGCTGTTCTATTGTTTGCATACTTCCGTTGTTTTCACACTCCTCTATCCAATCTCCACTAGTTTAGGTTCCATCCTGGGTAGGGTTAAGATCCGCTCCCCTTACTTCATTGCCTCTGGCAGGATCTTACAGTTCTTACTGAGGACTGAACCATAGGACGGGACATAAGGCAAATATAAGTATCTCTACATTAATTTTAATTCCAATCATCAAGAGTCTTTTCTGATAGAACTGTAATTATCCTCATTCCTTTGACTAGCTCTTCTTTGCTGAGATCAGGGCTGTTATAATAGTCTGGAAAATGAGGTTTATAAAGGTTAAATACCATTATGAACCCCAAAAGGTTTGGCTCATTATTATTAATTAGGTTGCATGATGTTCAGCCAGTAATATTGAAACTGAATCAGTCGACTACTGATGGAAAGGCTTGTACTTGGTCTTAAAGCTGTCATAATCCTGGCCAGCTACAATTTCGCACTGCAGCCAAGCAAAATAAAGCTCTTAAAATATAATTGTTATTTCCCAAAAAGTGGGGTGACAGGTGGTGTAAGTGGGGTTATTATGGTTAGTGTTACAAATATTGGCTTGTGTAGAGATATCTTTGGCAGATATCAAGCAGATATTTTCTCAAGCTCTCTCTCAAGCAGACCTGTGGGTTTAAACTTGACCTTACATTTTAAATTTTAGTCCTGATGTTGATGTTATGCTACGAGGGACTAAATAAAGAGGTGGCTTGGCTTTTTATGCCTGTATGATTGTAATGACATTAAACAACAATACTCACACTCTGCTGTGTGAAGTGCAGTATAATAGTGGAAAAGAAGGCTTTTGATGTTTAACCCTCCTACCAACCCTTCTTACTGAGATGATTACTTCCATCTCCTCTCTCATAGATGCTTGAATGCTCCCATATTTGCTTCCTTTCAGTAGGACAGTAAACTAGTTCCACACGCATAGTGCTTATGTGGGCCAACCTCAGCAGAGTGCTCTTAATAGGGAATTAACAGTGCACCTAAGTAAATATGCCTTTTCATTCCAACTGTTGCGGATATTTCACATTCTGAGGGTATAAAGCACCTCAGAGTTCAATAAATCAGATGGTGATTCACCAGCTCCCTTGGTTTGATTTAATGATGACAGGTTTATAACCTAGCACTTCTGGATTCAGTTTGAATGTGTCAACTCCATAACATGCACACACAGTATATACAGTGTGGTACAAAAGTCTGAGACCACTAGTGTACATGCTTCTATTTTGAATTTTTCTAATGTAATACAAAATGTCAATCACAAATGATATTATCAGCATATCAATAAGTGATAGTTGAAATTAACATGCATTTCAAAAATGTCAGTATTTGATATGTTGGTGTGGACCTGATGATCAATGTTATTCCCAGCAAGATCACATGGGAAATCAACATGTTGCTAACCATTGATCTGGTACCTGACATCGACCCCATTCTGCTGACTTACTTAAAAGTGCCATCTCCATCTTTGCATCAATTAAAACATGTTTAATTTTTCTTGTGGTGCTACTGAAGCAACCTCAGAGACAGGGTTCTGGTCCCGTGGAAACCAGAAAGAAATCAAGTTCACTTTAACAATGATGAAAATTATTTTGAGATTTCATTTCCCCACCATGTTTACATTTTTACTCTATTGACGGTTGTGCTAGGGTTCGATTTTGGTTGACTATATTACATAATTTACAACTAAAACAACTTGACTTACAAATTTTGGTGCCACGCTATGGACATTTTAGCTAGAAACCAGAAATCAAATGTGCCCACTATGGTGCTGGTAACTCTAAATTCATGAGTTTGATTCCAAGGAAACGCAGCATTGCTGCAGTTTTCAAAGTCAAATTTAAGACTTTTTAAGACTTTTTCAAGACCTGTACAAATAAAATGAATATCGTATCCCCATACCAAAACAAACCAACACAATCTCAAAATAAATAATGTTTCAGGTGGAGATTTGATTCACAGCATGGAACTTTTAACTTTAAAGACACTTTAACTTTGAAATACTATAAGACTCTTATATGAAATGCTTGCACTTCAATTCTTCAAGTTGCTCATTCAAACAAATAAGGGATATACAATGTGTACTCCTACAATAATCTAGAATATATTACAATATAAACAATTAAAAGTAAACATTGTCATATATCATCAACACTATATCATCATCATCAACAATTGATCTTTAGTGACAGTAGGTCATACATTTCCAATATGGCTTAATGATTGCGAACTGCTCTGCAATAGCTGAAAATACTCACAAGCCCCACTGCCTGCTTGGAGAAATTAAAACAGTGCTGTGTTTTCACTTTGAAGGATGCAGTGCATGCATTTATTTAATTAAATTGTATTCTTTTGAAGTTTGATAATCACATTAGGTCATATCATGATTCCTGTCTTACTACCCCCAAATATAAGACCTCTTTAAATAAAAATGAAGACTTTTGCTGTATCATTTAATTTATTTAAGACATTTTATGACCTTAAATTTTGGAAAACGGAATTTAAGACTTTTTAAGGATCCGCATGTACGAATGTACTAATAAAAGAAAAGGGAAAAAAAGCTTTATATAAAAGCCTCTGCAAAATGTAATATATACATGTGTGTCTGTTCGTGTTTCGTTTATTTCATTAGTGGCCTAAAAATTATGAATATTTCTTCATTTTACATAAAGTTTTAGGATTTTGAACAATTTAAAACAAAAGTTGTTTATTTCTAGGTTTAAATGGAGAAAAAAAAAAAAAAAAAAATCACAGATTTTAAATGTGGTATCAGACTTTCAATGCCCACAGTGCAAACGCACATTCAGTTTGAATAATATGTGTGTGATGAAAGCATAAAATAATGAACAAACTTTTAATTGGAAAAAGAAGGATGATCAAGACTAAACTCTCACAGAACAGCACAATGAAGCATGACAAATGCAGACCATTGAAAAGAGAGCTGCATGTGTAATAAAACAGACATATGGCTGATTTATTAGTCTATGGAAAGTTCAGGACCACACAAAAAGATGCTGGAGGAAACATGAAGACAAGTATCTATATCCACACAAGTAAAACCACAATAAAAAAAGACAGACTACAGTTTGCAAGTGCACATGGGGACAAAGATCTTACATTTTGGAGAAATGTCCTCTGATCTAAAGAATCAAAAATTAAACTGTTTGGCCGTAATGACCATCGTTATGTTTGGAGGAAAAAGGGTGATGCTTGCATGCCAAAGATCACCATCCCAACCGTGCATAGGGTAGGCAGCATCATGTTGTGGGGGTGCTTTGCTGCAGGAGGGACTGGTGCACTTCACAAAATAAATTACATCATGAGGAAGAAAAATTATGTGGAAGTATCGAAGCAGTGTCTCAAGATATCAGCCAGGAAGTTAAAGCTTGGTCATAAATGGGTCTTCCAAATGGACAATGATCCCAAGCATACCTCCAAAGTTGTGGCAAAATGGCATAAGGAAAACAAAGTCAAGGTATTGAGTGGCCATCACAAAGCCATGACCATAGAAAAATTGTGGGTAGAACTGAAAAAGTGTGTGCGAGCAAGGAGACCTGCAAACCTGACGTAAGTCCAGACACCAGTTCTGTTTGGAGGAATGGGCCAAAATTTCAGCAACTTATTTTGAGAAGCTTGTGGTAGGCTACCCAAAACGTTTGACCAAAGTTAAAACAATTTAAAGGCAATGCTACCTAATACTAACAAAGTGTATGTAAACTTCTAACACACTGTGAATGTGATAAAATAAATAAAAACTGAAATAAATAAATTCTCTCTACTATAATTCTGACATTTCACATTTGTAAAATAAAGTAGCGATCCTTGTTTTCTATGATTAAATGTCAGGAATTGTGAAAAGCAAGAATTTAAATGTATTTGTCTTAGGTGTATGTAAACTTCTGACTTCAACTAATATATATAGATATAGTTAGTACTGTGCAAAAGGTGTAGGCACTTGTGAAAAATGTTGCATAGTGAGGCTGTTTTAAAAATGCATGCCATAAATAGTTTTCACTTAATGTCATACAAAGTCCAGTAAACATAAAAAGCTAAATCAATATTTGATGTAACCACCTGTTACAATTTGAAGCAGTCAAGGCAAGGATGAAGGCGGAGTGGAAGGGCCGAGGGTTGGCGCCGTGGAAGGCGGAGCCATGGGAGACTTCAAAGGTGGAGCCGTGGGAGGCTCAAGGGGCAGAGCAGAAGGCGGCGGAGACCTGGTAGGCTCGAGAGGCGGAGCCGTGGGAGGCTCGAGAGGCGGAGATCTGAGTGGCTCGAGAGGTGGAGAGCTGAGTGGCTCGAGAGGTGGAGCCGTGGGAGGCTCGAGGGGCGGAGCCGTGGGAGGCAGAGACTGGAGATTGGAAGCCTTTCCTCTTCTCCTCCTCCTCCTCCTCCGGACGGATGAGGCTGACAACGCTGGCACTGGGAAGGACGAGGCTGGCAACGCGTTGGCCGTGGGCGTTGGCTCGTTGGCCGTGGCAGGCGGAGACTGGAGAGCGGAAGCCTTCCCTCTTCTCCTCCTCATCCTGGCGGACGGGGCTGTCAACGCTGGCCCTGGGACAGACAAGGCTGGGGGTGCGTTGGCCGTGGCAGGCGTGGAGGAACGAGTTATGGAAGGCTGGGGGGTGACCACTGTGGGAGGAGAGGTAGCGTCCTCCTCCGCAACACCCACAGTGAATGGAGAGCCGCAGATCCTTAGGGTCTCTTCAAGGAAGTCAAGGAGCGTCCAGCAAGGGGTTGCTGGTGTCAACCGCTTCCTTAGCGAACTGTTAAGGTTGCTCCTGAAGAAAACGATCAAGGAAAACTGCGGGAAGTCTGATAAATTTGCCAGCTCCAGAAACTCACAACAGACGTGGGCCTCTATTGGGCGGCCCTCCTGTCTGAGGCCGAGAAGCTGGAAATTCGCCTGCTGGGCTGTCAGGGCTGCTGGGTCCATTGTCGGTTTGAGTATTCTGTTACAATTTGAAGCAGTCAAGGCAAGGATGAAGGCGAAGTGTAGGACCCAAGTGCAGATTTATTAACAAAATGATGGTGATACAGGAACTGGAGACGATAACTAGACTAGGAACATGAACGAGAACAGACTAAGGCCCAGATACACTAACTAACTAACTAACTAACTAACTAACTAACTAACTAACTAACTAACTAACTAACTAACATGAAACTATTGACAGGCAAACGGCAGGGTAACATCAGGCAGAGGTCAGGATCACAACAATACTCGACAAGGGACAAGGTAAACATGAGGACTTAAATACAAAAACAAGGGGAAACGTAAGCCAATGGAGAACTGAAACTCAAAACAAGATGATAAGGCAATAAACTGAAACCAATGACAAACTAGAACTGATAACAAGGTAATTAAACAAAGAACCAATGAAAATCAGACACATAGACATGGAGGGAAAACAGGACATAAGACAAAGACCGGGAAACAGGAACTTAACAATAATTTCAAAGTAAAAGTGCATAAACAAAAGACAATATGGAATGTAACAGGGGCCAGAAACTTAACAATAATTTCAAAATAAAAGTACATAAACAAAAGACAATATGGAATGTAACACCACCTTTGCCTTCAAAACAGCACTTATTTCCCTAGGTACACCTGGACACAGTATTTCTTGGTTGTTGGCAGGTAAGATGTTCTAAGCTTCTTGGATAATTCACCACAGTTATTCTGTCTATTTAGTCTCAATTGCTTCTGTCTCTTCATTTAATCCCAGACTGACTCAATGTTCAGTGGGGGACACTGAGGGGGCCATGCCATCTATTGCAGGGCTCACTGTTCTTCTATTCTGTTTGCAAAAGGGATGTTTGTGAGTCTAAAATTTATATTTCCTATTGACACACTGAAGCTGAAGATATGAATAACCATCTTAAGACAAAAATGTTGTGTGTGTATATACAGTATATATATATATATATATATATATATATATATATATATATATATATATATATATATATATATACACTTGTTGGGAATATATGTATACTGGTTGTACATCACTGTCTTAAGGTACTCTTAATTTATTTGGCTTTCAAGAATCTGCAACATTATTTTACTCTAACACATTAGGGGCCCTATTTTAAGCGCACTACCACTAAGTGCAATGCTTTAAGTCATAAACACAAAGTCAGTGGGCATGGCCATTAATTTTTGGTCTTTTCGTGCAAGCATGTGCTAAGTCTAAAAGAAAGTGGTGAGTTTTTATGGCATTATACATGGACAGATTTATAGAGGCAACACTTACAGCTAATTGATATTTAATAATCATTAAATATTTATATCTTCCTTGATATTAGGAAACATTAATTCATCATATAATGCTTAAAAGATCATTAAATAATATGCATTTAAATACAGTAGTAAGAAATGCCATGAATAATATATATATCATGATTAATCACAATTTTTTTTGTAGTTAATTGCAGATTTTTATAGTTTTGAAATTTGACACTATATATTATAATTTTTCTGCCAAAATGCATTTATTTCCATCTTAGGAAAGAATACAAAACAATATGTAACAATATAATGCTTTTTTAAAAATTTCCAAACAAAGCCTTCCACAATACAAAGATAGAATTGCACTTAAATAGCACCAATTCAAGTATCATTAAACATTTCCCAAAGTCTAAGTGGGAGGTTGACTATTTGAAAGAATTTGTCCCCACATTAGCTGCATATTCATTGCAATGTGCATAAAAACTCTTAAACTCAAATCCTCCACAACAGTAATCTGCCAGTAGACTGTGGCACTCCACTTTGTATCCAGTTTCCTACAGCAATCATGATGCTGAGTTCATGAGTCACGTCAGAGCATCAACCCCAGCATCGAGCACCGCTTTGAACTCACCCTGAAAAGCGCTTGCAGACAAAAAGGTCTCTTTTTTCTTGGTGATAGTTAAGATTTGATGCTTCTGTGGTAAAAAAAAAAAGTGCTGTACATTGGCGAAATTGTTTTTTTCCTATCTGGGTTTGTTTTGCACATTGAATAGCGTTCTTTCTCCATCATTTTATCATGGAAGCACTGCTGTGTGTGCAGAGATTATTTTATTTACTGATAACTTCTCCTCTGTTACACTAGTGGATTTAGTTATAGGCGACATGGTTAAGCGACCAGGGCGGCATCTTGCCGCTAATGCCGGAGGGCGGCCGCACAAAACAAATTCGGAATGGTGACATTTGTGCAATCAATTTTCTATCGCTCATTTGCATGTCACGTGAATGATATCATGTCAACGTGTGGGACTGTGGGTCAATTAACCTGGTCGGAGCGGGCACCCTGATTCTAGTTTTTTTTTGTGAGCTAGGCAGTCTACTATCTGGGAAGTTCTCCCACTCAGAAGTACGAGATGGGGAGGGGGGTGGGGGTAGTTCTGGTCTAACCACTGGAAGCCCGAGGTAGGGGGAGCAGGGGAATCTGTCAAATAGCACACCTCTAACTTTGTACAGTACAAATGAAAATAAGTCACACTTCAAAACATTACAAATTAAAACACAATTAATTCATAATACTGTGAATATATAGTTTCACAGTCATATTGTTGCATTTTTTTCTGGTTTGTGAGAAATCGTTAAGAATAATATAAAACCAAACTGCACACCACCAAGGTGAATTGGTTTAGTCTTGATTGGTTGACAGTGGTTATTATTGATTCAAGTCAAGTCAATTTTATTTGTATAGCGCCTTTCACAACACACATCGTTTCAAAGCAGCTTTACAGAAGTTCAGCATTAACAGACGATAAAAATGTAATGTCTATAAAGTCGATAAATCATCATCCTTGTGCAGGGCTCCAAACTGCGACTAAAAATGGTCGCATTTATGACCAAATAAATTTATTTGCGAGTGAAATTTCTGTCAAGGTCGCCATTGGTGACAGTAAAAATTTACTCCCTTTGATTTTAAAATTTGCATTACATTTCCCGAAATACATTACAAAAGTTTATATCAAAAGAAATAGCGGGGAAAACGGAGTTCATTGCAGGAACTAACCATTTAAAAAAAAGAGAGACTGTGAGAAAACACGGTGACAGTAACGAGCATAAAAAAATAAAAAATAAAAATGCACGTGATCACATAATTGCGAAGAATGCTCCACAGACTACACTGTTAGCACGTGCAGTTTTTCTTGCATGCGAGCTGCGGGACGAAAAGGAATGGAAGGAGTTAAAAATGAAAATATTTGGCGCCTGTTTTTCCCCCTATAGGAGCCAGTGGCTCCTTAATTGATTTTTTGTTTGGAGCCTTGTTGTGGAATTAGATAAGATATGATTCTTTATAGTGTTTAAAAATAATTAAATAATAATTGTATTAATAACCCCAGTGAGCAAGCCGAAGGCGACTGTGGCAAGGAACACAAAACTCCATAAGATGATGGTTAATAGAGAAAAATAACCTTGGGAGAAACCAGACTCACTGTGGGGGGCCAGTTCCCCTCTGGCTAACAACATGAATAATGTAAATAAGAATTATTTATAGTTAAAAAACATGATTTAAAAAATTATTAAACTTATTAAGTGCTAAGGGTCAGTATTTAGACAGTGATTGTGTTTGAACTGCAAGATTAGTGACCAGTGTCTTTGAAGTCCATCCTTGATTAAATTCCATAAGTTCACTTAGATGCAATTGTCCTTGTTTGGCTGATAAAGGCTTTTGTTGGCAATAATTAGTCTATGTATCCCATTTCAAGATCGTAGTCCATGGTGATGGGGCATCTGAAGTCTCCGTGAGAGGCTGGATACAAACTGGAGCTGACGAACGCTATTTACCTCGGGACTGGCGTCCCGAGATAACAGCAGAAAAGCAGATGGGAAATAATTAGCATAGCTGATGTTCATAATATTAATGCATTATAACTGATTCAGCAGTATTATAAAAAGTAAGCATTATGTGAATGCTTGGTTAAAGAGATGTGTCTTTAATCTAGTTTTAAACAGGGACAGCGAGTCTGAGCCTCGAACAATATCAGGAAGGCTATTCCAGAGTTTAGGAGCTAAATGTGAGAACGCCCTCCCTCCATTAGTGGACTTAGATATCCTAGGTATGACCAGAAGCCTCGAATTTAGTGATCTTAAAGAGCGCGATGGATTGTATGGCGATAGAAGATCCGTCAAATACACCGGAGCTAAACCATTTAGGGCTTTATAGGTCAGTAGTAATACTTTGTAATTGATTCGGTACTTAATTGGTAGCCAGTGTAGAGATGTTAAAATCGGTGTTATATGATCATATTTTCTTGACCTAGTAAGAACTCTAGCGGCTGCATTTTGGACTAACTGTAGCTTGTTTGTTGAGGATGCAGGGCAACCAGCTAATAAAGCATTACAGTAATCTAGTCTCGAGGTCATGAATGCATGAACTAACTTTTCTGCATCAGAAACAGATAGCATGTTACGTAGCTTAGCAATGTTTCTAAGGTGGAAAAAGGCTGTTCTCGTAACAGATGAAATATGATTTTCGAAAGTCAAGTTGCGGTCTAGTATAACACCCAGGTCTTTTACTGTAGTGGATAATGTAACAGGACATCCTTCTAAATTAAAGTTGTATTGTAAGGGATTTTGTGGGTAGTTTTTTGGACCAATAAGTAATACCTCCGTTTTATCGGAATTTAATAACAGGAAATTACGCGTCATCCAGCATTTTATATCTTTAAGACACTCTGTCAAGTTAGATAAGTTAGTGTTTTCATCTGGTCGTGATGAGATATATAATTGAGTGTCATCAGCATAACAGTGGAAATTAATTCCATGTTTTCTTATAATTTTACCAAGTGGCAGCATATATATTGAGAATAATAGAGGGCCTAACACAGATCCTTGTGGCACTCCATAGTCTACTGACGTTATCTTCGATTTTTCCCCATTTAAACAGACAAAATGGTAACGGTCTAATAAGTACGATCTAAACCAGCTTAATGCCTGTCCCTGAACACCAGTGATTCTCAAGAGCCAAATCAACACAAATGGATATTAAAAGGTCTAAGCCATCAGCTGCCTAGTTTAGGAAAAATCAGCTTCTCTTCTTTATAAGTGCGTTATTCTATTTGTGTCTTTGTGTGATATAGGATGTGTGCAATTTACTTTTATTGTGTGTTTTTTGTTAGCAATAGGGTAATAGTGTAATAATTCGATTCTCTTTTTTTTAAATCTATATATTACAATTTCTTTCTATTATCTTTGTTACTTCTTCTTTTTGATATTTATGAGTCTTAGTTTTGTATATATTTTAATATGTATATAGTTGTAAATGTTTTGATAATTTGTGTTGATACAAATGTCTGAATAAAAATTTGTTTGAGCAGAATGGTACTTTTTTGGGGTTCGCCATACAAACTTGAACCGCCACTGCTCTGTTATAGGAGAAAGTGTAATGGTCAACTAATGTGTTATGACCAAGGAGCTCTAAAAAAAAATGTGTTGCCCAAGCAAAACAGCTGATTTTTTTTGTGTGTGTTTGTGGCGTGTGTACTCCGAGAATACTCGCGCCTAAATGATCAAATACATTTCAAAATTCCACCAACATGCTGGTCTTGGTGAGGTGTTCATATAAACACAGAAAGTTATGTTTAAAGTGAATGTAAAGATTGGGGGATAATATGATTTGAATCTAAATGTACGACTTGTAAGTGTAAATGCAACCTAATAGACCTGCCGCTGTCTAGTGTATCCTTAATATTAATCAAACAACAATAACAAGAAATCGACAAAACCACTCACTGCTCTTGGATGCATAACTTTACTTGTATAATTCTAGTATAAAAGTATTGAAGTATTATTCATACAGGGAAGACCTGTATTAGTTTTATTTAAAATTAATTCTGAATGATTAATTGAACACTTGATGCTGTTAATTTTTTTTAAAAGCTGTTAAAAAGCACTGTTTACTTAATTTGTATTTGTAAATATATATATATATATATATATATATATATATATATATACACACACACACACATATATATACATATATATATATACACACACACACACATATATATATACACACACACACACACACATATATATATATATATATACATACATATGTGGCAGGGTGGAGGGCGGTGCCGGGTCCTGTGTCTACACACCCGGTCCCTTATTAGGCTAATCAAGCCTCCGAGAGGGATAAAGGCTGACTGCGGAGGATGGTGCAACAGAGAGAGATCCTTTACGGACATGTCCGTCATGTGTGTTTTGTCTTTTGTTTCTCATTAAACGATTATTTATATTGTCAAGCCGTTTCTCGCCTCCTCCTTGCTCATCTAAATCCCTTTACACTGGTGCCGAAATCCGGGAAGGAGGAGGGATACACCGTAGTAGAGTTCTCGCCACTACCGTCCACCCCAACGGATATACTAGTTTAATGTGAAACTTAAACAAAATACACAAACACACACACGATGGACATAAACAATCTCTCTCTCCCACACCATCCGGTCGGTAGTGAGTCCCTTCTCCCCTCGCGGTCCGCGGCTGCTCCGTTGGGGTGGACGGTAGTGGCGAGTCAGTTCTCACCTCCTCCTTTCCATTGAAATCCCTTTACAATATATATGTATGATTACATATTTATATATATATATATATTTAGTAAGTAACATTTATTTCTATAGCACCTTTCTAGAACAGATGTCACAAAGTGCTTAACATTCACACACATACATAGAGACTCGAGATGCGAATAGAGCCACATCCCCGCAACTTGATCAATACAGTTTCTATTATTCGAAATAACTTTTAATGTTTCAATGTACAGTACCTGTGCTAAAGTCTTAGGCACAAAAGATGTTTTACAAAAAAATTTGTCTTAAGATCTTCATCTATTATCTTTTAGGTCACAATTATTCCTTACATATATATTTATATAAACAGTATGTATGTATATATTTTCATGAGTGCACAAAGCATAGTGCTATGCTCTACGACTGTGCGCAGTCTAGGGGTGGCTGTGGCTCAGGTGGTAGAGTGGGTCGGCCACTAATCGCAGGGTTGCTGGTTTGATTCCTGGCCCACATGACTCCAAATGTCGAAGTGTCCTCGTGCAAGACACTGAACCCCAAGTTGCTCCCAATGGCAGGCTAGTGCCTTGCATGGCAGCACTGCCGTCATCGGAGTATGAGTATGAATGTGTGTGATTGGGTGAATGAGTCACAGTGTAAAGCGCTTTGGTAACTGCTAAGATTAAAAAAGGTGCTATATAAGTGCAGACCATTTTATCAGATTTTTATTGCCATAATTTTCTATTTCCCTATTTGAATTTGGTCATACAATTCAATACTACCTTTTAACAACCAGCAGGTGGTAAAACAGTTCATGTCCAAATTCTGAAAGTATAGAACATAAAATAATGTCCTTATAGATCGCTGTTGTAGTCGTTTGTTGAAACGAAAAATTATGAGATTTGTTTGTCATGGTATATTTTTTCAATTATTGTTATTACGTTTATTGTTATTTTTAAGTCACTGCAAAAGGGGACAGTGGAAGAAGAAGGGAGTAAAATGTTTGGATTTGGTATGATTTTTTTGACCACTTCATTATTTTGATTAAATTTACATTTCATTTTAAGTGTAATTTGAATTTTGGTAAAAAAAAAATTCTTGTTTCAAATGAATGAATTACATGAATTACATTTTTTAAAATCAATGTCAATGGGTAGAAGTGACAATCCCTGTCAGTGAGTAAGTTTGCTGAGCGTTACATTGCGACTCAGCAGCAGTCACAAGCTATAAGACATTTAATGCCCAAACAGAGCATAGTGCAGACAGCTCGCCCCCATCTCAAGCCAGCGCCCAGCTAAAAGACCCATGTAGATTCCCCCCTCTGACTTGTGTGTATCGACAGCAAAGGGTAGAGGGCTTCTAGACAAGAGATGATCGCTGTCTTGAAGGAAGAAATTCTGAGGCAATGGAGTCTGTTTACCTGTTTTTATAGCGGACAGTTTCGCGCCAAAACAGGCGGGGCTCAAACACCATTGCAATATTAGAATATTGCCGTTATTGTAGAGAGGTGTCAACTAGGTCATGCATGAAGGCACTCCCCATATGCGTAGCTACGCAATGTCAAGGGAACTGAGTCGTAAGGGAACCATATTTTTATTCTTCCAATACAATACAGTCCATTTACACTACCAACTTCTCATGAATGTACTGTCTTTGTTTATATCGCTGGTGCTTGACAGGGAAAGGACAGTATTAGGACAGAGACGGTGCCAGAGAAAACCTCCATTGACCTGATTAGTGTCTTGCATGCACGATTTTACCACTATTGCCATGAATTGGCGCACACTTGCATGACAATGCAAACACTTCATGGCCATGCCCACTTACTTTGCGTATATGAATTAAGTCATTGCACTACGCTTAATGCTTGCACGCTTAAAATTGGGCCCATTATATGCAGTATACCTTGAGCAAGAATGCTAGAATAGTAAATATCAGCATGGCCTGATTGTGAGAGTGATATTGCTTTTTTTAGAACATATATATAAGTTAATACAGAATGACCAGGATTGGGGAGTAATGGAATACATGTAACGGGATTACGTATTTAAAATACAAAATATAAGTAACTGTTTTCCACTACAGTTACAATTTAAATAATTGGTCATTAGAATAGTTACATTCAAAAAGTATTTAGATTACTGAAGAGATTACTTTGCATTTTAATGTCATTTGTTTCATTTAATATTTAGTCGAAAACATTTATACATATAAAATGATGCGATCAAAAGTGCGTCTGATCAGCGGCGAAACACATTCTTATGATGTGTTACTTTCATACGAGCGGACAGAGAAGTAAGTTTGAAGCAGAAGAAATAGAAATAAACCTTGTGTAAATTGTCAGATTTACACTAAGCTGAAAAGCTATTTCTAGCCATTTTACAGGCACACATATTTTTTTGTCAAGAAAATTTACATTATGGGCCTGGGTAGTTCAGCGAGTATTGACGCTAACCCAGGAGTTTTTCCCAGGAGTCTCCTGTATTTTACACCCATCTCCCGTCCCCCTCACGTTTTGTTATTTCTCCCAGGAAACTCCCATAGTTTGTATTGCCCAAAACTGGTTATATGAATAATCAAACCAATATATTATTCAAAGGTTGTCCAGTTGCCAGATCTTGTATGAAACGCATCCTACTCACTCAATCGAGACATCATACTTATTTCAACCCATTAGTGACCTCAACCTTGCAACCTACAACCCAGTTGTGCTGTTGATATCTGCGCAGGTAGTAGACACAGGAAGTTGAATCAAGCATCACTGGTTGATGGGAGGAGAAGACTTAGGTAGTGCTCCAGTGAAAAAAACAAAATACACATGTAAATATAACAACAGCTGGATGGAAGAATTTAATTTAATTTCTATCGGGAAGACACGCAGGCTTAAGTGAGGTTTAAGATGCCATTTATTTGATGAATGTAAAACAGAAAAGTAATGTCTCTCTTTGGCGTAGGCCCCATCTGGCAGTCCGAGGGATTTGTACTCAGAACTGTCATATCCTGCTGGAGACTGGAGGCAGGGGCGAGGAGCCTACCCCGTGAGGGACAGGGCTCAACTGGTGGTGGTGGGGTGGTGGAGGTTGCCGCGTTAGCACACTGAAACGGCAATGTGACAGATTGTGAGCAGACTTATAAAGCAATGGCTTGCCTGCGATTGGCTATGAATTACACAGCTAATGGTGTGATGATGTACTGCTGCTAGTCTTCCCGCTAGAACTACGCTGCGCTCACATATCTCGAAGCCATATCGACAATGGCCACGCCTTTTGCAAAGTGTGTTACACTGATTTTAATATTGGACACAGTGGGAAAAATTACGTTACTCAGCACAATTTGTATGTATTTAGCCTGCCTCTGCCATCCAGCCACCACCCCCCACCATTAGTGGTTCTCGCTCTTAATGGGGCACGTGGTTAGTTGTGCGAGCTTCAACATGCGGAGTCTCCGCGGTGTCATGCACAACGAGCCACATGATAAGTGCAGATTGACTGTCTCAGAAGCAGAGGCAACTGAGACTTGTCCTCCGATACCCGGATTGAGGTGAGTAACCGTACCACTATGAGGACCTACTAAGTAATGGAAATTGGGCCTTCCATACTGGGAGAAAAAAGGGGATATAATTACTATAATTACTTTTTTTCTAGTAAGACCTTTGATATTAGAGCAAAAATCGTATTCTTAATAATATATATATATATTTTTTTCCCTGTAAAAATATTAAAAAAATCCTTAAAACAAGATCAATTTGAATGATCTTGTTTTAGAAACAACACTGCAAAAGATATTTAGGTTTTTCAGAGAATGTGTTTTTAGCATGTGTATTTTGTCTTATTGTACTGGCAGAGTTTTTATAGTCAAGACTAGTGAAAAAATCTACCAGTGCTTAAGAAATAATCCAAAGTATTTAGAATACATTAATGACCTTGAGTAATCTAATGGAATACATTTCAAATTACATTTTACAGCATGAATTCTGTAATCTGCAGTGATGTAAATTACAAAGGTAACCCTCCCAACCCTGAGAGTGACTGGTATAATCTAAAAACAAATATCTATCAATGAGTTTGAAATCTCAGATTTTATTGGAATACTGGAACAATGCATGTCCAAGATAAAGGACCAGAATTTATCTGTTGTGTTATTTCATCTACATTCCTATATCATAATATTTTACATGAATTACTGCTCCACTTAGCACTCTGTAATGTTTGTTAATGAAATATATGAATGAATTCCAGTGTTTTACAAAGTACGACAGACACAGTCAAAAAAGTTGCATGAAATCAATATACAAGCTTGCTGGATTTTTTTTCACCCCCAATTAAAAGGTTTTACATAACAGTCTCTAAAAGAAATGTAGGTTACAAACTTTTATTGGTTCAAGCTTGCTTCAAGAGACAAAAATGCTTAGATCAAGCTGTAACATAACCAGCCTAAAATATATACTATCTATTATATATTTAGTGGTGAAATGAGTAATAAGAAGAATGCTGAGAGGTGTTTGCTGGTATGGTGCTGGTATGTGAACATCTGCCAGTCAGAGGATGAGATCGAGGCGGGTGGTGCCCAGCTGCCTTTGCTCACCCGACATCTCAACAGGAGAGCAAACAGAATTAGTCAAATCTGAGGCAGTGCTGATGAAGAAAAACAAAGATCCATTTCCCAAAACACAGCAGAAGGCAAATCATGGCACAACAGGTCACTGAAAGGACAAAATGCAGGCTTCAGTGTCGCATTTCGTCTGGCAAATCTGCCCCCATTCCAAATCATTGCGAATACCAACCTTTGCTATCCTGTTTGTCTGTGTGTGTGGTCATGGAAATTCTGTTCAATAAGCTCAAGTTTCCTGTGCTGTCACATGCTGCAGTGATAAATCTCAAATTTAAGCAGGATTTTCGCAGGAAAAATACAAGCTGAGCACTAATAAAACAAGGATGTATTTGCAAGCACTTCAATGCAGCTCAGCAGCAGAGCTTACCAAATGGTAATGTAGCTTAGTATGATGCCATGTGTGACTAATTTTGTGGGCTGAATGAATTACGTGACACGAAATGCAGCATTTCATGACCAAATACAGTTCACTTTACATTTCTGCTGACTTAATGCTACTAGCTTTTGCCTTTCTATGAATTAAATTAAGTAAAGTTAGCAACTTCAGGTTTTGGTTTGGAATTTTGTGCTCAATTTTACATCCATTCCTTCCAAGTGTCTTCCATTTAGTTGGAGTGAATTTACTTTTGAATTTGAAGATAACAGAAAACACCTCTCATGGCGAAAATGTACCTAGAATGTCACAAAATACTAATTCTGTGAATGAGATACTGTATGAATGTATTTCATCAACAAAAGGTTTTCTGGATCACAAAATTAGTTTTTGTAAATTCCATTTCATGACTTAATGCGTCACAAAATGCATCTTTTTACTCAAAATGCTCATTATGCGAAGAAGATCATAATTTTTTTCTGGTTTATGAAATTACTTTGATCAACAATTAGTATAATTAATTTTTTTGGTACATTCCTTTTTGAGACTCAGCAAGTCATTGTACATTCAATACTTATCATAAAGAACCATTAGTGCAAGCAACCAGAATAATCATATATATTTTTGCAACATATTTATGCCCTATATTATTGTACTTTGAAATCTTGAGCCTCTTTATGACCTCAATGCATGATCAATACATTAAATTGTTAACATACATTTTTCATGGAGCAAATGTAGGTGTCATACTGATCGTAATATGTGTTCATTTGGAAATGATGGAAACATAGTTTAGTTCACAGCCAAGTGAAGTCAGGACATTTTTATTTGTTGAGCGTTTTTCACAATAATCATTTCAAAGCAGCTTTACATAAAATAATTTTGTAATGTCTTAATTGTCTTAAAGTCCCCAGTGAATAGTTTAATTGAAAACCTTAAAAAAAACACAAGTTTTAGTTTGTGTTGAGAAAATCCTTGGGAGAAACTAGACTAGACTATTTATTTTCCTCTGGCATTAAAGCATACATAACGGAATTGTTAGTTAGCCCTGTGTATTACAAGTCATGAATTAATTTGTATTAATAGATTAAGTGATTTAACTTTTTGGCAGGCAATGTTTAATTTTCTTTTTACATTGGATGAACTGTAAGATTGATGATTAAAGGGACAGCGTAGTGGGCTAAAGCACATAACTGTTAAATCAACTGGTTGCTGTTTCGATCCCCACAGCCACCACCATTGTGTCCTTGAGCAAGGCACTTAACTCCAGGTTGCTCCGGGGGGATTGTCCCTGTAATAAGTGCACTGTAAGTTGCTTTGAATAAAAGCATCTGCCAAATGCATAAATGTAATTGTACCACTAATATGTAATTCATAAACATTGGTTTGAGAGATCAATCTAAAAAACCTTAATTTTATTTTCTGTTTACACACAACCTAGAAGAACTGAAACACCTCCATTCCATTTGAGGATTTAGAGTCAAATCCAGCAAAATACCTGGTTACCTAGTGTAACCTCAGTTCTCTAAAGGAAAGGAGTGAGACACAGGCCACTCTATGGCAAAGGTGCACCCCACGTGACTGCTCTTGAAGCCTTTTAAACAAGCCTTAAGGCAGCAGGAATTGGCTGCTGACATCGGAGGCCCCACCTTCCTGAATAAATTAATGCAGCAGCTCAATTCCTCTCCAGAATTAATAGCTCTGAAATATGAGCTGGGATTGCTGGGCCCTCCTGGACTATGTCTAGTTAACCCTCTGGGGTCTGAGGGTGTTTTGGGCCCTTGAGAAGTTTTGACATGCCTTGACATTTGTGCTTTTTTCAGTTGCTTAAAAACACATTAATGGCTAAAGTCTGATAACACTATATTCAGCACAAACTGGGCTACAATAATATGTGAGCAACATATTATGTGTATAAATGTTTGTATTTTTGTGAAATAACGTTTATGCATGGTTTTTTAAAAAACAAAATGTTTGTCATTGAAATAAGGCCGTATAACACATACTAAACATTTGTCCACAAGCCTTTTGAGAGTTTTTGCTACAAAATGATGTGAAAAACATCCTGATCACTCATTCATACAAAACAATATAGTAATTGAACTTTTGTAAGACACTTTTAGTGTTAGAAAAGTCATATGCGAGGAGGCCTATAATGCAAGGTGAACTATAATGAATATTGATTGTAATTCACACCTGAGGAGACAAAAGACCCCTCCCCTGGGCCTATCAATGAGGAATGTGACAGAAAGAGAATGAATGTGAGGATACTTGATGATAAAAATCAAGTTATAAGTTAATCTGACTATACATTTTCTTTACATAAAGACTTTACTTAATTTTAGACATACACTACCATTTAAAAGAAGTCTCTTCTGCTCACCAAGGCTGCATTTATTTGATCCAAAATACAGTAATAACAGTGATATTTTGAAATATTTTTACAATTTAAAAGAACTGTTTTCTATTTGAATATATTGCA
Source organism: Moxostoma hubbsi (assembly GCA_032164185.1). Classification (NCBI taxonomy): domain Eukaryota; kingdom Metazoa; phylum Chordata; class Actinopteri; order Cypriniformes; family Catostomidae; genus Moxostoma; species Moxostoma hubbsi. The sequence goes on along the minus strand of JAVLUX010000031.1, from coordinate 11,969,728 downwards.
AAATGCAATTTGTGATTGAAGCTTAATTTTCAGCATCATTAGTGCAGTGGCACATGATCTATCAGAAATCATTATAAGATAGTGATTTTCTAATATGGGCATATTGAAAGTGCATTTAACTCATTTAACCTGAACACATATTTTAAAGCATTGCTTTGTTGATGATAATGAGGCAGCATAAACACTACGCTATAATCTAAATATAATCTAAACATTCGTATTATTTTTATATCATATTACATATCATATTTTTATCATACAGCATACAATTTAAATACCCACTTTAGCCAAAACAGCATTTAAATGTAACTACAACTTTCTTATTAGGTAGGACATATTTCAATACTCTGAATCCTGGCTGGCAAGTCTGAGTTTCAGGTGACATGTTTCAGATATATGCTCGTGAACCCAGAGACTGCTGACAGCTCACACTTATTATTTTCTTTATTATACAAAAGCACATGATTTTGCTGTTATTTTGAGTGTACACAAATAAAAGTAGACCCTTTATAGTCTATAATGATATCTTACACTTATCTGTATGCCCCAAAATGACGGAGAATTTTATGTTGTTTCCGCTGTAATGACGAAAAAATCCAGCAGGACGTGTCGGCGTGTCCGTTGACCCCAGAGGGTTAAATGCCCTGCAATACAAAAAAACTTTATTCATTCATCTCCAAAACAGAGCTTTCTGCTCCAGAACAGCATGTGCCACATAAAGCACAGTTAAATCGTGCCTATAATACTTGACAAATGTGTGAGAAGAAGCTCAGCTTACAGCTGCACAGATATCCTCAACATAAATAATATTAAATAAGGCCCAGGACGACACCACAGCCCTGGTTGAATGAGCTTTAACAGGATGCGGGAGTTCTTTCCATGGACAATGATGTGCACAAGTAATAGCCTCGACTATCCAGTGGGAAAAGCATTGTTTTGATAGAGCACAACCTTTAACTGGCTTGGAAAAACATAAAACAGTTGTTGACAAAGTCTAAAATCCTTAGTACTGTCAATTTAAATATGCAAGGTGCGAATAGGGTAAAGAGCATGCAATCTCTGGCATTATGTCGATGAAAAGGGAGGCAGGCAGAATGACACAGTCAAAAAGACAACATGAATAAACCTTAGGAACTTTAGGTATAAAAGCAGCGTTTGGGCATAAAATGACTTCAGAGCCGTCAGCACTGAAATCAATACATGACTGATGCATTGACAGCACATGAAGTTCCCCAACACACTTCGCTGTGTGAATAAGAGGGCTGTCTTGTAAGACAATATCTTTAAATCCACCCATACATTGGCTCGAATGGTGCTTCACACAAAGAATTTTAAACAACAGTCAAGTCCCATGATGAAAACACTGATTTAGGAGTCGGGTAAAGCCAACAAACCTCTTTTTAAAAAAATTTGCCCTTGGCAATACCCCATCAAAGCCCACATGACAGGCTGATATTGCAGGCAAATAAACATTTAATGTGGAATATGTGTTGCCTTGTTCAAACAATACTTGCAAAAAAAATTGTCCACAAAAAAAAATAAATAATAATAATAATAATAATAATAATAATAATAATAATAATAATAATAGGGAAAATGTCCACAATTGAACAATTAAATTAAATCACATTACTTCAGTTAAACCAAGACTCAATTGCATTCCACTTAGCACCATTTAAAGCTCTGGTGGAGAAAGCCCTAGCACTTTGAATGGTTTCAAAAATATTTTGAGGTAAACCTACCAGATTCCAAATGGCTGTGACCGGGTGAAATATCTTACCCCTCACCTGTGACAGGAGGTCCCTGTGCATTAGAAGGTGCCAGGGTTCCCCCTACAGTATTCCTAATATTTCCGCCAATCATAGTCGATTGTGCCACCATGGGGCCACCATTGGGGCCTAACCTAGCCCCCAAATTCAGGCACCCAGGAACATGTGTTGCCCTCAATGAGCTGAGGTGATTGTCTCCCGACATTAGACGCGTTCCCCTTTGGCGATTTATGTAAGACACTACAGTATGTATTTAGGGCGATTGTAAAACAGATCAAGGTCACGGGCAAGGAAGAGGCGAGAATCCGGCTTGACATACAACTAAAGGTTTAATGGAAAACTCAAAATACAAACACATAAGACAACAGACATGTCCGTAAACGGTCTCTCCCGCATCGCCGTCCGCGAGTGGCCTTTATCCCTCTTGACGGCTTAATTAGCCTAGTTCGGGACCGGGCGTGCGTAATCATGCCTCGGGTCCCGCCCTCCACCGTGCCACAGCGATATACACAGCGAGTAACTCCAGAAAGTTTATGTGGTACTGACTCAGAAAAGTTGACAATCTGCCACTCGCTGTACACCCCTCCAGCATTTCTCCCCAACCTGTGATGGATGCATCTGTCGTAATGACCTTGAGAGTCGTAATCATGCCCATCGACAAGCGGACTGGATCCCTCCACACCTAAAGTGCTCTGAGACATGCACAAGAGATCAGAACAGTTTTGTTCTTGTGCGTGCCTCGCTTCGCATCCAAGTTCAAAGAATGTACCCAATTCTGCACGTTTCTCATAAACAAATGTCCCATCTTTTTTGGGAACCAGAAAATATCGGCTGTGAGACTAATCTAATCGCCTGTTTTGAGGAGCGAGAAACAGCAGCTGGTGCCATTTTTTTTTTTTGTGGAGCAAAAGACATCTAAAAGCCTTGTTCTCTTTCTTAGACTCACAGCGAGCCTGCATAGCCACCACCACTGAGCCGAAAAGTCTGTTGGGAGAAACAGGAGCATCAAGGAACAGTAGACAGACCTTATCCATCGTCTTGGAAAGGTTAAGCCATAGATGACGTTGAGCTGCCACTGTCAAGCCCATGGCATGGCCCAACACTTGGTTGGAGCATCTTGTCGTCTTTATAACAAAGTCTATAGCAGTGTGTAACCGGTTAAGAACCAAACGATCTTAACTGGTTTACCCTCCTCGATATCGATGCCCACATCAGCCTGCAGCACAGCCACATATGCATGCAGTAGAGAAACATAGTTCTGCGCTCTAACTTTTTAGCTCGAGACTTTTTTCAAGAAGCTGTGCTGAGACCATTAGCTGTCTGTGGGGCAGTTGAGGCACTGAATACAACCTCAAATTCATCTTAGTGTCCAGATATTCAACTAGAGAGTGTTCCACTTTAGGGCAATCCAAAAAGCCTCTGTTCACAGCATCCTCCATCTCCAAAAATGCATTAAACCCATCAACAGGAACTTGTGCAGAAAGGGTTTTATCCCACGTTTTTTTTGCCACATTAAGAATACAGTCCTCAAACTCTGGGATGGTTATTTTGGAAGATGATGCGGACTGAGGAAGAAAGTTTCCATCCAGTCTGTTGATGGCCTGCATCGGTGGACCCGCAGGCCAATCGACGCCAAGCGATTAGTCGTGTGACGGCAAACTGTGACAAATAGGTTGCCGTCTGTGAACGGGTCCTTTTGAATGGCAGGCTGAGCACAAGGGGGAGAGTCCTCGCCATTCTCATCATCCTCCTGAGCCATTGCTGTCTTCTTCAGAAAGCTCAACTTTCTCAGCATGAGGATGATTGAGCTTTGGCATCAATTACGCAGCCTATCAAATGTTTGAGCCTCATCCTCTTCCCGCATCACCAGATCTGAAAGGAGTGGTTCTTATCCAGAACAATCAGACAGCTCAAATCTCAGCTAGAATGACTCACATCATTTCTGCAGGGTTCGCAAATCAAAGCGATTGGAAACGAAACGATCACAAAACCGGGTTCTGTTGCGAAAAATGTGCGTGCTCCAGTTAGGCACAAAGTCTTCCCTCGCAATATTGTTCCCACATGCATTCAGGCAAGGCCACGCTTTGCAACATGCTTTATTCATGGTGGTACTCATGTCCATTGAGTGTAAGTGTCCCTGTGGACATAACAAACTCCTTCATAGTGAGCAGCAAGCTGAAGAGGCCACAGAACTAGTAGGGAGTTAGCGTGAGTCTGAGAGGAACTTTTCTTTTCTCCGCACAGTCCTCAGGCAAACTGAAGTGGCTGAGGTACCTATTAGCAATTTTAGTTGCAATATTTATAATAAATGATCCTGGCAGGTCGGGGCTCCAAATGTCAGCAGCCAATTCCTGCTGCCTAAAGGCATATTTAAAAGGCCTCAAGAGCGGTCGTGCAGGGCGCACCTTTCCCATAGAGTGGTCTGTGTCGAAACAACTTAACTAAAAGAGAACCCATGTTTCCAAAATGATGGTTACTGATGTTGGGCTGCATTTTTGTTCCACATGTTGGAACAGAAGCAAGTGCTCAGGCTTGGAAAGAGTGGCATCATCTCTGGTTTTTATATAAAATAATGAGCCACATGCTTGTGGTTTTATGGCCACTGCTGTGCAGATGAATCTCCCAGTAAGAGCTTCTGCATGAGGTTCTTGCGTCGTGATTGTTAGGGAGATTTGTATGCTGCTGATTTACACAAATATGCCAGCCACTCCTTCTCCAGACAGAACCACCTAACCACCAAAGCCATTCTGGCTTGATCAAAATTTCCACATTCGTTACCTATAAATTTGGCTAATCAGTTTATTTGGGATACAGCCACCATGGGCAATTTCTAGAGTGAAAGGATAACATTTTAAATTGCCCTCTGTAAATATGAAATTAATTAAAAGAGATCATGTTATATCAAAAGTTCATTGTACTATGCAAAAATACTGTTTCAAAACGAAAAAGTTCTTCCACAGCGAAAAAAAGACCACAACAGATCATTATGAACTTTTGCAACATTCTGAGATCAGACAAAGGAATACACATGATGGCCCATGTCAACAACATCTGGAATTCAGAAACTTGATTCACCCAATAACATTGTGGTAATACAGATACAAGCTGAGTTTGGATATGCATACTACCACAATACTAATACTATTTCTGCCATAGACACATATGCAGAAGTATTAATAGTATGATCAGTATGCCATTCCGAACTCAGCCATAGTCCCTGCTGAACCTATAGCAATGTAATGCAGACTTTTCAAACAGACTGTTTTTGAAGGATGGATCCGTTAAAACTATATTGGATTTCACAGCAAACCTGCAGCTTGCAAAAAGTGCTGCGGTTCAATTCAAATTCGGAATTTCAAACTTACTACTTGAAAAAGTGCAATGGAACACCACTTAAAATTGGACTTCCAATGTTGAAACTTGTGCAGAATTCCTCAACTACAAATTGACCAAGATGCAGTTGCACAATGTCGTGCAAACGTGTTGGCGCTTTATAAGATTTACAAATATTGATAAACATTAACTTTTCAGCAAATAAAACATACATTGAGACAAAGTTTATACATACATTACATGATTTGGCAAACGTTTCCAGAGACAGATCTGTAAAAAATCTGTAAATGTTTTCATTGTAAACCTGTAAAACAAATGCTATAATTTCAATGGTATCATTTATCTACCACAATTTTGTTGTTTTGAGTCATATCTGCTGAAAATTGAACACCTGCTATGCTAACAGGAGCATTGCAGTTTTGTTTCTTTATACATCATCTTTCGAGCAATGGAATGCCTTTATGGTCGGAAATCAATAAGTAAAAAGATAAGTAGGAATCTCCCACACCTGACTTTGAATGGAACACAATATAAGTGCAGCGCAATGCTGTGGCTCATTTTGCATGTGAAGAGTGTGTATACATTAAAGTTCTTAAGGCACAGCAGCAAAAAACAGCAGTTTAATTGTAAAGGCGTGGTCACATTTACCTTCGTACGCCGAAATTCCGCAGGCAAAATGCAGTCATCTCAATAGGAATCTGCACAAACTTTAATTTCACGCTATGGACTTCCGGTGGCAAAGAATTTCCGCTCACAAATTTTGCATAGAGTTCAGGTTTGGTGAAATCTGACCTTGATGACCAAAAGGAATGTTTTGTTAGGCGGTGCTTCGTACATGGCTACAAAGAATACTTTCTATGGACAAGGATATAATTTTAGCAGCGAGTTTCATTTAACTTCACTTTCCCAGAGGATAAAGTGCAGCATTAAAAAGAGGCTACTTGTCTATTTTTTTTATATTTTTTGGCTGGTTTCACACATGCTAAACGTCTGCCCACGGCATCTTTGCACACAGAATTTCGCAGTGCAAATGTGACTGTGCCTTAAGGATCACAGAAAGGGTTAAAATGGGGGGGGGGATTCTAACATTACAAGTGAGGAAAGTGTAATAAGAGAATGTAAGAAAAGCATTAAAGGAAATGTAAGAAAGTTTACAGGAAAGACTGAGTAGGCTAATGTTAGTTTTTATTATAATAAGTGTGAATTTATTTTAAGCCAAAAGAAATATTAAGTGAGAAAAGAGACACGATGCCAGGCAGGGTTAAGAGTGAACGACATAGAGTATGTGTTCAGATCCTTTTTATCAAAGAGAATGTGTCTTATCCTAATCACTGAAGAATGTGGGGAAAATCACTATTAAATCTTAATTGTCAGAACAATCACAGTGGAGCCAGAGCAGGAACAGTTAAAAAAAAAAAAGAAAAAAAGGATTAAAAGACTTTATTGTCATTGTACTGCTGTGCAAAACAACAAAATTGTGTTGGTATCCCATGTTCTCAAACATTTACATAAGGCCACATCAACAATAAATAGAAAAATGCAGACAGAATAATATAGATTAAAAGGTAAAAAAAATAAAAATGGAGACCAGTCAGGAAGTGTTCAAAAGTTGTACGGTTCTAGCAAAAAAGCAATTTTTTCAGTCTTGTGGTACAAGAGTAGATTGTCCTGTATCTCCTACCCGAAGGGAGGAGATCAAAGAGATAGTATGCAAGGTGAGTGGGATCCCTAATAATCTTTTAGAGGTTCTGCTCAGACATCTGGACAAATAAATGTCCTAAACTGATGGTAACTGTGTGCCGATGATATTTTGTGCCATTTTGGTAATTCGTTGCAGAGCCCTCTATTCCTCTCTTGTACAACTGCCGTACCAAGATGTAATGCAGTATGTCAGTACACTTTTCACATCAATGCACATCGATAAAATTTCACAAGAAGTTTCTGATGAAATCTTGCTTTCTTTAATCTTCTCAGAAAATAAAGACGTTGTTGTGCCTTTCCAATGACAGTGGAGGTGTGTTGAGTCAAGAAAAATCCACTGTAATGTTCAACCCCAAGAATTTCAAACAGGTGAATCTCTTCACAGACACTCTATTTATAAAACACAGGACTCTTTTACTTGTCTTCCTAAACTCCACCACAATCTCTTTTGTCTTTTTGGTGTTAAGGATGAGATTATTGTTGGAACCCCATGCTGTCAGATTTTGTATTTCGTCCCTGTATGCACACTCATCATTCTTTGTGATCAAGCCAATGATTGTTGAATCATCTGCAGATTTTACAATGGTGAGAGGCTTACATGAGAGGGTAGGCAGTCATGAGTGAAGAGTGCATATAACAGGGGACTCAGCACACATCCCTGTGGAACACCAGTATTCAGGGTAAGACTTGAAGAAGTATACTTTCCTAGTCTGACATTCTGGGAGTGGTCCAGCTGCAGATGTCTGCACTTTTTCCCACTTATTAAGCTGTGGAGTTTGGACACAAGTGTTTTGGGGATGACTGTGTTAAAGGCAGAGCTAAAATCAACAAACATCATTCTGACATACGTGTTCAACTTATCCAGGTGACCCAAAGCGGTATGCAAAACAAGGTTGATTGCATCCTCTGTTGATCTATTCTCCTGGTAGGCAAACTGATGCTCATCTAAAGAGGCTGTAATGATACTTATAATGTGTGCTAGAATCTACTTCAAAGCACTTTGATATGTAAAAGGTGAAATCATGTCACTGCTGTCAAGCTTGAGGAGCTGATCTTTACATCAAAAGAACACATTTGAAGAAAGATTAACATTTATTTGTTTATGAGTGACAGTTTGAGTGTGTGAGTACCACCCATGTATTTTTTATTTTTTTTTTATATATGTGATTAAGTTGATGGATTAGATGTAAACCCTGGAATCTGAGATAAGTAAACATAAATGTTTCCCAGGGCTGGATTTTAGCAAATAGTAAACCTTAGTAAATAAATAAATAATAATAAAAAATTCTATATATAAACTAAAACTTTATTTAATTTTGATTTGTGTTTGTATCCTTTCATGATGTGCCAATGGCTTAGCTTGTGTTTATAAATTAGATGCTGTCATTGCTTGGTAACCTTCTTGAACCTTACATTTACTGTGCAAACCCTAATTAATATTCATGTTAATGAATAATGGCTTCACCATGGTTGGGTTCATAAATTCAGGTTCTTTGCAGATTTGCTACTGCTAAAACATACACAGATATAAACAGTATTAGACTGTAAAGATGCTGCTGCACGATTAGACATACATACACAGTGTTGCCAACTATCTCATTGGAAGTAGACAAAGGCTCGCTATCTTTAGAGCATCTTTACAGTCTAATACTGTTTATACCTGTGTATGTTTTAGCAGTAGCAAATCTGCACAGAACCTGAAAATGTTGCTAAAAGTAGCTAAAATCACAAGATGTCAAATTTACATATGAATTGGCATAAAGAACTACGTAAATTCTTTAAAGGTGTAGTGTTGAAGAACCATCATATTTTTTTTAAATTGGACTAATCATTTAACAATTAGCATTTAACTACTAATCATTTAGCTAACACTAACTGAACTTGTCAAACATTCAGCAAGTTGTGGAGGGTAGAGGGATAGATGTTTTTTTGTTGTTGGTGCTTTTTAATTTTTTGCATGTTTTGTAATAAAAACATTTAATGAACATTCATGAACAAGCTGGCCAAAAATCAAACTCTGCAAAGCAAGCAGGGGAAGACAGTGGGGGATTAAAATGTTTTATTATTGTTTTTTATCATTATTTATTTATTTATTTATTTATTTTCTTTTGTAATTGAGCTGCATTATTGAACAAAGACAAGGCCAAAAATTATCCTAACAAAATCAACCGGCAGCGGTTGTTTAGTGTTGTTTTTTTTAATATTATTTATTTTTAAACATAGATCCATATGCCTAATAATTCCTCACATGGAGCTGTTTTGGAGATATGTAATGTGTCTTATTTTTGAATATCTGTTGTGTGATGCTGAACCCTCAGTGTTTATATACAATGATTTTTGACAGTGACGCCTCATCTGTTCATATCACTTATCTCTATAGTTTATTATAGATCAGGGGTTCATTTCAAATCTCTCTCTTAGATAATTTCACAATGCACTTCTATTGCTGTAGGTTGACTTATCTCCTCTAAACCGAGAACATGCACATGAATTGAGGTTGAGATTCTCATAACAAAAACCAACAGTCAGTCTTTCCATTATTAAAACATCCGTTTGCATGTAAGTCCAACTGCTGATGGCATGCAGGTCAATCATATTACTTGAAATGTAGAGGGAGCTGGGGAGGAATAGGGTTTCAGAAAAACAACAACGACTCACAGCTGCAGTGAAACACAGCAATTTAAATGATAGACAAAGAGAGAGTATGCAAGTTGATTAACTGGTTGCATGTCAATAGACCTATCAGATTACACCATGAAGATGAATGGCTTAAGGCAGACCTGGGCAATTAACAGCACTCAGATCCGGCCCTCCACATGGTTTAATGTGGCCCACGACTCATTTATTGTAAAAGCATTTTTTTTTTCATTGGATATTTCAGTTATCTTGCATTGGAACCTAACACACATCCACAAGCATTTAACATACTCAGGATTGCCAGATAAGAGACACAACACCCCCAATTTGAGATTTAAACTTACGCAAATTGGAAATATTCGCCTACTGTTCTACTTATTTTGTGCAATCTGGCAACCATGAGTGCACTCTTTCTAGCTCTGTCTTTCCCTTTGAACAATCTTTGTGATCTATTGTGCAATATTCGACTCAAGGAAAAGTGTTATACAGCCACTCTGTATCCATTCTTGAGGCTGCTTTTGATGTTTGTTTGGTGCTACTAAGTTTGGAGGTAAAACTTCTCAGTGATGAAATTAAATATAAAAGTAGATAATTGAAATGCGGAGGGGTAATCGTTGACATGCAAACAAAAGCAAGTGAGAGAAGAATATGTATTTTTTACTTGTGCAAGTTAGACCTTCACATCTGTATGTTAATCAAACTCTTGCAGAAATAATTTATCATAGTCATGCAGCCTGTTTTATTCGGTTGTGTGCTGAATGGAACTTCAAACCATTGACGAGACCCACATTATGACCATTTTACCATGTAAATGGATCATGTTTTGAGAATAAAATAAGTAAACTCGACTGCTTTGCGACAAACATTAAAAGTTCTATAATTTTAGATTATTTATTTTTTTTTTTTTATAAAACAACACTCTCTACACCAGGGGTCTAAGTTTAATAATAAATAAACAGTGAAGAAGTGATGGTAAAATTAATAATGTATAATAAGGAATACAATGTGGCCCCCTATGCACTACTTTAAAGCCTGATATGGCCCCTTTACTAAAATAATTGCCCACCCCTGGCTTAAGGCATACAGGCCGATTGACTAACAGATATCAAGTTCAAATAATCAGTTTGTGCCATATAGTTTTATGACTGAACTTCAAGTCACTCATTTCAGTCTTCTTGGTGATTCGTGTAAGCAATGTTTTGCAAATTTTGCATTTTCTGATTTGCCCGACTCCTAAACTGTCAACATTCCTCTCAGAACAAGCACACTTTCATTAATTTCACCACTGTCAGTAAGGAATTTGTATAGGTCAGTAGACTGATCAGGTGATAAATCTATAGCAAATTATACTTCAACACCAGGACTGTACATTTCATACAAGCCAACATACATTATTCCCTGTACATAATTTAATATCAGCCGATAATGTTCAATTTATGCAGTCTTAAAAAATGTGTTTCGGCACCCTTGGCTCTCTATAAATTACTTATGTAAAGTTTTGCTGATTGTGTGTGTGTACATGTTCACAAGAGAGAAACTTCCTGTCTTGATCACTCTCAAATAAGTTTTCCCCCAGAGCAGCTTCATCAACAGCTGGTTTTTCCAAGAACATTAAATGTGCTTCCCATATAGGCCTACTTATTAAGTCCATGTGTTTAAAATATTACTCTATTCATTATAACAAACCTCAAAATGTAAAAGTACTACAGAGTCTTGCATGGATAAAAACTTTTCAAATGATAAACATTTAAGTGCAGTCTTTGACACGGTCAACCATCAGATCCTACTCTCCACCCTCTCCTCGCTGGGCATCACAGGAACTGTGTTTGACTGGTTTAATTCCTATCTAGCAGGTAGGTCCTTCAAGGTAGACTGGAGAGTTGAGGTATCCAAGCCACATCAGTAACTTACTGGGGTACCTCAGGGATCAGTGCTTGGGCCACTTCTCTTCTCTATATACACAATATCACTGGGACCCATCATTCAGTCACATGGTTTCTTTTACCACTGCTATGCTGATGAAATGCCTTTCTACTTGTCTTTCCAGCCCAACGACACCACAGTGACTGATCGAATCACTGCCTGCCTGGCAGACATCTCGGCCTGGATGAAGGAACACCGACTGCAACTCAACACAGCCAAGAAAAAACTCCTTGTCTTTCCAGCCAACCCTGCTGTTGAACACAACATCATCGATGATAAGACATTTCCTCTCTGAACATGCCACACAACTGCTTGTTCAGTCACATGTCATAACTAGACTGGACTACTTTAACTCCCTCATTGCAGGCCTCCCTGCATGTGCAATTAGACCTCTGCAAATGTAATCCATAATGCAACAGCACGTCTGGTCTTTAATGAACCAAAGAGAGCACGTTACACCACTCTTTGTCTTTCACCACTGGCTGCCGGTTGATACATGTATCAAATTCAAGGCTCTGATGCTGGCATACAAAACAGTCACTGGGTCTGCTCCAGCATACCTAAAATCATTCCTGCAGAGCTACACACCCACAAGAAGCCTGCAGTCGGCTAAGGAATGTCGCCTTGTACCAAAACAAAGAGGCAAAACACTTTCAGTTTCATCATAACACGTTGGTGGAATGACCTTCCCAACTCCAACCAAGAAGCTGACACACTCTCTGTCTTCAAAAAACGACTTAAAACTCATCTTTAGCATGAGCACTTAACCAGTCACTAAAAATAAATAAATAAATAAAATATTACTGGATTTTAATCTGTTTTGAATACTATTCTAATGCTGCTGAAACGTAGTATGGCACTTTTCATACCACTGTCTCTTTAAGGTGATTTGCTTATGTTTTTCTCTTTTGTAAGTCGCCTTGGATAAAAGCATCTGCCAAATGAATAAATGTAATATAAAATGTAGTTTTACAGATCTCAAAACTTTCATACAGTATGCACAAACATGAAATTTCACTTATGCATCTTGTTAAAAACTGAGCAGGAAATGTCTTGTCACTGCTATTAATTATGATATATTGCTTAAAAAACACAGATGCTGTGTACTACCTCAGGTTGCATCAGTAAAAATCCTTTTCATTCTACACTAATAATCTGTTAAGACATCTGTAATATGGCATCAGAAATGACACATTGCTCATGCAAATGTGTGCCTTGATTGGAGCCTGCCAGCTGAATGCAGTCTCATGTCTATCCACTCCAAGCATCCGCAAACCCTCCACTTAGATGGCACTCAATGATAACACAGCCTTCCTTTACTCATTCAGTGTTTTCAAAAGCGCATGATTCAGATTCAGTTCAGAATCCTCAAAAAAATATGATTGTATCTTTCCAGTGGAGTATAGATTTCAGGTAATTAGGAAATGCTATTTGATTTTAAAAATAGTTCTTAGAGTGTTCAGGTTTCTCCGAATTCACTAAAGCATTCAAAGAATTACTCTAAATGTCATGACATGAAGTAGAAATCTGATCGGAGAATGTCTAATGTTTTTACTTTATGTTGGCAAGTTAGTGTTTTGATGGCAAACTCTCTGAACTTCCTCACAAAGTCCTTAAGGAAACCTGACCTGATATGAGACCAGCACTTAATCCAAAGTCACATGCTTATACTAAATGCAAAAGGTATGTACTGTGCCTGTGATGGGAAAATATGTCCTTTTGAATATGTACTAGGTACTATATGTCAGTATTGCTAAATGCTATGACCAAGGGGTCAAGGTTTTGCTGGTTATCCCCAGCTAGTAGATGTCATAAATGCACCATCTGTCTGCAAAAAGCATCTTTCTCTATTGACGGATATTAAAAAGTATTTTTTTTTCCCCCATTCAGGTATTATAGACCACTTTGACTACTAGCTCTATCTTCTATTTGAATTGTATTCATTATAAAAATATCATTGAAATTATTTGAAAGCGTTTGTCTTATCAATACTCATGGCACTATATTTCACATGCTTTGCAGTTATGTAAGTTTACCTGTCCAATAAGAAGTACGGCAATTCAGGGTTGATCCCCAAAACAGAACGAAGGTCCCTCCAAGAATCAAATGCCCTGTCGATGTTCACTATAGTTTTCGCTCGACCATGATCATGTTTCCGCTTGATGGGATGGGATTCAGTACATATTTATTTTGGCTTACTCAGAGTTTGTGTAGGTGTCGGTGTTGTGCTGGGAGCCAGACGTTTGCTGGATTCCATCTCTAAGATAACGTTACCTAGTGTTGCAGTTTGTTGTTGTTGTTGAATAGCAGAAGCACTGAGGCAAGGCTCTCAGGAGCACGCATAAACATCACATCCTTTGGATTTTTCCGGCAAAAGTGACCCACTACATTTGCATGAAAATCAGTCTACAGGCACTAATAGGCAACCTAGCAAGTCCGGGAAGGGATCATTTTTTAAGATTCAAGCCATTCACACATTGGCAAAAAAAAAAGGTGAATATTACATGAAAGTTGTTACATATTGCACCTTAATATATAAATAAATAAATAAACACAACACCGACACCTACACAAACTCTGAGTAAGCCAAAAATATATATATATATATATATATAAACTTTATACTATCTTAGGGTCTAAAGGGGTCTTTTTTTTTGTCACATGACAACAAAATTGCTACCTGCAGGTTGGATACACCACATGGCCAGTTTTTCTCATGACAGCACACATGATATTTTTTTTTACTTTAAGCCTCAAAAAAAAAAAAAAAAAAAATAATATAAAAACTCCGTTATTGAAAACTTGTTAATCATAGTTGAGGTGCATTCAAGTAATTGTTTTGTGTAGATTGCATATGTAACATAATGTTGAATACGTTAATAAATCTGAAATAGACAAAAATGAGTCACATCATTCCACATGTGGTGTCATTTCCCTCTAATTCTAGAGGTGTAAATTGCAAGTTTCATGACAAAATGATCTTACATTGATTGTCTTAGACAACGATCCGTATTTGCTGATAGCTTAAAGTCTGCTGCAATGCAATTTCGATTCAGGTGCCTGTGATCAATATTATGATATTATGTACCTATTTTACACAATCAAGTACATTTATTATCTCACAAATGCAACCAAAATATAATTTAATATTTTATTAAGCCGTCTGAACAGTGTCCCACATGAGAAACATATTTAGTGCTTATATAGCGAGATGAATATTATAAGGTTGCTGCATTGCCTGACAGAAATGCATATGGATGTGGCGAGAATTAGAGTATCTAAATAAAGGTGCATCTTAAAAATATAAATTCTGCACTGATGTGTACATGTTGCATCGATGATATCACATTGTTGGTTACTTGATCGAAGTATCAATCCAAATATCTAGTTTCACTAATAGCGTGTTGTGCAAGCAAACTTCGAGATATGGGTTCTGGTCCCATGAGATCCAGACAACAATTCTGAGTGCGAGTTAAGAGGTTTTGCTCTAAATTAAAAATTTTACTCCACTAATAGTTAGGTTTGAGGTTTGGGGTTTGGGTTAGGCAGTAGAATTAATATAATATGCATTTCTGTTGACTGTATTACATCATTTACAATTACTGTCCTCCGCCCCTAGCTCCAGGCGGTCAGCTAGGAGCCCCGCCTCCCCTCGCGGTCGGTGGCCATTCCTCTGCTCTCAGGTGGCCAGGCTCCTCCGTCCTCCAGCAGATGGCCATGGCTGCTCAGTTGGGCTGGATGGCAGTGGCGAGGACTCCACTATGGAGCATCCCTCCTCCTTCCCGGGTTGTGACACCAGTGTAACGAAGTTCAATGGAAAGGAGGCGAGAACCGGCTAAACAATATAAATAATAGTTTATTAACAAACAAAAAGACAAACACAAACACTGCTGCACAAAAGCTGACGTAACTGTCTCTCTCTGGAATTGCCACCTCTGTTCACCTTTATCCATCTTGAGGGCTTGATTAGCCTGATTAGAGGTCGGGTGTGCAGCATCATGACCCGGCCCCATCCTCCTCCCTGCCACAGAGATGTTTCTTGCATTTTCAGGTTTTTGAAATAATATTCAGCACAGTGTTGTACATGTTAACACACTTGTTGTTTTCATTCAGTTCCTTGCAATACTGTTGCATCAGTTAAGGTTGTCAGGTATGCTACCACATCTGCGGTGTGGTTTTGCCAGAAGGGGAAAGAGAGGGAGTTGACCAGATGTGGCCTCATTTTAGGTACAGTGGATGCAAACCTACAGAGTTAACCATTTGTTAAAGAAAGCCAGTAATGTAACCCTCTCTTTTTCTCTCCCTGTATGCACTACAGCCCCCTGCTAGCTTTCAGCCTTATGTTAAAGAAACATCATTTTAATCCATTTCCTGCACTGGATCATATGATTCCTCATGTGAGTGCATGAGAATGTGAGATCTGATGTTGTTTGGTGGTGGTAAAAGAGAGTGAAGCGTGACAGAAGGTGAAGTGTTGAAAATAGAGAAGGTGTCATGTCAGTAGATTGAGAACTTACACTCCAGCTGCAAGGGCCACAAATTGAATATATTTCTAAAAATGCTGAGCATAATTGAGTGTTGGTTCAGTAAAGGGATTGTAGGACCTCATAGAGGAGACAAGATTGATTTTTTTCTTCTTCTTCTTTCACAATATGCTGCAAAGGTGCTGGTGTCAAAGAATGAAAGTAACCTAAAAATGTGTTTGACACTGAAAAATTCAGTCTGCATGTGTCTAAAATACGTTTCTCTATGAGTAACTATTGGAAATAAAGACCTATTGTTATTATTGTGCAACATGGAAATGTCATTCTCGTTATGCTTTTACCTCGTTTTGTGGGTTCTGTGAGGCCTCAGTAATCTTCAGATGTCCTTTTTGGCTGTGGCTTTTGTGTGATTTCGACAAATTTTTCATGTAAAGTTACTGTGTAATGATCCTGTTATATTTTGTGGATGACTTTCATAAAATGCATGCTATATTTGTTTGTGTGGTGTTCAAAACTTTATATTAACATATTGAGTATTTGGTAACAGTTTATAGTAACTACATGGTATAAAGTATCTGTAAAGCATTAGTTTATAGTTTATTTACTATTTATAAATCATTGTTCCTACATTGTTAAAACATAAATAGATTATATACAAAAAATATGTTATTCATTTATATTTACTGTAGTAAACCATGTATTATTATTAAGGGATAGTTCACCCAAAAGTGAAAATTCTCTCATTTTCTCACCCTCCCAGATGTATTTGACTTTCTATAGAGCCAGAAATACGACAAAATGATTTGAATTAGAATTGTGTAAATTTGAATGATAGAATTTTGGCAAATTGAATATTACGTTGTATTTTAAATAGGTTTTAATTTAAATTTTTTAAACTCCAATCCTGGACATTTCATATTTAACCAATTTTATAAATATGTATTTTCAAACAGCAAATTTTTGGTTCTGAATTCTTACACCGTAAAATATCCCGTTTTAAAAAAATACAGCTTCAAGTTTTCAAGATGAAGAAGAAATTCAGAACACTAAATTCAATCATTCAGAAATTTAGATCTACAGAAAGTGGGTCAGAGATCAAGCTTCCGTATTCCACAGGGAAAAGTAGAGGGTCTCAGAAAAGTCGAACGGAGCATTTTGGCCAATTACAGGTCGAGGTGCAATAATTCTCTGGTGCGAGCATGATTCAAAAGGTCGCCATTCTGACCATGAACCGCAGTGACAGTGGTTCTTAAACTTTTATGATATATATTTTTATGGTTAGCACATTAGCACATGAGACATTTGTCTGAGCGGTCTCTGGTATTTGTTTTAATATAAAGTATATTTAGTATGCATAAGAGTAGCATCACATATATCTCAATAATGAATGTAATTCTGCTTCATTCTGTGATCGGAATCCACATCAGATCCAAGTCAGATGTTATTTTAAACAAAATAAGTTTGAAAGTGCGATTGTTATTTCTATTTTCTTCTAATAATTTCTGAATACCAAAAATAACCATCTCCACAGCATCTCACATTTACTTTTTCCAGATTTTTTATTTTACAGATCCTCTGAAACAAGGGTAAAATATACCTAGGGTGTCATTTTGGTGATGTGTAGGTAAACACTGCAGTAGTTTCCATTGTGAGACGTCTATCTATTTTTCATTTCCAAGCCATTTTAGCTTAAGTTATTGGACTTGACCTGCGCAGATGTTTGTACAGTGGATTTTGTGAGAAAATGTTATCATAGAACCCTTTGTTCATAAAACACATAAATAGCAGAATATGCAGAAAAAATGGCAAATAACTGTTTGCACAGTCTGTGAATCTAACATAAGCTGATAAATAAATCCTATTGTTTTTGACAACAGTTTGAATTGAATTTGTATAATTCTATTTATTTGCTCTATCACCCCATGGCTGGGTGGCAGTGGGTCAAGGAGGGCCTTCACATGTGTGTGAAAGTGTACAGTGGACTCTACAGAAATTAGAGCAGTTGGGTGAGAGGCAGGGATAGTGGAGGCAGAGTCTGACTGGTACTGAGTCAACAGGCTTCCTGAATAATAACCAGACACCAGCTTCACATTTCACTGTCCAAAAGCCTGCCAATGACACACACACACACACACACACACACACACATCCATGAACAGTCCATGCTATGCTCTGGCATCTTACATATTTGTAGGACATAGGAATAGAAATGGATGGGGAGAGAGCTTTGGAGGAGAGAGTCAGTCTGCAGCAGAAACTCAAGAGAATGCTTTAAACCACAGTTAAAACAGCAACACCAATGCACCAAAATAACACAAAAAATTTGTTATGCAGACAACCTAATGTTCACAGTATAAATTTTGTAACTCTCCCAAAAACATACTTTCCGATACTTATGAACTTAAAATTGTTTACATTTCAGCACAATGAATGAATGAATAAATAAATACATAAAGTCCTTGCATAAAATGTTGTCTTTTTTCCATCTAAAAATATTAGATATTTGGTTAAATGCTGCTGTACATTACTGTTTTCAAATATCTATAACAAAATATCTATCTATCTATGACTTAAATATAATGAGTGCATATTGATTGTTTAAAATTATTGTCAATCAAATTTGTATTATTATTATATAAAATTCTGCAAAAGAAACTGGATGAAACATAAATAAAGGAGCCATCATTTTGTTCCATAATGATGGTTTATTTGACACCACAATGTCACTTTAAATAATCCATGTTGTACTAAGACCTTTAAGTCATTCTGCCTTTGGGGAGGAAAGCAATTCTGTGAGAAATGTTTGTTGTGGACTACACGTATCCAGTACAATCAATGTTACGTCAGTGACTTTGTCACGCCTGGTGTGGAGCATGACTCTGTGAACCTGACTGGAATAGCAATGCTCCAACTGAACTCATTGATTTTTAATCTTCCTGTATTTTAAACACTTTCCTTAAAATTAAAAAAAAATACATGTTCTTCCTTTCTGTAATATAAAGATTGTGAATTATTTAAAATATTTTTATATATGTATTTTATAATATATTTCTTTCCTCCCTTAATGTTTGTTCTATTCAGATGAAAATAGACTCATCTAAAATGTTATACATTTTGATAAGAGCACACTGTTGTCCATGAAATGCTTTGTTTTATCTTAATATGTATTGTTTTCTATCATATACTTTATATAGGGTAGAATACAGAAATTTACATGCACTTAATTTGACGTCATTTAAACTATTATATTTAACCACGCCACAGATTTTATCTTAGCAAACTATAGTTTTGGCAAGTAGTTTAGGACATATACTTTGTGCATGACAAAATACATTTTTCCAACAATTGTTTACAGACAGATTGTTTCACTTTTAAATGACTAAATCACAATTCCAGTGGGTCAGAAGTTTACATACAGTAAGTAAATTGTGCCTTTAAGCAGCTTGGAAAATTCCAGAAAATGATGTAAAGGCTTTATATAGCCTTCTGATAGGCTAAATAGAATCATTTGGAGGTTTACCTGTGTATGTATTTTAAGGCCTACCTTCAAACTCAGTGCTTCTTTTTGAACGCTGTTTGAAAACATGGTTAAATCGCTAGAAATCAGCCAAGACCTCAGAAAAAAATTGTGGACCTCTACAAGAATTATTCAGAACTGGGTTCAGAGTAGAGTCACGAGATGGGCATGGTGCCGCGGCACATACCGTGTGTTAATCACCCCTTCCTGCCATCAGGCTTTCAACCCTTGGACAGACCTCTATTTTCTGCAGACTGGAGTCCGCACGTGTGTCCAGACGTGTCGTAGTCACCACAGACACCTCTCAACTGGGTTGGGAGGACAGGGACAGGGCCCTGGCTGCTTTGGCACATCATCTGCCTAGAGTTGCTGGCTGTATTCTTTGCCCTGCGGAGGTATCTCCCGCTGATTCGGGGCAAGCAAGTCTTGATTCGTTCAGACAGCACAACGACGGTAGCGTACATTAATCGCCAATGCGGCGTACGCTATCCACATATGTCACAACTTGCCCACCATCTCCTCCTTTGGAGTCAGCGGTGACTCAGGTTCACACCATTCATATACCGGTTAACCTCAACACAACAGCGGATGCTCAGGTGGTCCAGCTGATTTGGGGCCATTTTGGCATGGCATAAGTAGATCTCTTTGCTTCTCAAGACAATTCCCACTGCCCGTTCTGGTACTCCATAACAGAGGCCCCTCTTGGGACAGACGTGCTGGCACACAGCTGGCTCCGGGGGCTGCCAAGAACGCATTCCCCCCAGTGAGACTTCTTGCACTGGTGCTGTGCAAGTTCAGGGAGGACGAGGAACAAGTCACCTTAGTGGCTCCTTACTGGCCCACTTGGACTTGGTTCTCGGATCTCATGCACCTCGCGACAGCACCTCCCTGGCAAATTACCCTGAGGAAGGACCTTCTTTCCCAGGGACGGGGCACCCTCTGGCATCCGTGCCTAGCTCTTTGGAGCCTCCACGTCTGGCCCCTCAACAGGACGCAGAAGATCTGAATGACCTACCTCCTGCAGTGGTAGACACAATCAACCAAGCCTGTTCCCCTCCTGGGATCTCTCAGTGGTCCTCTCAGGCCTTCAGAGAACCCCCTTCAAGCCGCTTGACTCAGTTGAGCTCAAGGCCCTCTCCTTGAAGACGGACCTCCTGATAACGCTATCTTCCATCAAGAGGGTTGGGGACCTGCAAGTGTTCTCTGTCAACGACACTTGCCTGGAGTTGGGTCCGGCAGATACTCACGTCATCCTAAGATTGTGAGGCAGACACAGCCCTTTCGTTGCTGTGTCTAATACGTGCTTTGTGTATCTATTTAGACCACTCTCAGAGCTTTAGATGTTCTGATCAGCTCTTTGTCTGCTTTGGCAGATAGGGAACGCCGTCTCCAAACAGAGGCTAGCTCACTGGGTCATTGACGCCATCTCCCTGGCCTACCCGACCCAGGCCGTGTCCGCCCCCTTGCAGGTTCGAGCACACTCGACGAGAAGTGTGGCATCCTTGTGGGCACTGGCCAATGGCACCTCCCTAGCAGACATCTGCAGTGCAGCGGGCTGGGCAACACCCAATACATTTGCGAGATTCTACAATCTCAGGGTTGAGTCGATTTCGTCCAGTGTTTTGTCAGGTCCAAGTGGGTAGAACAGCTGACCGGGTACTCCGCTTGAACCTAGTGCCCTTCACCAAAGTGATCCAGTGCGCTCTCTCTCCCAGGTTAGCCACTAAGCTCTCACTTCCTGGATGTTCTTCCTCACTAGCCTTCTGGCCTGCGAATTCAGCAGAGGAATTTGCGGCCAGACCCACTATGAGCCTCAAGTGCTCTGTACTGGGATAGGGCTCCACCGGCCTAATTCCCTCTTCAGGCAACTCCCTGTGATATATTTTCCATGGTACGGTCCCCTGTCGGCAGACCCGTGTCTCCCTTGGGCAGTCCCTCTGCCCACGGTCTGCTCCCTCATCAGGTAGGACCTACCACCGCGCCACTTCCACATGTGGCTTGACAAACCTTGTGACGTATTGGCCACATGTTACCTCCCACCAGTCTGGGCAGGATGTGGTCTCCGCAGGGTCTTTTCCCACTGAAAGAATAGGAATGGAAAAGATCACCTTCCCAACGCATTTCATAGCGTTAAGACAGCCCCAGCCACTTTATGCTCTATGATGAGAAACATAGGGAGAGAAAAGGCCACGGCAATCCAGCTTGCTCCCATGATAGTAATGTCGCCTGTTCCCCCCTTAGAGGTGCTGGGAACCTATGGACTGTATAGGACACCTTTTTCTGGGGGTGTTGGGGAGGGTTACATGCGGCCGATAGCTTGCTTGTACCTGTGTCAGCAGTTCACGTAACATGGTCTAGTGCATGGCGTTTTTAAATGGGCCCATTTGTCACTACATTCGACACAACGTCAAGTGAGTGACAGAAGGGGAACATCATGGTTACTGTTGTAACCTCCATTGCCTGATGGGAACAAGACATTATGTCCACCTTTCCATGACACTGGACATACAGCCACTGTAAACGGCCGAACCTTACTCTCGGCTCCTCAGTGAAAAACCTGACTGATAGACGCACGTCCGCTTCCCTTTATGTATGTCCAGGGGCGGGACATGCAAATTCTGTCTGCCAATTTCTCATTGGCCTTTTCTCAAATCCAGAGGTATGCAAGGCTCTCAAGAAAGACTCCTTGTGTCACTATATTCGACACAACGTCTCGTTTCCTCCATCAGGGAAAGGAGGTTACAACAGTAACCATGATGATTTTGTCTTTAATATTTAACATTTAAGGATTATATCTCATCTCTTAATCTCAGTTGATGCTCATTAAGACTGAGTTGTATATTTCCCTATGCCTGAGTTGCAGAACAGGGTAAACACAAGAACTGTCGACTCATGCAAGGGGTCTTCTGTTAATTAGCCTACACACTCCAAATCTACTTGCATTTGCACACACTGTATGGTAAATACGAAAAAAAAAATTTAAAATTAGGGAACTGCTTCGACTTTCCAAATACAGAGTGTTTTTATATCTCTTTATTTGACCTTCACATTCTACCACCAGCTGGACTCAAAAGAGTAGACAGATGAGGACTCTTCTATGTGATTCATAGCTTGTTATTAAAAAGCTGCTTTTGATGAGTGTAAGCAGGTGTTTATACGTTTTCACAGAGGTCGCCAAAGAGATATTAACTTAGTTACTGTATTTGTAATGGTCTTATCCTAAAGATGTCTATATTTTCACTTTGCCTTTTGTCTGATAGGATTTATGCAGTGTTGAGGAGTAGTTAACCACAAGTTGCAACTACACTAACTTAACAAAATTTTTAGTAGTGTCACAGCAACTCAACTATTATTACAATAGTTTAGCTTTTCTGGTAACTAAGCTACATTTTCCAATGAGTAGTGCTGTATCATCACAAAATATTTCCTTTGTCACACTGTATTGTGAACAAAACAATGGAGCCCAGGGAGTTATCAAACACACTGACCTAAACCATTCTCTCACACAGATGTAGCACTAGGAAAAAACTAATTGTTTTTGTGATTTGGTTCTTTTGGACAATTCATGAAAATGAACCAGTTCACATGAATGATTCACTTGAGCCCCAGCACAGCCCTACAGCATGTTGCCTTCTTTCTATTTAGTTATCTGCTGCTGTTTATCACTATACACCGATGAGCCAAAACATCATGACCTAAAATTATGCAGTTGGTCCTCTGCATGTCGCCAAAACAGCGCCGACCCGGTGAGGCATGGACACTACAAGACCCCTGAAGGTGTCCTGTAGACCTTCTGTCAGTACGGACCAGACAAGAAAGCCTTCATTGCCCTCATGTATCGATGTGCCTTGGGTGCCCAATACCCTGTAGCTGGTTTGTGGGTTGTCCCTCCTCGGTCCACTGTTGGTAGGAACTCACCACTGCTGACTGGGAACACCCCGCAAGCCTTGCCATTTCAGAGATGCTCTTGTGAAAGTCGCTCAGGTCTATAATCATGCCGTTTCTCCTGTACTCAACATGTTGACTACGTTGAACTGATTGTTCGCTTCCCATCTAATCTACACAGACCATGAAATGTGGCCTTGTCTGGAGATGGACAATGTTATTCGCTTCTCTTGTGAGTGGTCATGATGTTTTGGCTTAACAGTGTATTTAATTTCAGTTATACACAATATAGTATTTTGATACAATCAACCTTGGTTTTACTATAGTACTATTGTAGTACCCATCATTATAGTAACCATGGTGAATGTTGAGGTTAGTGTACTATGGTTTTACTAGAAATATCATCATTAAACTATACTGTAAAAGCTACAGTTTCAAAGTAGCTTCCCCAATAATGGATTTAACCATAAATAATAAACAAAACTAAATATTCGCAAATCGTTGTCATGTTTATGTAAGGAGATGCATATTCTATATTATGCTGGCTTGATGTTTGTATATGCTGTGGGAAAACAGATGTATTAAGGTTTGGGTATACATATATTTTCCACGTTCCAGGTCGTCTCGCACGTGGTCGAGCCTTACAACACTTTTTTTTTTTTTACCACGAGCGAATAAGAACGCACGAGTACGAACGCACACTACAGCTCCTTTATAATTCCCTTTTAGTATAGTCATCAGCAGGTGCATGCACTGACAAGGACTGCCGCTGCACGAATACAGTCCATGCAGACTGTGTTGATTGAAAATTGCATCACGTATACTATGCATGTCCTGATCAGCAATGCAGACAATCAAATTAAATGTTGGCCTTTATTCTTTTTGTAGTGGATCTTGAAAATTAGCCATAATTGTATATAACAAACCAAACTCAAATGCCATTAAAATGCTCACTGAGTTAATTTAATTCCAAATTATTCATTTTTGCTTTAATGCACAGACAGAATAATGTGCTTTTTAACATTAATCTTAAGGATACTTTAAATGTAATTAAATCAATCATGACAGTTTTTATTAGTTTTTCTATTAGCTTTTGCTTTATATTTAAATAAGGATATCACTGTTACAATAATGTAAGAGTGTTTTAAACCATCCATCCATCCATCGACAACCGCTTATCCTGTGTACAGGGTCGCGGGGGGGCTGGAGCCTATCCCAGCTAACATTGGGCGAAAGGCAGGGTACACCCTGGACAGGTCGCCAGTTCATCGCAGGGCCACACATAGACAGACACACACTCACATCTAGGGCAATTTTTTGGAGACACCAATTAACCTAGCCTGCATGTCTTTGGATGGTGGGAGGAAGCCAGAGCACCCGGAGAGAACCCACGCAGACACGGGGAGAACATGCAAACTCCACACAGAAAGGCCGGGGCAACCGGAGTTTGAACCCATGACCTTCTTGCTGTGAGGCGACAGTGCTAACCACTGCACCACCATGCCGCCTGTGTTTTAAACATCATTTATAAATTAAATTACCTCATATAGTCTCATGCAAGTACACACAAACACACAAAAAATGTTCCTAATAATTTTTAATATTTGGAGTGCCAAAAACTCCACTAACTTTTACATAAAGAAGGTTGAGATATTCTGCACCACAAACACACCCTTGTGAAAAAGAAGTGTGCTTAATTGTATTGAAAGCATACTTTTTGTGTGCTTAAAATCATAAAAGTATACTTTTTGAAAAGTGCACTTGCAGATAATATAATATAATTAAAATTAAAGAGCACTTAAGTGTACTTAAAGGGAATACACTTTAATGACAATATTTATTAACACACTTAAGTGCACTTTTAAAAATACACTTTGTAATAATATCTAATTAAGTTTAAGTTAAAGTAAGTACACTTTCATCACAATATTTTTTAACACACTAAAGTACACTTTTTAAAAATGTACTTTGTTATAATGTGTAATTAAATGTTACTTAAAGAAAGTACACTTTCATCACAATATTTATAAACACACTTAAGTACACTTTTTATAAATGCACTTTGTAATAATATCTAATTAAGTGTAATTTAAAGTAAGTACACTTTCATCACAATATTTTTTAACACACTAAAGTACACTTTTTAAAAATGTACTTTGTACTTTCTTTAAGTAACATTTAATTAGACATTATAACACTTTCATCACAATATTTATAAACACACTTAAGTACACTTTTTAAAAATGCACTTTGTTATAATATCTAATTAAGTTTAAGTTAAAGTAAGTACACTTTCATCACAATATTTTTTTAACACACTAAATTACACTTTTTAAAAATGCACTTTGTTATAATATCTAATTAAGTTTAAGTTAAAGTACACTTTCGTCACAATATTTTTTAACACACTAAAGTACACTTTTTAAAAATGCACTTTGTTATAATGTCTAATTAAATGTCACTTAAAGAAAGTACACTTTCATGACAATATTTATAAACACACTTAAATGCACTTTTTAAAAATGCACTTTGTTATAATGTCTAATTAAATGTTACTTAAGAGGTTAAAGAAAGTAGTTACTTAAGTTTTACTTAAACATACATTTTAAATTAATTATGATTTTATAATTTTTTTAATAAGTACAGTTATGTTTATGTATTGACTAATATACTAAATAAAATATTAATTTTAATGGACAACATGGAAAATAATTGATTTTAATGTCAACTCAAGTGTGTTGTCCAAAATTTTGTTACTGTATTTTAAATGTGTTTAATCTATAATATACGGTGTGCATTAATGCATTTGAAATGAATTTTCCCTCTAAACTGCAATACATTTGCTTATACAGTATTACTCCAGTACAACTTATTGTTGACATTTTTATCACAAGCTCCTGCTCTATGAACTCAATTAAGTGTCAGTTTTCTACATAATATGTGACAATTAAATGTAATTTATGAGTTCTTAATATAATATGAATGTATTGTACTTTACATCTGTGTACAGAATACTTTAAATATCATAATGTTGTTCTAAGTCAATTAAACACATGTAATTGCAATAATTGCGAGCAAAGTTAAACAAATCCAAACAAAATTAATTTACATTTAAATTCAGTTCAAATACATTTAATTTAAATTAGACTAGACTATAAAAATGATTGACTTTTAGTTAGGTGAATGAGTCAAGTTTTGTGAACTCACAGAGTCTAACAACACAATTTCTAAATCATAAAGCATACGGCATAGCTGGTTGATATGTAATTTTTTTAATGATCTCAGTACTTACATGTGTTATAATGCACACTTATCCCTTTATAAGTTACATTGAGTATATACAGAACAATTTTATAAAGGATTGTTATAACATTTCTATTCAGTCAAAGAAACCCTTTAGCTTGTCAAGTCTTCATTCTCACGAAAAGCATGTTTCTGATGGTGTAATTTCAATCTAGTTTATATGGTATTCTCACCCAATTCAGCTATACAAACCCTTCAGTCCCTTTCTACATTATTTGGGAGAGGTATGACAAATGTGCAGTCCTGTAATTTTACCATTACACATTTTCTTTTAAATGAGTCAGTGTTCACAGCATACACATGACTGTTTTCAGACACCTCATACACAAACTTGGATGAGATATTCAATTGAATGTCTCTACACAATGGTCTTCTTGACTTTCCAAGATTTTGCACGACTACACAGCATTTTTTTCCACCATCACTGTCTGAAGCACTGGTGACAGTTTCGTAAGAAACTAAGCTCAAGACTTTACACAATGTCCCATCATTTAATTCTGCAATAGAATTATTTCTTTTCTTTAATCTGCTGTTAGCCTCTGCATGATACAGTGTCTCACCGATTAGGAAACGAGTGTGGGATGTACAGTTACACACTATACCACCATTCAATTCTTCTATGGCAAAGATGTGTGATGGACTTACAGTGTCAGAATGAGGACCAAACCCAGTGACATTTCCAGTCAGATTTTTCGCTTTACAACTCATGGAATTACTATTTTGAAGTTGGGAGATGAGGTCTTTTAGTTTATCGTCTGTGTTGACTAAACATTTTTCCACCCTTTTTCGCAGACTCTTCCACCTAAGGAATGTCTTCACTATTTGAACAGGGACATGAGTAGTCCCATTGAAGTACTTTATTAAAGTACCAATGAAAGATTCAAATGAAAACGTTGATGTTGCCCACAAAGGACCCCAGTTGTTAACACTGTCTGCAAGGTGTGTCAACAGGTGTACATTGAATGACACATTCTTAATACCATACAGCACCTCAAACTGAATCACAAACTTCTTCAGTGCTATTTCTGCAACACTGACTTCACAGAGTTTCACCTGCTGTTGAAGAAGTATATGCAAAGCAAAAACTAAAAGAAACAGGTGGTTCCAATACTTCTTCTGTAGAACACCATTTAGAATAGGCAAAGAATAGAAAATAAGAAATGACCGCCATTCTGATGCTTTCCAGTATTTCCTGTCTTGTATTGACCTGGGTGTTCTTGTTATCTCTACCGGAGGTTTTATAGCCAACAGTTCTTGGTCAATTATGTCTGTTTTCGTGCCGATGTACCACTCTTTGTTGTGATTGTTGGAGTCCAGCCACAGAGTTGCCAGTTGTCGAGTGACACCAAGACAAACACTGTGCTGATATTCTGGTACAAAACCATTAATTATCTGAAACTTTTCTAATCTCATCAATTCCGTTGGGCCTTTTACACCCTTGACTGGCAGTTGTACGGTAGCTGCCATAGCATGGTCATAATGTTCTGTTTCAGATCTGAGAAGAGGCTCTGGTCTTCTATATGGATAAGGACCTCCACCTATGTGATAGCAGAAATCACACCCATATTGTCCATTGAATTGTTTTGTGTTTCTTAGGAGTGGGCGGGCAACTGAGTCAGAGCTACATATTAGTGCATATACCTTTGAAATATGCTCTACATTTTATGAGTCTTTCCAAATTAACCCTTCCCTCTCAAGAGAGCACAGCTCATTCACAAAAGGGGTTAGCAGAACAGACATGATAGGTTTCTTTTCACCAAACTAAATACATGACAAACAGATGTTGTTTTTTCTGTCTGCTGGCAGTAGTTCTATGACCTGACATTGAATGGGCCACACCTGGTAATTTGAGCTTCTGAAAATGGGAATTCCATCACAATTCCACAGTAAGCTTATGTCACAATCACCTAATTGCCCATTTTCTCTCAATTTTCTATATTCAGCTCCACACTGTATGTCATTTATTACATCTTTCTCAGCTGTAGTGTGCCTTGACAAAGTTAAACTTGGAATTTCAAGAATGTCTTTGAGCTGTGATGACAAGCTCAATACTAGAAAAAAAGAGCCATTTTTCAGATTAACATCTGCATCAAATGCTGCCTTACAGACAGCACAATGCATCAGGCTGTTATCTCTTGTTCCTAAGTAGTTACAACATGATACACAGTAAAAATGAGGTTCATAATGACCAAACTCACCATATGATTTGTTAAACAGGTATACGGTTTCTGGTACCAATCCTGGAAAATGTTCATTAAAATTTTTTAGAAGATGTTCTAAGGCAACTCCTGTTAGATTATGTCGTAACACATATGACATCAACAGCAGCAAACTCTGGCCTTTGGTAAGAGATGATCCAGGATACAGCAACTCATCACCGTTATACGGCTCCTAAAAAGGACATGCACAGATTTTTTTTGGTAGTTATTTTTCAATGTTTATATATATATATATGTGTGTGTGTGTGTGTGTGTGTGTGTGTGTGTGTGTGTGTGTGTGTGTGTAATTGTTTTTTCTTGCTTACAGTTTTTAATGCTTATTTAGATTTTTTAACATGCCGGGGGTGAAGAATGGTTTGTGGATTTGATTTATAGTTACAGCAATTATGTATCTGATCATACAATACCTTAAAATAGCCAATAAGAATCTCATTTAGAGTGCAGTATTTTTTTTTTTTTTTTTTGACAGTGGCTCCATAATCAATGCATTTACCTGTGATTTGCTGCTTTGAAACTCTACAACTCTATCTGGTAGTCTCTGGGTGGCATCAGACAGGGTCTCATCATAGTGAAGCTCAGTTAAGGTTGTCTGTATGATAAATAACAAATAAAACAAATGTCTGTTATATTTTTGCATTAAAATAAAAACATCTAGGAAATAATATGCATAATCTACAAGACCACAGCAGCTTTTAATGACATTAATGGCAGTCTGGTGGTTACTGCTGATTTATAGTAAACCGTATGACTGTTTTGGTATTTCAATATATTAACGGAACATAACAAAAGTTCTTTAAACCAAAACAATTACTCAGGAGTTGCCACTGAATACAAGTCTCGAATACATTTACAGAATTTACAGTTTCAAGAAAACATATGTTGCGAACTCAGAAACCAATTTGAGAAACCAACCAAACTAGACCTAAAACCAACCAGAGCGATGAAGGAGATGACGTATGCAGAGCAATGGAGAAACATCTCCGAGTGTTGTTCTTTGCTCGGGTTTTAACAAAAAGGAAATGTTCAAATCGCTTAAAACAGTTGCGATAGCTGATTCGAATCGTGTAAAGCCCGCCCCAACATTTCTGATTGGTGCCTCGATTTCGACGGATTACAAATGGTCTTGAATGAGCTCTTTGCCAGACTCACTTGCAGAGCAAATCTAAATTTGACGGAAGTTGTCTGGGTTTTCCCAGGCTAGGACACTTGCAAAACACTAATTAAAATCATGTTTTGGTTGATTTAGAAGCCTTTTTAAATGGTTAGGACCAGTAATATGCGCTCGCAATATTGCTTATCATCATACTTCTCTGTAAAGACATTTTTCGCTCAAAAGTTTAGTGACATAAATACGCACACACAAATGACAATCATGTCACAATACCTGCAATGTGCTGATGTTACTATTCTAGTGTGATTTTTGTAAAAAATTCACAAATTTGAACATGCATTGATGTGTATTTGTTTCACTGTAAACCGATGTGGTCCATCACATGTGTGTAACATTACCTGTGATGTGTTGCTTTCCAATGGCTCGGGTTGCTCCTGCATAGGATCAATCTGGGAGAAATTCTCCTCATAGCGTGCATCAAGTAAGGTTGTCTGTATGATCGTATATATGTAAAAGTATATAAAATTAGCAATGTATAACTTTGGCAAAGTTTATACAATGTGATTTTTGTTGATATTTCACAACTTTGAACATGCCTTGATGTCAATGTAAACCGATGTGGTCCATCACATGTGTGTAACATTACCTGTGATGTGTTGCTTTCCAATGGCTCGGGTTGCTCCTGCATAGGATCAATCTGGGAGAAATTCTCCTCATAGCGTGCATCAAGTAAGGTTGTCTGTATGATTGTATATATGGAATAGTATATAAAATGTCAATAATGGTGTAATCTCTGATAATATATGGTTGTGTCTCTCTCCTGTGGTCTTCTGCACTGAGGGTAAAAATCCAGCCAAAAGAGTATATTAAATTGCTTCTGACGTTAACTAACTTCACAAAGTTAAACTAAAGATATGGATCCATTTTGTCTTTTTAAGACAATAAATGCAAGAGCTCATTCCAAAATCTTACAAGTATTACATATCAAAAGGCGAGACGTGAGGATATTAAAAATAATTCTGTTAAACTGCATCAGGGATTTTTAAAATTGGAAGTACACTCACCTGTAGCACTGGCTGTCTACATGAGGTAAGGGTAGCCTCATTGTGAAGTGACTGATTTATGACCTCAGACAAAAATTAAATAACATTATTACATTATAACATCATTGATTATTTATTATTAAATATATATGTTAAATTTAAAACTTATTTGTGTTTATGTACGTGTGTGTCTATAAACTCATTTTATTGCATTTTATAAATTAAAGTAAGTTTTGCATTGTACCAATTGCATAAAAAACGTTTATGAAAAAACAAAAACAGCTAAAGTGGGCATATAAAAAAGAGACAAATTCTTACCTTTGACTGTGTGCAGAAAAAGTCTGGACATATGTTCTCTTTTTCTAAGAAATGTTTATAGGTCCTCCTTCTATTTGAAACCTGACATATTAAATGAGATATGTGTCAGAGTTACACTATAGCCTACCTCTTTAAATATTAAGTAAAAGCATTTAGCCTTATAAAGGTAAAAATAATAGAACTAAAAAAATAACAACTTCATCAACAACATCAATAATAATAATAATAATAATAATAATAACTTACCTTTTTTTTAATATACTTGGTTGTCCTTGGTTCAGGGTCATCGTTGATTATATATGTTTTGTACTTCCTTTTTGTACGATTCATAATGGACTTCTAACTTAACGATTTGTAAATTCTCCTTTAATTATCTCTGCAACATTGGCCCAAATTTCCCGGTCAAATTTTGAATACAAACCAGCCAATGACGTGAAGGCGCATGAGCTAATGTCACGTAATTGGTCAAGTTACCATAACGACTAACTTAGTAACGATTCAACGAAATTTTGTGTGTATTTGCATCCTGACGCATTAAGGTAAATATTTCTAAAATATTCACATACGTTTTGATAAAACGATAAATGTAAAAGAAAAAGATTTCTGTTGTTGTAATTTGCACTTTAATTTACTGAAACTAACGTTACTTCGACTTGTTCAGCAACTTGTGACATTTGTGTGACCCTTTCAAAGGATTGACTGGAGGAGATGAATACTCAGAGGAAAGGAAAGGTTTGTCAAATGCTTTAATATAATATTTTTTATATATCCATGCACCCCACCCCCCCCACCCCCCCACCCATTTGAACAGACATTTGAACTTGGCTAAAAACATATTCTACTAAAGTAACGTTACAGTTGATAACTACATTTAAAACGTTTTTCTGAGTGCTGACTTTATATTGTATTTCTGTTTTAAAATGTGTACAATTTCCATATTAATTTGACTGATGCTTAAAATAAATTCCTTTATGGTTTTTGATGTCATAGTAGTAATATTTTGTATTGAAAAAAAAACCATCATATTTGTAATAGACAGAACAAAG
The DNA here is from genome assembly GCA_032164185.1 of Moxostoma hubbsi. Taxonomy (NCBI): domain Eukaryota; kingdom Metazoa; phylum Chordata; class Actinopteri; order Cypriniformes; family Catostomidae; genus Moxostoma; species Moxostoma hubbsi. Next base: position 11,937,439 of record JAVLUX010000031.1, on the reverse strand, counting down.
TGATTTTTTAAGAATTAATTAAAAAAAAATCTGTATACAATTTATAACTCTGCAGACAGACTTTGTTTTATCCCTACTTACAAGGACCATAGAGACATACAGATGTTAAATTTCATGAAATAAGTGATTAAATAAATGTTAAGTGCCCTAGTAATTCAGTAATCATATACTGTGTTCCAACTGTGTGATTCAAATACAATGTTTAACTTACTTGTTAACTTCTAATTGTAAAGGTTCTCTTCAAAACTTCACGCATGGAAGCCGCTGGATTACGAGCTAATCCAAAGAAATCAGCAAAGGTATGTGTATTTGTGCTTAAAGTTAATTTGAAATAAAAACATTATTCATTATATGCCAATGAATTCCGGTGTCACTAAGCATAGCAACATGTGCCATTGGCTTCTGTGCGTCAAATGCCACGTCACTTAATGTGTTAATACCTCTACTGGTTACCTTTCTAGTCATCTAAAATATAAAATAAATCTATTTCGATTAATAGACAGGCAATATCCTTTTTAAATCTTTTGTTTGTTTACTAATAGGCTATATATACAAAACATTTTTGTTTAATGTTATTCTTTTTCTTTATTTACAGGCACTTGATCTGACGAATTCAATCCCTATACCAAAGCAACCACACAAGAGAGACTTAACAAGAGCTGTAATTATTATTATTTTTAAACTTAATTTAACCAGCTGAATGTAAGAGACTTATATCACAGGATTATGTCACAATGATAGAGATTAAATGTTTACATACAATGGCTGTAGATAGTGCTTTAACTTAAAACTTGAAAAAGGGACACAGAATTATGACAGCTTTTGCATTTCTGGGTGAAGGACAGTATTCTTATATTGATTGTAGTCATAGATTGTCTTGAAATCTTGACCTTGACACTGTCCTGTGCTAAGACCCTGACAAAACAGGCAGCCACACACATGGTTGATGCCCTGAAGGAGGACCTGAGAAAACAAAAAGTACCTGATCCTAACACGGCCCCACCACTTTATGACTCTGACTCAGACTCTGACTCAACAGCCATTGATGCAGAATCCTCTCCCATGCAGGAACCACTAAGAAATGTAAGTGTTGCACTAAATAATATAAAAATAATTATTTTATATTAAACACAATGCTGAAATCTTTTTCTCTTACAGCTTGAAACAGAAAGTGAGGATGATATCTCATCACAGTGCTCAAAAAAGACACCAAAGCTTGACGATGAAATTCTCAGTGCATTGAAAGGTATTTATGATGAAGTGTAGTTTGTTTTATAGTTGACGAAGCACATGAGTTTAAAACCAATATAATGTTCAAAGTGTTTGTATCACTAGAGTTGCCAAAGGTAGTAAAGACACTAAAAGATATAGTGGCGGCCATGAAGGTGGCTCCAGCCTCATCAAGTGAAGTACAACATACAGAAGTTGTATCACCACCAGCAGAAATGGTATGGATACATGCACAGATATGTTTCTCATGTTAACATATTAAACATTAACACATACGTTATGCTTAAATGTAAGCAAACTACTAAAATTAAATACATTATCGACAATGTTGTGAACAAGAAATATAAACTCAGCAGCATAAAAAATAAAATTAACTTTTTAAATTACTTTATGTAGGTGTTTATCAGAGTTAGTACAAAGGTCCGTCTTAAAGGGATAGTTCACCCAAAAATGAAAATTAGCCCATGATTTAGTCACCCTGAAGCCATCCTAGGTTTAAATGACATTCTTCTTTCAGACGAATACAATCGGAGTTATATTATAAAATGTCCTGCCTCTTCCAAGCTTTATAGTGAGAATCAATGGGTATATATTTTTTTTGGATGTCCATCAAATCTATCCATGATAAAAGTGCACCACAGGCTCTGGGGGGTTAATTAAGGCCTTCTGAATAGAAGTGATGCGTTTGTGTAACAAAATACATATTTAAAACTTTATTGAGTAATATAACTAGCTTCCGGCAGACGGCCATACACAAGTCGACTTGCAGCAAAAGAGTATATAACTCAGATTGTATTCGTCTCAAAGAAGAATGTCATATACACCTAGGATTGGTTCAGGGTGATTAAATCATGGGATAATGAAAATTTTTGGCTGAACTACCGTAAAACTTCAAATAATAGCCGAGTCCCAAATAGACGCCTGTCTCTTTTACACGCCTGATGTGGCTGCAGGTTTGGTTAAACAAAGGCCGGTCTCAAATAGAAGCCGGGTCTGTTTTTTTAGTTTCAGGTTGTATTTAATCTTCTAAAACCCGTCAGATCGTCCGCTTTTTGGCGGTCGCCAAAACAAATGTGTGTCCCGCCAAAGCCTTTTTTAATCGTGAGTGAGAGAGCGCGGGCGGGCACTCTCACGTCTTTAAACAACACGAGTGCTGTCTTGCTCTCTTCTCCCCTCACACATATTAATCAAATCAATTAACACGATGTCGGAAGACCGCAGTTTCACGTGGAGCATTTGGAGATTTTTAGAGATTAGAGACTCTAGGCCTACACTCAATGAACAACATCTCAACACTAAATTATAAAGGCCTGTCTCATATAGACGCCTGTCTCAAATACAAGCCGGTGCACTTCGACGATTTGGGAAAATAAAAGCCCAGGCTATTATTTGAAGTTTTACGGTATCCCTTTAAGTTATAACTGGTAGTGTCTTAAAGGGATAGTTCACCCCAAAATGGAAGTTCGGTCAGGCACAGTACGTCAATGTGACGTTAGGAAGAGGTTGGACTCCAACTAATCCAACGTCAGTCAGACGTCATATTTTGGTTGAAAATGAAAGTCAGGTTGACGTCTAAACCCAACGTTTGTTTGGCGTCAAGCTCCAACGTCAGACAGATGTTAAATTTTGGTTGGAATAAGCACAGCAAAAAAATGTGACATGCATGGCAGCAGCAGCACATTAAATCTCTGAAGATCTCAGCAGAGGAGGAGTAAACAACTCCACAAACAGCATTACCAGCTTCACTTAGTACTAACCAGATTTACTTTATTTAATTTCCGTTTCAATGAAATTATTAGTTGTATTTTAAATTCACCATGACGGTGGTTAGCTTTGTTTGAAAAATTTTCTCTGGCTGCTATAATTGTGTGTTTATAAAGCACATTTATTGTGGCAAAAAAGCCTAGAGAAAATGAGATCAGGTGATGTTGGCTGTTTATTGATGATGAAGTCATCATCATGTAATTGCCTGAATCCCAGATCCTAATCAGAATCTAATGTTTTGATTATATTGGATTTGTTTTTTCAATGTTTTTTTTTTATAATAGAAGCCATTTAATTTTACAGCATGAGAGCAATGTTGTTTATCAAATAATATAAAGGATTTTACAAACATTTAGTGCATTAAACTTTTTCCTCTACATTAGAACTTAGCCATCAAGAATCAGTGTATGACTCTCAACAATGGTGACAATCAATGAAATGCTTCATGCTGCAGTGCATGCTGAGTACCACCAATCAAAACTCACCCATATCTCCCAGCATGCATTGCAGCATTAATAAATTATGCAGCTGGATTTTTTGTAGCTTGTTTTATGCTCATCAGTTGATCTGTTGATCTGATTATCTGGATATTTTGTTTGATTGTCACCATTGTTGAGATTCAGGTGCGTCTAAGTAATGCCATAGATGAAAGGTTTTTGTGAACTAAATAATTTTTAAAAACCAAGTATATTCTATTATGAATAAAACAATATTAAAACCACAAGTCCTATATAATCAAAGCATTAGACACTGAATAAGATCAGGGATTCAGGCAATTACATGATGATATCGTCGTCATCATCAATAAACAGCCAACATCACCTGATCTCATTTTCTCATGGCTTTACTAGCTACAACAATTGTGCTTTATAAACACACAATTATAGCAGCCAGATACATGATTATAAAGAGTCAAGGGTCAAGAGCACAACTAAAGCAAACACATTTCATTTAAATGGAAATTAAATAAAGTAAACCTGGTTAGTTTTCAGTGAAGCTGATAATAAGTGTACAGCCATGCATTTCACCATTTGTTTGGTTTATTCCAACCAAAATTCAACGACTGCCCAACGTTGGAGCGTCAAACAAACATTGGATTTAGACAATCAACCCGACTTTCATTTTCAACCAAAATCCAACGTCTGGCTGACGTTGTGGTCTAAATCCTGTGCCTGCTGGGATGATTTCCTCAGTTTTCAGTTGTAACAAACCTGTATACATTTATTTATTCTGCCAAGCACAAAGGAAGATATGAGTGGTTTAGAACAACATGAGAATAAGGAAATCATGACAGAACTTTAATTTTTGGGTGAACTATCCCTTAACTGTTCAACAGTTGCATGTTTATTAATTGTTTCGTCATTATTTCGTCAACGTCACTGAAAAAGCCAAACATTGTTAAATTTATTGCAGTATCATGAAAAGGCTTTTTTTTTTTAGCGAGTGTATATATAATATAGCAACTGTTAATGTCATTGATGCGCGCACACACACTTCTGACACAATTGTTTTGTTTTTTACTGTTATCTAAATAGATGTCCCTGGGTGAAGGAATCGCCATTCCAAAAAGGGCGTTCGAGAGATTGTCTAAGACCAAAATGTCAGTATTTACTCAGGAGCTGGCTGTTGTCATTTTTGGACACGAGGCTCTGGCGAAATCAAGTCTAACGGGCAAAAAAACCACCAAAACAGCACTGGACTCCATCAAAGTGAATGCGCTCATTGGTATGTTTGTTGTTTCCTTGATTTAAACATATGACAGCTACATTGAATAAATGGTACCTAGAAAAAATTGTGCTTCATGTGATGGTAGCATTTAAATTAAATTATATTATTTAAATGCAGCATGTTAACTCCTTCACTGCCAGCATTTTTATTAAAAGTTAAAACCTCTACCTGAATTTGATAATTTTTACCCAACTTCCATGGCCCCCACAATATTTTTTCTATGATTATCTGCACAAACACTATATCAAAATAAAGATCAGAGTCTTTAGGTGATGATACACACACATTTAGATCGTCGTGGGCCCTGTGTCTCATCTGGTTGCCCGTTGACGGCAACATTGCCCAGCAACATTGCTCAAAAAGTTGCCCTGTTTCATCACCTTTTATCGTTAAAACAGTGTCTCATAAATGACAATCTGTCAATGGTGGGGAAACAATCAATATTGCTGATTCAAACAAAATATATTACGGTACACCAAGAAGGACTGGTAGAAATAGCTCTCTACATAACAATAGCAGGTTACCACTTTTTACAGAGTAGATCCATCATTTAATAATGCTATATCAACAATCTGCATTTGTGTGGATGGTAACTCATCTATTGCTGTTGTACTACACAGAACTAATTTAGAACATTACAGGTTTATTTGGACAATTTATGCGTTATAATTTAGAAGAAAAAAAATGGTTTGGTTGTATATATTGTTTTCATGTTTCTTTACTTTATAAATGTATGTCCTAGATAAACCAATTGCATCTAAATCGGATAACAGTGATTATCATATTCAATAAAATGTTTTTATTTTTGTGTTCACAGATGCTGTGATTGGTCGTTTTGAAGGGACCACTCCTTCTCAAGTCAGGGCTGTACTTTTTTGAGTTTATTTTTTTCTAAGGGATTTAATTATGCAATATCGATACGTGTTTGATTCTAATTTTACAATATTAAAGTAAGATTTTCCTCATCATTTTTTTTGTTTTCTAATTTATTTATTTGTTTGTTTTGACATATACAACTTTATTCATTAAATGTACTTTTGCAAAACAAAAAATTAGATTCATAATTTTTTGACTACCAAACTGTTTTATTGTCAGTGTGGTTTTTGTTTGTTTGCAATGCATTAAACTGAAATGAATACATATTTAATTAACTAGTTTTTTTCTCAGTATTTTAGAAGTACATAATAACCATATTTCACTTACAATAGAATTAGTTAAAGTACATACTGTAGAAAGATGCATTAAAACAACTGTAAGTTCAACTGATTGTATTTAATGTAAATTTAAATTGATATATTTGAATTTATTTTGCAAATATGTATTTGTGTTTGAAACATTACATTTAATTAAGAATTAAGTGTACTGTTAATTTACATTAAAGTATATTTTAGTTCACATTAATTGCTTATCAGTAGATTTACCAGTGCACTTACACAATATTTTAAAAACACTTGAAGGTTTCATGAAAGTAGATATAAAGTTGTATTAAAGTCCCATTTAAGTTGTTAAAAAAAAAATATCACTCTTAAATGGTGTAACGACCAGGCAACGGGAGAGGATCTATGTGCAGCTTTTATTAATTCAAAAACAAGCAAACTAGGGATAACAAAAAACCACGGAGAACTAGGTGCAAAACAAGAAAAACATGAAATAACAGACAAATGGACAGGAGGGAAACAAGGGCTGAAATACACAAAGGAAAACTAGAAACACCTGGGGAAACAATCAGGGCATGGGAGACAATCAGGGGAAAACCAATCAAAAAACAGAACTACAAAAGGACTACAAAAACCAAACAGGAAACAGGAACTAAACAGGAAACTTCAACATGAAAGCACAAAAACAAAAGACAACAGAGAACATGACAACTACAAAGGACTACAAAAACCAAACAGGAACTAAACAGGAAACTTCAACATAAAAGCACAAAAACAAAAGACAACAGAGAACATGACAAATGGCAACTTATTGCATTTTATTTCTACATAATATGTGATATATTTGACATTAATTTCACTTAATGGGCATTCAGTGCGCCGAACAAAATGCATTTAATTCACACTTAAGTGCATTGTTGACTGACATTAAAGTATATTTTAGTTCACATTAATTGCGTCATTATATTGTCTAGTGCACTTTAACTATATTTTAAATACACTGGAAGCAATTATGAAAGTAGATGTAAAGTTGTATTAAAGTGCCAATTAAGTTATTTAAAAAAAATCAATCTTAATGGCAACTTATTACATTTTATTTCAACTTAATATATGATACATTTGAAATTAATTACACTTAATGTTTATTCAGTGTGCCGAAAACATTGCTTTTAATTCACACTTAAGTGTATTGTTAACTGACATTAAAGTATGTTTTAAATCACATTAATTGCGTGTCATTGTATTATCTAGTGCACTTTAACTATATTGTAAATACACTCGAAGCAATTATGAAAGTCGATATAAAGTTGTATTAAAGTACCAATTAAGTTGTTCAAAAAAATCACTCTTAATGGCAACTTATTACATTTAACTTCAACTTAATATATGATACATTTGAAATCAATTACACTTAATGTGCATTCAGTGCACCGAAAAGATTGCATTTAATTCACACTTAAGTGTATACCTTTAAAGTATATTATTTGTGTAATAAGTACACTTTATAAAAGTACACTAAAGTGCACTTTTTTTTCACAAGGGCATCCCTGGTGCTAAACGCTTTTCAGAGGATTACATTAAAGTAATCAATTCTATTTGTGCACTATACTATTGTCTTTGGATGTCATGTGATAGTGTTGTGTGAGGAACAGACTAAAATGTAAGTTTTCTATGTAAAATAATAAACAATATCTATGTAACAGAGTAATGTCATTAATGTAACAAATATGTTTTCATTTATATATAGGCTGTGATTAAACACACTTGATAATATCTGAAAATTTATAATCCTTAGAATTCATAAAAATGTTGCTAGAGTGATGTTTCCCTCATGAGATGGCTGTGGACAATTAATTGGACATCTACAAACAAATATTTTATTGGCTTACTTGATTTATTAATACGTTTTTGGGAAGTGTTCAATTTCCACTGAAATAATGAACATATTTTTATAAGCTCTAGCTGTTCTTGCTGAGAGCAAACGGTCTTTCATCTGGGTCAAAGGGAAGTAATAAACTCTGGCAGTACTTTCCTGGAGACCTCATGCTGATAGGAACCCAGAGCCAATCTATAAATCTATCTACATTCTCAGACTGAATTTACTGGGTTAAACCTCGAAACAATGAAGCTTTATTTTCTTCTCCCTAATCTGCAGAGTTTTACAGCATTTTGCAGTGGCTACATTCACACCTACTGCGTTAAAGCATCAGGAGGGCCTGCTCTCTGAACCCACCAATCCAGATTGTGTTTCTATAATCTCAGACCATCAGTTCATCAGTGCCATGACCTTAGCTGGCCTCCATTTTCACATAATATAGAAAAATTTAATTTTATCTTGTATTTTTCACAATAATCAAGTGCAACCAGAAACTTAATGCCAATTCAAACTGCACATGTACATGTTAAATAAATACTTAGAAAGTGTTACACATACATAAAGAACTATTAAGTAAACAAAGAAAAACACTTTTTATCTACCTGAACAACATGACTACTATAGCTTTAGAATCATACAGTTTGTTGTTCCAAGGAGTGTTAAGAAATTATTATTATTTTTGGAGAGGTCACCAGTGGTACTCCTTGTGCGATGGGTCACTTGATGCTCCGTCGAAAAACAATAGGTGTATGATGCCCCTAGGCACAACACATGGCTCTACGGCAACAGTAATCATGTTTTCTCACAACAGCATAAGGAACGAGCCTTGTTTAAGGTCATTATGTCAAAGTTCAGTCTTCTCATCCTGGGGCATCTAAGGATCATTATACAGTATGGATCAGCCACAGCCTGAGGTACTGGAAAAGCAATGGATCCACACTTCCTAGAAATGTGGTCTTGGAAAGGAGAGGTGAAGGCACTGCTGAATCTGGACTGTTAAATGTTGAGATGTGACCTTTGTAGTGCTGATGCAAGCATCTCCACATATGACAGTAATATTCTGGGGTGGAGAATATTAGAGCATATGAAATATGTATCTGTTGCAAAAGGAATTTTGGTATGTGAATACTTGGCTATGAGGAAATCCAGCTTAACTTCAGATAGACTTAATTTATTAGATGCTTAATCTTTTCTTTGGCTCAAAGATATGTGTTACTGAAGTATCTCAGCTTTGTAGAAAGCACCATATTACAGCCATTGTTATTAGTCATGGATTGGGTAATTGGAAGATCCCCAAATTGCCCATAATTCAACTTAAATGTTTTTCTTTCATCATAAAACATATAGTCTTTGAATCCACTCTGACGCCATGATCTACTGTAAAAGAGAGGCCCCTTACGTTATAAGATTCATATTTGCTTTACATAAAAATTGATATAGCAGTGTCTAAATTCACAAGACCAGGATGTCTTGAAAGACTTCACTGCCAAGATGTGCTCAGGTTTGTTTATTTTTGCCACCAAGGCTGAACTGACTAAATAAAATAAACTAACCCACATTTGACTGGTATTTCCCTTGATAATCAGGAAGCAAAAGTGAATTACAAGGAATCAACTAAAGGAACACTCACAGTTTAAACCTCTGATTAATATAGAACTTTTCCCAACTACTAATGGCTATTAGCAACTAACATGTAGAAGTCAAACAACTATCACCCTGTTTCATCCAGGATAGACAGTAATGGAATATTAAGTTTCTTGAGGTTGTTATTATACAGTACCATGGTTAAGAGGTGTTCTTGGCACGATAAAGTGGAGCCCAAAAAAAAAACAATAATAGTTTTGTTCATTTTTGATAACCTTTGAGACATCTACTGTATATGCTAGTGTACCCCCCTTAAAAGTTGACAAAATACATTTAGCCCATTTAAAATGTATGTGTTTCTGTAGGAGGGAAAGTGGACCAAGAATATTGATGATCATCTCCTGTTCAGGGGTGTATACAGTAAATGGTTTTGTTCAATAAAATGGTGTCTAGGGTGAGGATGTCCTCTTCCCCTTATAACTTTTTATCCCCTTTTCTCCCCAATTTGGAATGCCCAATTCCCGCTACTTAGTAGGTCCTCGTGGTGGCATGGTTACCTACCTCAATGTGAGTGGTGGAGGACAAGTCTCAGTTGCCTCTGCTTCTGAGACCGTCAATACACACGTGGCTCATTGTGCATGACACTGCGGGACTCCGAGCAAGTGGAGGCTCATGCTACTCTCCGCGATCCATGTATAACTTACCACGTGCCCCATTGAGTCATTTAATTTTACATTTAACAGACGCTTTTTTCCAGAAGAGACAAGAAATTTATATTTATCATTAAAAAATAAATTATTACTTTGTCTGCAGATCACATAGCCAGCTTTATTGACCAGCTTCATTGTTTATAACAGGAGTGATCCAATTTTCCCGATCTCCCCGCTGAAGAAATGACTGTCAGCATCAAAACTACGATACAATTTAATTGTCTCTCTTGCCTAGACATGCTCAGTATAAAACGCGTCTGGATAAAGCACTTAAGATAAACTTTTTATGTTCTTTGAGAAAATTAGTTAACTCTAATTTAAAGGATCCGGTAATGACGCCTCATTGTTTATTTTCAGTTTTTGCAAAAATCATGTTTGTTCTGATTTAGCAAGACTCTAAAAGGACATGCTAGTAATTTTATTTTTACAATTCTGGGTTATAAAAATTCCACTACTAGAAATGCTTAAGGGCCAGACATGCTTAGTATCATTCTAATTCCTTTGTTATTGTTTACATCTTTGAAATGGTCTATAGACTTATTATAGCAGAAATATTCGACCTCCTGTCACCAATTTTCATGCAATAGTACCATTCTGCAGCTATATACACTGTATATTCCGGAATATGTCAAATTTGGTATAGTCAAAGCGATTTATATACATAATTTATGTGCAATTAATATCGGCCGTTCAAACGCACATAAGCTAAAACACATATGTTTACACACAAACAGATGAAAACATTAGTCAAAGAGATGGTAGTTGTGATTTAAAGTGGCCAATTCAGAGTATTTTGCCTTTAAAATTTATTTTATGCAACCATCTTAAATATTCTGTCCCATCAAAATTATTGTTCTAACAAAATCTAGACCGCTTTCAAATGGTATGCCTACAAAATGACGTTTCATCACACTCATAGTAAAAACATTCAGTTAGTGAACCAGATAGTTAGTGCAGAACAAAGTTTGCTACTATCAGAAACATTCACAGATAGACAGTCTCTAACATTAATGAATTAATAGAATAAAACAGAATACTGTTTTACACACTGATTAAAAGCTGTTTATTTGTATACTGTATAGAGTCACAATGCATAGAGATGCATATTTGCTGAAGTACTCTTATAAAAATCGAGTCCATGGCAAATTTGTCACTGAAAATGGGAAAGGCTCTGTTGTGGAAACAACTCAACTAGTGCTAGAACTAACGATTATTTTGATAATCAATTCATCTAACGATTATTAGAATGATTATTCAGCGATTATTGCAATGATTAATCAATAACTCTTAACCAAGTTATTCTGCTTGTGATGTAAAAGGTTGTAGTAAACATGCTTACTAACAATAAAGAGAGAAATAATCATCTTTTAAAAATACCTCTAAATTACATTCACTGAATTAAAAGGGAAAATACTTTTTATAAAAGTTTAATTCAGTAAATAAATTCACCGCAAACAAAACATATTTATGAATTGTTTTGTCTTAAAACAAGATACATTTAATTGAGAAGCAACATATAAGATATTTAGACTTGCTTTAAGAGAATGTATCTTAAATATACTGTAAATTAATTTATTTGTTTATACTTAACTGCAGTAAAAACAAAATATACTTATATTCAAGATCTATTCTCTAAAAGCATGTCTAAATATTTTATATGCTGTTTCTCAGATGAATACATCTTTTTTAAAGCATTTTTAGATATTTTCAAATATTTATGTTTTTATTATTATATTCAACATTCTCAGATAAAAAAAAATTCTTCTGCAGTATAGTTGCTTTTTTTTTTTTTTTACATTGTTTTAAGAATTTTACAAATTTATATTGGAAAAAAAGCCAAAACAAAAACAAATCAATAACATATTTTGTTGCAGTGTATAATGGGGCGAAGACTTCCTCTCTCACCTTTCAGTTCACATCAATTCATCTTTAACTCACTAAAAAACAAACTCTCTCTTATTAATAAAGCTGCATATTGCCAATTTTCTTCACAATCAGAAATGCACAGTGACCTATATTATGATTCAATAAGTCGCGAGCCAATATGTTATAATGTAGCTGCAGCAAGCATGCGCGCTCGAGGGACAAGCGTCCCCACGACAGAGTTTTCATCAGCCAGATGGAGTTTCAGTCTCTCCCCCTAAGATCGGGACATTCGCGCAACTCATAGAAGAGGTGCTGACCATACAGAAAAATGCCAGTTTCTAAGTTTGTAGTTATTTACATGATCTGCTTCAGTATTATTTTAACTTTAATAAATCTATTACACATTAAATATAACTGCATTTATGATGTAACATCCTTTAAAGATGCTCGACACACAAGTTTTGCTTCAGCAGAGCGCAGCTCCAGCTCCACATATCCAGCAACAAGTGTGCTTCTGTATATACTTACTTTTTATTTTTGCATTATAACTCCCTCATACTTTGCTATCTACAACTCTTGAAGCTGTTTGGAATGTTTAGAGTGTATCTGGACTGTGAGCTGTGTAATTATTCCTCTCCTAAGTCAGGTGCATGCTGAAGTGCTGCTCTCATCATTAGAGGTTAAAGTGATCTTGTTACATTAAATTAGATCAAACGAATATTCGACAACAAAACATTTTGTTGACAATTTTTTATTGTCAATGGTGTTGATAACGTCTAAACTCTACAATGAAAAGCATATATGGTCCGACATGATATTTTACATACTTTACAGTATAAACCACTCTGTCTGTTCATACAGTGCAAGATTTGTTAGAATTAAAGGCCACCTCCTGTAGTTTCGACTCAAAAGCTCCTCTTCACCACAAGAAAAATAAAGGGCGAGTCAAAGGAAGGTTCAGTTATTGTAATCATTGGCACGGATGTTGGTGGTTGCTAGGGATGACGTGGGTAAGTCATACCACAGAGCATCAAAGTTCTGCCAATAATCACAAAAGACCAGCTCACATAAAAGAGCCAACATGATATTTAAAAACAGATTCCTTAGAGCACACATACCTAGAGTGTGTGTCTCATATCACATTCAAACCACTATTTATTTGGAACATGTGTGTATTTATTTGCTGTACAGTACATTTTAACCACATGCCATCCACAATAGGGTTTGGTCAATGTAAAATAAGAAGCTAGGAACAGTATCTTTATACTCTCCAAAGGAATAATAATATTTAAATGCCGAGAAACACTTAAAAATGATTTATAAATTAAGCCTCTGGTCTTTAAATATATGCTTTCTTTCTGAAGTGTTCTTGAGTCACATGTAGATTTGTGTTGATACAATACTCTATTCGCTTGAATTAAAATTAAACTTGTTTATGCAGCACAAAATTAACTACATATTGTGAGTCTATAAACATTGAAACTATCTCCTGTGTAGGGACGCTGTATAAATTACGGGAAAAATTGCTACCAGCCCTACCTTTTCAGTATCTGGTAGGGCATTTATACCACAACTCTGCAGTATTTCTGATGGCTGCTGTAAATCCCTCCTCTCTCGTCTTTGGGGTGATTTAGGGAAGAGAGAAATCCAGTCTGTCCTTATTTACAATATCATGTTAAAGGATTCCAGGAGTAATATGGCTGGCAAGTCTTCCTAATCCCACAGATCATTAATATAGTGGGGACACTAATTTGGCACAAGCATTTACTGTATATAGACAGGAAAATTGTTTTTGTGTTTGTAGATATTTACTTTACTTTTCCTTAGCTGGAAGGTTAGAGTGCCATATATAAACAGTGTTTCTTGTCTCAGCATTATACATAAAATAATATATAGATATATCATCGTTTAGTGAGGATGTCATGTTATTGCACCTCTGGAAATGCCTGCAGGTAAATTGAATCCGTTTCCTTTGATGAAAATTGCTGTTGCAGTTTGCTGTATTCTGAAAATCCAGCTTTTTTGAGGCATGTTGACAAATTGATTATTTTAATAGCACAGTGAAAAAGTCAAAGTAAACTCTAAGTTCAATAAGTTTGTGCAAATAACTTTGGATATGAACCTAAGGGGTGACTGTGAATTATTGGAACTGTTATACTTACTGACAGGAGGGTTGCATGCTCCAGACAGACATGTCTGCTGTGCCAGAATGTTATGCACCATGACCTACAGATGACACCTATTCAAATATGCAATGAAAAACCACCTCATTCACTGCTCCAAAAGTAACAGTAGTCCTTATACTATACCCATTATTCGTATTTTTTATTTTTTTATAATTTAATACCCCATTTATTGCATATGATATGAGGTAAAATGAAACTACAATTACAGAAGTTGCTGTTTTCACGAATCAGACACGTTTTTGCCGATGATTATTAATATATATTGTGATTGTTTTTTTCCCCCGATCTAAATAGGGCTATCTGTTGCACAATAGTCTTTGTCTTTTCAAACATATTTCTTAACACAACTTCGGTAAAGTTTGAGCGGCAGGGTAAATTAAAATAGTGCGAAGGAGCTCAACTTGCATAGTTTTCCATTAAATTCAACCCAAATCATTATCAAAGGACTTATTTACTCTAGTCATTACGATATATTGTGTAAAAGTATCTTTCTTATAACCTACACAATGTATTTTCAGTTACTGTATTTCTTCTAGTATATCTTTTTGTGGTTTGACAGCTTGAATGAAAGACCTATTCAATGCTACATACAGAGAAATTGCATAATAAACGTCACCATTCCTAATTGTTCAGTTTGCACAGTTACATCAGTTTCATACACTAACATGCAAACTCATCAACGTCACTGTTAATTCTTGAAGAAGTACAAAAACCTTCATAACTTTGGACTGCCATCAGTTTTTAATGTGTGTGATGCCTTGTCAATGCCGTGACCAGCTTCAGAAAATGTTATGTCACCCCCTTGTGGTCTCCCAAATCTATTGTGTCAGACGACATTGAATGGAATGCTACTGGCAGTGAATTAAAAGCACATAAATTAGGCCTAATATAAATGTTGGCTTATTTAAATATATCAATGCCTCGAAAATTAACGAAATAACGTCCCAATCAATAATCAATATATAATTTTTTTTATGACATCCCTAGTATTCTTACATTAAGTGTGGTTCTAGCAAACATATTTTTGCCTACATTTGCATAGTGTCTGAAACATATAATATTGATGTATTGATAACATCTAAATTGTAATAATTGTATATATTTTTTACATTTTTAATGACGTTCAAATATTTTAATTGTATATATATATATATATATATATATATACATACATACATACATACATATACATACACACATACATACACACACACACACACACACACACACACACACACACACACACACACACACACACACACACAGTACTCTGCAAAAGTCTTAAGCACATAAGATGTTTAGCAATTGAGACTGAGAACTAAGAACTATGGCGAATTCTCCAAGAAGCTTGGAACATCCTATCACCGAATATTGATGTAGCTTTTTTTATACATCTTATAATATATATATATATATATATATATATATATATATATATATATATTATCTCAATTATAAAATATAAATATATTATTTCCTCACATTTATTTAACACTGTTGATGCATTTTCCTAATTTGGATTATATCACTTATCACGAATGAATGAAAAAACATTCTGTAATATTTTAATCATTACTTAATAATTTCATTTTTATTTTGTTTGCCATGGGACACAAAAGGAGCTTTCACAGTATGCTACTGCTGAAAGAATTATTTTTTTTTTCTAACTCTTTATTCAATTATCTTTCCATATCTGCTGTGGCGGCCGTAATAGTCAAATTCCTCACACATGTAAAAATAATCAAATTGGCACCTCGAGAAGCATTACAACACAACATTTGACATCACTGACATAAATCCTAATTGACTCTTGCATGTCTCGTTACTGATTGTGACTTGCCATATCTGGTGTTATGTATTTTGTTTTAATAACATTATCAAGAAATTACACTCTCTACCTCACACAAAGCTATTGTATGCCACAGAGAGTAATTTTGATGCTGCACATTGTCATTTCGACTACTTTTGCACTGATTTGTAATATTTGTTCTCTATATTATTGTGATAAAATGTATCTACCTGTTCCTTTTTGACACTCTAAATATATATATTAGGGCTGTTGATTTAATATATTAAGTCTAATTAATTATATACAACTAAGCATTCAAAAATGTACATAATTAATCATGTTCCTATTTACATTTGCTGAATGTCCACAAATGGAACTAGAAAGTTGGGCATTTTAAGAGCAATCTAGCAGTAGTATCTGCATCCTTAATTATGTAGTTGCAATCAAAGTTCTAAAAAGAATGCTAGATATTTGATTGCCTCCTACTGTCACTACTCCCAAACATGCTATTACATAATAGCTTTTATTTGACAAAATAATAAGTTAAAAGGACTTCCATCATAGTAATCCCTCACTTTTGCAAGTACGTGCAAATAATGTAAAATCATTTGAAAAATTAAATGTTTCATGGACATAGCGACATGAAAAAGACCCAATCTTAGGTGACAAACAATACAGATTACTTATTTTAGATTATATATGGGCAGTTGACACATATCATGTACTTGAACTTTTTTTATGCAGACATCAAGCGTTTAAGTTAAAATGTGTATGAATGTAGGCCTATAAGTGAAAGGATATACTGTATTTTATGTGCCGTGACTGGTCGCTATTTTTCCATAGTTTTTCACCATTTTGAATAATCTTTTTTTGACTTCACTAGTTTATATTCAATTATGCTACCGTGTGACAAATTATTTTTTGTAGCTTTTTTATTAATATGGTTATAAAAACAGCATGAATAATGTCGTCATAAAATAATTGGTAAAATTAGGTTTGATTCGAAACAATATCTCAAGGACTGTGACATAGTAGGGCTTGCTTTTTATTTGAAATGCACAGCAATCTTAAACGGAGATAAATTCAGATTATGACAGCTTCTGCAATGCATCTACTTGCAAAGCTCTTACACAGCAATTGCAATTGAAGTGTGAGGTCTATAATGATGGCAGAGCTTCCATGGCCTGCTCCTCACTGATGTCATTCCTGCTTCCACTTTGCATTCTTTAGTTCTCATCTTGTGACATGATGAGCACTCTGCACAATTACAGAAACAATTCAGGAAACAGTAGTGTGACATTGCAGACTGCAGGGATGCCATATTGTGTTATCCTTGGATTTGAGATGATTTATGCTGTCTTGCCATCTTATTTGTCACTCAGGGAGAGATGCACCCACACTTCCAACCAACTTCCAGATTCCCCTTGCCAAATATAAGTGGCACACTGAGTCTACCAGACTGAACTTTGCTACAGCAGATGTCTGAGCAAGAGCAAACACTGGAAAACTCACATATAATTCTAACATGAAAGTTGAGCTAACAACTGAAAATACACAAAACATTGTTTAAAGACAATAAGGACATTGATCATTACACAACACATTTTTTTTCAGCAGAAAGAAATCAAAGTCATTAATATATCAAATTTTAGCCAGGGGGGAAAAAAAAACTGTAATTTACAAATTACAAATTGAAAAAAATGCAAGACGTTAAAGTGCAACAGCCTCCTGCCTCCCATGAAGCTTTGGTGTTGCTCCCTGGCATAAGCCCATGGCCTGTGGTCAACCCTGTCCCAGCCCTGCTGTTTTAGTAATTGACAGTGAAGTGCCCATTCAACACTCTTTTGGTTCGTACCCTCAGGAGCAAACAGAATATAAAAAAAAAACATTGAAAGAGTGTGTGGCAACAAATATTTAAGCCATCCAAGTACTTTAGCACAGTGTAATTCTGGCCATGGCAGTACTTGTGCAGCTGTGCATCAAGCATGCACTGCTTGTCAACAGCCTGTGAGTTTCAGTTTACAGTTGTGGCGGACAATAACAATTTCATAATGAATGAGAATTACAATTACTGAATGAGACAACATATTAATAAACTAGATATTTGCAACCCGGTCTCATAAAATCACATTATTATACACTTTTATTATAGCACATGTAAGGCTATACATTGAAGTGTTTGTATTACATAACCAACTACAAGCATATTAAAGTGTGACAAAGTTGTGCGGTAGCTGTACTTCATCTGTTTAGGAGGACATTTAACTCGATTTCAGCACCACTCGGTGGACATTTCACCTCAAATCTGCCATGATACATGTAATGAACCGCTGTCTCCTTGGTAACCAAGTACTCTTACTTTTGATGAAAATTCATTAGATGTACAACTTTTTGTGTAACACGGGGTGCACAATAGTCAATCAATATCTACCAGTCAATTGCAAAGGCAATGCTGGTAGATCACACAAAATTTCAATATGTTGCGCTAAATTTGAATACAAATAAATATAATGACTTTCCTTCTTTTAGTTTCTGTTTGACTTGCACGTGACGAGTACATTTTGACCAGGGGAGATTTTTGTTTATTCAGTTGCCATGACAACTAGGTTCACACCTTCCAAGGGCTTCAGAGAACAGAGCACAAAAATGCGAAGCTAGCAGTTTTTGGTAGCTTACACAAATTACATTCATCTGCAAACCATAAATCTAAATTCAATTCAACCATCTGAAAATGAGTGCGGTACCAAGCAAAAAGCCAAAAACTGCAGTTACTCACATCTAAACTGCAGTGCCACGAATTAGGGAACTTCCAAAACATTGCATCTGAGCTACATAAGCAAGGAAAGGAGGCTGCACAACTTGACACAGTGAGTGCTACATTGAGCAAATTGGTCAAGGTATGCAACCATTGAGCAAAAAGGTCAGACTTTAACAAACGTTTTCAAGACATTGCTTTAATTGAGCCAATCGGAACATTTATTTGCTTTCCATTTGGAGATGAGCATGAGGTTGATTCCCTGGCCTCAGATGTGGGAAAGCATTTTCTGATGAACCCATCAGGACTGGAGGAGATTTTAGCACTGCATTCTGACATTCAGGTGAAGGCATATTATGGACCATTTGGATACAAGAAAAGTATCCAAATATCAGAAAATATGCCACCTCTTTGACTACACTGTTTGGCTCAACTTATGTATGTGAATCAGCCTTTTCTCATATGAGGATTATTAAATCAAAACACCAGTCCAACATGACTAATGAAAATTTGGAGGCCTGTTTGAGACTAGCTACTGCCCGGATTATGCTACGATGAGGCAGGTAAAGAATGAGGATCTACACGCAGCTTTATTAAAGTGAAAAATTAACAAGCTAACTCAGAATAACAGGAAATGCAAAACACAAAGACCTTAGCATAGACATGCAAAAACTGACAAAGGCCACAGGGAAAACAAGGGCTTAAATACACAACGGAAAACAAGGAACACCTGGGGAAACAATCAGGGAATGAAAACAATCAGGGAGAATCAATCAAGGAATAAAACTACAAGGACTACAAAACTAAAACAGGAAACTAAACAAGAATTCCAACATAAAAGCACAAAAACAAAAGACAAAAGGGAATATGACATAAGCAAAACTGTCTGATTCCATTCAGTGCAACTCATTAGAATAAGGTAAATGCCCTGGCTATTGTAATTTATTGTGCTGTAGGTTTTTTGAGTTTAGTGTTAAAACTGAATGATATCAACACTGAACATTATTATATATATTTTTTAATTCATTAGAAGATGAATTTAAAAGTAGATCATCACGCAAAAAAGTGTGGACACCCCTAGTGTAACACAAGTGACGGTAAAAAATAAATAATTTTCACACAATAATTTGGCTGAATATGGGAAATGTGGGACAGTTTAGCTTGATCCTCATTATATCAGCATGTACATTATTTACTTAAATGGATAACAATAATTATCAAAGGTGTAATGGAATGCTCTTTTTATAGTTTTCTCTTCCCTGAGGTCCACTGATAATGTTAGTAACATTTAATTATTTATTATATTTTAACATGCATAATTGAGTAAGGTATGATCATTTTCAACCCTGTCTCTGGCCCTCTGTCTGAAATACTTGGTTTTGGCATTAGCGCATCCTTAAAACTTTAACGTAAACACCCTTTGTTATGATTGGCTTACAGCGTGCAGCCCCTGATGTTACTACTACCAACAATAGAAATAAATGGTTTATAAAGTTCGTGTTTGATGCGTCCAGTGTAGACAGCCTCAAGCAATTGTGTCATGTCAATGGACGCACACGGTGTAAACAATATGTCAGTGCAATAAACTGTCACACAGTCATGCCATTTGAAATATTCATGAATGGAACTCACTACATACGTTTTTGATTGGGTCTACGTGTTTTTAACAGCCCCACCCTTCAATAACAGTTGCTTTGCAAGGCTTTAATCATTTTATGACTGGTTCACAAGCAATCCACATTGATATGAGCTGAAAAAACTTGCAATCAATTCTGAAATACGCTGAAGACACATCCAGTTTCCAGTATCACCCTGCACTGAAATGTACATCGCCGGAAACGCATCTGAATGGTCAAAGATGTCCATCCAGCTCATGTTTTATACACTAGCAATTAAAATTAGCACATGTTGCTGAAAGAACGAGTCCATGACACGTTTGTTCAAAAATGCAAGTGGCTGAATGACAGAATGGAGTCTCCGCTTCAGAGTTGTAACTTGACACAGTGCCTTTTAAAAGCAGCCCGAGATACTGTATCAATCAGTCAAAGACCAGGTGGGTCCCCTTTGGTGTTCAGAAATAGTGAGGACACAGTAGAAAACAAGGTGTTTTTGCAGATTAGATAAATAAATGATTTTATTGCATTTGGGAGTAAATTTTGAGTTCTGAAATTTACAGTATGTTTTTATTGTAGAAAGACCTCTTATATGTTAAAATATCAAGGAAAATTGTATTCTTCATGATATGACACATTTAATCTACTCTTCGGGAAGTATTTTTAAGTTGATGATGTTACATTGGGATGTGTGGCAGACCTCATTTCTTGACCAGCAGTGGGTAAAGCAATCGTAAAAAAAAAAAATAAAAAAAATACACAGAAATTTGGGGTAAATGTTTGTAAAAACATATAATGATTTTTGAAGTGAATGATGTAGCATCTGGACCAATCAAACACACAATTATTCATTATTTAATGAATAAGCCAACAGATGTCTCAAGACTGTAACAAGCAAAGGTACAAGTAGGCCCAAGCCAACTCTGTTATGTGTTCTCCCCCACTGATCATTATCAAGCCTTTACGCTGTCTTTACAAGGTCCAGCAACTCCAGTGGTCCAGTGGACGTCAGTGACATTCCAAGCGGGGGAAGCTGCATGCCAGAGAAATCTTTCCCCCATAAGAAATTGACTCAAAGCCCAGAACAACAGACTTTTCTTCACTAAATTATAGGCAAACTGTCTATAAATGAACATGTATATCCCCAGGACATTGTGTATAGGATCACTTTATGTATTGTAAATTGTTTTTGTACTGTATACTGTTTTATGCATGCCTTATGACAGCACTACTAGCTAATGTAAAATTATTTAGTATCATGTTTCCTACCAAATTAATCCTTGTGTGACACCCTGAACAATGCTGTATATATGTAATTCTGACACTTGCTATATTAATCAGAGCATAAAGGGGCTTAAACTAACCCCAATCATGAAAATGAGTCAGCTTCCAAAACAAAGGAACATTTCCCGCTTGGAAAGTGCACATTTCTCATTGGTCAAGCCAGACTCGAGTAGAGGGACCTCCATCAGAAGTTAAAAGTCACAGCCCACCTCGCATCAAGCCATGAGCCATGTGACTCTATGGAGTCAATGAACAGCATCATTCAACGTGCAAGAAATTGGTTGCAACTTGGCTTGATTGTGTGGCCATGAAAAAATCCTTTCTGAGAATTGATGGAAAATCAATATTGAGGGTTCGCTGGATGAACAGATAAATTGATTGTAATGTTAATTACAGCTACCTCAAGTTTATTCTATTGACCAATCCAAATGTTCATAATTAATTATAATGAGTTATGATTTATTATTCATGTTTCCCTTTTAAAAGATATTTTGACAGTGTTATATTTTGATAAATAATCTCATCCCTGTTTCTAAAAGATTTTGCTTCAAAGCTATACCTATATGAGTAATATTATTATCAATAAGCCATGAGAATGATATTACTCCAATAAGATAATTCATCACAATTCTCTTATTAAAGCTAATTCCCTACAATAGAAATTGTGAGCTGATACAACGAGATGTTCTATCTAGTTATTTGTCATTTATCTAAATTATAACGGTTGTCAAACACGACTGATTCCATTATAAATTTCCTTACATAGTAATGTAGAAATAGGACTGTTTCATTTAATTCCTATCTCACACATACTGTTTCCCTTACAAATAATGGTAATATACACAACATTTTCACCTGTGCAGTGTACATTTATCATACCAAATTCGCTACATATATTGATGTGAGAATCTGGGCACTTTAACTGATTACTGTTTATTTGTGCATTCTGGAACAGCACTGCACTGCATTGTGACGTTCATATGCATCGATGAAACTGTTTTCATTAGTGTTGACCCAGATCACAAATCACTGATGTTGGTTGCTATGGCGACGAGAGTTCACGGGAAGTCCTAAAGAGACTCTTCCAGGGCAACTAATCACACATGAGCAACCTGCCGACACAGTACAGCTAAGCTAATAGCATAACACAACACAGCTAAACTAGACAGTAAGTGAACTTTCATTGAAACCCCTAAATACGCTACAATGTTTATCAGAAAACTTGAAAAGTAATTCCAAATAATTTGTAGATATTTTCTATAGAATAATTTTCCCTCTGTTCCACATTACCAGAGGCATATTGGCAAAGTGTAGTTGTGTAGTAATGTCTGAAGAGGTGGGCATATTATTAATTTATTATGGACCCCCCCACCCCCCGCATTATCGCATTATCTAGTATTAACATGTATAGCCTATTTAATAATTAATGGTTATTGTTTTTTTTATTTGGAGTACTATAATGTGCTTTTCTGTGTATAGTGTAATGCTGCCAGTTGGTGGCACTATGATCATGACCCACAATAGCCACATCTATGTGATTAGCCCCCAAGAAAAAAATACAACTCTACTTTTATATAAATCACACAATACAAATCACAACACACGATAAAGCACATGAACACACAATACTCGATACCATGATAAAAAAAAAAAACACCTGAACACGCAAAATAAGAGAACATTCCTTTAGTAAACAATCTTGACTGTAGGTCAAAAGGTAAAGGTGCAAGTAATTTGCATGTTATCACTTAAAACAAATTAGCAAATTTCCATATTTCAATAACCATCTAACTAAATTTCTATTCAACAAACTTGTTAAAAATTGTTAACACATGCTTAACACATTTTGCTGATTTATTTAAGCTTTTTTGAGAGAAACACAAGCATATCGATGTTGACTTGGGTCAGTCTTAGATCGTCTTAGACTGCAAATTAACCCAGAGGTACTGACAATGCATTCAAATGCACAGTTTGAAACTGAAATGCACAAATACTTTCTGGCAAACTGTGAGAGTAGAGGTAGAATTTTTTCATTTGTTCTCCACCAAACAAGTGGATCCTCTTCAGCACAGAATTCTGGCATTTTGCTAAATATTAAAAACTCACTGGCTAGTTTTTCTTGTGGGGAAGGCTGTGCAGTTATGGATGGGTTATCTTCTGCCCCCTGTGTTTGTTCACCTTACTTTTCACATTTTATGCTTGATAGCAGGCTTTTCAAATCAGTTTTTCTTTTCTTGGTTTCTTGCCCTGTATTTTCCACTGGCTGTGTTGATTCCTGAAGCATGTGTTCCTCCTGGGCAATATCTATTTGCCCCAGAAGCCTATGCTTGACCTCTGCTTCCTTGTTCACAAAACTGTCCTTAAACCTTGGATCAAGGAAGCTAGCTTAACAGTAAACAGTAAGGTAAACAATTTTGCAGATTGTTCTAAACATTATGTCTGCATACAGCTGATTCAGATCACTTCCTATTTTCTCCTTTATTTCATGTGCAAGGGTGCTGTCAGTCTCAACATGTGTAACACATGAAAATATCTTCCATGTCAGAGGAAGGACAAAGGAAAGAGTGGTGAGTTTTTCTCCACTTACTGCATCAGTGAACGCACTCAGTGGGGGAAGTGCATCTCTGACCATCTCAAGAATGGTGATGTCCGAATCCTTGGGCATGAGGTGCCATTTCTTTCGGTCCTCTGTAAGCACAGCGCAAACGGCTTGCTGCTGCTCCAGGAATTGCTCCACCATTTCATAAGAAGAATTCCACCATGTGAGCTCATCATGAATAAGTTTATGCACTGGTAGATTTAGGTCTGTCTGCTTTTTTTATCAGTTGTTTTAACAACTTAGGTGATCTAGTGAATGAAGACAATGTCTTGTAAAGCCTAGATAAAGCTGCAGAGACTCAATCAATACCTAGTGCTTTGTTGACTGCCAGGTGTAGATTATGTCCAAAACATGGGATCCACGAGTAGTCCTCAAATGCTTTGCGATTGTTTGAGGCATTGTCAGTTGTTATGCCAGCCATTTTGTTCATGTCCAAACTCAATGTTCTCCTCCAGTGCCTCTCTCCAACTCTCTGCAGTATGATCAGTGTTTAGCCCACCACAGCATAAGCACCAGCCTTGCATGTCCCATGACTCCGTGATGAACTGAAGTGTTACAGCCATAAATGTGTCTGCTGCTCTGCTGGTCCATAGATCTGTTGTTCATGAATATAATGGTTTTCCTGCAATTTGCTGACTCAGTACATGTCTTGTCTCTTTATACAATTTAGGGATTTTGTTGTACATTAAATAACTTTGACTTGGAGGCTCATATTTACAGTTAAACTGCTCAAGCAGTTGCCTGTAACCATGCTTTTCAACTGTATATAAAGGGACCTGATCCATACAGAACTCTGCAACTGCCCTGTTCAATCTCCTTACCTCATTTGAAGTGCTTTCATATTTTCTTTGCTGAAACATATTTTCTAAAACTGCTGCTATGGTAGGCTGCATCAATGTAGGTGTCTCAAACTCAGCTGGTTGCTGATGCTATGAGATAACAATTACATAATGAGGTTTTATGGTGGAAAATGAGAACAAAGTAAATACTAAAAATTGCTCCAATTCTAGAGAACAACATTGTAACTTACACATTAGCATTAAGTTAGCTAGATCGTTCTCTTAATTTCACTTGAATCCATATGTTTTATTGAGGATATACTTATAATTTATACATAAAACATTAATTTGATAACCTACGCTGTTGCTAACCTGTCGAAATTCTTTGAAGAGTTCTGGGTGCCTGTTGGACAAATGCTTCGCTAAATTTGAGGTGTTGCCTCCTTTGCCTTGTACTGTCTTAAAGCACCATTTGCACATGGGCAAGGTGTTATCTTTGGCTTTGCCCTGCTCATTCGCTTCATAAGCGAAGTATTTCCACACCGTACTCCTGCTGTTCTCTTTTTCTAACAGAGCTGGACTCTGAGCTCGTGTGCCTTCCATTGTAATCACTGCTGTCGGAATCCCGGCTATCTCGTTGTTTCCAACTAGAGTGTATGGTGTCCCTGCAGGGACTTTTGTTGATGCAAAAATACGCAATTTTCATTATAGAGTACAGAGTCTCAGATACTTGCAGTTTTTTTCAGTACTACCTAATGCTAACTTAAGCTCAGAACCGTTTTTGAAATTTGGTATCACGGTAGTATCAAAGTATCTGTATTTTTGACAACCCTATATTCGATATTTAAAAATCTATATTCAGAGTATCTATCTATCTATCTATCTATCTATCTATCTATCTATCTATCTATCTATCTATCATTGTCCTATAGTTTGTTTGCTAACTGATTAATGAAATTTTTTTTGCTATAATTTAATATAATTTTTTATTGAAAAAATATGTAGAGCTAAAGATTATATTGATATAATTTAGATTTTAATTTATCCATAAATTAAATTAACATATATAATTCAAAGCATTAGGTGTTAATATAGTAAGTAGATTTTAATATGAGCACAGAAGTAATGTAGGCTTGAAATTTCATTGTAATTTTGTAACAATAGTTTTCAAATTATTTTACTGTTGCATTTTTCTCTGTTCACTGTCAAAATAAATGAAGTACATTAACTGAGTCTGCATTAGTTATTCATATGCACAACTGTTTAAATAACCTCTAAATTAATGTTGGGCAAATGAGGACATAAATTAGATTAGAATACTGCATGTTCGCCAATAGAATAATTATTCAAAGCATAAAATACCAACTGGTTACCAACTAAACTCTTTGTCATGGTTCCGGTGTTTGTGCCGGCTCATACTGTTGTTTGTTTTTCTCTCTCCCTCATGTATCACAGGTGGAGCCGGCATGGGATCAGCGTTTCCATAATAACGGTGATTGATCTCGGGGAGATGCTGACCTTAGCAATGTTTTACTTACTCGTTACCATCTGCTTCACTCTGATTGCACTCCCTACTTATTCCTTGTATGCCACCTCATTATTTGCCCGTTTATAGTTAAACTTTATTGTTTATTGGGACTATATCATCAGGGCTATGCTTCGCACCACACCAGCTTCAACTGACTCTCTTCAGATTGCTCCCGACTTCCAAAAAGCACACACTTATCATATGAACACACCCTTCATTAGCCCATTGCGGCTCCCTGGATTTGAGCCTTCTGCAGCCGGCGCCAGATGTGCCTTATCTTGTCATCGAGAACTTTGTTAATGAAACCATTGAATCGTCATCTCTGCTTTTTGGCCATTTGTCCCCCGATGACACTACTGATCCACAACCTTGCCACAACGTCGCCATGACAGACTGGCACCGTTCCAAAGTTGTGCCAACAAATACAGGAATTAAACTTTTCTGGTTGTCGCAACGTAATCAGTTACATTGCCACAACTAAAGTTTTGGAATCAAATTATGGTGTAGTTAGGAAGTGGCCATGTAATTTGGCTAGCTGTGATTACAAAATGGCTGAATTTGCTGCTGCTTTTCTCAAATTTTGCAATGAAATTTGCTGCATTTTTTGGGGTTGTTTGCAGTGAAAACTCACAAATCATCATTATATACCTCTGTAGTTGTGCTAATTACATTTTAGGTGCAAATATATGTAAATATTTTAGTGCTTATTAAATAAATATGCAGTTAGAAACCAAAAAAAAAATAAAAAATCCACACAAAAATAGCATACATTTAAGTGAAAGCTGTGGGCATTGAAATTATTATTTTAATTATTAATTATTATTACTTAATTATTTTTGTATTCTAACTTTCTGCCCCAGAGAATTCAATAAAACATATCTAGATGTATAAAAGACGTACAATAAATCTGCAAGTTAAAACACAAAGGAGGATTCAATAATAAAGCCTGTTGCCATTATTACATTGTCTGATATTTAAATCTGGTAAATGGCCACGGCCCGTACATTTTAAGTCTAGGCCTTCAGTGCGATTCGCACCATTAAGACAACACTGTATGCCCATCATGCATTATGTGGCAGTCAAATAAAAATTGACATTTTGAAAACACATCCACACAAGAAAGCCAGAACCAAGGAGGTCTAATACCAAGAAAAAGCTCTCTAATAATATTTGTGATTTAAATTTTGCTTGCAATAAATTCTGTTTCATCAGGGTACATGGTTACTTTTCAAAACTTAATCCGGCACTGAATGCTCCAGCAGCCTAATTTACACTTAGAAAAATGTTGCTATAACAATACAAAAAGCACTTACCAATTAGCTTGAAGTGAAAATCAGCCCTCCTTTCCTGTTTAATTAATCAATCGTACGAACATGCAGAACATCTCAGGTTTGTAAATCCATAAGGATCTAGGGATGCAGCTGTTTACCGGTTTCACAGTATACCATGATATGAAAATTGACGGTTATCATACCATGTACATTTGCTTATCAACGCTATTCAGAAAAAAAATTAACCATACGGAGAATCTCACCTGCGCTTGCGCATCTCCTTTCCTCCTCGACTGCCTGTCAGACTCGTCAACTTGCGCCACACACACACAGTGGAGAAAATGTCAGAGAGAAGCTAGGCGAGGGGGTCTGACATAAGTGAGTGTGTGTATGAGTTAAAGCAGTGTTTCTCAACTGGTGGGTTGCAGGTCTAATCGGACTCGGTCAACATCAGGGAAAGAACAATTCCATGGTTCTACCATTGAAGATATTTTGGCAGCTGCCCAAGTGATAGCCTATTTAGGACTGCTGAAGCAGATTTAATATTAATTTCACAATCAGCTAAAGGCTTCTCATCTGCACTCGCTAATGATCTGCTATGCTCTCTGATGCATGCGTGCAACATCCGGGTTTCCCTCAATATTTCAGAGTGCAGACCTCAAAACTGATTTGACCAATTTCAATTCTAGTGAGATTTTTCTAGTTTAAAGCATTACAGAAGTCGAACCTCTCAAACAGTAGGCAGCCCTGACATGCCAAACAGTACTGAGGAAAAGAGCAACACTGTTCTATGCTGTTTTTTTTGTTTTTTTTCCTCCATTATACAGCACCTTTACAAAATTGTTTCACGATTTTACATGAGTAAAAGCAACTTATATTTTGACAACATTTTATAGTTTCATATGAAATAAAGTTAAGGTAGAATCTATTAGACCTAATTATATATCACCAGTGGCAGTTGTTGTTAAAGTAGTTAAAGTTTCAAGATGTGTTTCTGCTAGTATTTAATTTTTCATAAATACTATAATTTGTTATTATTATTAGTATTATTTAAGACTAGGTACACTGACCTAACCATGGTAATTAGGAGCCTTTCCTCCTGTGTAATATGTATGTTCTGTTTGAAATTAGGAAACAAACGGGATAATAATGGGCTCATATAAATCAATATGCTCTTCATTTTGTAAAAGTGGGGAGTGAAAACTTCCTGTAGATTTTGTTGTTGACAATAACAACAACAATAATGTCACTTGATGCATGTTCTTGTACTTGAAAACCATAAACAAAACTATGCAACATAAAAGGAAATGTGACCCAGGATACATTAAATACAGGTTACGTTTTCACTATGGTGGGTCGCCACTTGATTTCCAATGCAAAATCTGTCCTGTAGCAAAACCAATTGAGAACCACTGTGTTAAATGTACAGACCGGAGCAGTCTGGCTGCACTCTCGAGCACCTACATTATCTGTTAAATGTTAATAATCATATGACATTAATTTAAAAGCTCACACAGCTGATATTTTTCATTTAGTATTTAATTTAACATGCTATGCTAACATGTAAACTAACATGCTTTAATTGTATAACATGTTATAGTTACATGCAATTTTTTATCATATTTATCATTCTTTTTTTAATAATATTTCTGTTAGCTTTCTTATTTATTCTATTAATTTTCAAAAGGGAGACATTTTTTACACATACTTCAATAAACAAAAATGGTTTCAAGTTTCAATTATAATTTTAAAAAAATAAAGCGTTTTTTTGAACCAAAAAAAAAAAAAAAACTTCTGTTTTCACTCCTTTAAGGGTCTCTGTAACTGATAATAATAATTGTATAATACTGTATACCATGAAACTGTGATATATTCTGAGACGGTTATCCTACTGTGAAAATGTCATAACATTGCAACCCTATAAGGATCTCATTCTCAACGACAATACCAGCAGTGATGACAGCCGACTCAGCATCACTTAAAGTGTGATTGTGTCACTCAAGGCCAGCTAAAAGGCCTGGACTGGGACACATCATAAAGACCACACCCACAAGAACAAATATATCAATCTGATTGGCTGATGAATCTGACAATCTGTCTTTAGACGCCTATTCACTGCAGTGTTGAGGGATTCTGTAGAAATTCTGAAGGCCTGATGGGGTGGAGCTCAGACTCATGCACTGCTGATGGTGTGAAGTCATGATTCAGTTCACTGCCCCATTTGTTCAGTGCTGGAATTTTCACTGAAGCGTTTTGGGTCCGGAGTTGCCCCGGCAAAGCTTAAATATTATGTTGCTGCTATAGCAGCTGAACACATGCTTGTGAATAGGATTTTCTATTGGCAGACATTCTTTTGTCTCTTGTTTTATGACGCTTTCATGACGTAGCTCTTTAGTGGCGTCGCATTTGCACCATAAGCCAATGAATTGCCATGATTATATAGGGCTTCAGACCACGTGATCAATGATGTGTTAATTGTTAATGCCTGATATGCTAGTTTGAGTATTTCTGTAACCGCTGATCTCCTGGGATTAGAATTCACTCCAAATGGTGCCAAAAGCAAAAAACATCCAGTGAACAGCATTTCTGCGATGGAAATGCCTTGTTGATGAGAGAGGTCAACAGAGAATGGCCAGACTGGTTAGAACTGACAAATTCTATGGTAACTCGGATAACCGCTCTGTACAATTGTGGTGAGTAGAATAGTATCTCAAAATGCTATCCTGAGATGCACGTTGGTGCTGTTTTGGTGGTACGAGGGGGACCTACACAATATTAGGCAGGTGCTTTTAATGCTGTGGCTGATTGATGTACGTTCCACAAGACAAAATAATACATAAATTAATAAATTAAGTTCAGTTAGGAAATTCTGTGGCATAGCCTGATAGGTCACCCTGGCACACTTTGCTATGTTATCCAATCAGAACCCCTTTTTTCCTCATCAAATTATATATAACCCACCTACGCATCATAGCGGCATGGCTACAGCAGCATGGTAACACGCATGGTAACACTCATCCATGCCTAGTCTCTAGCTCTAGACCCAGAAAGTCCCCTTTTTCCTAGAAGATCGGTTAGCTGATCCAGTATCATACGAGATCCTGGAATCCCTATCTGAAAACACACTGAGGGCGTGCCCCAGCCTACTAGGCCGAGTGTTAACATCTTAACGGTGACGCCGATCTACCCACGCTGTCGCTAAACGCAACAGCTAACAAAGTGATTTTGTTATTGAAAGACCACATAGACAAGCAAGACAGCATTATTTTAGAAAGTTATTACAGGCAGCTATCACCAGAGCCCTTAAAAAGTGAGCCTACTAATTGAGTTAACACAGCAGTCTACCATCACCTGCAGGGATCGTGGGAGTCCTTTGGCTGATTGTGATGTCACATCATTCTTTTGGCTGCAGCAAATCCTTTATCTACAGCTGTATGTTTCCTTCTGAAGCAGCATATCACCATCCTTCGTAGGAGATTTTAGCAGGTAACAAGATCAATTTAATAGTATTTTTTCAAGAAGATAATTCAACCTTTTAAAGTTATCTTTACATAGCTCTGTTAAGCCTGCTCTGTACCTGCACAATTCAGTTTAAAGCGAACAGAATCATTGCTTTTAATCATTTGTTTTAAATGCTTTGGAATAGTGTTTCAGCAGAAAGTTATCTGTCTAGCTTAAACGCATTGCCGCAATGAAACCAGACTAGGGCTGGGTTCGGAATTGCATACTACCGTACTTCGCATACTATATCTGCCATTGACACATGCGGCGGAGTTAGTGGGGGTTGTGTGCCATCCTGAACTCTGCATAAATCTCCCTACTCTACAAACTCAGCCTCGGTCTAAGTTTTGTACATATTCATTAAACTCATTCTTTAAACTTGTCATATAAGTATATTTGATTTTATATATTAAAGCACAATGACCATCTTGGTAGATACAACATAATTGATGTATATATGCATGCATACCACTGAATACCATTAATCTGTTTGAAAATATACATGAATGTATTTTGATCAGTGGTCCTCCACCCTTTGACTTCAAGGCCCCCCCACTGTCAGAGAAAATATTCATAGGCCTTCCATTTATGTAATTTAATTTTAAGTAATGTCCTCTATTTCTACTGTAATGATGGCAAAGCCTGTTTTAGCATTTTAATGAAAGAAACTACTATTGACAATAGATTAAAACTATTAATCATTATACTCCATAACGTATAGAACTGTATATTCTTCATTAAAACCAAGATGTTGAAGGGAGTATGCATTTTTAGCATTTAGCATTATAGTATTTAGAATGTTCAGTAAGTTATATAATGTAATATATATAAATAATAATAATCTTCCTTATCCAAATAATTTTAAAGATCTTAAGGCCCCCTGGAAGTGTGCGAAGGCCCCTAAGTGGGTCCCCACCCTTGGTTGAGAACCACTGTTTTAGATGAAGCTTCTATTCCACATTTTCAGTATGTTTCTAGAGTCTTCCCTTGCAAAAACCCTTGCTGCTAGGTATTTTCCAGAGACCCTCTGGACCATCTCACAGTAATATATGACCACCGCTTATTTCCACAAATGGTTGCGGTCTATCATAAAAAAAAAAAAAAAAAATTAGCTGGCATGCAGTAATTGGACATAAGGCTAAATTTGGCATGCTTTGGCATTTTTAAACAACCAGTTATGTCATAAAATCCTGTTGATTTTATGGATTCATTTGCACGGTCAGCATACTCCTGTCCATAATTTTAGTTAGGCGTACATTCGATTTGCATATATCGGTACGTATCATCTAGGGTCACTCACGTATGACAAGCATTATAGCTTTGAAAGACCACTCGTGTAATACAGCAACAGATTCATAACAATATGCCAATAGGGTCTAAGGCTGTATCGCATGATCACAACACACCTACTGTTCAAGTATAAGATATTAATTAGCAGAATATTCCTTCTGTGGCTTACACTTCTCAATTCATAATCAGTAGAGTCCAATCACAATTAATTATGCTAGTCATCTACTCAGACTGCTGAGCTCAATGTGCTTTTCAGGTGCTTCAGTGTCTTTAGTCCAAGCAACTAAACCTCTCATGACACTGCAAAGCAATGCAAACGTGCTGTCTAGGTGCTGCAACTGGGGCATCTACAGGTCAACACTGCAGCAGCGCAAATGTGCTGTAAAAAAAAATAAATTCTTCACTTATTTTATTTTTCTTTTATTTTCACTTTAATAAAAGGGGCTCAGGTGGTGGAGCGGATCGGCTGCCAATTGCAGGGTTGGTGGTTCAATTCCTGGCCCACACGACTCCACATGCCGAAGTGTCCTTGGGCAAGACACTGAACCCCAAGTTGCTCCCAACGGCAGGCTAGTGCCATGCATGAAAACTCTATTGGTGTATGAGTGTGAGTGTAAATGTATGTGTGAATGGGTGATTGGGACACAGTGTAAAGTGCTTTGGTAACCTCTAAGGTTAAAAAGCGCTATATAAGTGCAGACCATTTACCATTTAATAAGTATCACCTATTGCCTATGGCCAAGAAACCACTCACGAGACTGCAAAGCAGCGCAAATGTGCTGTGTAGGTGCCACAACTGGGGCATCTTAGGGCTGAGCAACTTAACCTCATGACACTACAGCAGCGCAAATGTGCTGTCAAAACAAAAAAACATTCTCCACTTATTGAATTCTGTACTTTAATAAGGATCACCTATTGCCTAACCCAAACTAACACAGTTCTGCCCTCTCTCCACATGTCTCCGCACCTGAGAGCAAAAACTCTGCTTCCTTTTATGACCCTCTATTCCAAATGGTCGACGGATAACCTATGACGAGTCATGGTTCGCCTGCATTGAAGCAAATATGTCTACTCAAGGGAATCTGTATCCAGAAGGGACTCTGTATGCAGAAACATACACCAGCACTCTTCAAAGCCGGAGCAAGATCAGTTCAGTGTCAGCTATCTAAAAGAATGGAATGTTGGTTTTCAGCTGCATGTACAGTAGCTTAGACCAGTTACATTTATTCTGAATACTAAACTGATGTGTTCTGGATTCAGTTGATCATACAATTGCTCAGGTGGTTACTGGTGTATGTTGTCAGCTGTGCCGTGCTAGTCATTGTTTAACTTGGCTCAAGCCAAGGGAGAAAAACAAAGAACACTGCAAGCAGCTCAAATGTGCTGTCCAGGTGCCACAACTGCAGCATCTACGGGTTGAATGTAATACTTAACAATCACACAGTTATTCAGGTCACTAGATAAACCCCATTGGGAACTAACTTTTAACACAAGCTAGTGATACACTGCTAGCTAAATGCGACTGAAATCTACCTCACTGCAACCTTATTTGCTTGTCTTGTCTATTTATTTTCTTTTAATGCGGTTTTGGGGGATTTTATGTTTGTTCAGTAGAAGCAGTATGCTTCAGTGCATAGGTTCTGTACAACAGCAGCAGCATATTTACTCATGTCAAGTAGCAGAAGCAGCAGCAGCATGCATAGAGCAGATCTAGTCCACCTATGGTGACAGAGCGTGTGTGATCACCTGTTGCCACACCCAAGCAGAGATGCTGTCAGGATAGGGAAATTCTCCCTATTTCGCGGTAGCCGGTGCGCAAGAGTCTCTCACTATAGAAACCTCAATGTACTTTGCCATTTTGAACAGTACTTTTTCTCCAATGTGGACAATCCAGTAAGAGACAAGCACCTTGAGTTGTGTAATTAATCTGTCTGTTGTGTCTCTCAGCTGTGATGAGCCGTAATGCTGAAGTTGTTCATTTAAAGCCATTTAAAGCTATTTTCTAGCTGTAGTTATGTAGTAGTTATACGAGAGATCATGGAGCACTGTTGTATGTAAACAAGGACTGACGGATTCACATCACATCACCAACTGTTCATATTACACACAAAAATAATATTTTTATTATAACATATGTTATGTAAATCTTTTTTAGCGAAGCAAAGCGTTGGAGTGCTGATGGTGTCAGACCATCAGTGCTCATGGAACGTCTCTCGTCCAATTAGATTTGAGGACCTGAACTAACTGTTATGTGTGTGTATATATATATATATATATATATATATATATATATATATATATATATATATATATATATATATATATATATATAAACATTTGAATAACAGCACGTGAGGTACCAGGTTGGACATGGTAAGTAGGTTGCTTAAACATCACAATGAGATTTGTGGATGTGATATCAACATCTTTCTTTCTTTAAAATGTGAAGAGATATGAGTAAGTAAATGTGTGGTGTGTTTAACATAATTGCATATGCTGATGTAGCCCATGACAATTTAAATCTGCAAATAATTATAAGAAAATATGAAAAGACACCACTAAAGTGTCGTACTTGATCGCTTTCTCTCACTAGTACAGTTTGTTGATAGTAAACTCTGCTTTGGAAGATAATTTGGGAAAGCATTTTTTTGGATGACTGCATGTGTAGTACCAGGTTGGACGTGGTAAGTAGGTTCCTACAATGTTACAAGGAGATGTGTCAACGTGATAAAAATGTAATAACAATATTTCTGCAACATTGTGAAAATGCATATTTGTAATGTGAAAGAAAACCTGATATCTGTCTTATTAAGTACGTCGGATAAAACGTTGTCACGAGGTGGGGATTTTGATTTTTTACAGCTTAGTTTGCTGGGATGTTGGTAAAATCTTTGCTTTAGAATATTACATAGTGGGGGGAAAAACATTTAGATAACAGCACGTGAAGTAAACATCATTATAACATTCCTGCAACATTGTGATAATACATATTTATAATGTGAAAAAAAAAACATCTGTCCAATGATATACGTTGGATAAAAACATTATTACAACCTTTTTTACAGCATAATTGTGTTTGCTGGGTAAACTCTCCAGCAACTTTACTCATGCACATCTCCCGCGTTCATACATCCCATTCAGAAGCCCTATTCCCTTCTAAAATGATTACTCTCCACTGTGAGAGCTTCAGATGGCTGAAAGGTGATAACAGTCTGTTAGAACGCACTTTTTTGCCATTCCCATTGAAAATATGTTTGGAACAACCCTACATCATGGATTGTGCTCCCTACGAAATGCCAGCGCCAGTTAGAACAGAGCCAGATGTGCTGAACAATTGTAGGGGGAGGGTGTTTTCTCGTTCTAGAAAGCATTAGATTGGACAAGTGTACCAGTATAAGGATGGGCAAGGAGGAGGCGGGAACCGGCTGAACAGTAAACAAAGTTTTAATGTCAAACTCAACTTAAACCCAACATAAACAAACATGCAGTGCGGCCACATGCATAGCTCTCTCTCTCGAACCGGCGTCTCCGGCTGCCCTTAATCTCGCTTTCCTGCTGATCAGCTGATTCAGCGCCGGCTGTGCTCCATCACGGCCCGGCCATGCCTCCTGATTCAGGCCAGGAAGCCACTGGTTTGTCTAAATCCCTCCCCATCTCTGGAGGTGAGACGCTGCCCTTCTGGCCATTTTGTCAGCTGGTGGTCCACCCAACCTACTTTGAACCTGGGGGAGATACGAGGGGAGGCGTGGATAGAGGGAAAAAGTGAGTGGAGACACACAGAGAGAGAGGAGAGAGAGAGAAGAACTTGCTCGCCAACTCCTGTATGCGGCATCGCCCGGTCCTCAACAGCTCCTCCCTCGGCGGATGGCAGTGAGTCCTACTGCCTCTGGCGGACAGAACCACTCCTCCCCTTCTCAGCAGCCAGACGCTTTTCCTCCTTCTCTCGGTGGCAGGTAGCAACCCCTCCGTCCCCAGATAGATGGCCATGGCTGTTCCCCTGATCAGCTGAAAAGTTCTGGCTATGCCCTCGTCCTCATCACAACAAGGTTTCTCAACCTCTATGCGATGTCATGGGTGTTCCTGAGTCTTTTTAGCTGTAAGGGAGAGACTGCAGATTTGAAAGGCTTATATCTTCGGAAACAAATATTGTCAATGTTTAAAAGTACACTAGCATATAGCTGACCTTAAAGTTAATAGATATGAGACAAAAGGTTGGTCTGGTCTGGAAGTTTCTACAGTTAAAATGTTAAAATGACTTAGTTAGTATAACTGGGCCCTATAGAGGTGAAATAAAAACAATCACTGACACCTCGTTGTGATTTGCTGTGTCTCATCATTGACAATAGTCATTCATATTTTTAAACTCACTTCAATGCATATTTTGTTTTTTTAATTAGAAAAAAAATAATTGTTCTAAATTGAAGTGAGGACACGTGATTATATGTAAATGTTTTCCATCAGCCAATTGTGTCTACAACTTCATATCTTGTAAATAATATTAAAAACCTAATAATATATACAATATATACATATATACACAATCCTTAAGCTGGTCTTTAACCTAAATCCTAAATGTATAAAAACATTAATTTGGTAAATACTTCAATATAGAGCATTATCCCAAAATAATTAAGTGTATTTTGGGCTTGTTTATAGATAAAAGTCCCACGTTATTAGTGAGATTTTGGTTTCACAAGAAAATGAATGTGGTATTTTATTTATTTTTTAGCCTATATGTCTGTTCCTGTCATAGTAAGGTAAGACTAAGATATATTTTTTAACATTCAGTAAATGGATTTGAAAAATGTTCAGCTTTTTTCACCACCTTGGTTATCATTATAGGACTAAATATGGACTAAAAGCAGGAAATGTTTAATTTTGAATCAAAAATCTGTAGTAAACCAAACATTTTGGTTAAAATCAAGTACCATAATTATTATAGTAAGGTAAAGTATTTTTTACCATAATTTTTTTACCCTTTTTGACTTTGTTACAAAGTACACTAATTTGGTATTTTATAATGAATTTGCAAAGTTTAATATTAAAAGTGCACTCATTAACTTTTATCGTTGTGTTATCTTGGAGTTGCACTGACACCTAGTGGCTTGGATGCAGCATCATTTAAAATCAATAGTTTTCAGTTTCAGATGCCATTGTAGAAATTCACAGTCAGCCATGATCACTTAATCCATGAATAAAAGTGTCCAATAACAGGACAGTTACTGAGATTAAGGGATCAGCTGGTTATGCGATGCTAACATTGTAGCCCCCATGTGCAGACCCTCTCCATGTAGAATAAAACAGCTTTTATCAGGTTATTGATATGACAGGAGTCTTCAATTTAATGTGAGTGGTCATAATTTCCTACATATATTGCAAAATTGTAATTCATGTCTTTGCAATTAAACTATTTTTTAGGAAAAAATTGCACCTTTAAGTCTGGGGTTGGGACTAGGCATTAGTACATTAAAGCATTTTAAAAGTAACATTTATATATGATAAAGCCATGATTAAAACATTTCTAAGTCAGATTTAATGTGACCATATAAAAAAAAAAAAAAAATTCCATTCTCGTAAAGGACTTGATCTCAAATCAAATTGCACCATTCAGGCAAGAAGCATAACAGGTAAAAAAACAAGGCTTGTCTCCCTTGTTTTGCTTTTTTTTTTGTTCGGAGGGGGGGCTCACAAAGCACCAGTTATAACCTTTTATGATTAGCTGATGCTGGCAGAACTGCTAGTGGCAAAACAAGCAGCATCAGACAGAACAAATAGACAGGCGCAGTTTTAGCTTCAGGAATTTGCCAAGTGAAATATATTCAGCTCAGTTCTCACATGGATCCTCAAAGAAAGTTCCGTGGACTGACCTCATCTGCTAAATATTATTTCTGCCATCAGACACACTGAAATCTCACTTGAAATGAATTCAGTGTGCACATACGCATATGTCTTTGTTAGTGTGTGCATGCATCAACACAACGCTATACATTTGTGTTTTCTTGGTTGCATGTTGCTAAGGCCTAGAGGGATATGGACATTAGCCTGTTAAAATACAAATGTCTGACCAGCACCAACAGCGTAATTCCATTCAGCTGTAATTTAGATTTCAACCACGTCGGCAGACCTGCCATTCCTGGTTCAGATGGGAAATCGAAGCTGAATGGTACTTAATGAGAAAAGTGAAACAGTTAACTTTTATGAGACTCCCACAAAAGTCATGAATCTTTCGCTATAATACAAGAGCCTTAAGATAATCATCCTCCGCTGTTAAAAAGCTCTGACATTTAAGAGTGAAATAATTAACTTCTCATCTTCATCCTGAGAGAGTGACATGAAAACAAAGAACGGCACCCATTTATAACACTTACCTTTGCGTTTAGGTCAAATTCCACCATTGCAAGCTGTGACTTAATGACTGTGTAATTTCTAACTCGTCTTTATCCTCTTTATGAAAGCAATATGTCTTGCCCCTGAAGTTAAGAAATATAAATATTGCACTTTGTTGATTTCTGTGGAATTGCGTTTTCAGCTTAAAGTATTTTTTATTTTTTTATTGTCTCGGAATAAAGGCTATTTTTGCATTATATTAGAACATTGATTTCTGAGGGTTTTCACACTATAGACTTACTGCCAAAAGGCATGCACAACAAAGCATAATATCTAATATGTAAAGCCTTTATTTTTACACTTTTTCTGTACATATTGGAAAGTGATTATTTAAGTTATTTTTCACTAATGAACACCTTAGTGGAAAATGTATGTCTACATTTAATAATAATAATAATAATAACAATAATAAAAAGTGACATTATTCGGATCTCATAGCATGACAATATACTTGACCAACACAGCACTTCCAAAAGGAAGGAAAAGTTCATTTTTCATTAATACTTGACAATGGTCTTGTAATTATATTCATATAAATATCAACAAAACTTCCTGATTTATGCCCCATCTATAGGCCTAAATTCTACTAGCTAACATATCAGCTTTACAGCAATTTTACTGTAGTAATTGTTAAAGGACTGTTAGAAGATAATTAGTGAGTTACCAGGTGATGTATATAAATTAATGAAATGTCATGTGGTAATCTGAAAATTTCCTCCACTTCTTCATTTCATAAATAGGATATTCCTCGTAAACAAAAGAAAGGATGCAGCCTCACCCGTTTGAACTTTAAATATATCTCATGCACGCCACCAGCATACCGTCAGCTGCTGCTTAGTTGCCAAAATCCTCATATTATCTTAGGAAATCACAGGAAACTGAAAGTCTATCACAGACAAAACAATGGGTCTTTCATAATCAATCTGATATTTCATTATTTACTGACATATTACTAAAGTGAGTAGACGGCGGGATGAAGGAAGGAACAAAAATAATTCTTCTCTGGAAGGTAATAAGCCTTTTTTTATAGAGCAGAATATTTCATGTCTAGTGAAGCAGGATGAAGAGTCTCAGTCTGTTCACTGCCATTCTGATGCATATTGCACACACAATTGGATGGCTGAAATTTCCATTTACATTCTTACTGGCTTGACTTTTTCCACAACTTATTTTTTGTCACCAGTCTGCTTGGTAATACGGTTGTGTTAACAAGGTACCAGGTTCCTACAATGAGCTCTTATATGGTAGAACTAGCCGATGAAATATCTACAATAATATTAATAGATATCGGCAGATGTTATTTTTACCCTTGTGCAAATAAAGGTAGATGCTATTTACACCCCAGTGCAAATAGTGGCAGATATTATTTGCACCCCAACCCTGGTACAATAATAATAATAATAATACCATAATAATGGTAGATACTGTTTGCACCATGGTGCAAATAGTGGCAGATAATATTTGCACCCCATATAAAATATTAAAAGTATAAGGGCATTCCACAGTGTTTATATTGTGTTTTATTAGAGTCCCACAGACACACTACACCTACCCCTAAACCTAACCCCTTCCTTTACTTAACAGTAACCATAGTATCACCATGGTATTTTGTAGTAAAATCATAGTAACCACAAAATTGGGGTACATAACATGGGTATATAAACGACACTATATTACTGTAGTAACACCATTGTTAACTGCATCAAATCTCTGGTTTCCACCAAAAACATGGCATGGTTCCCTCGAATCCTTAAAAAGTCTTAAAATGTCTTTACGGTATTAAATAGTCTTCATTTTTATTAAAAGATGTCTTAAATTTGGCGGCAGAAAGACAGGAATCATTGTATGACCTAATGTGATTATCAAACTTTCAAATAATACAATTTAATTAAATAAATGCATGCGCTACGTCCTTCAAAGTGAAAATGCGGCACTGTATTTTCTCCAAGCACGCGGGAGGCTTGTGAGTGTTTTCAGCTGTTGCAGAGCAGTTCGCAATCATTAAGACATATCGGAAATTTATTACAAGCTATGACTAAAGATCAACTGTTGATGATGATGTAGTGTTGTTGAAATATGACAATGTTTACTTTTAATAGTTTATGTTGTAATACATTGTAGATTGTTGTAGGAATGCACATTTTATATCCCTTATTTGTTTGAATGAGCAGCTGGAAGCAGTTTATTACAAATATTTCAAAATAAGAGTTACTGGTGTATTTCAAAGTTAAACTGCCTTTAAAGTTTAAAGTTCCACGCTATTAATCAAATTCCATCTTGAATGTGTGCCCCAGCCTGTTTCAGTAAGAGTCTGTGATACATGATTTATTTTGAGATTTTTTATTTTTGGTATGGGGATACGGTATTAATTAGATTTATTGAGGTCTTGAAAAGGTCATAAAAAACCTTATATTTGATTTTAAAAACCCTGCATGGTTACTACATAAATACTATAGTACAAATACCTTTATATTATGTTGTATGTATTATTATAAAGAGAATTAAAGAAAATACTAAGAGAGGAGACAGGAAACAGATTTGGAAATATATTGCAACAAATGCAGAATCGAACCAGGATCGTAAAGGCACAGTCTCACCGGCGTTACACCCCAAACCTCTCAAGCGACACTCAAAATGCAGTTTGTTGTAAATTTCAATTTTCCAATAGACTATTGGGTGCAAATAGCCGTGCTGTGTGGCAGGTGTTATTTAAACCTGGGTGCAAATAGTCACATTCAATATTTGCTATTTATACATATAATTAATTCTGTCAGAATACACTTCTTTTAAATGGCCGCCAGTGGAGATAGATGCTTTGATAGATTAGTTATGTCATCTATCAGCAGTTGTTTGTGCTATGCCATTATTTACAGTAATTTTTCCCACACCAGAAAATGAAGGGAAAATGAACTTGGATTGGTCAGTTTACATGTCAGTCAAATGGTCCCTTCCTGTCTAAATGGGCGGTTCTTGGCCAGAAAAAGCTGCAATGTGGACCATACTTTATGCCAACAGTCAAAAGTCTGGCTATGCAAAACTAATCTAAAAAGGGAATACTTCAGTGCTTCGAGACTTTATTTTCCATCGGTCAAAAAACATTAGAGAGGGAGAGAGAATACATTTCACACATTACTGTGTGGGAGGAAAGGGTAATGAATGCAAATAGCAGCATGTTCTATTGATGAGACAGTAATTTCAACGAAAGCCGAAACCTGCAGATAATCAAAACATTCTGATGTAAAGAACAGAATTGCTGTGTAGAGCAGCCTACATTTGAGCCCTGAATACCAGTCACCATCCACTAAACACTAGACACTGACAGGCATAAGTTCTTTCTGAGGAACTGCTAACTTTAATAAGGTTGACTATCAAGCTTGTTCTTTCCCCTGTACAAGAAAATATTAGTCTAGGTTTGCGGAAAGGGAAGATTCACATGCCAAATTTTTCCACCAGCAGCGTTGCCAGTTTTTGGTTTCAGGGCTTTGGAGAGAATTAGAAACAAATGTGGGGCCTTTGAAACAGTACCTCAGATGTATCGTTCACAAGGACTTAGTTGGCTCAAGGATAAACAGAAAATTCCCATCTCTTAAACTGACAACACCCTCCATAGCACCAGAAACAAGCTCATTATAAACAAACTTGATCATTCTCCATTTTGTTTTTTATTAGAAACACTTGCGAGTCAGAAGTTCTGTCTCACACACACATGCAGATTGAAGTCAAGTCAGCTTGGTTATGAACTTGCGGTCTGCCGGCATGATTATTTGTAGTCAGTGAATAATCAGTAGCGGCATTTTGAGTGACATCATTGTTAGGATGTGTGGGTGTCATAAGATCAATATGTTCAGTTTTCTCACATCCAGTTTATTAATACTCTGGCAGTTTGTTTTTTAAGTGCTTTGCCATGCTTTTTGATGAGTCATCAAAAAAACTTGTGAATTCAACACATGCAGATACATCAAGCACTTTAACTTTTGTTTTTTGGAAGCAAGTTTTTGAAAATATTCACACTGATTTTACAGGTTCTAGGTAACACTTTGTAATAGGTTTCATATACATTTGTTTTAAGCAGAACAAAGTAGCACATTTACAAATACATTAAAATATGATTCAAATCCAGTGGGGTCAAAAACTCTGAGACTACAATGAAAAACAAATTTAAACCTGGTAATAAAAACAAAGGAATGTTATGATGTTAAATGAATAAGTATAATTTAAAGTTGTCATGAAATAGAGAATCAAATTTTACTTGATATTTAAACTTATA
This sequence comes from Moxostoma hubbsi, assembly GCA_032164185.1. Taxonomy (NCBI): domain Eukaryota; kingdom Metazoa; phylum Chordata; class Actinopteri; order Cypriniformes; family Catostomidae; genus Moxostoma; species Moxostoma hubbsi. The sequence goes on along the minus strand of JAVLUX010000031.1, from coordinate 11,894,275 downwards.
AGAGGTAACGTCTAGGTTACGTATGTAACCTCTGTTCCCCGATGGAGGGAACGAGACGTTGTGTCGAAGAAGCGAAACTAGGGGTCTCTCTTGAGCGCCAGACAGTTGGCAGACAGTATTTGCATACCCCGCCCCTGGACATATGAGTATAAAAGCGGGGAAATAAATTGAGCTCATTCAGGATTTTTCTTTGTGGTCAGAAATGGTCCAGCCACAACAGTGGCTCGGCTCAGTGACGTGGCTGGGAGGACACAACGTCTCATTCCCTTCATAAGGGAACGGAGGTTACATACGTAACCTAGACGTTCCCCGTCTGTCGCTCACTTCAACGTTGTGTCGAAGAGGCGACACTAGGGGTCCAATTTAAATCACGCCATGTGCTGAGCCATGTAGGTGTTCTGCTGACACAGGAGCGGGCAGGTATTTTTTGTGCAAAGCCGACCAGCTGTGTCAGACTGCACGTACCCTTCCCTAATGCCCCATAAAAGTCATCGGAATCCTTCTGGTTACCTTAAACAGGGGAACAAGGCGACGCTTGCCAACACGGGAACAGGCTGAGCCTAGCCAGGCCTCTTTTCTCTCTATGTTTCTCTGCATAGAGCAAGAAATGGCTAGGGCCCTTACACGCATCGAGGGAAGGGGGTCTTACCCAGTTTCCTATTCTTTCAGGGGGAAAAGACCCAGCGGAGACCACACCTGCACAGGAAGGGGGAGGTTAGAATGGTGAGCACATCACATGGGTTTTCAGGTGACATGTGGAAAGGTGGTGCCGTGGTAGATCCAGCCTCAAGGAGGGGGGAGTTGCTACAACACGGCGACCAAAGGGCAGCTGGGACTGCCTAAGTGAGACGCGGGTCCACTTGTAAGGGGACCGTACCGTGGAAAACACACACAGGGGGAGTCCAAGCAGGAGTCCTGAACTGTGGAGCACCTATTCCAGTACAGGGTAGATTAAGTACCCACAGTGGATAGGGTCGGCAAGTACCTCCGCTGAACTGCAGACCCAAAGGGCTAGGGAGGAGTCCTCCAGGGATCCGAATGAGTGGGATCTCCTGGGAGAAAAAGCGCACAGTTTTACCTCGGCCGAGGGAAAGGGCGCTAGGTGCAAGTGATCCACCTGAGCGATCCGGCTCGGACCTGAGAAAACATGGGACGAAACTGACTCAACCCTGAGATTGTAGAATCTCACAAAGGTATTAGGTGTTGCCCAACCTACTGTTCTACATATGTGTGCCTGGGAGGTGCCTCAGGCCAGTGCCCAGGAGGATGCAACACTCCTTGTTGAGTCTGCTCAGACCCTTTCCGCTGTCCACCAAAGCAGACAAAGAGATGCTCAGAATGTCTAAAACTGTGCGTGCAGTCCAAGTAGGTATGCAAAGCATGTAGCGCACACAGCAATGAAGGGGCTGGGTCTGCCTCCTCCCGGGGCAGCGCTTGCAGGTTCACTACCTGGTCTCTAAAGGGAGTGGTAGAAACCTTGGGCACGTAGCCCGGTTGCGGTCTTAGGATCACATATGTGTCTGCCGGACCGAACTCCAGGCAAGTGTCACTGACAGAGAATGCTTGCAGGTCCCCGACCCTCTTGATCAGCAGGGTTGCTGCTTTGACCAACAGGCCTGACCGGGAATGATTTAACCTCAGGGCGCTTCTTAAGAACCTGATGATTAAGTCATGCTTACCCAAAGACTTGCCATCTACTGCGTCGTGGTGGGCAGCGATAGCAGCAACATACACCTTCAAGGTGGAAGGGGACAGCCTCCCCTCCAGCCTCTCCTGCAGAAATAGGAGCACTGACCTAACTGCACACCTCTGTTGGTCTTCAGTCCGGGAAGAGCACCAATTTGTGAATAAGCGCCACATCAGGGCATACAGTTGCCTGGTAGAGGGGGCTCTGGCTTGCTTGATCATGTCTACGATGGCAGGTAGTAGCTAGATCTTCGAGTTTCCAGAGTGTGCCCCGTCCCTGAGAAAGAAGGTCTTTCCTCAGGGGAACCCGCCAGGGAGGGGCTGTCGCGAGGAGTATGAGGTCCGAGAACCAGGCCCGGGTGGGCCAGTAGGGAGCCACTAGGGTGACTTGTTCCTCGTCCTCCCTGACCTTGCACAGCACCTGTGCAAGAAGGCTCACCGGGGGAAATGCTTACTTGCTCAGCCCCGAGTGCCAGCTGTGTGCCAGTGCATCTGCCCCAAGGGGAGCCTCTGTTCGGGCATACCAGAGTGGGCAGTGGGAGGTCTTTCAGGAGGCAAACAGGTCTACCTGGGTCTTGCTGAATCATTCCCAAATCAGCTGGACCGACTGGGGGTGAAGCCTCCACTCTCCACTAGGCAAGCGTTGTTGTGACAGCGAGTCCGTTACCACATTGAGGTTTCCGGGGCTGTAAGTGGAGCGCAGCGACTTGAGTTGGCTTGAGTCCTCCAAAGGAGGAGACGACGGGCGAGTCGTGACATGTGGCGGGAGCGTACACCGCCTTGGTGATTTATGTACGCTATGCCTTGTCTACCTCCCACATTTTGACCAGGTCCAGTCCATAGATTGCATTTCTGGACCACCCGGGAAGCCATCGCCCGTTCGAGTGCCGGCGCTTCTGACCTTCGTGGCCCAGGGGGCGCGGTTGGTCATTGAGCGCAGTTCCTGCAGCACACCAAGAACAGGACTACCCAAGTGCAAGTTTTGAAGTGCCTTGGCCTGGGGACTGGTTGCAGGAAGGGCCATGGCATGCTGGGCGGAAGCGGACAGCTCCACCATCGAGGGTAGTGAGAGCGGAGGAGTGAGGAAGCCGTGGCTTACTCAACTCGTCATGCACGTCCGGGAAGAAAAGAACTGGGGGGCGGCTGTGAGCGCCGCACATGTCCGCGGGATCAATCAAGTAGTCGAGAGGGGAGGGACGGGGTTTACCGGTCCAGCCTTGCGCTCGCGGTAGCTCGGGAAAGCATAGCAGACCTCTGCGCGTCAGGCTCAGCCTGGGCGAGCAGACCCGCGAATCATCAGCATCAGATGCCGCTGTAATGCTCTCCGATGCAGTGGTGATGTCATCCAATTCCGGGAGCTCAAGGGACCGGCCGGCCGGCTGTGAAGCGGGCCGCTCTCGTCCCAAGCTCAGGTTTTGAAGCAAGCAAGCGCGCCGGGGAGGTGAGTGGCTATGCAAATTGCACTGCCGTGCAAGGAAGGAGAAAGCCACTGCAGTGTGCCGTAGATCCAACAGCAGAGAGCGTCAGAGGAACAGGAACAGGTGTGTGACTCGCAGCTCGCTGCAGTACAACCATCGGCTCTGAAGAAAGACATTTTCTGAATGTATTCAACGTATTTCCCCACTTTTAGTTAGATCCGCTGGAACCAGAAACAATCTATTGCTCTGCAAAAAAATGTATGGCATCTATGCTAATATTATTCTATAATTCCAATCCTGAGATCACAAGAACCGGCCAGATCCAGCTCCATTCCTGCTTGGTGTCGGACTCCACTGCTACGTGTCTCTGAGTGATGATGTGTAAATGCAGCCAGTGGCTGTCAGACATCACTTCATTCTATTACGATGGACTTCAGAGGATGAACTGATGCCATCTCCAACCATAAGACATGGGATACTTCCAAATCATAACTGATCACTTTCTGTTTATGACTAAATGGAAAGCCGGCTGTATCAGCATTAAGTGAGTTCTCTAGGCAAGCTGTTACACTTTCTATTATTAACTTAAACATTCCTATTGTCTTATGCTCCCAAATTGTTTGTTGTTTTAGGTTTATAACTGACAGTTTAATGAATAAGCACATGACTAAAGGGCCTAAAAGAACAGCTAAAATTACAAGGTTTGGGTGGTTTCGAGGATGTTCACTTTAGCCTCATGTCATCCTTAGAGACTTATGTACCCAATTACATATTCTCATGTCCACGGACCTCTTTCCATTATGCTTTGTCAATAAATTCATGTGTGGACGTGTGAGCCCCTGTGGCCTGTACAAAGTAATTGGACTGGGCCATATAGTGAAAGTCCCCATCAAATGTATAGAAATTGACCTAGAGGTTAATTTGCTTAAATCAATCAGGGGTCAAGAGAATGTACCTAGACAGCACATAATTCTGATGTCTGTTTTAGAAATGGAAAACCTCGCAATCTTATAAGGGATGCTCCATTCAATTGGCACACTGATCGGTATCAGCTGATATTCATGTCCTATGACTAGGTTGGTGATCAGTAATTTTGCTGATCACATTAACCGATCACTCATGTCACAAAAGATGTGAGGCTTCTTTAAGACATCGTCCGCACTGTAATGGCATCCCGGAGTGGGGAAAATACTGGCAGTGTTGTGAGACAACAATCTTGATTCAGTAGTAAATTACGATGCAGTGGGAGAGGTATGGCAAATATAAAAAGCTTGTGTACTGTACTGTTAAAGGCAAAGGGAAAAAAGCATGAGCTGTGAAACGGTCCTTATTATCGTTCATGGCGGCAGCTTCTCTGTCCCTGCCTAGGAATCTCAGTAATAACGTGAGATACATTATGTGGTGTTATTCAAAAATCTTTATTAAATATCTCCCAAATAAACTATGTTAACAATAGTAGCACCCTAGAGTCCAGAAACATGCTCTCTTTCTCTGCTTTCCTTTGATCTCTTGCCCTCATGAGAGAGCGTGTGTACCCATCCATTAACGTTCAAGCAGCAACAAGTGAAAAATTAACTATTAATACAATCATCCAACTAAATTAAAAGGCAGTTAAGGCATTTATAAATATGATAATAAATATTAAGATACCATAATATAATGTATTAAATATAATGCAAAAATAAAATAGAAATACAATAAATAATTATAATTATATGAAAGAAAGACAGTAAATCAATAACCAAAAATGTTACATTAAGTTTAATTGCACCTATGGGTTATCAGATTGTCAATCGTTTTAAAGTCTTATTTAAAGTTTGCCAGTAAAAATAAGGCAAAGTGATATTTCTAGGAAGAGGAAAATTCAATAAATAGTGGCAGTGTGCAGAAAGCATACATATAGCCTGTTATGACAGAGATCCTGATAAAAGGTGAAATGATCAGTGATTGGTATTGGCTATAAAAATCCTAAATGGAACATCCCTAAATCTAATTAACATCTGCTAAACATTTTAAAATTATCAGATATAAAAACATTCTAAATCATAAATACATTTACATTTACATTTATTCATTTGGCAGACGCTTTTATCCAAAGCGACTTACAAAAGAGGAAGAACATAAGCGAATCATCTTAAGGAGACAGTGGTACGAAAAGTGCCATACTACAAAGTTTCAGTATCATCACAATAGTATACAAAACCGATTTAAATGCAACAAGAATTGTTAATACATTAAAATTTTTTTTTTTTTTTTTTTTTTTTAGCGGCTGGTTAAATACTCTTGGAAAAGGTGTTTTTAGCCGTTTTTTGAATATAGAGAGTGAGTCAGCTTCACGGATTGAGTTGGGGAGGTCATTCCACCAACGTGGTATGATAAAGCTGAAAGTCCGGAAAAGTGTTTTGGTGCCTCTTTGTTTTGGTACAACAAGGCGCCGCTCATTTGCCGACCGCAGGCTTCTGGTGGGAGTGTAGCTCTGCATAAATGTTTTTAGGTATGCTGGAGCAGACCCAGTGATTGTTCTGTATGCCAGCATCAGGGCCTTGAATTTAATGCGTGCATGAACCGGCAGCCAGTGGAGAGAGACAAAGAGTGGTGTAACATGTGCTCTCTTTGGTTCATTAAAGACCAGACGTGCTGCTGCATTCTGGATCATTTGCAGAGGTCTAATAGCACATGTAGGAAGGCCTGCAAAGAGAGCATTACAGTAGTCCAGTCTAGAGATGACAAGTGACTGAACAAGCAGTTGTGTGGCATGTTCAGAGAGGAAAGGTCTTATCTTCCTGATATTGTAGAGTGTAAATCTACATGATCTTGCAGTCTTTGAGATGTGGTCTGTGAAATTTAGCTTGTCATCAATGGTTACTCCTAGATTTCTGACCGTTTTGGAAGGCAACACTGTAGTTGGACCCAGCTCCACAGTGATGTTGTGTTCAACATCAGGGTTGGCTGGAAAGACAAGGAGTTCAGTCTTGGCTGGGTTGAGTTGCAGGTGGTGTTCCTTCATCCAGGCTGAGATGTCAGCCAGACAGGCAGCGATTCGAGCGGTCACTGTGGTGTCGTTGGGCTGGAAAGACAAGTAAAGTTGCGTGTCATCAGCGTAGCAGTGGTAAGAGAAACCATGTGACTGGATGATGGGTCCTAATGACGTTGTGTATATGGAGAAGAGAAGTGGCCCAAGCACTGACCCCTGAGGTACCCCAGTAAGTAACTGATGTGGCTTGGATACCTCACCTCTCCAGGCTACCTTAAAAGACCTACCTGAGAGATAGGAGTTGAACCAGTCAAGCACAGTTCCGGTGATGCCCAGTTTAGAGAGGATGGAGAGTAGGATCTGATGGTTGACTGTGTCAAAGGCTGCAGAAAGGTCCAGCAGAATCAGAACGGATGATCTGGATTCAGCTTTCACCTGTCTCAGCGACTCTGTGACAGACAGCAGGGCAGTCTCAGTGGAGTGACCACTTTTGAAGCGATCTGATTGAAAACTGCCCTTTCAAGTGTTTTTGCCATGAATGGGATGAGAGAGACTGGTCTGTAGTGTTCTATCTCTGTGGGGTTAAGTGCAGGTTTTTTCAGCAGTGGGGTTACTCTAGCCTGCTTAAATGTAGTGGGAAAAGTGCCTTCAAGAAGAGATGCGTTAATTATGTGTGTAAGTGCAGGTAGGATGGACGGAGAGATGGCCTGGAGAAGGTGTGATGGAATGGGGTCAAGAGAACAGGTGGTGAGGTGGTTGGAGAGGAGGAGTTTAGAGACCTCAGTGTCAGTTAGAGGAGAGAAAATAGAGAGAGAATAGTTGCATACAGGAGTTGGGTGTTTGACAGGGTGTGGTGCTGTGAATGTATTGCTGATGGCTGTAACCTTATTAGTAAAAAATGTGGCGAAGATATCTGCTGTAAGTGATGTGTCAGGTGGTGGAGGTGGAGGGCAGAAAAGCGAGTTAAATGTTCTAAACAAGCTACGAGTGCCTGCGGTGCTGTTGATCTTGGTCTGGTAATATGACGTTTTTGCAGCTTTAACATTATCTGAAAAAGTTGCAAGCAGAAGTTGATATTTACCTAGATCGGCTGGATCTTTAGATTTCCGCCATCTCCTCTCGGCTGCCCTGAGATCAGTCCGATGTTCACGAATTACGTCAGACAGCCAGGGGCTGGGTGGTGTAGTACGTGCTGGTCTAGAGGAGAGAGGACAGATGTTGTCTAGACAGGTTGTTTGGGTAGAGCTAAGTGTGTCTGTGGCAGTGTTTACATTGAGCGTGGAAAATACATTTATTGTGGGAAGAGAGGCAGAGACATCATTGGATAGGCGAAAGGGTGAGAGGGAACGGAGGTTACGGCGAAAGGAAACCAAAGGTGGAGTTGGTTTTACAATGGATGGGAGAGTCATGTTAAATTGAACAAAGTAATGATCAGAGACATGTAATGGAGTAACAAGTATATTTGAGGAAATACAGTTACGTGTAAAAACGAGATCCAGCTGGTTGCCCGATCTGTGCGTTGCTGTGGTGTGTAGTCTTTCCAAGTCAAATGAGGCCAGAAGAGTATTCACTTCAGTGGCCTGGGGCTTGTCTTGGTGTATGTTGAAATCGCCAAGAACCACAAGTGGCCTACCATCCTCTGGCAAAGAGGACAGCAGGACATCCAACTCCTCAAGAAAGCTTGTCAGCTGACCTGGAGGGCGATAGATGACAACAACATGTATTTTTGTGGGTTGCATTGTAGTAATGGCATGGAATTCAAAGGATGTATTGTTACATAGTGAAGCCTGTGGAGAAAAAGTCCAGTTATTATTAATGAGCAAACCTGTTCCCCCACCCCTGCCGTTATGTCGAGGGGTGTGAGAGAAGGAGAAGTTGTTGGAGAGTGCAGCAGGTGTTGCTGTATCCTCAGGACGTATCCATGTCTCTGTCAGCGCCAGGATGCTGAGGGTGGACTGTGTGGCGAAAGCTGGAATGAAGGCAGCTTTGTTCACAGCAGACTGGCAGTTCCAGAGTCCCACTGAGAACGAGAGTGGAGCAGGAGTTGAAGTGCAAAGTGGCCGTAGGTTGTGTGGGTTGTGTTTGGTCTTGCATCTGTATCTTGTGAACGGTCTACAACAGATAACAGGGATGTGCTTGAATGCATGTGTTATTAGTGAGCTAGACATGTTAGTATGTATGTATGTATATAAATATAAATATCTCAAAGACATTTGCTAAATGCCTTATTAACATCCAAAACATACCTATTGACAAATGTATTATAGACATATTGCAGATGAACAATCAACATAAAAAATGTCTTCCAGATGTAAACACACACATTTAATAAATGTATGGGTGATGTATGTGTGCTATAGGGTTCTAGCTATTCTGTCACTTGACACAAAGAAGCAGTCGAAAAATTATCAAGAAAGTGTCAGCACACAAGGAGACCCAAGTGTGGGACACTTTCACCCCAGGGAACAACTGTCTTCCCTCCAATGACAAGAAATATAACAATTCATTGACTAACACAGAGACGGTCCTGCCATAATCCATTATGATATAGTAAACTAATCAGGAATTATTGTGAAGTCCAACCAGGTGCTAGAGGCTCGCACATGGCTATTGAGGAGGAAATTGAGTTGAAGAAGAAGCTAGGAGTCTTCGAGGAATAGCAAAGTCCTTGGTCCAGACAAACAGTATTGTTATGGTCCAAAAACCAATGGAACCTTCTGGTTCTATGAGAATTTACAACAACTGAAATAAAATTTCAAACTGGAACAGCCCCATTCTCCAACTTTCTCTTTCAACTAAAGAAAATACTTCCTTCAGGTTATTCAGCCAATACTGGCAGTACCAGGTATTTCCGATTGGCTTATGTGTGTCACTATTCACATTTCAATCACAGACCCTATCTGGCTGTTTAAATAGACGTTGTCATTTACAACTTGCTGGAACAGCTGCTTCAGGAGGTGCTAGAAGTGTTAAAGGGATAGTTCACCCAAAAATGACAATTCTGTCATCATTTACTCACCCTCATGTTGTTTTAAAGACATTTGTCTTTTTTTCTTAAGTGGAACATAAAAATGGAGGTGTTTGGCACCCTAATTTGACACTCCCATTCATTAAATCTTTTTTTCCACACATTGAAAGAGAATGGGGACTGAGGCTCTCAGTCCTTAACATTCTGCCCAACATGAAGCTTCTCACAATTTTATTCACTCTCAGCTACATTATTTCTATTATTTCTTTCATGGCATTAACTTAAGGAGAATGTAGTTATTTGATGGCATTAACATTAGAAGAATTGAATCTATTTTCCACCTATACATTCACTGAAAAGAAAAATAAGTGCTAATTTTATTAAGCTCCCCACTTGATATTGTTTTGAAGCAGGTGCCAGTTATATAGACCAGCACATCACAAACTAGCACTTTTCACCCCCTCTAAAGCCAAGCGCACACTACACGTCTAACGATCAGTTTTATTAGATGGTGCTCCGGTGCTGTGGCACTACCAGCCCAATGTCTGAATGTGTTTGAATTGGGCAAATCTCAAAACAGTTTGGACCCTGTTACATCTCTCTTTATCATCATCCCATTTCAAATGAAATCACCCATCTTAAAATTACGATAACGAAATCCATTCACAAAATCTCGCAGTTTATTCTTGACAACATGTCAACAAACATGAAAGAATGGCCTGTGCCCTTTTTGCACTTACTTGCAAAGAAAAATAATGTTGAAAATAATAAAGACAAAAGTTGTAGGGACATGTGGGTGATGATTTGTTTAATTTTCAAATTATTTATGTCTTCTGCTTCCCATTATCTTGCTCTCCTCTTGCGCTCTACCTGTATTTCATTTGCTGTGGATCATTGTCATCTCTCCCTTTTCAGGACAGTGCACACACCTGATAACAATACATCTAGGTATCAAGCTGGTATGAAATCCATCGTAGCATCTGGGACTAGTCAGGGCATGTCGCAGGAATGCGCACACTTTATCTTAAGATGGTTATTCTATATCTTTAGCTTTAGAGTGAAATATATATTTTAGATTTCCTAACATATCTTTTTGCAAATAGAATAAAAGAATAGAAGTAGAACAAGGAGTCCTGCAATAGATGGTTTGGCCCCCACAGAGCCCAAATCTCAAAATCATTGAGTCAGTCTGGGATTACATGAAGAGACAGAAGCAACTGAGACAGCTCACATACATACAACTTTGGAAAGTCCTCCAAGATGATTGGAACAACTTATCTGCCAACAACCTTGAAAAACTGGTTTGAGTATTTCTGAAACTGCTGATCTCCTGGGATTTTCATACACAACTGTCTCTAGAATTTACTCAGAATGGTGCCGAAAACAATTTAAATCATCCAGTGAGCGGCAGTGTTGCGGATGGAATGATAGAGGTCAACAGAGAATGGACAGCTGGTTGAAACTGACAAAGTCAAAGGTAACCCAGATAACCACTCTGAACAATTGTGGTGAGTAGAATAGCATCTCGGAATGCTATTCTGAAATGTGGGTTGGCACTGTTGGGGACCTACACAATATTAGGCAGGTGGATTTAATGTTGTGCCTGGTGCATATATGAAAGCAAGAATGCAAAAGTTTTGTCCAAATGTGACGGATAATACATATAAATTTGTATTTATCAAATAGATTTTGAGACATACAGTATATTCTTCTGTGCAATAATTCGAAAAAAAAAACAAGATAAAAATTGTTCTTGCTTTCATTTAGCATCTAAAATTGTTCAGGTTGTTTGCTATTACTTCTCTATTGTCCTCATTCTATGGATTGTTTGGTGCTAACTTAAATCTACTCAGCTATGTGCTAGATCTGCCTATTTTTCATAAATGATTATGTTGATGTTCCATTAAAACATAGCAGTTAGGGAAGGTTGAAATAATATAATAAAAATCATAACAATTGTAAGTACCTGGCATTAAAGTAATTTTTTTCTAGAAATTTACTGTGTATCTGTTAACCAATTTGAGACTTGTTTTAATATGGAGATTAGATATAGAACCCGTTTTCATAACCAAGACCTTGATAACATTTTAAAATATGCTTTTCTATCTGGAATGGAATAGCAAATCACTCTTCTGTTGACATGTCATTTTCATGTCTTCTCAAGAATGTCTTTAGATCATTGGTGATAAATCATAGTTGCTGGAAGTTTTTCTCAAGCTGTACTTATTTAATGGAGTGCACAGCCAGCAAAGACATATAGTACATTAATCATCTGAGGGACTACATGTTGCCTGTCGTACTACACTACATTGTCATAAACTCTTTCAATTGACTCTTCAGATTGTGACAACACAAACATAATATGTACCATACAGTAGCATTGCACAACCCTGCAAAAGAAACATTATCTTCCATGTCATTATGTTCTACAGCAGAAATAGCAAGCATTTAGAATCACCAGATGCTTTGTAAGCCTCAGCTCCTAGGATTCGAGCTAACCTGCACACAGCATATTCTATATTCCCAGATCAAACATGACCGTGAACCTGCCAGAGCCACAGTGCACTACACCATTTGAAACACAAATATGACACTATGAATATTAAGGCAATTTCTGCACCTGCATGGACTGGTTTATGACTGCTCTGTTTCTGTTGCTGAAACTCACCTGTTCAATTTGTGAGTGTGTACTGAACCAATTTTACATTACACTGCAGTTACTGACTAGGTTACAAACAACAATCTGTAATTTGCATGACATGATCTTGTGGGGAATTGACGTGTCTTTTCCAAATGTTGTTTTTTCTCATCCAAATTCAAAGGCAATGTGTATAATTCCAGATAAGCGCCACCATGTGGCAAATGAAAATCACCTATGCTGTGCCTTTGATGTCACATCACTTTTGATCTCTGGCTAGATGCTACATTTGCAATTAAGTTAGTAAAATTATGCAGTTTTTGTTTCAATACTTTTATGGTTAGGTTTAGGGTTTGGGTTAGGAGTAGGGCTGTCTATGGATACATTTTTTCATGAAATTATTTACATGATATACCAATTAATTAGCTCATATGTAATATTAGGGGTGTGCAAAACTACCAATTTTAATAATCTACTAGTAGGTGGGTTGTCTAAATGACTAGTCGTATAGACGGTGTTAAGGAACTCATAAATGTATAATTAGAATCTGTTATGTTCACATACCCTTATCAAATACTTTTCAGGGGGACATACAGATGCTAAGCGCAGCACTTCAGTGTAACTAAAAGATGTTCAACAAATTAATAGGCTAAGTAAGGGATAATGTAAAGTCAACCAGGTATCGCAAAACAAAACTCAATTGGCGAATGACTAATCAGATGATAAATCATAATCAACTATTCCAGAGAACTGTGGTATAAATAACTATAACATCTTATTGCACATAACTATCAAAGTAAGAGAAGAAAGAAATAATAAAGACTTACATTTACATTTATGCAGTTGGAAGATGCTTTTATGCAAAGCGACTTACAGTGCACTTATTACAGAGACAATCCCCCTGGAGCAACCTGGAGTTAAGTGCCTTGCTCAAGGACACAATGGTGGGGGCTGTGGGGATCGAACCAACAACCTTTTGATTAACAGTTATGTGCTTTTGCCCACTACACCACCACCAAAAAAATACCGAAAACTCTTATGAGCACCCTGAATGCGTAATGACGTGTTTCAATGTAACCGGAGTGCTTCAGGGCCATCCTCGCTGTGCATTGAAAAATGTATAGACTAACTATAAGATTGCAGGCACAAAACGTCTCGGTTACGTATGTAACCTCCGTTCCTTGATGGAGGGAACGAGACGTCGTGTCGAAGAAGCGACACTAGGGGTCTCTCTTGAGCGCCGAAAGATACCTCTGATCTATGAAAAAAGGCCAATGAGAGTTGGCGAACAGTATTTGCATACTCCGCCTTCAGATACGGATATAAAGGCGAGAGAAATACGCTCGTTCATTCAGGATTTTTCTGAGGAGCCAGGAGTGTACCGGGCACCTCAGCGGCTCGGCTCAGCGACGTGGCCGGGAAGACACGACGTCTCGTTCCCTCCATCAGGGAACGGAGGTTACATACGTAACCGAGACGTTCCCCGTCTGTCGCTCACTTCGACGTCGTGTCGAAGAAGCGACACTAGGGGTCCACTTCAAAACTCGCCATGCGCTGAGCCGTGTACGTGTACTGCTGACACAGAAGCGGGCAGGTATTTGCACGTGCACAAGCGACCAACTGTGTTCAGGCTGCACATACTCTTCCCCAATGCCCCGAAAAAGCATCAGCATCCTTTTGGTTACCCTAGGGGGGAACAAGGTGACGCTCCCAACTAGGGAACGGGCCAAGCCAGGCTGGGCCTCTTTTCTCTCTATGTTTTCTCAGCATAGAGCAAGAGCAGCCGGGGCCCTTACCGCATCGAGGGAAGGGGGTCTTATTCCGAATTCCTATTCTTTTAGGGGGAAAAGACCCTGCGGAGGCCACACCTGCCCAGCAGGGGAGGTAAAGGTGGCAAAATACATCACATGGCCACTTTGGGCATGTGGGAGAAAATGGCACGGTGGTAGATCCAACCTCGAGGAGGGGGGAGTTGCTACAACACGGTGACCGGAGGGCAGCGAAGGACTGCCTAAGGGAGACGCGGGTCAGCTCGTAAGGTGACCGTACCGCGGAAATACACACAGGAGGAGTCCCGTAGGAGGCCTGATCTGTGGAGCACCTATTCCAGTAGGGGTAGCCGGAGGTACCCGTAGTGGACTGGACCAGCACGTTCCTCCGCTGAACTGCTGCGGGCCCGAAGGGCTAGTGAGGAATCAACCAGGGACCTAGGTCCTCTGGGACAAAAGTGCACTGTTTTGCCTTGGCAGAGGGAAACGGCGCTGGAACAAGCGGTTCACCCGGTCAGATCGTCGACGTGTACCGAGTTCTACGGGCTCGGACCTGAGAGAACACGGGACGAGACTGACTCAACCCTGAGATTGTAGAATCTCGGAAAGGTGTTAGGTGCTGCCCAGCCCGCAGCTCTGCAAATGTCTGCTAGGGAGGTGCCCCTCGCCAGTGCCCATGAGGATGCCACGCTCCTAGTGGAGTGGGCCCGAACCCGTAAGGGGGGTGGCACGGCCTGGGTGTGGTAGGCCAATTGAATGGCCTCCACCACCCAGTGAGACAACCTCTGTTTGGAGACAGCGTTCCCTTTCTGCTGTCCTCCAAAGCAGACAAAGAGCTGCTCAGAGCGCCTAAAGCTCTGGGTGCATTCCAGGTAGGCACGCAAGGCACGTAACGGACACAATAGTGAGAGGGCTGGGTCTGCCTTCTCCCGGGGCAGCGCTTGTAGGTTCACTACCTGATCTCTAAAGGGCGTGGTAGGAACCTTGGGCACATAGTCCGGTCGAGGTCTTAGGATCACATGAGTGTCTGCCGGACCGAACTCCAGGCAAGTGTCATTAGTAGAGAACGCTTGCAGGTCCCCGACCCTCTTGATGGAGGCGAGCGCGATCAGCAGGGCCGTCTTTAGAGAGAGGGCCCTGAGTCCAGCTGATTCTAGCGGCTCGAAAGGGGATCTCTGAAGACCGGCGAGGACCACCGAGAGATCCCAGGAGGGGAACAGGTTTGGCCGGGAGGGGTTTAACCTCCGGGCGCCTCTTAGGAACCTGACGATTAAGTCGTGCTTGCCCAGAGACTTGCCGTCTACTGGGTCGTGGTGAGCTGCGATAGCGGCAACATACACCTTCAAGGTGGACGGGGACAGCCTCCCCTCCAACCTCTCCTGTAGGAACAGGAGCACCGACCTAACTGCGCACCTCTGTGGGTCTTCTGCCCGGGAAGAACACCAATTGACGAACAGATGCCACTTCAGGGCGTAGAGTTGCCTGGTAGAAGGGGCTCTGGCTTGGTTGATCGTGGCTACGACCGTGGGTGGTAGACCAGCTAGATCTTCTGCGTCCCGTCCAGGGACCAGACGTGGAGGTTCCAGAGGTCTGGGTGCGGATGCCAAAGTGTGCCCCGTCCCTGAGAAAGAAGGTCCTTCCTCAGGGGAATTCGCCAAGGAGGGGCTGTCGCGAGGAGTACGAGGTCCGAGAACCAGGCCCGGGTGGGCCAGTAAGGAGCCACGAGAGTGACTTGCTCCTCGTCCTCCCTGACCTTGCACAGCACCTGTGCAAGAAGGCTCACTGGGGGGAATGCATACTTGCGCAGCCCCACCGGCCAGCTGTGTGCCAGTGCATCTGCCCTGAGGCGAGCCTCTGAACGAGCATACCAGAGCGGGCAGTGGGAGGTGTCTCGGGAGGCAAACAGGTCTACCTGGGCCTTGCCGAACCGTTCCCAAATCAGCTGAACCGAGTGGGGGTGAAGCCTCCACTCTCCGTCAGGCAAGCGTTGTCGTGACAGCGCGTCCGCTACCACATTGAGGTTGCCGGGGATGTGAGTGGCGCACAGCGACTTGAGTCGGTGCTGGCTCCAAAGGAGGAGACGACGGGCGAGTTGTGACATAAGGCGGGAGCGTACGCCGCCTTGGCGATTTATGTACGCGACCGCAGTGGTGCTGTCCGACCTGACTAGGATATGTTCGTCCCGAATTAACGGGAGAAACTTCTGCAGGGCCAAAAGGACGGTCAACAACTCGAGGCAGTTGATGTGCCAACGCAGCTGGGCCCCTTTCCAACGGCCTGAGGCTGCGTGCCCGTTGCAAACGGCGCCCTAACCCAATCTGGAGGCGTTGGTCGTGACCAAGACGCGTCTGGACACCTGCTGCAGGGGTACTCCAGCCCGTAAGAAACAGAGGTCTGTCCAGGGGTTGAATGTTTGTCGGCAGGCGGGGGTGATTGTTACCCAGTGCGTGCTGTGGCGCCATGCTCGTCTCGGGACTCGGGTCCGGAGCCAGTGTTGGAGCGGTCTCATATGCATCAACCCCAGCGGTGCGACCGCCGCGGAGGATGCCATATGCCCCAGGAGCCTCTGGAAAAGTTTTAAGGGGACCGCTGTGCCTGGCCTGAAGGCGGCGAGGCAGTTCAACACTGACTGGGCACGCTCCTTGGTGAGACGTGCGGACATTGAGACCGAGTCTAACTCCATCCCGAGAAAAGAGATGCTCTGAACTGGAGTGAGCTTGCTCTTTTCCCAGTTGACCTGAAGCCCCAGACGGCTGAGGTGCCTGAGCACCTGGTCTCTGTGGGCGCATAGTAACTCTCGCGAGTGGGCCAGGATGAGCCAGTCATTGAGGTAGTTGAGTATGCGGATGCCGGCTTCTCGAAGCGGGGCAAGAGCTGCCTCTGCGACTTTCGTGAAGACGCGAGGGGACAGAGACAGGCCGAAGGGGAGGACTTTGTACTGATACGCCTGGCCCTCGAACACAAACCGCAGGTAGGGGCGGTGTCGGGGCAGGATGGAGACGTGGAAGTATGCGTCCTTCAGGTCTATTGCTGCGAACCAATCTAGGTGCCGGACGCAGGTTAAGATGTTCTTCTGCGTGAGCATTTTGAACGGGAGTTTGTGCAATGCTCGGTTGAGAACTCGCAGGTCCAATATTGGTCGTAAGCCGCCGCTTTTCTTGGGTACGATGAAGTAAGGGCTGTAGAAACCCTTCTTCATCTCGGTTGGAGGGACAGGCTCTATCGCGTCTTTGGCCAGAAGAGTCGTGATTTCCGCGCGCAGGGAGTGGGCGTGTTCGCCGTGTACTGCGGAAAAGCGGACGCCCATGAAGGGGGGCGGGGGCCTGGCAAACTGAATTGCGTAACCGAGTCGGATGGTCCGGGCCAGCTAGCGAGACGGGTTGGGAAGTGAAAGCCACGCGTCCAACCTCTGCGCTAGGGGCACCAAAGGGACGGTCAATTTGGACATGCCCGGCGGGGCTTCGCAGCGAGGCAGAGCAGGTAGGGCAGCGTTGGGCGGCGACGAGGCGACCCGCGGCTGAGGTGCTGAGAAAAGACTCAAAGCACTTACCTTGCTCCGCACACCCGGCAGGGGGCGGGTTAGCGACTGAGGAGGAGGTCCTGGGTAGGCGTCCTCTAGACTCGTCGGAACCGGCCGGCCGGGGGACAGTCGTGGGGCTGAAGACGGGTGGTCCGTGTCCAGGAAGCCAGGACTGTTGAGATCTAAGGGCAAAGTGCCGTGAGAACGGCATTTGCGGGCCAGGTGACCCAGAGACATAGGAAATAGCTCTTTTATTGAGAATGTGGGTACCGCAACCCCATCTAAGGGGGGGCGGCAAATTCAATTGTTTGAAAACAAAAGATTCTCCTCCCGGCCCTCCACCGGGGGACGGAGTGGTCTTACCACCTCTGGAGCTAACGTCTGTGTCTCTGGGTCGTCCGTCTCAGGACCGCCTGGGAGCCTTCCGGGTCCTCGAGGGAGTCCGGGAGACGGGGGGCGTCTGCTTCCTGCAGTGTGCTCGACGCAGGGGCTGAGAGCTGGGCCCGGGTTGAGGCGGAGCAGATTTCTTAGCCGCAGGGGGACGCCCTCAGCGAGCAGATGGGGCAGTGGCCTTGGCGGCAGGTTTGCGGCGAGGCAGGATGTGAGAAATGGCCTCCGTCTGTCTTCTCACCGCGGAGAACTGCTGGGCAAAGTCCTTGACGGTGTCGCCGAAGAGGCCAAGCTGGGAGACAGGGGCGTCGAGGAAGCGAACTTTGTCTGCCTCACGCATCTCGACCAGGTTGAGCCAAAGATGATGTTCCTGGACCAGAAGGGTGGCCATCGCCTGCCCGAGTGCCTGCGCGGTGACCTTCGTGGCTCTGAGGGCGAGGTCGGTCGCTGAGCGCAGTTCCTGCAACACATCGGGATCAGGGCTACCCTCGTGCAGATCTCTGAGCGCCTTGGCCTGGTGGACTTGCAGGATGGCCATGGCGTGCAAGGCGGAGGCGGCCTGTCCCGCAGCGCTGTAGGCTTTGTTGTTTAAGGAGGATGAAGTCCTACAGGCCTTGGAAGGGGGTACAGGGCGCCCGCGCCAGGTGGTAGGGTCACCGGGACAAAGATGGAGTGCAACTGCCCTATCCACCTGGGGAATCGCCGTGTACCCGTGGGCCTCTCCGCCGTCGAGGGTAGCGAGAGCGGACGAGCAGGGCTTTTGACGAATGGAGAGCGGCGCTCTCCATGAAGACGTCAGCTCGTCATGCACCTCCGGGAAAAACGGGACCGGGGGGGGCGTGGCTGTGAGCGGCGCCCAGACCCCAGGAACCAGTCATCCAACCGTGACGGGTGTGGGGAGGGTGGAGGTTTCCAGTCCAACCCCACCCCGACGACGGCCCGGGCAAGCATGTCGGACATCTGCGCATCCACCTCAACCTGGGCCTGCTGGCCCGAAGGCGGCAGTCCAGGGGAGGAGTCAGCGTCAGATGCCGCGCTCTCCGACGGAGCGGCGAGCTCATCGGCTTCAAGCTCCAGAGGATAGGCAGACCGGCCCGGAGGCGAGTCGCCTTTGCCTCGAGGCTGGACGGAGGTAAACGAGCGTGTCGGGGGGCGGGTGGTCCGAGGGGACGTGCCCGGCGGAAGCGCACCCGCTGCCCTCCCCAAATCGCCTCCAGCGCCAACCGCATCGTCCTCAATCCCGTGGGAAGAAGGAGCGATACGGGGGGCGGCTGGAGTGGCGTGCTTTCTATTGAAAGCGAGCCGCGACCGCAACGTTACCATGGTCATGTTCTCGCAGTGAGAACATGAGCCATCCACAAACGCTGCCTCGGTGTGATCGGCGCCCAGACACACGAGACAGCGCCTATGGCCGTCAGAAGCGGAGAGCACTCTACCGCATCCAGGAACTACACAGGGGTTGAATGGCATCTTTATAAAGACGCGCCCTGAAAAGGGCGTTCAACACCACTGTGTATTGCTCTTTTAGAGAAATAAACTCTTTATAAGAAATATAACTGTTTTGGAAGGGAACTCTTTCAACTCTGCGCTGTCGAAGCGCCCAGGGGCAAACTGCACGCCGGCAGAGAAGAGAAAACAGCCGCTGTAGTGCGCCGTAAATCCAACAGCAGCAGAGCGTCAGAGGATCAGAAGCAGGATCAGCAGCGTTACACGCAGCTGTCAGCATAAACACGACCATCGGCTCCGAAGAAAATTACTGAATGAACGAGCGTATTTCTCTCGCCTTTATATCCGTATCCGGAGGCGGAGTATGCAAATACTGTTCGCCAACTCTCATTGGCCTTTTTTCATAGATCAGAGTTATCTTTTGGCGCTCAAGAGAGACCCCTAGTGTCGCTTCTTCGACACGACGTCGAAGTGAGCAACAGACGGGGAACATCTAGTTCATAAACCTTTTTTAATATGCAACTATTTATTTAAGCAGTGTCAGAAAGAAAAATAAAAAAATAATCTAATCTCTCCATAACACCTAACAAATATTGGAGCATTACTCAAGGCAGAGAATTTATGTCTTAAAACTGATCATCCTGAAATGCATTGTTGATGCAGTGCTTTGATTGCTGTAACAGCAGCAGTGCATTAAAGGACTAAAGCATTAAATAGATGCAAATTCTTGCAGACAGTTTTACTGTGTTGAATGTTATTCAATGTTAAGCACAGAAAGTTATCATCATGCAAAAACTCTGAAATAATTTGAGAATCCCTTTAAAACCACCTCCACCAAAATTATTAATGTTAGTCGACTCCACTAATTGACTACTGTAGTTGTTGAACGACAAGGCAATTAGTTAACTGCCATGGCACATCCATTTTGGAATATATCCATTTTGAAATTGAGTTTGTCAATCTGTCCAAGGGCTGTTCAAACCGGATTCGTTCTTGTGTTCTGTCTGCACTATTTCTGTTGGTCTATGTACACATGCATTAGACGGACACTTTCGGAGTGTCTCAATGTGGTAGAATTGCATTTCATTGATTTTCAGTGTCTCTAGCTACTATCGCTGTGTTTTTCAGGACTCTGTGTCAAGTTAAATGTAGTTTTAAACTTCCAAATACATAGAGACTCTAAAAAAAACCTCAAGACCCCTGCATTCTGTTGTGCGCCGGGCAGCTAACTTTGAGCAGCTGAGCCAGAACCCTTCTATAAGGAAGCCTACAAGCTTAGCATAATATAGTATAACACAGCAGTTGCATAGACATTCTATGGGTTGTACACTAGCGAGGAGACAAGAGGCTGTTTTTTTAATGTTTGTCAATGGATGAATAGATGCTTAAGTATGCTGAATAAACTGCTTTTGTGTGGAAACAGCTCATCACTTTAATGAATTAACAGCCTGTCTGATAATATTCAGCATGTTTTACACTAAGCAATCCTTTTGGAATGAACTATGTGTGGAATTACTACAATAAAATAGCTGGTTTATACACCCATTTATTTGTTTGGTATCTGCAAATGGTGATCTACTGTCGTAACACACTAGTTGACCATTACGCCCTCTACTATGGTAAAAGCTCAGAGGTTATCTCGTATAAAAGATCTGTGGCTGATCTGTCCATTTGTTGCCTGTACAGCTGGAGTTGCACTTACTACCCCCTACTGTCTGGGACTCGTAAACTATGAAAGTGATACTTCAAGCTTGAGTGCCAACGTTGGTTGGAAAATTCCTTATTAAGGAATTTACATCTGGTTTCTTTTTTCTTTTACAGATTATTATTGTTATTTGTTATGTAATTAATCTCACTGAATTAACACATTATTTCGACAACCTTAGTTAGGAGTAATGTTATTACTCCTGGATCCACTCGTGGATTAAGTTTCTTCTGGATGATTGCTCATGTCTTACACTTGTGCAGTTTGTCACATGAAGGTGCGCATGCATTCAACTGTAGTTCCAGCTTCAGCAAATGTATAATCAACCTCCTGTTGAATTTGTGTGAGATCAGTCTGGATTTGCAAAATTGAGAATTGCATTATTGAATATAATAAAGGTAGGTGAATTACACAAAACAAAAATCAAACATTTTGTCATATAGAATTTGTTGACTTCAATAAAACTACAGTACTTGTACAATTTTCTGCAGGGCTTGTCCTGGCACCATATGCCCTATCACATCTAAGTTTTAGCTGTAATATAAAGCCAGAAGAATTTTCCATCATGCATTATGAAAAATTTAGACAGTAAACATATGCCTTAGGATTGAAAGTTAGTCACGATTAGCTGACCACTGTTTGTTAATTTGGTCATCTTTTTTCTATATTTGTACTGTTGTTTATCACATTCAGTCAAGACACGTCAGATTTGATACTTTCTCCAGCTGCTTCAAAAAGGAAGTTCAAATAAAACACTGAGACAGAACAGGAAAAAAGCCGGTTTCCTGGCAGGCGACAGAGCACTGAAAATCATGAGTGCAGAATGACCTCTCTAAAAAGATTAACCTTTACAGACAATGGTCATTGTATTTGCTCCTGTCTTAAGTAATTTTTTGTCACTGAAACTTTGCCAGATGAAGATTTGTGTTTTATTCCTGTTTATTCACTGTGTTTGATTCTGAGATATAATTGGTCTAGTATTGTCTGTAACAATACAGTATATATCTGATAAAAAGACACACCAGAAAAGAAGTCTGCATTCTGTTCCAAAGTCAATCAGTGCATGGAAGCTTGCATCTGGTTCTTTCCATGTCACCTTGTGGCATTTTTGTCGACATGCAATTTAAATTATATGTTCCAACAATCATTTTAAATTGTCATGCTGTTGAAAAAACAGACAACTTTGGCTCTTTTGAATTCCGTCCAAGACAAATTCCACTCAGCTAGGTGACAAAAGCAATTACTGAGCAACGTCTTCTCTTTCCACAGAACAAGATCTTTCTCAGGTCAGTGCCACTTATGTGGCACGTGTTACTCGCTAGGTTTCTGATTACGGTCTCTTGTCTGATTGTTCAAGTCTCACTTGACTTAAAGGAATAGCTTTTTTTGTGAGGAACAGACTTACATTTACATCTTGGCATTTGACCTAGCTCTCGTTGGCATGTTCATAAGAGATCTTACAAGAAGTAGTGATATCCAATTTGTTAATGTATTCCCTTACAAATATCCAGTGTTCATGGCAAATTTGCCGCAAACTTGCCACAAATATGATTATTTTTACATGCAATTTAGCTTTGCGGCAAATTGTCCTTTGTTGCCAAAGGTTTAATGCAGCCTCACCATCGGTGAAGAAACATTTGTGTGTATCACAAGGACATTTGCATTTGAAAATAATGAGTGTCAAATTTGTGGCTAGTTTGTGGGTAGTTTGCAAGAAATCTAGATTTTTTTTGTAAGGGTTCTGAGTGTAATCAATTAATCATTTGATACATTCTCGACATTATAAGCAAATAATATTATAAGCAAATAATAAGGGCTAGGTCAAATTAAAAGATTAATATTTTGGTCTTTTCCTCACTCAAACCTATTGTATGTCTTCAGAAGACTTATGGTCCATTTTATGATGCATCTGCATAATCTTTGAGGGTCAAAAACCGTACCCATTCTATGTACTTGCTTGGAAAAAATTATGGGTACTTTCTTTCAAATGTCTCTTTTTGTATTATACAGGGTTTGTAAAAGGGTGAGGAAATTATGACAATATTTTAATTTTTGGGCAAACTATTCCTTTAACATTATTTAATAAATCTGTGTCTCACCTAGCACTAAAATGCACCTGAGATGTCTAAGAGTACTCTAAAAACATCTTCACTCATATAGTGTATAAGAACATTTTAAACTTTGAGGAGAAGTGTGTGTGTATGACCTTCACATGATTGACTTTAGTACAGAGAAATAAAATGAAAAAGAGTATTTATGAGAACAAAGCACTGAATGTCACACAGGCAAAATAATTCACAAGTGTTTGGTTATCTTCTGTTTTCAGTCTATGATATTTATATTTATTTATTTTTTCTTTGTGGTCTATGATAAAAAAAAAAAAAATAATAATAATTGAGCGCAGGTTGTAGAAGGAACCATTTTTGATGGTGATTGCATGGATTTTGTGAACTGAAAGTACTGTAATTTACATCCTAAAACGTTGTGGTTTTTAAATCTTAGCTTTTCACTCTTTAATCTTCACAGTAGCAATTTACTTTAATTCATACCACTGACAAACATTATTACATTAAGAAATCTTATGAGTACGATATAAAGTGGGGTGCAAAAAATCCACTAGTTCAACTTTGTTTATGCTTTTTTCAATAATTTAATACTTTTTCATTATAATTATATATAATCAGCATAACCAGTTGGAATTGTTGAATGAGCTGAATGATATTTATATTAAAGGTCAGAATATTATACAGATCAATTTTATTATCTTCCCTAAGGTCCGATGATAAAGTTTAACAGAAATGCCCACAGTTATTATTGGCTAACATCATGCTAGCCCCTCAAATTCAGGAAACTCAATCGGAAGACATTGAATAAGCACCTTGTAGAACAGATCAAGTTCCTATATAAAATAATAGGTTTAATGGAGAACTCAAAAGACAAACACATAAGACAACGGACATGTCCGTGAACGATCTCTGTCTCCCGCACGTCGTCCGCAACCGGCCTTTAACCCTCTCGGAGGCTTAATTAGCCTAATAAGGGACCGGGCGTGTTGAGTCACGACCCGGCCCCGCCCTCCACCATGCCACATTCCTCCCCCGTTCTTTCAGGCTGGGGACCCCCGGCCTGACATACATCCCCTGGGGGGGGGGGGGGGTATCTGCCGGCGGGTCATCCCCATCAACCTAGACGAGGGAGGGGGCAAGGGGAGGGAAACAACAATAATTAAACACCTCAACATTCTAAAAAAATGTCAGGGTTTACACATAACGTACATAAAACACATTGCATCGAAATATATTAAACTGTTCATCTCAAGCACAACTGTTAACACTCAGCACCATAAATTATCACAGTCATGACATTTGAAATATTCATGAATGAAACAGTTTACTTATGCCCCATCCTTCAATAACAGATCCTTTTCCATGCTTGAATCGTATTGTGACACTTTCACAAACAGTCGATGCTGATATGAGCGGAAAAAAAAAAAAAAAAAAGAACACATCATAGTCCAAAGAATGGTGAAATGACACACACACATACTGTAAGGGCACTGAGAAGCACATTGCCGGAAACACGTCGAATGGTCAAGGACGTCCATCGTCAAATACGTCCTATGTTTACATACACCAACATTTAAAAATAGAATGCTTCCATGTTGCGTTTGTTCTCAAAACAACAAGAGGCAGCAGCTGAATGAAAGAGAATTGCTTCTCACTTTCAGAGTTGTAACATGAGACTGCATCTTTTAAAAGCGGTGGGATACATGGTAGTGGTCAAAGAGTCTGTATAGTTCATGTTTATATACAAACTAATTCAAAATAGTCTAGATGGATCCTCTTTGGTGTTATGTTAGGAATAGTTAGCCACAAAAAGCCAGCTCTTTTGACTTGAACTGTGTGCCAGTGGGTGGGGCAATGATGCATGTTTTGGGATGTGTAAATACAATTGAGGTATGTTTTGTGATGTCACAAACAGACAGAATTTAAAATGAGACATTTCAGCAGGGTGACAACTATAAATACTCTTTTTAGACTGTGGAGGAAGTTCTGAGTTCTGAAATTGACAGTATGTTTTTATAGTACAGTTCCCCATCTGTCACTCACTTTGACGTTGTGTCAAAGAAGCGACACTAGGGGTCTCTCTAGAGCACCGAATAAGCCTCTGATCTATGAAAAAAAGGCCAATGACAAGTTGGCAGACAGTATTTGCATACCCCACCCCCGGACTTATGGGTATAAAAGTGGGGAAATACGTCGAGTTCATTCAGAAATTTTCTTCGGAGCCGATGGTTGTGCATGCAGTCAGATGCTAGTCACACACCCGTTCCTGTTCCTTTGACGCTTCTACTGCTGTTGGATCTACAGTGCACTTCAGTGGCTTTCTCCTTCTTAAACGGCAGTGCATTTTTGCCCCTGGGCGCTTCGAAAGCACAGAACTTGAAAGAGTTTATTAAAAGAGTGATTTTTTTCTTGTAAAAGAGTCATTTCCTCTAAAGAGCAATACACAGCGGTGTTGAACGTCTTTTTCAGGACGCGTCTTTTTAAAAATGCAATCCGCCGCTGTGTAGTTCCTGGATGCGGTAGAGTGCTCTCCGCTTCAGAATGCCACAGGCGTTGTCTCGTGTGTCTGGGCAGCGATCACACCGAGGCAGCGTTTGTGGATGGTTCATGCTCTCACTGCGAGAGCATGACCATGGCAATGTTACGGTCGCAGCTCGCTTTCAACAGAAATCACGCCACTCCAGCCGCCTCCCGCATTGCTCCTTCATCCCGGACGATGCGGCTGGCGATGGAGACGATCTGGGGATGGCAGCGGATGCAGCTCTGCCGGGTATGCCCCGTCGGACCACCCGCCCCCCAGCATGCTCGTAGACTCCCGTCCGTGCTCAAGGCAACAGTGGCTCGCCTCAAGCCAGCCTGCCTATCCTCTAGAGCCTGAGGTGGATGAGCTCACCGCTGCATCGGAGACTCCCCTGGGCTGCCGCCTTTGGGCCAGCACGCCCTGGCTGAGGCTGACGCGCAGATGACCGTCATGCTTTCCTTGGCCACCACCATCATGGTGCTGGAATGGAACACTCCGTCCTCCCCACAGCCATCGCAGTTGGATGACTGGTTCCTGGGGTCTGGGCACCGCTCACAGACTCGCCACCCACACCCCCCCCATCCCGTTTTTCCCAGAAGTGCATAATGAAGAAACAGATAGAGGCCATTTCACACATCCTGCCTGCCGCAAGCCTGCCGCCATGAGCCATGCCCCATCTGCTTGCCGAGGGCATCCTCCTGCGGTGAAGAAATACCCTGCTCCGCCTCAACCCGGGCCCAGCTCTCAGCCCCCGCATCGAGCACCCCGCAGGAATCAGAAGCCCCTCCTCTGGGAAGGCTCCCAGGTGCTCCTGAGACGGTCGACCCAGAGACCAAGACGTTAGCTCCAAAGCTGGTAAGCAGACCACTCCATCCCCCGGTGGAGGGCCGGGAGGAGAACCTTTTGTTGAATTTATTTAATTTCAAATTATAAACAAACCCCCTATACGGGTATGTTGTACCCACATTCTCAATAACAGAGCTATTTCCTTTGTCTCTGGGTCATTGGTGTTGGTGTTGGTGGAATTGGTGTTCGTCCCCTGCTGAAGACCCACAGAGGTGCGCAGTTAGGTCAGTGCTCTTATTTCTGCAAGAGAGGCTGGAAGGGAGGCTGTCCCCTTCCACCCTGAAGGTGTATGTCGCCGCTATTGCGGCCCAACATGATGCAGTAGACAGCAAGTCCTTGGGTAAGCACGACTTAATTATCAGGTTCCTAATAAGCGCCCAGAGGTTGAACCCCTCCCGGCCAAGCCTGTTCCCCTCCTGGGATCTCTCAGTGGTCCTCACGGGCCTCCAGAGACCCCCTTTGAGCCGCTAGAATCAGTTGGACTCAGGGCCCTCTCTCTGAAAACGGCCCTGCTGATTGCGCTCGCTTCCATCCAGAGGGTCGGGGACCCTCTGGATGGAAGCGACACTTGCCTGGAGTTCGGTCCGGCAGACACATATGTGATCTTAAGACCATGACCGGGCTATGTGCCCAAGGTCTCTACCACTCCCTTCAGAGACCAGTTAGTGAACCTGCAAGCGTTGCCCTGGGAGGAGGCAGACCAAGCCTCTTCATTGCTGTGTCCAGTATGTTCTTGGCGTACCTATTTGAACTGCACACAGAGCTTTATTTGCTCTGAGCAGCTCTTCGTCTGCTTTGGGAGACAGCGGAAAGGGAACGCTGTCTCCAAACAGAGGCTTTCCCACTGGGTGGTCGATGCCATTTATTGGCCTATCGCACCCAGGTCGTGCATCCCCCTTGCGGGTCCGAGCACACTCTACAAGCAGTATTGCATCCTCATGGGCACTGGCTAGAGGCACCTCCCTAGCAGACATATGTAGAGCAGCGGGTTGGGCAACACTTAATACCTTTGCGAGATTTTACATCTCAGGGTTGAGTCAGTCTCGTCCCGTGTTTTCTCAGGTCCGAGCCGGTAGAACTTGGTAACACGCTGACGATCTGGCTGGGTGAATCGCTTCCACCTGGCACCCTTTCCCTCGGCTGGGGTAAAACTGTGCGCTTTCTCTCCCAGGAGATCCCATCCACCCGGGTCCCTGGTTGATCCTCCCTAGCCCTATGGATCCGCAATTCAGCGGAGGAATTCACTGACCCAATCCACTGCGGGTATCTCAAATCTACCCTGCACTGGGAAATGTGCTCCACAGATCAGGCCTCCTACGCTGACTCCTCCTGTGTGTATTTTCCGCAGTACGGTCACCTTACGAGCTGACCCGTGTCTCCCTTAGGCAGTTTTCGATACAACCCATGTGATGTATTCGCCACCTTTACCTCCCCTTTTGGGCAGGAGTGGCCTCCGTAGGGTCTTTTCCCCCTGAAAAAACAGGAAACTGGGTAAGACCCCCTTTCCTTGATGCGTGTAAGGGCCCCGGCTGTTCTTGCTCTATGCTGAAAAACATAGAGAGAAAAGAGGCCCAGCCAGGCTTGGCCCATTCCCAGGATGGCAAGCATCGCCTTGTTCCCCTCTAGGGTAGCCAGAAGGATTCTGACAACTTTTTTGGGGCATTGGGGAAGGGTACTCGCAGTCTGACACAGTTGGTCACTTGTGCACATGAAATACCTGCTCGCTCCTGTGTCAGCAGTACACGTACACGGCTCAGCACATGGCGTGATTTGAAGTGGACCCCTAGTGTCGCTTCTTCAACACTACGTCGAAATGAGCGACAGACGGGGAACGCCTCGGTTACGTATGTAACCTCCGTTACCTGATGGAGGGAAAGAGATGTCGTGTCTTCCCGGCCACGTCGCTGAGCCGAGTCACTGCAGTGGCCGGACCATTTCCGGCTCCTCAGAAAAATCCTGAATGTATTCAATGTATTTCCCCGCTTTTATACCCGTATGTCTGGGGCGGGGTATGCAAATACTGTCTGCCAACTTCTCATTGGCCTTTTTTCATAGACCAGAGGCATATTCGGCGCTCAAGAGAGATCCCTAGTGTCGTTTCTTCGACACGACATCTTGTTCCCTCCATCCGGGAACGGAGGTTACATATGTAACCGAGACGTTTAGGATCCAAAAAGGAAAATTATCCTGATTAGCCTGATTAAACTCATTTTGTGGATTTTGATATTCTTGGAACTATTAACAGGCCAGAATTTTGCAATCGTAATGAAAGTGATAGAACTGCAGAGCTAGACCATTCATACATCCAATGTAGTTAACAAAATTTTTAAATGAATATGAAATTTAACAGGTAGCCAATGTAATGGCAATAAAATAGGGCTAATATTATCATGTTTCTTGGTTCTAGTCAGCACTTTGGCTGCAGAATTTTTAACCAATTTAAGTCTATTTATTGAACTTGCTGGACATCCTCCCAGTAATGCATTACAGTAATCTTGTCTTGAGGTCATAAATTAATTTTTTGGCATCAGCAACAGAGAGCATGTGTCATAAATTATTTCTGAGGTTGAAGAATGCTGTTCTATAAACATTTTAAATGTGATTCTCAAAGGACAAAATGGTATCAAATATAACACCTAAGTTCTTCGCTGTAGAAGACGATGTAACAGTACATCCATCAAGAGACAAATTATATTTTAGGCGCTTATTTTTAAAGGTTTTTGTTCTAATAATTAGTACCTCTGTTTTGTCGGAATTGAGTAGAAGGAAATGTCTGGCCATCCAATCTTTGATTTCATAGATATACTCTATGTCATTGACTAGAGTGTATTAGTCATTGACTAATTTTGAAAAATGAGAAATTTCATCAGGTTTCAAAGAAATATAAAGTTGGGTATCATCGGCATAACAAGCATCGGAATTTATATGACAAAGTGGTAGCGGTCTGCTAAATAGGACCTAAACCATCCCAATGCAAGTCCACAAATGCCAACATAATTCTCAAGCCTATTCAAAAGAATGTGCAGTCTCTGTACTTCGGTGAGGCCTAAATCCTGAATGAAATTGTTCATATTTACTATTTCTCTGTAAAAATGAACACAGTTGGGAGGACACTACATTTTCTAGTATTTTTGACATAAATAGGAGATTTGAAATCGGTCTATATTTTGTTAGTTCTGTTGGATCAAGCTGTGGCTTCTTAATAAGCAGTTTGATAACAGCCATTTTAAAGTTTCTTTGGACATGTCCTAAGGATAGCGAGTAGTTAATAATATTAAGAAGAGGTTCTGAGATTACTGGGAATTCCTCTATTAAGAGCTTAATTGGTATTGAATTTCACATACATGTTGTGGCTTTTGATGTTTCAGTAAGTTTTGTTAGCTCTTCATGACCTATGAGTGAAGGATTGAAGCTGCTTGTGAGTCACTGTGACATGATTGCATAATTCCATTATTTCTGATTATTTTATTATACATTATATGTGATTATTATTCATTGATTATTATACAAGAAAACATTGGGGTTTGGAATGAGACTAGGGAAGCATATTACAGGTTATTGACATACATGAGTCATTTGTATTGCATAAATAAATATGGAATGAGTAAACACATTTATTCGCAGACATTTCCTTTCTTAAAAGAAAGTGTTGGATAGTAGGCTAGCTAAAATATGATGCCTGTATTGTAGCGATTTTTAATTATTTTTGTTGAATGGTTTGTCTAAAAGTCTTAATTTTTGTAGAAGCCAAGACGTACACTATCTTACAGTTTTTCCATTTTGTACAAATTATTACAAGTTGTCATACAGTAAAACTGTGTTGGATGTCCAAATCTTCAGTTTTCATAAAACAGTGGGCTGAAAAAAGGATGTAAGGCCATGGGATAGCCGATTCAAAATGCTAAAAAAAACATGTTGAGAACTGTTGCCAGCTCTTTTCACTTTTAAGTGCTAGATAAAATACCAATAAAGTTGTTACTTGTGGTTAAATTGTACTTTGAGTAAATTATTTGTTCCGCTGTTGTTACGTCATACATTTGGGACACAGGACAATGTCCATGTTCCCGGATAAAGTATGTCCAGGAATGTATTCATGCTACTCACCTGCACACCTAAAGAACAAACTTTTTTCACAAGCGAGAATTATGTTCTTTATCAAATGTAGTACATACTCTTGACATTATGCAATTTGGACAAAACTTTTATTTTTATAGTGCTTCTTAAACATAGTGCTATTTGCCTGACACAATTAACGTTGCACTATTTTTGCCTTTTTATTTAAGAGAGATGTTTGTGTACATTTTCTAGCAATCACTGCAGCAGTAATTAATTCAAAGATGGTTAATTAATAGAGAAAAGCATTGTAACCAGGCATATAAGTCTATCCAGGTGGCACCAGGTGTAAACAAATGTACTATCGCTAGTTAATTCTTGGACCGCAGTGGTGGAGCAATACTGGAAGGTCCCAGTGATGTACTGTATGTAGAGTTGGTGAACTCATCGCTTTAGACAGGTATGTAGCCAACTTACTATAACCTTAAAGGCCATTTCACATGGGATCCAACAAGCAGTATAATGTGTTAATCGCTTCATAATGTAGAAGTGTTATATAATGCAGTAATTTTATCAATTAATTAAAGTTTTTATAAAGTGTCTAAGTTTTCTAGTTATTCTCTACAGGGGGTCCCTGGGTTGACCGAGAGTCTAGGTGGGAGGTCCCTGGGTCTGTAAAGGTTGAAAACCCCTGGTGTAGAGAATTCACACTGCATTAAACCCACTTTGAAAACCCTCCAAGACACAGTCAACACCAGTAATGGAGTGAAATATAAATTCACTAATCCAGTAGATCAGGTCTCTCCCATCCTCTTTGAAATATTTCAGTCACTTTAAATCTATGGCGGTCATTCTTAAAGTTTCCATCCTCCGAGATGTAGCATAGAGTTTCAAATTAATCGCAGCAAGACAGATTTAAACCCACTGAGAGAGGAATGAAACTATGAAATTGACTTGTTTTCTTCAAATCAACCCACATTATTTAAATGGGAAGCATATTTGAATGGCGAGCCGGATCACTTGTTGTTTGGTAACTGGCCGGAGTCCCTATTAAGGAATCGTATTCGGTTGTAAGAAGTTCCATGCAAACTGACACCAACTGACTTCATTTATCATCTCATTTATGTCAATGCACTCTTTTGTAAATTATGATATAAGATTATTGCATGAGAACACATGAACGTTTCTAACAAAGGCAGTTTAGTTGAATGATGTGTAACCATTTATATGATGAATTCTTGTCAACAAAACTAAACAATGTAATGACCCAATTAGCATATTGTATTTTTCACAGCTGCAATACATATTCTATAATATAACACAAAGGGCTAAATTATGTACATTAAGCGAGAAAAAAATTACTGTAATTCTACCCAGCTAAATTAAAGCATAAATTGTCAAAATGGTCTGTTAAATGGGTCCATAATCAAGATAAATAAATGCTCAACGACCCACATTATATTAGGTGTGTTTAACTAATATGTGCTTAAGCATTTGACACAATGTATGTATTGTGTACATACACGTTGTTTCATTATACTTAATTTAAAATGCCTGCATCAAATTACATCTGTGGTTACGCTGTTAAATTTATCCCTAGTCCTTAACATAACCCTACCCAATCCTAACCCTAAACCCTAACCTTAAGCCTACATGTACCTCAATCTCAGTAGCAGCAAATGTGAATCTTGTAAGAATATTGTGGAACAGCTTGTAGTTACACAGTAAATACATTGTATTGTATGTATTTTATTGTCAGTGCATAGTAGTTAAAGATACCTAAAATAAAGTGGGGTATGCTCTAAATAATAAACTATATTCTGTATACAATATAAGTGCACATCTCCATTTCCAATTTTGTCATAATGAAAATGTGGGTTTTATGTTGTGCATATTTTTGTTGTTGTCCAATGGTTCAAAAAAGTTTAAGCTGTATGTGTTATGAGATTGTTTTCTTCCATCATCCTTTACTGAACATGGAATTTACTGTATTAGGAAAGCCATTTAATCAAAGCAAGATAAGGGGCATAAGTGGATAGTGTGTAACATTTCAAATGAGGCTGCTTCCCACTAGGTTGACATTAATTCAGCTTAAAAATAAATAACACCACTTGTCATAGAGATAAGCACTTTGAACCAGGTACATGTATATATTTTCTTTCCTTGCTAATATTTTATTTGAATTCAGATTCAGTTGGTCCAAAGATCGCTGTCTTGAACTGTTCAAATGTCACCAAGCCCTTGAAGACCAAGGAAAATATGTGTGTAGCACGGTGGAGGGCGGGACCGGGGTGTGATTACGCACGCCCGATCCCATATTAGGCTAATTAAGCCGTCAAGAGGGATAAAGGCCACTCGCGGATGGCGATGCAAGAGAGAGAGAGATCGTTCATGGACATGTCCGTCGTCTTATGTGTTTGTCTTTTGAGTTTTACATTAAACCTTTAAGTTATATGTCAAGCCGGTTTCTCGCCTCTTCCTTCCCGGGTTTCGGCACCAATGTAACACAGATCAAGGTCACGGGCAAGGAAGAGGCGAGAAACTCTTACCTCCCCCATCTTGGGCAGGTGTGGTCTCCGCAGGGACTATTCCCCCTGAAAGAATAGGAAACTGGGAAAGATCACCTTCCCCGATGTGTATGAGGGCCCCAGCCGCTTTAGCTCTATGCGACTGGCACGGCCTGTTCCCATGCTTGGCAGTATTGCCTTGTTCCCCCCTGTACAGGGGTAAAGAACCAGAAGGCTCTGACAATTTTATGGGCCGTTGGGGAAGGGTACGTGCAATCTGATACAGCCGGTCGCTTTGGCACGTAAAATACCTTCCCGCTCCTGTATCAGTATTACACGTACATGGCTCAGCACATGACGTGATATAAATTGGACCCCTAGTGTCGCTTCTTTGACACAACAATGAAGTGAGCAACAGACGGGGAACGACTAGGTTACGGATGTAACCTCCATTCCCTGGTGGAGGGAACGAGATGTTGTGTCCTCCTGGCCATGTCGCTGAACCGAGCCACTGTTGCTATTTCCCCTCCTTTATACCCGTATGTCCGGGGGCGGGACATGCAAATTCTGTCTACCAATTTCTCATTGGCCTTTTCTCATAGATCAGAGATACAAACGGCACTCAAGAGAGACCCCTAGTTTCGCTTCTTCGACACACCGTCTCGTTCCCTCCATCAGGGAACCGAGGTTACATCCATAACCTAGACTTTAAAGTTGCTCACGGCAGTTTTGTGAATAGGTTTTAAGCTTTACTAGCTAAGAACTCTTCAGAGAACACCTAGTGGTAAATAAAAATCTTTGTGAATACAGGCCCTGATGCTTTAAAATAACTTTAGCTTTTTCTACATCTGATGGACAGTCAAAGATAATAAATAATAAATTTAACTTACAAGAATCTTTGTCAATGACACAAGTCCAAATTTAACACAATTAAAGTATTCCAGTTCTCAGTGTGCAGTTCTGTCAAACAAATCTTTTAAAGAGAAAGGTCTGAGGCCAACATAAAGGTTCGTTTGGTGTACAAGAGTCCATGAAGGGATGTTTTTGTTCAGATTTATGCATTTTTATGATTGTTTTATTTTTGTTTTCACGATTCAAACCTTCAACTAACTGACTTGCTTGTACATGATTTGAAAGCTGCTGTCCAATTTTTCTTCATCCAGTGCTTTATTTTCACAATCACCTTTTCACAGTCCTGTTTTTGTTCTGACAGTGTCAAGTTTTTGGAACAGATTATGTTAAAAACATGTCCAATTCCTCTATGACTGAACATATTAAGACAATACGAGTATCTAACATTCTGCTTTATTAACCCAGATGAAGGAGCTGCTTTGGATGAGACAGATTTTGCTGACAGAAGAGCTGAACTGTATCAGGTCTAGCAGACAAGCAGCTGCAGTACTCTGTCGCTCTTCTGTCTCCTTAAAAGAATAGTTCACCCTAAAATGAAAATTCTCTCATTATTCACTTACCCTGATGCCATCCCAGATGTGTATGACTGTCTTTCTTCGGCAGAACACAAATGATAAAAAAAATAGAGCTCAAAAAGTTCCTTATAATGAATGTACATGGGTGCCAGCACAGGTTTTTAAAAATATTTTAATTTTTAATATTATATTCAACATTCTCAGATAATATTTTTTTCTTCTACAGTACAGCTGCTGAAGAAAATGTACATTGTTTTAAAGGATTTTTAGATATTTATATCGGAAAACAAGCCAAAACAAAATTAAATCAATAACTTATTTTGTTGCAGATACCCTCTCTCACCTTTTTGTTCACTTAAATTCATCTTTAACTCACTAAAAAACAAACCTTCTTATCAATAACTCTGCATATTGCCAATTTTCTTCACAATAACAAATTTACAGTGACAAATATTATGATTCAATAAATCGTGAGCCATCACGTTCTAATCTAGCTGCATTAAGTGTGTGCGCTCGAGGGACAATCATCCACACGACAGAATGTGCCTCAGCCGGGTGCAGTTTCAATCTCTCCCTCTTAGATCAGGACATTTGCGCAACTCGTAGAAGAGTCGCTGACTGCACAGAGAATTGCCAGTTTTGGAGTTTGAAGTTATTTACATGATCTTCTGCCATATTATTTGAACTTTAATAAAGCTATAACACATTCAACTGCATTTAAGATGTAACGCTGGGGTGTTTCCTTTAAAGAGCTCCGGCTCTGCTTATTCCACAACGACAGTGCTTCTTAATTTACTTATATGTTTTTTTTTGTATAATTCCCTCATAATTTGCAATCTACATCAACTGAAGCTGTTTGAAAAGTTTGGAGTGCATCTGGATTGTGAGCTGTGTAATTCTTCCTCTACTCAGTCAGGCGCGAACTGCTGTGCTGCTCTCGCGCGCCATCATTACAGTTTAATGTGATCCCATGATATGTTAAATGAGATCAAATTACTATTCGACAAAGAACATTTTCTCAGAAAGGGATAAAGGCTGACTGGAAGCTGCAGTGTGAGAGACAATGCTTTACGGACAGCTGTCCGACACCTGTGTGTGTGTTTGTCTTTTTGATTCAGTTTTATATTAAACTATTGTTTATATTGTCAAGCCGGTTCTCGCCTCTTCCTTTCACTTAACCCCCTTTACACTGGTGCCGAAATCCGGGAAGGAAGAGTGATGTGCCATAGTAGATTCCTCGCCACTTTCATCTACCCCAACGGAGTAGCCGCAGCCATCCGCTGAAGGATGGAGGAGCCCGGCCGTCCTGAAGCGGAGAAACGGCCGCCGATCGCAAGGGGTGGAGGGGCTCCCAACCAACTGCCTGGAGTGGTTACCGCTGTCAGGGGAGACCCCTACCATCCACCAAAAACAAAAACATGGTGGGGCATTCCATCTGCCAGGGGCTGGAGGTCTGCCTCTGATACATCTGAGGAAGCTTGGCTGTCGTCCATAAGAGGGTGGAGGAGTGGCCAAGGACCAAGCTATGGCGTATCGGAGAATCGGCGAGTAAGTGTTTTTTTTTTCTCTCATTCTCCTATCTCTCTTCCACTGCTGCTCCATGTTGAACTTACCCTCTCTTTTTAAAATGTATTGTTAATTTAGGATGATCGCCGTAACTGCATAGGAGCGACACTTTTTTTTGTTTCCCTCCCCTTGCACCCTCCCTTATCTATAAGGGGGGGGGGGGGGGGGGGGGGTGTACGTTATGCCGGGGGCTCCCCGGCCTGAGAGAACGAGGGAGGAATGTAGCAGTGCAGAGGGCAGGGCTGGGTCGTGATTCCGCACCCCCCGACCCTAATCAGGCTAATCAAGTCAGGGATAAAGGCCGACTGGAAGCTGCAGTGTGACAGAGAGAGAGATTTACGGAAAGCTGTCCAATACCTTTGTGTGTTTGCCTTTTTGTACAAGTTTTTTATTAAATATTATTTAGATTCTCTAGCTGGTTTTCGCCTCCTCGTTCCTATTAATCCCTTTACATTCACATAAATTTCAATACATCAGGGTGCTTAAAATGCTTCCATTTTTTGTTCTTTAACAAAAGCTGTTTTCCTATATAAAATAATGGTTATATTTAGGGTTTAGGGGTTAGACATTATGGTAAGGATTAAGTTTGAGTTAGAGGTGAGAGTTAGAAAAATGTTCTTTCCTTGGTTTGTTTATTTTTATCTATGGGAGTACAAGTTGTATATGTTTTTGTACGAACCAATTTCTTAAACCTGGGAAGATCAGGGTATTTTTAAATGTTGTTTTCCAGGCCAGGAAAAGTCATGGAAATTAATAAAATATAAAAATATACGAAAATACTGTATATCCTTCTAGTCTTGCTCTGCTCTAAAATATTTCATCACCCATACAGTATATTACACTTTTGTAGAGCTTGTGTAGAGTAAAGCTTTTTCGCAATACATAGTGATGTTTGATTTGTCAGTGAATTGTTTTCACTCGGTTCTTTTCAAAGAATTAGCTTTAAAGAATGGTTCACAAAACAGTCTAAATGATTCATTAGTAAATCAGTCTGAATTATATTATTTTTAAAATCCCATTTCCGGTACTAATGAATAACTGGAAAGGTCATGGAAATTCATTGGTCAACAAGAGTAGAAACCCTGTTATGATTTTGCCATCTCACACTATTATTACGATTAGTTATAGGACCAGTTTGGGACATCATACTCGTTTGAAATACTCTTTTGGCATGCTATGTAGTAGGTAAGTTTGCATATTCAGACACAGGCCTGATTTAAGTGTTGCATTGCTATTTCTACATCTGGTTAAACTGGATTGTGGGTGGATAGTATAAAATATGCAGAATTTTATGCTGAAATACAGCACACTAATGTGCAATTTTTAATGAATTTGCCATTATATATTTTATATAGCATACCTCTTCCCACAGATACCTGGATAAAAACGCCACCTCTACACGCAGATCTGTGCAGCGTACAGTGCACTGTAAATGACTCTCTGTATATAATACACCCTAAAGCTGTTCTCAAATTATTTTGTCTGTGGGAAAGCATAGGTTCATTAGCTCCGACAGTGCGTGGCATTTGTAAAGATAAGAGCATTATGTCAGTGTTCAGTCATACATTCATGAACAGTCTTATCGGCCATGGGGGAGAGATGTTCTCCAAGCAGACAGCCTGCTGTTGTGATGGAGGGTCCCCAATTGCAAAGGTAAAGACAAAGCTTTTTGTATTTTGCTTATTGTCAGAAAAAAATCATCACAAAACCAATGAATGAACAAGGGTAGAACTATGGGCCAATGCTGTTTTTCAGTGTGCATATCTGAAATAAAGGCTGTTTGCAGCTATTGTTGGTGTTCCCAGTATAGTCGTTCTGATGTGGAGTAGGGTAATTCTACATGACCCTCATTCTCTCTGGCAGGGATGTCTCTGCAGAAAGCATACAATATCCTCAGTGTGTTTCAACAGCTCTGTCATGACCTAAACATCTTCCAAGCACATATCCAAATAATTATCTATTTATTCATAGTCCTGAAGGAGCTAAATATCTGATTTGAGTTTCAAATGCAACCTGAGTGTGTGCACGGCTTAAAGAGAGCTAAAATGCATCTTGTACTTGATTGATTATTTCTTATGTATTTACTAATTTCTTTATATTCATTGTATATATGCATTTATACTTACTACTTTTCTTTTTATATTGTTTCTTGCTCTTGCTATGCTTTATTTACTTGCTATGCATTATGTAAGGGATATTGTACAGTCACAAATAAACCCTGACAGGGTGAACAGAACAGAACCCTGACGCGAAGCAAAGGAAGAAAGAAATCACAGAAGAGCTGAATTCCATGAGTTCTGTTGGTGTTTATTTTGCGAAAATTACCATCTGACTGCTCATTATCCAACTTATTACAATACTACTTACTAAATAAATAAGTAAATGGACATTAAATACTGATTTTCGTTTAAATTATTTAATAGCGTATTAGAGATTGCAGAGTGATATGAGAAGTAGGAAAGATGACTCATAATACCTGCATAACAGTCTGATATGACTAAATCCCCAAATGTGCGGTTGTTACTCAGACATATCAGCCTTCTAGATGATGCCATTGACCAATCGGAATTGAGTATTCCAGAAAGCCATGAAATTATTCTGTTTAAAGGTGCTGTAAGAAATTTTTTTGTGGAAAAGTACGCAAAAAAAACAAATTCTACTCCCTTAAAGATATTAATGAAATAAGTGTCCTGAGATATATCACCAGTCTCTGAGACAGCTTAAGACTTGTAAACAGCAAACAAAAATGTGTCATTAACGCTTTTCACCTGTCAATCATTTTGCTCATTCTGTGTTGTATTTGAAGTGGATAATTGAAGCTATGATTCATAAAGTTTGCCAGTTGAGGGCACTACTGTGGCACTGTTGAATTTGACAGCCACAGGAACAAACAATGCTGCTTTTTTGCTCAGTTTTGGTCTCAAAATTATCTTTGGAGGGCGGAGTTTTGGAGTGAGGGTGAGTGGTTAATTCAACAGCTCAGTCACGTGATAGCTAAAATCACTTACAGCACCTTTAATTTTATGTTGTTTTATGTTATGTCTTCACAAGTTAGAGAAAGAGAATAGTCCAAGGTCCAATAGTTTCAAGGTCTTCAATGTCACAAGACGATGTTGAATTCTATTGTCTTCACTTGGTATAATAACACACATTGAATCTGTGCTGGTCAGACGAAGCCAGACTGAGCATTGAGACACATACAACTAGGATTATATAATAAACTCTGCTAATTTTTACCATCAATTAATCTCCTGCTATATTCCCCTGCTGCTTCTGCAAGCTGTTGATGTTGATTGGTATTAGATATCAGACAGAACTCTGATATTTTGATATCTTCTGACAGAGACATTCTGGTTGTAAGTCAGAATTGATGACTTAACAGTCCACACTCACTTTTCACTCTACACACTCAGTACAGTATTACTTACATGATCTCACAGGAAATTGGCATGTAAGTTCCAATTTGTTCCACCCAAATAGGGACCCAATGTACCCAAGACCACAGTAGATCATGTGAAGGTGTTCACATGTGTTCAACTGTAGTTTCAGCTTCGGCCACTAGGGTTGGTTCAGAAACGTGGAAAAAATGTAAGCTTCTGTTACCGATTTCCAAGATAAGATAACTTATGAACATGTGTTCTAGACACCAGAGATAAATGATGCTGCAGTCACATCATGTTAGAATTGCAATAATTGCAAACATAAATGTCTTACTTGAACTTGAATTTTATGAAAGCTCCAACTTCACTATGATGTCATGTAATAAGAACTAAAATGGCAGCAGCTTCAACATTTAAAGGTAGGTACTGTAGGTACCTCTGCAAATATACATTTTTTGTATGCAATTTGATTACAGCGAATGTGACATGGTAAATGGTCTGCACTTATATAGTGCTTTTTTAACCTTAGAGGTTACCAAAGTGCTTTACACTGTGTCCCAATCACCCATTCACACACACACTCATACACCAATGGCAGCAGAGCTGCCATGCACGGCACTAGCCTGCCATTGGGAGCAACTTGGGGTTCAGTGTCTTGCCCAAGGACACTTTGGCATGTGGAGTCGTGTGGGCCGGTAATCAAACCGCCAACCCTGCAATTGGCAGCCGACCTGCTCTACCACCTGAGCCACAGCCACCCCACATTAAAAATTTAATGAAGACCATAAAGAGGTGAATTAATAAATTAATGTAGTGGTTAAATATTTTGCTGATATTGACAGCAAAATTGTACATGGTACAAGTTTGGTGTTATGAGCGTTGAGATATATTTAAATATATAGATTTCTGAGTCTCAAAATGTGAATCTGGAGTTCCCATCTCATAATTATAATCATTCCAACCCAATTTGACCACAGCATAAATTGCTTTTCAATTTATGTTTTGGTGCATATCCTATCACTATTTATACAGTGGCCTTCATCATAGTCTATGTATTGACTGGTCCAGTGTGAACATGGACACAACTTGTTGCAATAATCACAATTCACTGGTGACTGCTTCTTGTCAGAGCTAAGAGCTGTGTACACATCCAAGGACATTAATCTGATAAACACAAGTACTGAAATAAAGCATGTTCAGTGCACTGTGATTTGGGACATCAAGTGGCATCAAGTGTTAGGACATCAAGTGGCGACCCAACATAGAGAAAAAAAATTTTACTGTGCAAAAATTTTCTTTCAAATCAAATGATGACATATTAAAAATGTATTAAAATGACCATGAACTTTATATGCCCAAAAATATTGAAAATTAACAACAGTCTGAGTAGGACAATTGACCATTCTGGTTTCCAAATGTTTCTTGAATTATGATTGTTTTTAGATTAGATGTTTTAATCACAGTTTGTGTTAATAAAGGATATTTCTCTCTCTAAGAACCCTTGTGATAGAACTGTGTTTTTATACAAATAAAAATCATAGGCATATAACATATTTATACACAAGTCTGTACTGGGTAATGTGTCTTTTGATTTCACTGCCCTTGATTTTGTTTTTATTTTTTGTTTATGTCCATTTAGTGTCACTACTAAGCATATACTGTATAGAACTGCTACTGAGCAGTGTTGTGTGTAACGCATTACAATAGTCAGAATCAGATTTCCATTGAATTTCCTTGAAGCAAGGAATCACTTCATTTGCATAGTTTTTTAATGTGTTAGTAGTCCAAATATACGTGTGTTACAAATTCTATTTTAATTTAATCAAAATGATTGCACTCCCTTTTATTTGAGCGTGTGCTGTACAGTAGTGATGGGTTATTCATTAATGATTAGTTAATTTTGATTGAATCTTTTATGTGAAGAATTAGTCTCAGAATGTGATTTGTTCATTTTGTGTTGGCCGCTCATGCGCATTGTGCAACCTCTGTTCATTTGTTACATGAAAACTGGATAGGTGCTGTACAGGAAACATAAATGAATAGCTCACCTTCAAAGGACCTGACAGAGCTCTATCTTCTTCTAAAATCTTCATTTGTGTTCTGCTCAAGAAATACAGTAAGAATTTAAATTTTTGGGTGAATTGTCCCTTTAAGCGGATGTTACTCACTCACCCAGCATGAAACTGAGTCAGTTTCCTTTCCAGAGATTACATGAGCCTGATACTGCAGAAAATAAGAGAGTCAGATCTGGCATAAAATCTGAATTTAACTTCATCACCAAGCCAGACCCTTTCAAAGATGCCCAATCCTGTATCACCAACCACACTGATCTCATAGTGATTTCGGAAACAGTAAGTTGACATTTCTTGAGCAAAACTTCATCTGTACTTACCGAAATTCAAATCTCTGCCCCCAGTAGGAAGTGTTTTTTGAATGTAAGGGCACGTGTGAGCTCCAATTTCTGTGTGAAAGGGCCACAGAGAGGTCAAGTGAAGTCAAAGTCAAGTGGTTTTTAATTGTCGTTACAACCATATACAGTTAGTACAGTACACAGCAAAACGAGACAACGTTCCTCCCGGACCATGGTGCTACATAAAACAACATAAGACAAACACAGAACCACATGAGACTACACAAACTAAATAAAATACCTATATAAAGTGCACGTGCAAACATGTGCACAAAGTACAGGACAGTACAATAAATTACTAACAATGAACAGGACAATAGACACAGTGAGAGACAGTTCAGCGCCGACCAGTACACAGTAGTTAAAAAAGATGACAGTTTCTAAAAATGCCAAATGTAAACATAACATACTATGAGATAATGTTCTATGCACATAGCAGTTATTGAGGTAGCAGACAGTTATAAAGTGACAGTAATTAAAGTGCAACTCAGGACATGTGTGTGTGTGTGTGTGTGTGTGTGTGTGTGTGTGTGTGTGTGTGTGTGTGTGTGTGTGTGTGTGTGTGTGTGTGTATGTGTGTCAAACCAGCCTCTGAGTATTGAGGAGTCTGATGGCTTGGGGGAAGAAGCTGTTACACAGTCTATGAAAACAGTGGTGAATTCCCATGGTAAATAAAAAAGGTCTGCATCTAACAGTCACAAGCTCCACCAGTGATGAGCAGTAGCTAGAGACTAGCATAGAGTTCTTGTACCATTCCGTATTGATGTAAACACACAAGCCACCACCGCAAGTCTTACCGCAGAGAGCTGCATTTCTGTCGGCACGAAACGAGGCGAGCCCGTCTAGCTGAATGGCGGCATCCGGAACTCTGTCGCTGAGCCATGTCTCCGTGAAAACAAAGACACGGCAGTCTCTAAACTCACACTGCGTAGCCTGCTGTGGCAAAAGTGAGTTGTAAAGCAAGTTGTTTTTACTTGTAAAGGATGTAATATAGTGAAGAGGAATGCAACATTTATTTACTCTACCCCCAAAACCCAGCCCTAAACCTAAACATCAGTGGAGTACAATTTTTATCTTAAATGGAACCTCAGAATTCTCCAATTATGCATATGCGATTACTTCTTGGTTTCAAAGAAAGACATTATACTGGGTCTCCCATGCTGCTGATGCAACACACTTCCAGTTAAACACATTAGAACCGATGGAAAAAAGTCTAATGGGAGATGGGGCTTGTCAGTAACTCAGCATAATGTGGCAGATGTCAGGGTACTGGAACATTCAGAAGCAACATGCAGCCTTCCCACATGATCATGTTGCTCCAACCAACAAGGAAACATGCCATCACAAAGAATGACATATTTTACAAAACTATGAACCATATTAGAGATTATGGAATGTAAACACGCTCTGATGAAGCAGAGGCACTTCTGTGTGATTGACCTGAACTAAAACTGTTTACTTTCATTTCTCTTATGCATTAAAGAAAGGACCCATGTATAAAAAGAAAAGCGGTGAATATGCAGAGCGAGGCCGGGATGGACACCTGCAGTGGATGATCTAGCCCTGCTGATGGGTGATTACAGCATTAACGGGTGAGAGATAAAGCCACAACGAGAGCTGCAGTCGGGGAGAGCCACAGGGAGAGAGAGAGATACGATGAAGCTGTGTGTGTCTGGGGAGCTGGAAAGCAGCGGCGTTGAATGTTTTTGTTACACTGAAAAGTGTTGACAATAAAGAGTTGGGGTCCAAACGATGTTGGATGTTTGCACGGCTCCCGCTTCCTTCAGTGAGTCAACTTCCTTACAGAAGGCTTTCTTGAAAAATCACAGCATTTTCTTTTTACCGGACGTGGCAAATTTGACAAGAGAGAAACGTGATTGATTTAAGGAACGCAAGAAATGTCGACATCAACGGAAGGTCGCTTTTGCACTGATGTTCCCAGCCAAATTGAGAATTGATGCTAAGGATGGCCGTGAAACATTTACATGTCCCCAGCAAGCGATGTCCTTCATAAAGTCAATGGAGTGAGTACGTTATTTTGTGGTACTTACATTGCAGCCACGTGGACCGACTCACTGAACATTCAGTTGACTATCTGAGGAAACTGAGCGCCTCTTTATTTGTTTTTGTGCTGGTTCCACCTAGCGGCTGGAGTTTGTTTTGTGGAGTAACACTTCTTCAGGACAGTGTTGTGGACGATTCTGCACGTTGTTTGTGCGTATGCCTCCTATTGATTGGAGTTTGATTTGTGGAGTCTTTCTTGCAAGTCATTGGATTAATTAGGTCATTTGTTGCACTCATGTAGCAGCCAAATGAGTCGGCTCACTGAAAATTTGTTTGACTGTCCGAGGAAACTGACCACCTTTTTGTGTGCTGGTTCCGCCTAGTGGCTGGAGTTTTTTTGTGGAGGAAAGCACATTCGGGACAGTTGTGTGAATGAATCTACACATTCTTTGTGTTTAGTCAGCGAATTGGCTGGAATTTGTTTTATAGATCCTTTTGTTGTGTAATTCTGTCTCAAAATTTGTATAGAATCACCGGACTTGAGCAATCCGACAGCAAAGTTGTTGCGGGGGCTCTCGTAGGTGTACACGGACTGTTTGAGTTTAAAGGGATGGATGCCAGAATCTGCATGTTTTAAATTTTTCTGTTTGTTTGGTTCAGGGGGAAGTTTGGGGTTTGATTGTTACACTAATGATGGAATGTGGTCTTTATAATTTTATTTTTGACACACAATACATTTTTTCTAATATGTCAAAATGTTAAATGTAAGTATGAGTGGATTGTCTCTCTCCATGAGGAATATGAATGGGATAGGTCACCCCATAAAAAGAAGGTAGGTTATTTATCTTCCTAAGCATAAGAAATATGATATAACTTTTCTTCAAGAAATGCATATTTCCCTGCAGGAAGCTGAACATTTTGGGAAGATATGGGATGGAAATGTTTTCTTTAGTGCTGGCTCAAGTAAGAGCAGGGGAGTCATTACACTGATAAGTAAGCATCTACAATTAAAATGTCTCTAACAGATTAAAGATAAATTAGGAAGAGTCATTATTGTTTTAGCAGAAATTCAGGGGCAAAGTATTATTTTGGCTAATATTTACACACCTAACTCTGATGATCAGGTCTTTTTTGTAGATCTTGAAGGGATGTTGCAAGCTGCTGGCACCCCTTATGATATAATACTGGGAGGAGACTTTGATCTATTGATGGACTCA
The DNA here is from genome assembly GCA_032164185.1 of Moxostoma hubbsi. NCBI lineage: Eukaryota > Metazoa > Chordata > Actinopteri > Cypriniformes > Catostomidae > Moxostoma > Moxostoma hubbsi. The sequence continues at coordinate 11,849,764 of JAVLUX010000031.1, read as the reverse complement.
GTCCTTGATCATAGTGAAGCAAAAGTGTGTAAGCCACCTAGAGCAACATTGCCGCCTCACAGAATGTGTAAAAATCATGGTCTTACAGATATTTGGAGACTTTTGAACCCATCTGGTAGGGACTATACAATTTTTTCATCAGTCCATAAGATTTATTCTAGAACAGATTTTTATATATATATATATATATATATATATATATATATATATATATATATATATCCAAGTCCCTCATTTCAAACATTTTAGTCTCAGATCATTCCCTGGTGAGTTTAGAGGTGTTGGCACATATGGAGAAGAGGAAATCATGTAGTTGGTGCTTTACTGTATCCCTTTAGAAAAATCCTGAATTCCAACAAATGTTAAAGGCTTAAATCAGTGTTGAGTATGGAGAGCAACTAGTCCTCAGTATCCTCTGTGGGCATGGTTTAGGACGCTCTTAAGGTGGTTCTTAGGGGCAGGATCATACAGTATGGCGCATTCACCAAAAAATCCAAAGCACGAGAACATGTGGAGTTGGAAGGGAATTTTAAAAGTGCCAAGGTAGAGCTGATGCGCCAAATGTAATCTGATGGCTTCAGAGAATTGACCCAATTGAAATACAGATAAAATATCATTTTGCCATGGTGGAGGCATGAAGGTGGATTTGTGGCAATTCAGGGCAAGACAGTCATACTTTGAGTTGGGGGACATAGGAGGGAAACTTTTGGCTAGATATATGAAGTAGAGAGAGTCGTTTGTTACCATTCCCTCGGTGAAATCTGCTGGTGGTGTATTTACTTTGGCTATTGATATTAATAATGCTTTTAAATTTTTTTATCTTGATCTCTATAGTTACACATCTTTCTCTACTGATGAAGAACCATTTGTGGAACCATTAGAACTGCCTAAACTGACAACTGAGCAAAACAATTCTCTTGATTCTGAGATAACCTTTTAGGAGCTTGTTGAGGTAATTGAGTTTTGCCGCTGAATTTTTTAGGGATGATCCCACTTTTGCTAGAAGTTTATATAGAATCATTAAAGAATGGAAAGCTTCCACAAACCATGACACAAGCCCAGATCAGTCTGATTCTTAAAAACAAAAATCCATATGAGTGTAAGTGTTACCCTCCAATTTCCCTTATCCAGCTAGATGTTAAAATATATAAATATATATATAAAGTTTTGGCTAACCGATTAAGTAAAGTTATGAAATCTCTTATAAATATAGATCAGTTGTGGTTTATTCAGGACCACAGCTCTTCTGATAACATTAGGAATTTCATCAATATCATGTGGTCAGTGGAGAATGATCTGACTCCGTCACTGCCATCTCACTTATGCCACACTGCCATTCAGCAAAGTAAAGGCTATGCAGCTTCCTCTTCATCATTCCTGTGACTTTGCAATTGATATTCTGCCAGGCTCCTCTCCTCCACGTTGGATGTACCACTTAACTGAACCTGAGGCGAAAGCTATGGAGGAGTACATTTTGGAATCCTTGAAAAGGGATTTATTCGACCATCCACTTCTCCTGCTTCTGCTGCTTTCTTCTTCGTAGGAAAGAAGGATGGGGGTCTTCGTCCATACATTGACTACAGAGGCCTGAACACAGTCACTATCAAGTATCAATATCCCCTCCCTCTAGTACCAGCAGCATTAGAGCAGTTGTGATGCCCCAAGATCTACAACAAACTGGATCTTCATAATGCCTAAAATTTAATACGACAGCCTTTTCTACACACACTGGTCACAACGAATACCAAGTAATTCCTTTCGGACTTTCCAACAGTCCATCTGTCTTCCAAGCCTTTGTTAATTACATTTTTCAAGATCTTGCTGGAGGGCGGCACGGTGGTGCAGAGGTTAGCACTGTCGCCTCACAGCAAGAAGGTTGTGGGTTTAAACCCTGGTTGCCCTGGCCTTTCTGTGTGGAGTTTGCATGTTCTCCCCGTGTCTGCGTGGGTTCTCTCCGGGTGCTCCGGCTTCCTTCCACCATCCAAAGACATGCAGGCTAGGCTAGGTTAATTGATGTCTCCCAAAAAATTGCTCTAGGTGTGGATGTGAGTGGATGGACTGGCAACCTGTCCAGGGTGTACCCTGCCTTTTGCCCAATGTTAGCTGGGATAGGCTCCAGCCCCCCGTGACCCTGTACAGGATAAGCGGTTGACGATGGATGGATGGATGGATGGATGGATGGATGGATGGTTTCACCAGTCGACCATCTCTTTCCTGGGGTATGTCATCTCCCCCAAGGGGGTCACCATGGACACTTCCAACCCATGCTATAGTGACCACTACCAGTGTTTGTTAAAGAACTAAAGTGCTTCCTTGGTTTTCCCAACTTCTACAGATGGTTCATCCAAGGTTTCAGCTTGGTGACTGCCCCACTTACTTCATTGCTCCATGGCAAAGCCCAGAAACTAAACTGGACACCTCCTGCTCGTCAAGCCTTCGATGACCTCAAACATCGCTTTACCACTGCCCCCATTCTCCATCATCCAGACCCAACTTGACCCTTCATGCTGGAAGTGGATGCCTCTGATTCGGGAGTTGGTGCAGTACTCTCCCAATGACAAGGATCTCACACCAAGCTTCATACCTGTGCCTTCTACTCACGCAAGTTATGAGCTGCTGAGAGAAATTACGATGTCGGTATCCGTGAACTTTTAGCCATGAATGTGGCTTTCGAGGAGTGGAGAGGCTGGAGGGAGCTCATCTTCCTTTTCTGGTAATCACAAATCAACGCAGAATGATAACTTCAATCTGCTAAATGCTTATATCCTCATCAAGCTCAACGGTCTCTCTTCTTCTCCAGGTTCAATTTCAAAATCACCTTTCGACCTGGCTCCAAAAACACCAAAACTGACACCCTGTCCCACATTTATGGGTCCACTAACTGGCAACAACTCTGTGACATCCATTGTCACACCTACTCTCAATGTTGCTCCCTTACAATGGAACATTATGGCAGACATCACCTAAGCTCAGAACTAAGAACCCTCTCCCGCTTACTGCCCTCCAGATAAGGTCTTTGTTCCCAGCTCCTTACGTAACAGAGTTCTTCAGTGGGTTCATGACTCGGCCCGCTTGGGTCACCCAGGCACTCAAGCTACTTGCAGGTTAGTACAAAACCAGTTTTGGTGGGAGAACCTAGCATCTGAGGTTGCAGACTATGTAAAAAACTGCAATGCGTATGCCACCTCTAAATCCATTCGACAGCTCCCATATGGTCTCCTTCAGCTTCTGCCTGTCCCTCGATGTCCTTGGTCCCATATTGCAGTGGATTTTGTCATGGATCTACCCAACTCTCAGGGTTTCACTACCATCTTAACCGAGGTGGACCGCTACTCTAAGGCCTGTAGATTCATCCCTCTGTCCAAGCTTCAATTCATCTATGGAATGTGCTGAAACCTGCTCCAGTATGTCTTCCATTTCTATGGCCTACCTGAAGATACTGTCTCTGACCGTGGACCTCCCAAGTCTGATCAGCATTCTTCAAATTACTCAATGTCAATGTGCGTCTAACCTCTGGTTATCACACTCAATCCAGTGCTCAAGCTGTACGTCTAAATCAGTACCTTGGTAAATACATCCAGGCCTTCTTTCAAGTCAATCTGTTACACCTGCAGTGCCTGCTATCTCTCCTGTATGCCACCAGAGGTCGCCATCCCCTGATAACTAACTTTCATGAACTACATCCCCCATAATCCTCCGGTCAGGCTTATCACTCCCAGACAAATGGTCCAGAGTGTTTAATTCAGACATTTATTTACATTTTGCCTTGAGCATATGGCTGAATCCAAAATTATTTATTAATAAGTCCCCTTTCAGCTGGTCAGAGTGGATTGTGAGGGAGGATAATATGCTCGTGGTCCTATATGAGAGTGGAGTGTTGAGATCTTTTGAAAATATGGTTCAACATTTTAGGATTCCCAGATCTCATTTATTTAGGTATTTACAGCTGCGCCAACTGCTCTGTCCTATTTTTGATTTTGCTTAATGTATATAACTTAATCCCGTATTTTCTGTTATGTTTATTTATTTTGTGAATTAAAAAAATGCAAGTAAATGGGGGCCAGAACTCTGAAAGTCCAAAATGAACATTAAGGCAGCATAAACACAATCCATAAAACTCAAATGCTTAAAAATTATATATTCTATATATATATATTGCGATTTGACAGGTGTGGGGAGAAACAGATCAATATTTAAGTCCTTTTTTACTAAAAATAATCCTCTCTGCCCAGTAGATGTCAATATGCACAAAGAATGCAGATTGCCAAATGCAAATGAAGAAGAATGTGAAAGTGGGAACTGATTGTAAAAAAGGACTTAAATATTGATCTGTTTCTCACCCAAACTTATCATATCACTTCTGAATATATGGATTTAACCACTGGAGTTTTATGGATTACTTTTATACTGCCTTTATGTGTTTTTTTGATCTTCTAAAAAAATTGGTACCCATTCACTTGCATTGTCATGAATTGATGCATAAGTCCACTTCAGAGTCAAGATTTTCTACTAAAAATCTTTGTTTGTGTTCAGCAGAAGACAGAAAGTTAGATAAAAGTAGTCTAGATAAAAGTAGTCATAAAATGCATTAATCTTAAATACACTATTTTTGCCAATGTCACATTTTCACACATTTACCCTCTGACTCTCCTATTTCCCCGCTATTTCTTTGATATAAACTTTTGTTATGTATCTCGGGAAATGTAAAGCAAATTTTAAAATCAAAAGGGAGTAAACTTTTACTGTCACCAATGGCGACCTTGA